>ML681963.1:47230374-47247622 GCA_007922195.1 Podocnemis expansa
TCCTCAGATGCTTCGAAGCATCTGAGGAAGTGGGATCTTCTCCCACAAAAGCTCATGCAAAAAATAAATCTGTTAGTCTTAAAGTGCCACACAACTGCTTGTTGTTTTTTTACTGGACTAGACTAACACGGCTATCCCTTTGGAAACTGTCATGATCCATAACACTCCACCTCTGCTAGAGGGGGTAGCTCTATAGCAGGGGTGCCCAAAGTTTTCATACATGGGGGCCACAAAGCCTGATTGGTGCAGGCCTGCAGGCTCCAAAATTCCAAAACCAGTTCTTTTTGCACTACACATGATATACAGCTATATATTTTCAGTATATTATTACAACAAAAAAGCCATTTGCAGGCTGCGTGTGGCCCTTGGGCCACACTTTGGGCAGCCCTGCTCTATAGCCTATGCGTACAGCTAAGGATGTGATACTCCCTTGATGCATATCTTCAAATCCTATCCAGGCTTCCACCTTGGGAGGTAGCTCTACTGGGTCCTGTACAGCTTACTGTGTGAAGGTCTTTCAGACAAGGCCTTGAGACATGAGCTCTTGGCCATGGCTAGCGCCAAAAGTCCCCAGGCTATTTCTGAAAGAGGATAAGGCTCTTTGGCCATCATTTCCCCTCTTCTCCCCACACTGCATGGTATGCTGTGCTCTGACTTGTTGCTGCTCCCCACCCAGCGGTGGCTGCGTTGGGGGTGTGCTGTATAGATAGATTTTACCCACTCCCACTGAAATCCATGTTTCCTTTGCCATTGGTTTCAATGAGAGCAGGATCAAACCAATGCAGCTTAAACCTGTATGGATCAAAGTGGCTGAGTCTGGCAGTAGGTTAGATTATGTGGAAGATGATGGATGGGCAAGGGGGATGGGAAGTTTAATACAGGGGACTTGGTGCAGAGCCATGTGACCTCACTAGCTGCTCTCAGCATGGCATTGAGACAGTAGACCAGAGGAAGTACCATTACAGCTGTCCTCGGGCAAGATGAAGGTTTAGAGAAGCAGCATGGCAAAGCAAATGGGTGTGGGCAGGTTACAGAGAGAGACAGCATGGCAAAAGGACCATTGTAGTGACACTACCAAGAGACACGCCAGGTGGCGTAAGAAGGGAACAGGCTGACAATGCAGGATAATGCAGAGACTGGGAGGAGTGAGAGGACCATTGTCAGTACAGATGTTTGTTGGGCAGAGGCAGCCTTAGGCAATTGGGTGCCCTAGGCAAGGGCCCTTTATGTGGCCTCCTATAGGCCCCCAATGCCATCCTCACCAGCTACCAGGCCCCCACTGCCACCCTAACCACCCCCAACAGTCCCAACTCCTGCAAGGAGGAACGGGGGGTCACAGACTTCCCAGGCCAGAGTCTGTGCCACTCACGTGCCCGCCCAGCCTCTCTGCACCTGGGGTGCAGCAGCGCTCCCCACCTACCCCCAGCTGGCCACACCTCCCCAGGGGAAGGAGAGTGGCCAGCGTGGCACTGCAGCTTGCCAGGAGTGGGGCCCCCCGAGCGGCCCACTTTGAAGAGTTCGGGCTGCTTAACCCCTGGCTAGCCCAGGCCCTGGATCAGGCCCATTCAGGCCTGGGGTGGCTGGGGGCAAAGCGGCCTGAAGTCTTCAGAGCAAGCCACTCCAGGGGGCCCCACTCCCAGCAAGCTGCAGCACCGTACTGGCCACTAGTTTCCCTCCCCCTGGGGAGGCACGGCTGGCTGGGTGTACACGGGGAGTGCTGCTCCACCACTAGTGGAGAGATGCCAGCAGGGCATTGGCCCTGGCAGTCTGCGGCACCCCTCTCTCACACCATCCCGAGGCACCAGTGCAAGGGTAAGTGAAGCAGGCGACCACTACAGGGTCCCCTTAACTGCTCAGGGCCCTAGGCAACCGCCTGTTTCGCTTACCCCAAAAGCCTCCTCTGTTATTGGGATCCAGAGAGCAAGCTTGGTGGATGAGGCAAATCCTGTACATTCCATTTCCAAAGCCAGGTCTAGATTAACATCACCCATCCTGGGATGAGCACATCCTCCCAAACCCTGGCCCAGGAGCCTGATCAACACATACCCTGACACAAGCTTTGATCGGTACTGCTGTGGTGTTCAGCCAGTGCCAGAAGTCTGTCTGCTTTTCCAACTTCCCTGACTGAAGGTGAGTATAAAACGGCCACTGCATCTAATGGGCAGGATATAGCCCCATGTATGTAAGACTAGAGGCATCAGGACTTCTAACAGAACAACTCCTATGGGGATCCCCAGGACAGAGTATAAAAGAAAGGGTACAACACTGTCATTATCCCCCTCTCATTATCCAGTCTGTCTAATGATTCCCTGTGCTGAGTCACATCTTCGTAACTGATAGCAATGGGCTGGAACCAAAACCCTGGCTCTGAGCACAGACACACTGACAGTAAAACATTGGCCCTCAGGAAAGTGGCTCGTTAGTGACAGCCATTATCAATAACAGCTCAAAGGAAAATGCAGGAACTGCCAGACCAGAGCAGACCAGGGACTCATCTACTTCCAAATCCTGTTTCCAACAGGGGCCAACACCAGCTGCATTGGAGGAAAGGACCCGAAACTCCACAGTGAACAGTTATAGAAATACCTGTCCGCAGGGGAAGCCTGCCTAACCATCATCATTTAGTGGGTGACTTATGCCCTGAACCCTGAGGGGTATAGAGCGCTTCTAAAGAACATGTGCCATCCTTTCCAAAGTAACTGTGTGGGTGCTGAAAATGTGAAACAGCGAGCACCGCTGGGACAAACCCATTTCCAGTTCCTCTGCACAGAGTGTGAGTGAGCCCAAGTGGATCTGCTGTGCTCAGCAATGGGTGAAGTTCAACTATAGACAGAGCAAGTCCAGACCCAAACTTTTCTGCTTGGGCTAATCTTGCCTCACCTAAAGTTCCTGCTACTGGAATCAGTGGTGATTTGCAGTAACAAGAAGGTCTACTACCACTGAGCTGAACCTGATACTGCACCATAGCCCTGCTGGAAAATCCCACTTGAACTAGTGTGTCCTCATCTAGAGCAGTGTTTCCCAACCAGTGTGCCATAGCACACAATTGTGCCATCAGGTCTGACCAAGTGTGCCACAAAACTTTTTGAAAAACCACTCAAAGAGCTCTGGATTGGCTCATTGGCTCATGAATATTCATGAGTTTATTTGGAAACTATACCGTGGTGTGCCTCAAACTAATTAAAGGTAGCAGTAGTAAGTGTGCCACAGCAGAGAAAATGTTGGGAACCACTAATCTAAAGCACTGCAGCTCTTCAAGGGGCTAAGCAGCCCCTGAGAGATGCTAAGTACTCTCAACCTAAAGTCAGTGGGAGACATAGCTGTTCAGCACCTCTCAGCAACTTGCAGATTAGGTCCCTGGAGCCAGAATCTGAATATATTTGGATTCCATGGAAGGAGTTATTGATGGTCAGCACCTCTTAGGATCAGGCCCTATGGGTAAGTCTACATGCAACAAATAAATAAAAAATCCCAGAACATGGCAAACAAGCAAGGAGGCCTGTAACACTTAAAGTCTAACAAATATATATTTTTTGCATGAGATTTTGTGGGAGAAAATCCCATTTCCTCCGATGAATCCCACTTCATTAGATGCTTTGAAAGCTCATGCAAAAATTAATTTTGTTAGTCTTTAAGTGCCACAGGACTCCTTGTTGTTTTACTGACCTAGACTAACACAGCTACCCCTTTGGATCTCAAAACAGGGCAGCGAGTCTCACAGCCAAATGTGGTGGTATAGATGTTTCCATTTGTGTGAGATGGGCTCTGAGATATACTCCCCTGCTGAGTTTCAGAGCCCAGGCTCCAGTCCAAGTGAGAACATTTGCACTGCTATTTTTCATGTCAAGGCTTGAACCCTACTCTGTGGGCCCAAGCTCCAAGTCTCACCACCACCATGGTTTTGGGGGTTTTTTTGCAGTGTAGATCAGTGTTTCCCAACCCATGTGCCATCAGGCCTGAGCAGGTGTGCCATGGAATTTTTTCAAAAACTTCTCAGAGTTCTGGATTGGCTCATGAATACTCATGAGTTATCTGGAGACTATATGATGATGTGCCTCAAAATAATTAAAGGGATCAAGGTGTGCCAAGGTGAGAAAAGGTTGAGAACCACTGGTGTAGGTGCACCTAAAGACACATCTGCACTCAAGCTGAAGGTGTAATTTCCAGGGTGGGTACAGATATGCCCACTTGTTTTGACTAGCTAGTGGGCTAAGGATAGAAGAGTAGCTGTGGTGGTGGGGATGGCAGGACAGACTAGCCACTCAAGCAAGTATCTAGGGCAGTGGTTCCCAAACTTTTCTTGACTGTGGCACACCTTGATACCTTTAATTATTTTAAGGCACACCATCATGTAGTTGCTAAATGAACTCCTGAATATTCATGAGCCAATCTAGCACTCTGAGAAATTTTTCAAAAATTCTGTGGCACACCTGCTCAGGCCTGACGGCACATCCATGTACTGTGACACACTGATTGGGAAACACTGATCTAGGGTCCTAGGCAAGATTGCACTTGGGGCAGCAATACCTGCTATGACTACACTTTTGCTTTTAGCCCACTAGCTCAATCAAAGCTAGTGCACCTATGTTTACCAGAGCTGGTCATAACTCCTCTAGCTCAAATTTAAATGTGCCCTTAGAGAATAAAGACTCTAAAAAGCAGTGTGTTGCAGCCCGTCAGTAATCCCTGTCGTTACCAAACTAAGAAGTTCTGCCTAGAATCAAAATTCTGTTAAAACTACCTCTTCACCAACCCAGGCACTGATATGGACCAAGGCCTGAAAACCTGGATCCAGATTTCAAGCACCTCCAGGTTAGGGAGTGTTCAGATCTGAGGGATTAGTGTGGGCTCATCTCCAATAAAAATATTTATGCTGGGGGAGTGGAGAAAGTATCATTCATCTCTGCCAGAATTCTCAAAAAAAGCTAATCGTATTAGAGGGGCAGTCACGCTGATCGCAGATAAGAGCAGCTCTCGCTAGATTATTTGAACTTTTATACAGAACAGGAAAGCACTGCATTTTCAGACTGTCTTTCCATCGTGAAAATTAAGCAGTGATTTATACCGGGGGATGGCAGGAGGGGAAATGACCAAAGAAATTACTCCACATCTGTTATCTGTCTCTGAATGTTCTGAGCCACATCTTCCACTGGTGTAAACCATCACAGCCAATGACCATTCACACCAGTGGAGGATCTGATCCTCAGCAACTTTTCAGCCAGGAGATACATATTTTCTTCCTTTGTCTTTGAATCTGCATGGGCTAACTATATTTCAGTGCACTGTTTATCTTGGTTCATCCTCTAGGAATTTCACCCAGGAACCCCCGGAGTGGAGTACATCCCAACCTCAGTAATGACTTACTTTTCATAGGCCGAGTTGTCCTTGTCACATCGCGTGTCTTTGTGTTTCTCCCAGTCTTTGCCATGTTTGCAGGTGGTGAGGGAGATGATATCCTTGCCATTATGGATATGGTGTAAAGCATTCCTGGTGTCAGAGCCAATACCAGTCAGGTACCTTTTCCCTTTAAAAGCCAACACGTACTTTTTCTTAGGAGGCACAGAGTTCTGGTATAGCCAGCCCCTCTCGCCACCCTTCTGAGGATGCTCCTTAGAAAACAAAGGGATGGAGATATCAAAGCTGGGTCTGAAGTTCTCAACGTAAAAACTTGCCTTGGCCAGGATGGCTTGTCCAATGTCAAAGCCTAGATCCTCTGTGTAATTTGGCCAGGTGCCTGAGTAAAGATTAAATATCAGGTGATTTCGACCATCGTTCCATAGAGGAAAGCTTTGGATTTTGTCATTGATGTTGTGGACATACTGGGCAGACAGATGGTCCCTATCCAAAGTATCAATATTTAGGATAAAGAGACAGGCTTCTTCTGGGTTGGAGGTGTAGTATCGGGACTCTTCAATTGATGTGATTATTTTGAGGTAACTTTCTGACACCGGGTCCTCTCTCTCTAAGGGATAGACAAAGACCTTGAAACCATATTTTTCACACCTGGAAAAATCAAAACAAGTTTCCATGCGGCACCTGCTGTTCTTATAAATGTTCATTTTCGACTCCCTTCTGGCTTTGGGGGACTGTTTGTGGTGGCCTCCATTGCTCTGAAGTTCTTCAGGATCTGCAAAGCTCTTGAGGAGGGACCTGTCCGTCCAGTGGGGCCAGCTCTTCAGCCCTTCAGCTTTCCTTTTGGAGAGGAAGGTGAGGCGTCTTATTTGGTCTCCTCCAAAGAAGAAAAGTAGAAGCCAAGAGGCAAAGAAAGTTATGAAAATATATTTCTTCCTGGTCTGCATATGTTCATCTGGACCTCTGACTCCTCATTTAAACCAGGAGGAGGTGAACTTTGTCAGCGGGTAGGTTCAAAAAGGAAGATCATTTCAGTGGGCTCAGAATGCAGGATCACAATTCAAGTCCACTAGCCAATGCCAGCTTCAGAGCTGGAGTGGGAGAAATCAAGGAGCCTGTGTTTTGTATCGTGTCTGTTTCAGGACCTGAGAACGCTGTATTAACTCTGTAAGCTCTTCCAGCATCTCCAGCACCACACACATCGAATGGGACTCCTTTTGCTTCATTTAATTTAAAATCTGTTCACATCCCATGGAGATTTAATCACAAAGGTTCCCCACCATAATTCGTTTTTGTACCCTTCAATTTCTTGATGCTGTGCAATACTTCCAAATTGTCCAATTCTGTTTTCTACAACACAATATTTATTTCAGCATGAAAACTGTTGAGCAACAATCATTTTTCTGCCACTGCTTGGCCTGGCTCCTAAATCCCTGGAGAGAAAGGTTGCACCATTCCTTTCCCTTGTGTTAATATTCTGTGTCATTTTAATCAGCTCTCCCAGTTTGCTATTTTAGTTCTGGTGTAGAATTTTCCCACCAACCTCTTCAGACTTCTCTATGTATTAGAAGTTTATGCTTTCCTGCATGCAGCAGATAAATGTCTCTCCCAGTAGCTCACTCTAATGCTCTCATTTGGAAATCTTTTCCTTTCCACTTCTGCCAGCTTTTAATCTCAGTCTCCCGTTTACCTTCAATGGTCCAAAGATAGAGACTGTGGCTTCCTTTGCCATTGAAGAGCTTCAAGAGAGCAGCCAGGGCTCCAGTCTGCTTTCTTCAATTGTTCTCTCTGTGGATGGAGCTTTGACTTCTAGCTTCTTGCTGTTTGGGATGCATTTCCAATTAAAGAGACCACGGTACTGAAAGCATGTCCCCATGTCATTTCTCCAGAAGATCAAACCAGCTCTGGTCCCTAATTGAACAGCGTTATGCTCACATCCTCAGTCTAATTAGAGAGTCTTTGGAGGTCTTTTAAGACTAAGCGCTCTCTTTCTCTTTATCCCCTTTGGTCAGCCCTCTCTTTCTGTGTGGAGAGTTATTTCTGTATGAGTATGTTTTTTATCCCACTTCTCTGGGTGTATGCTGAACTCCACCCTCTAGCCTCACCTTCTGTAATTAGCCCTTGTACCTTTGCGCGTATGTACGGCATGTACATATTTATACAGAGTAAATATTGTGCATAGTATGTCCTAGTTACTGTTTGGTCACCTTTCTCCCTGCATGCTTCTTTTCCCTCTGTTTCTGTGCCTCTCTCCTCTCTGATCCGGGATTTCTTTCTTCTCACTCTCCACTCTCCTCTTCTATCACTGTCTATGAAGCTACACTTATATCTTTTCTCCCCCCTCCCTTCTGTTTTTCTCTTGCTGACTACTTATACTGATCACTCTTGTCTCTCTCTTTCTGGGTATATATCTGGCGTGATCTTCTTTTGCCTCTCAGTATTCCTGTCTATTTCCACCTCCTACTCTGGGTCTACCTTGATACCTCTCGTCCTTTATTTATTTTTATTTCCATTTCTTTCTGATCTCTCTCTAATTAGTCCTATCTACCTAAATGAGTCTAGTCATCTATTTCTCGACTTGTGTTTTGCCTCAGCCTGGCTAGCAAGCAGCAGCTGCTATTACACAGCTCTCTAATGCCACCTTCATAACATTCAGTCCTGCCCCGCCCACTAGGCTCTCATTGGTCCCGCAGCGTCCAGGGGCGGGGCTTCCACTTAACCCCTTCTTAACCCAGCCCCAAAAGAGAGGAGGGGCATCTGGGGTGCTGGGTTGGTTTGTGCTGTGATTGGCTTCCAGGGGCTGGCTGCAAAAAGGGGCTCAATTGAGCCTAGGTGTGCAGTCTGCAGGGGAATCCCAAGGCAGCAGCATCCTCTGCCCCTGTCCTCTTGTCTCTCTCAGCCCACCTCATCTGGGTTGTGGCTGTCCCCAGGAGCCTGAGAAGGGAGTCTAAGCCTGCCAGGTTTATTGGTAGGGACAGTCATGTAAATCTCCACACCACCACCCATCATCACACATACTGGATAGTCTTGACAGGGATTCCTACATAGGGGGAATCCAAGATGATTCATTCCCCATTGGCACCTCTCACAGTGATGCATTTAGCACAGGAAGAGCCAGAGGGATCTTCTCCCCATCTTCCACTCTGCTGCCAAACCTGACCTTAGACCTGGCACTGTGTAGAGGAAAAATACTAAGTCCCCTCCACACACACCCACACACTCCAATCTAGGGTTAGCAGTGATTTGCTTGTAAAGGAGCCACTATAAAAATTTTCCCCACACCCTACCACTGACTGAAGAGCCCCGACAGTGATTTATTCCTCAAATAGAGCAAGCTGGAAAAATTCACATGCCCCACTGCACCTTCTTATCAGCGAGTTGTGGGGAGGATGAGGATAAAAAATACTGCATATGCCCCTCTAAGTGTTCAAAGCAGAGACATCTGGTTTTAGGTGAAGCAGGGACATAAGAATAAAATGGCCTCATTGGGGAGGGAGGATGCCAAGAAATCCAACCCTCTTTTTCCCCACTATCCCTCTCGCTTTTCCCCACCATCACACAGACGCTCAATGTAGACTCATGTATCAGCAATTTCTTTGTGCTCCCCTCAGCGAACCACTCTGTCAGCAATTCAGTTTCCCTGTTACAGCTGAAGACTGATTACAAAACTCTGTGCACAGTGGGGAGGGAGGAAGAATCAGATCTCAAACTTTCTAGAAAATGACCATTTAGAGATGTAAGATCCCTGAAGGCACTGAGCCTAGCTAACTGCATTGAATTCAGCATAACTGCTTCTCCTCTCAGACCAAGGGGATGTCACTGGGTTTCAGCGGAGCTGATCAATATTTGCACTGGTGTAAAGTCAGACATCAGTAAGAGCAGAGAAGCAGTCCCAGGGCTGTACTGAACACACTAAATTCCCCAGGATCAACTAGTAACACCATTTCTGAATTTTAACATTGTCATTTGCATTCCCATGAAATCCCACTAGACCAGGCGGAGCTATTCCGATTTACACCAGGCTGGCTGGGAAGCTTCCCTCCTGACTGCAAAGCAATTTCGGGCGATACCACTAGTGGTGTCTCTCCATGCTTTCCTAAAGTCAAGGTAGCAGCACCTTGTTTGCTGTATGGGAGAATCATTTTTCTTCCCTGACTTGAAGTGGAGTCTCGTAGTTACAATTAGCAAGTGGAGACAGAAAGAGAGAGAGCCTACAGGGCCATAAAGGATAAGGCACAAAAACTAAGCAAGAATAACTCTAGATCAGTGGTTTTCGCACAAACCAACAATTATATCTTTGAGTAATGCATTCCAGTCTTTTGGTGGCAACAGCAGCACGTGCTGCAACCCAGTGCTTGAGGGTCTGCGACCCAGTACTGTGTCCTGACCCTAAGTTTGAAAACTGCTGCTCTAGATCATTAAATATCACATATATGCTGTAAGGAATAAACTGCTGATGGGTAACCACAGGATGCTTGTGTGTATTAGCCTGGGATGTTTGTTAGGAACATCAGCAGATGTCTGACCACAAGTGTGCCATGGTAACTAGTTGAAGTATAACAAACAAGGAGTCCTGTGGCGCTTTCAAAGACTAACACATTTACTTATCACATGAGCTTTTGTGGGAGAAAATCCCACTTCATCAGATACTTTTAAGGATATGCTGGGGTTAAAGTGGGCCTGAATGCACCGGAACAGCGTTCTGGGGCCCCTAAAAATAGAAAATAAAGTCAGAATGCTGCATTCCAGGACCCACCATTTAAAAATAGTGGGCTCCAGAATGCAGCGTTCCGGCTCCACTTTCTATTTTTAGGGTCCTGGAACG
This sequence comes from Podocnemis expansa, assembly GCA_007922195.1. NCBI lineage: Eukaryota > Metazoa > Chordata > Testudines > Podocnemididae > Podocnemis > Podocnemis expansa. The sequence goes on from ML681963.1 coordinate 47,240,552, forward strand.
CTGGATCTATTTTTAGGGGGCCCAGCATTCCGGAGCCACTAAAAATAGAAAATGGAGCCGCCCATTCTGGCGGGGCAAACAGTACTACAAAAACAGGGGAAGTGTGTCTGTCCTGCTCTGAAGTGCCATCTGGCCCCCACCTGTGAAGGCTAGAGGAGGAGTAAGGGGTTATTCTCCCCCACTCTCACTCTGCCCATGGAGTCCACACGCTGGAGGGCCACTGGTGAAGTAAGCAAGCACAGCGCAGGGCTCCAGACTTGGCCTCCCTGGGGGCAGCTCCAGTACTGACCACACAGTGTGAGGTGGGGGGGGGCATGGCCAAAGGGGTGATTCCTCCCCCGCCCAGGGCTGCTGGTGGTAAACAAGCGCGGCGCAGGGCCCTGGGCCCAGCCCCCCCTCGGGTGGCTCCAGCACAGCATGGGGTGGGGCATATTTGAGTGGGCAGCCACAGCCCCATAGGCCAGTATGTGACAGCTGCAGTAGACAGAGCCAGGGATTTCCCCAACACCCTCCTCTACATCCTCCATGATTTTCCCAACACCCCCCCTTGTCAGTGTTATACCAATTTAGTGAACACCCTTGCACCTCACCCCACACCTCTGCCTACCAGAAGTGTTATTGGCCTCCATCAGAACCTTAGGCCTGCCTCCCTGCATGGCCTCCTGCAGCCCCAATCCTGCTTCAGGGCCCGATCTGGCCCCAGCCACTGCTGCTTTCTGGCAGCAGCAGGGGCCCCATCCGGCTTCGAGCCACTTGCACAAGGCTCGAAGCCAGACCCGGTTCCTGCTGCTTCCCACAAGTGATAACTGATGCACGTGATACTGAGAAGTGGTTGCAAATGTCTATCTGGGCTGAGGCTCGCACATTTGGGAAAGGGGCCTGCACAATACAGGAAGGGGGCCCACCGGTTAGGAAGATTTCAGGGCCTGCCAAGTTATACTTTAACCCCTGAGTATATGTGCTATTAAGCCAGAGGTAAAAGGCCCCATAGCCTGTGAGAGGAGAGCACCCCACCTTTAGAAAGGAAAGGAGAGGAACTACAAATATGGGAAAAGGTAACACATCAAAAAGGCCTGTGTGCCCTAGGAGACGTAATTCATGGGAGATGCCAGGATGACAATCACTGGGGAGAAGAATGAGGGAGCCACTAAAAATAGAAAATGGGTTAGGGTTAGGGTTAGGGTTAGGGTTTGGGTCCTTTTGCAAGGGATGGTAAGAGGACATGATGCACTTTCAGTATGATTTCTATCTGCCTTGCTAGGTTTGAGACTTTATTAATTGTGTTAACAAAACAATGGCAAATTCAGAAGGTTTTTTCTAAGTGTGCAAGGTTCCTAAGTGAACAATAATTCTAATAATGCTGGACCTTGATCTTGGGACAAGAACCAACCAGAGTGCAGCATGTTAACTGGGAATTCTTAAATAACCAGTGTAATTAATACACAATCAATAAATCAGTCAATAAGATCCTGAGAAGAAAGAGAATCCCCTTCCATCCCTTTCTTGGGCCCTGACACAGTCCTCTATGCCCTTCTCTCCTTTTTACTCTTCTTTTCTCCCATGTCTCCCAGCCCTCCAGCTCCTTGCAAAGCTGCGTAAGATTTGGAACTCAATCTGCCAGTCTCTTTGCAGTCTGTAGGCTCATCCTGTCAGTCAATCGCTAGCACTTTCAGGACAGAACGAAAGACCCTGGGCTCATTTACTGGAGATTAGTTGCCCAGGTCCAGATTCTGCTGTTTGCTACATCTGTGCAATCATTGGGGTCACTTGGCTATTTGGGGGGGCAGAATTTGGCCCCTTGTCTTTAACGAAAGTACGAGAGAAGTGACGGGGCAGCAGGTGTGCCAAACCTCATTATACTGATTACTGATGGCCTGTTTTTCAAAGGTGCTGAGCTTGAGTGAGGCTTCCAAAGCTCAGTGCTTCCAAAAGCCTGTGGAGCGTCTCTGCAGTCCCAACATAACTACAGCTCCTAGGTCCTGGCCCAGATCCCTGCTGTCCATGCTGACTCCCTGACTCTACCCCCACCCTCCTCCTGCTTTCATTCCTCCTTATTCTGTTAGTCAGTGATAATCCCATGCCCCTTCCCCGGTGCTGGTTCAGTCAAGTCTTTGCCATCCAACTCTTTAGCCATCCCCCCTCCTTGCTGCAAACACTGATCTGGCTCCTGGCTCCTGTTCCCTGCTCCTGCCTCTCTCATCAGTTTGTTTCCATGTCATTAATCCTCACTTTTGTTCCTATTTGCCTTCTTAATCCTCCTTATTCTCATTTTCCTCGCAAGTCCCTTTATATGCAGAAGCTGGGGTCATGCTAGTCACAGCGAGGATTTTCCCTTGTAAGGGAGACAAGCCAATAGAAAAATGATTCAAAGATCATGACTTCTGCCTCCACCTAACTGGGTCCAAAGACTTGTGTAAATGGTGTGTTCTTGCATCACAGATTCAGTGAAACACAGCTTGTGGGAGCTGGATGGCTCAGGGCATTGGCCATGGGGCATTTATAGTCTGTGCCAGCAGTGCTTACCAGCTGATGGCTGTTCCATGCCATGGGGGAGATGAAGTGGAAGGGCTCACCTAGTTCAGTTCCTGACAGAGAGGTGATCACCTTGCAACTGGCATTAATTGCCCCCCTTCCCGGCGTGGCCTGGTTCACAGTGTCAGCAGCAGCCAAGAATGAGACAAGCTATGGAAAATGAACTCCCCTCTTGCTCTAAGATGTGTGGTCTCTCCAGGACCAGGTGAAGGGAATCATGAGCATCCTGAGGGACTTGGGAGCATGTTTTATGCTGCCTAGCAGTCAAAGCCAGGGTTGGGAAGGTGTCTGGGAGTCCTTCTGGCCTGTGCCACTGACTAACCATGTGACCATCAACAAATTACTTTGCCTCACAGTGCTTCAGTTTCCCCATCTATTAAATGGGAATAATGTCTCCCTCCCATTGGAGTTGTGAGCATCAATGACTGTTCACAAAGAGCTTTGAGATCCTCCAAGGGAACATAATGAAGGAATACTGATTATTAGTCCAGCCTCATATAAACCCACATTTTAGGTAAGAATGAGAGTAAAGATAAACCACACAATAGGAAGGGATTACTCAGCAAACACTTGATGTAGCCTAACACATTTATTACTGGTATTATTATTTATATTGCAGTAAAGCTGGCCCCAGCTGAAAATGGGACCTTGTTGTGCTAGGATCTGTACAAACACATAGGAGGAGAGACTGGCCATCCTGACTGCCCTAAAGAATTCCCAGCTCTTTGACCCCCACAGTTCCTCCATGCTATGCAAAAATAAATAAATACTGTAAATAAAATAAAACCTGACCACAACAACAGTCACAGATTTGCCACACAGCAACTCGAATGGAAGTAAATCTGGGCAAGGTTGGGCAGATGACATCAGGAGACTCCTCAGTAAGGACATAGGGCAGGAAAGATTAGCCTGGAAACAGTGGATTGGAAAACAAAGCAATTGTCAGAGAAGTGGTGGAGTGATAGAGAGCTAGAGGACAAATGTGATCTCTCTGCTGCCATTACGCTACTGTGAGCCCAGCTTCCACCCTTAGGACTAAAATACAGGGGCTCATTTCACATTTGGGTGCTCAAATGGGCACTTTCCAATGGATCCTAAGAGATCCTGGGTGTTCGGCATCACTCAGGGTCAGATCCTCTGGCAAGCTCTGTCCCCATGTGTTTGTCCTCATAGGGAACTGCATAACCCATCTCAGCCACCCAAATATGGAATCTGTGTTTCCCCAGGACAAAATTTGAGCTCCACTGCAGTCAATGGACTCTTTTTGGTTGAAAGGGAACAGGGCTGGCCCTACATCTACACCTCCAGGCAAGGGGGCCCCGATGCAGGCCACAGAACTTCACAGTGCAGGTCTTTAATACAGAAATACAGCACCCTGAACCTAGAGATCCCATTGTGCAATGCCCTGTCTTGGTTTAGCCACTTTGATCAAGATGAGGCTTTCCATACTGGGATCTGTAGTTTTTGGAGCCCAACACCCAGATTAAAAATAAAAGCAGGTCCAATCTGCTGGCTTTTGTGCAGATTAAGGGTGGGATTTTCAGAAGCATTTAAGGGGCTTAGAAGTAAAAATCCCATGGAAAAGCAGTGAGACTTATGCTCCTAAATCCCTGGAAAAGCACTTCGTGCGTAATTAAGTGCCACCCGCTCCTGGCTAGTCACAACCGAGTTCTAGAACGCTTCTGGCTCTGCAGAGATCGCCCCTGCTGCATTGATCCTTTTTGAAAATACAAGGAAACCAACATCATTGCTTCCTTTGTAATATAAGACATAAATGACACTATTAAGATTTTAATTAACAGCATTTTGGAAGTGCTGTTTTTGATGTCCATAAAATATTAAAAACAATCCAAAGTCAAGTTTGCACTTGGGTAATTTTATTCTTCTGTCAGTGCCCTACAAAAAAAGGGGGTGGGGGCTAGATATGTCTTTTAAGTAAAAATATTCCTACTACCTACAAAGGGGATTGCTTTTTAGCCCAGGGGTCAGGGGCCCTGCATCTTTGGAGCAGCAGGTCACTTTCGACACCTGTCGGTGAGTGATCAGGAGAAGAGCACACCGCAGCTCCCTAGGAGAGAGCGCTCTCTGCTGCCACCTTTTGACAAATAGGGGGAAACAAGTGAATGGGCCAGGCCTTATTTGCATTTTACATTATGACTGTTTTGGATGAAAAGTCAGTCAAGTTTTAATTCGGGGGCAATTAAATGTTATTTTCCCTGTCAAAGAGAAAAAGGAGAAAGGTTAGCAGCCTCTGTGCATGAGGAAAGGTGTCACCATAACCTCTATCACAGTCAGTCAGTGCTGGGTACTATGGACGGGCGGGTCAGGGTGGCTGGAATTGAGGCTGGTGGTGGGAGGGGATCTGTTATTTATTGTTGAGTAAGGTGCTTTCTTTAACTGGTAAAACCTGGCTTTTAGTTACTATAATAAACTGGGTGTTAGGGGATGATCTTGACCTGAGTTGAAAAGCTAGAGAGCTACAACCTTTTTCTAACTCTGTAAAAAGTACTTATTAGTTTGTCTTGGTAAGTGGTTGGATAGTCTAAGTAGCTCTTCTAGTGGAGGTTGAAAATGAAGAATTTACCTGGATTTCTGGACTCCACCAATTCTGGACAATAAGCTGTATGTAGAGCAGTTTTGAGAAGGGAAATGGCTAATGCTGGAAGGAAGGTGTGTTGCCTATTAGTTACTTAGACCTGTGAGAGGAGACCTGCGCTTAAGAATATTGTCAAGACACCTAGGTGGGATGTGGGGGGGGGAGTACTGCTTAATAACAGTTGTTGATTTGTTAATGGCTGGCTTTCCCCAGTTCATTCTGCATCCCCTTCCCCATTCCTCAAACAAGTTCTCTTTGTTGAACCCTCTGGACTCAGTGCTTGCCAGTGGAGAACCATTGCCTAACAAGAGTGCCTAGCGGAGGTAATTTAGTTTTCCCATGTTTTTCAATGGAGGCTTAATCCAGTGTTATTCCAGTTCTCAGAAGAACGCTTAGATAATTGAACCTGCCCCCTTTTACTGCAACAACACCTGTAGAAGAATTACATAACTATATAGACCAGTATTGTTAAAGTGGTTGAATATCTGCATGTAGATGAGGACCTCAATTGATATGATATACAGCTTCCCAATATGGGCTGTTATAAGTGCTCATGTATAGGGCAACATCTAGAAACTTAGAGACTCTACTTTCAGGAAGTACTTGGTAAGAGAGAGCACTTTATATGTGGAGGAGGAAATAAAGCCAAAATGTTGCACCATTGTGCCTTTCTTCAGCTTGAACACTGAACACAAGTGACTTGCCACAGGTCATAAAAGCAGAGCAGCATTAAGAACTGAACTCAGCATTCCTGAGGCCTATTTTAGTGCCTTAGTAGCAAGACTATCCTTCCTCTCTGCAGGCTGTCTGTAACCTGTTCAAGCAAAAGAAAACAAGGAATCCAACTAATTACTGTACTGAATTTAATTAGAGAAGATGGTGGGGAAAAATGTTATCAGAAAGAAATGGAGTCAGTCAGCATGGTCTTTGCCTGAAGGAAAAAGGTTTAATTATAGCAAGACTATAGTCGTTTCACATACACAGACAAGGAGACATTAAATGCAAAACTGGAGTCTTAGGTGGTGAAAACCAGTGTATTGACTTAAATAGAATAATTCTGATTTTATGCCCATTGAGAATATTTGGGGGCTCAGTTCAAATTTTGGTCCAGTTTTTCCAAAAGCATTTTCCTACTTCTGTCTCCCGAGCCTATAGATGCATAGCTCGATACAGCTAATAGTGACAAGATGCAGGGGCATTATCCAGTCTCTGGTGAATCAGGAGTTAACCTTGTTTTAGTGCTTCATTTTCCCCTGGTCTTAGGACTGAGGAATGTATTTATATTGGATATACCTCATCAGCATGGATCCACCCCTAACAAACTTAAGTGATGTGTGCTTAGCTAGTGTGTATGTATTGATTTCAAAACCCACACAGATCAAATGTCTATCTATCTCCAGAGACAGTTATTTGTAAAGATGCTCATTTCTAGGATCTGCTGGAAAGAGATGGGATTTCAATCTGAAGACAAAAGTCACAACGAGCTGCGTGTGCATCAATAACCACTGACAGTGCCTCAGAACATAAAGATAAAATAGCTAAGGAGCCACAAAGTCATTTGCTGGTGTCCTTTGCTAACTGAACTTTGAAGTGATGGAGAATTCCCGGGCAGAGGGAGGGGGCTGGGTTTGGTTTCATTTGAACGTGAGCAGACAGGGATATCAGAAATCTGCAGCATTGCCCCTCACCTGGTCTCTCTCCCCTCCTCTCTTCTCCTACTGGAATCTCTGCCCCACTTAGTTCTGCTTATGATCTGATAATTCCGTTCTTTATGAGATCACAGCCTTCACCATGGTAACACGATTGACCTGATTTGTAAGGAAGTTACATTGGTATCCTTGCCAGTTGGCACCATGCCGTTATCAAACTAACATTTGACTTTGACAGTATTTTAAGTTTCCAAAGGGATAGCCGTGTTAGTCTAGTCCAGTAAAAAAACAACA
>ML681963.1:47248022-47310190 GCA_007922195.1 Podocnemis expansa
TGCAAAAAATAAATCTGTTAGTCTTAAAGTGCCACACAACTGCTTGTAGTATTTTAAGTGCCATCTTAAAACAAAAAGACTAAATTGGTTTTTTTAATTCCATTGTGCATTGGAAATCAAACCAACATCTAAGACCTGATTCTCCTTCCTCTTACCTGTCTGTTGCTCAGTTGAGCTATGGCAGAAGTGAGATTGGTGTGGTAGTTTAGAAACTGGTTAAAAATAATAAGTTTTGTCCTGTCTAGTTTTTAAGGGTGGAAACTGTGCTTTTTCCACTTGGGACATTTCCACAACATAACAGTTCTTGTTACTTCTCAGGAAATGTTTCCTTAGCATTCAACTTTAATTTCCCTTTGGCTAGATTTCATCCTATTGCTTTTAGCTGGAGACCCACAACTAGGAAACACGTTGGCTCATGCACTTTAAGAAGAGACAGAGTCCTTCTTTCTTTAGCACCTCAGCGTTTTGTTGGCAGACTGAAGAACAGCCTCTGTGGGTCAGACCAATGGTTCACCTAACCCAGTATCCTGTCCTCTGACAGTGGCCAACACCAGGTGCTTCAGAGAGAATGAACACAACAGATTATCACCAAGTGATCCACCCCCTGTCATCCATTCCCTGCTTCTGGCAAACAAAAGCTAGGGGCACTTCAGAGTTTTGCAGCACTGCTCATCCTAGGTAATAGCCACTGATGAACCTGTCCTCCATGAATGTATCTAGTTCTTTTTTCCTCCATGAATGTATCTAGTTCTTTTTTCTTAACCCTACTGTAGTCTGGATTTTCACAACAATTTCTGGCAAAGAGTCTGGCAGGTTGATTGTGTGTTTTGTGCGAAGAAGTATTTATTTTGATCATTTAAAACCTGCTCCTTATTAATTTCATTGGTGACCCCCTAGTTCTCGCATTGTGAGAAGTAAATAACTTTTCTTGTCTTACTTTCTACATACCCATCATGATTCATAAACCTCTATCATATCTGCCCTTAGATGTCTATTTTCCAAACTCAAAAGTCCCAATCTTACTGACCTCTCCTCATATGGAAGCTCCTAATAATTTTTGTTGCCCTTTTTTTTGGACCTTTCACAATTCCAATATATTTCAAGATGGGGCAACCAGATCTGCAAGTATTATTCAAGAAGTGATCATACTATGGATTTATATAGATGAAATATGATATTTTCTGTCTTATCTATCCCTTCCCTAGTGATTCCCAACATCCTGTTTTCTTTTCTGACTGCTACTGTGCATTAAATGGATGTTTTCAGAACTATCCAGAATGATTCCAAGATCTCTTTCTTGAGTAGTAGCAACTAATTTACACCCCATCATTTTCCAGTGTACTTAGCTCTGTGTTTTTCAACATAGAATTTCATCTGCCAGTTTGTTGGCCAGTCACAGTTTTGTAAAATCTCTTTATAACCCTCAAAAGTCCACTTTGGACTTAATTATCTTGAGTAGTTTTGTATCATCTGCAAATGTTACCACATTTTGTTTACCCTTTTTCTTAGATCATTTGTGAATATGTTCAACAATGTTGGTCCCACTACAGACCCCTGGAGACATCACTATTTACAGTGGTTAAAGTATAATTTGGTGAACCCTGGAACCCTCCTAAACTTCTGGGCCCGCTTCATGCAGATCTGGGCCCCCTTCACCCACCCCAGCTACTGCCCCCCAAATGCCTGCCCCCCCACCCTAGATACTGCCCCTGAAATGTCTATCCCCCCATCAGCCTCCTCTTTCCCCATGTCCTCCCCAGCCCACTATCCCAACCCCTTCTTCCCACCCGCTCCCCTGCACCCTTTCCCTGCTGGCTGCCCGACAGTCCCCAATCCCCCCCGGCCTCCTTACCTAGTGGGGCAGGGAAGGGGCACATGGGGACTCACAAGTGGCTGAGAAGCTGGGCCAGGGGAGGGAGAGGGAGGCTTCAGCTGCTGCACTGGCCAGCTAGTGAGAGGGGGCACAGGCCTGAGACTTGTTCTGGATCATGTCCACTGCCTGGGCTTGGGGTAGGGGCGGGGGTAGTGGACCGCGGCAGGCGCCAGGAAACATGGGGAGGGGTGGCCAGGCTCGCTCCTGCCCACAGCCCCTTGAGCTGCCCCTGGGGGAATGCTGTGTTCCAGTGCATTCTTCTATTTCTAAGGGAACCGGGAATGCTGGGCCCTAAAAAATGGGGGTCCCCAGAACACCATTTGGGGGCGTTCCAACTCTCTTTAGCCCCTGACTATTTACCCCTCTCCATTCTGAAAATTGACCATTTATTCCTATCCTTCGTTTCCTATCTTTTACTGATCTTGGAGAAGACCTTCTCTCTTATGCCCTCCCATGACAGCTTAGTTTGCCCAAGAGCATTTTGTGAGTGACATTGTTAAAGGCTTTCTGAAAATATAAGGATGCTTTATCCACTAGATCATTCTTCTCCACACATTTGTTGATACCCTCAAAGAATTCTAATAGAATGGTGAAGCATGATTTCCATTTAAAGAAACCATGTTGACTCTTCCCCAGCAAATCATGTTCATCTATGTGAATGATAATTCTGTTCCTAACTATCATTTCAACCAATTTGCTTGGTGTTAAAGTTAGGCTTACCAGCCTGTAATTACCAGGATCATCTTTGGAGCCTTTTTTAAAAATTAGTGTCATATTTGTTATCTTCCTGACATCTGGTCGGAAGCTGATTTAAATGAAAGGTTATAATCCACAATAAGTGATTCCACAATTTAACATTTGAGGTCCTTCAGAATTCTTGGGTAGATACCATCTGGTCCTGGTGACTTATTACTGTTTAATTTATTATTTGATCTAAAAGCTGTTCCATCTGGGTCAAAAAAAGCAAGGAGTCTTGTAGCACTTAAAGACTAGCAGGTTTATTTATCACATGAGCTTTCATGGGAGAAAATCCCACTTCCTCAGATGCTTTGAAGTGGGGGAACTTACAGAATGGGATGAAAATAAATGCAGTGGAGTGCAAGACATGGGATCAGGTCATACTGCAAGAGCACATCAGAGCATTTGTAAGGATTCAAACTCTAGGGCTGTGTTCACACAGCCCTCTTATTTCGAAACAACAGGTTGTTTCGAAATAAGATTTAGGCTGTTCACACGACGCACGGTTGTTTCAAAACAAGTTAAACCCCATGCAGGGACGAAACAACGTTGTTTCGAAACAATTGTTTCGAAACAATGCCGTGCGAACATGTTGTTTCGAAACAACGGTGACTTGTTTCGAAATAACTGTTGCCTGAACCTGCTATTTTGCTTTGAGCTTTTTTCCTTAATTCGAATTAATAAACTGTTAATTCAAATTAAGTTATTTCGAAATAAGGCGTTATTTTGATACAAGTTGTTTCGAAACAGCCGTATCGAAATAACACCCTGTGTGTGAACACAGCCCAGGAAACAGCACCTGGAGGGTGAAGTCAAATTATCTGTTATAATGTTAAAAGAATTCATAGTCACAATTAAGTCCTGCTTTCACACAATCTAATTTGCATATTAGTTCAATTTCTGGCTGTTTCTTTTTGAAGTCTTGATGTTGCATTGATTTTCTTGATGACCATCATTAACAAATCATTAATGGAGTGATTAGGAAGATGGAAGTGCTCAGCAACTTTTTTAGTGTTATGATTTCTGATGTCAGTTTTGTGCCCATTTATTCTTCTGCGTAAAGACTGTCCTTTTTGTCCAATGTATAAGGTGTGGGGGCATTTCCGGCACATGATGGCATAAATCACATCAGTGGATGAGCAGGTGAATGACACATTGATGAAGCAGTTGGCTTGATTAGGTCTTATAATGGTGTCTTCAGTGCAGATATGTGGACAAAGTTGGCAGCGTGGTTTGTTGCAGGGATATGTGCCTGCTTTAATGTTTCTGTTGTTAGGTCTGGAGTTGCTGGTGAGTATCTGTTTAAGGTTCAGGGGTTGTCTGTAGGCGAGGAGAGTTCTGTCTCCCAAGGCTAGAGAGAGTGAGGGGTCATCTTTTAAAATAGGCTGGAGGTCCTTAATGACCTGTTGTAGAGGTCTGACTTGAGGGTTGTATGTGGTGACCAGTGGTGTTCTATTGTTTTCGTTTTTGAGCCTTTCCTGCAGTAGTTGACTGCAGAGTACCCATCTGGCTCTGTCAATCTGTTTCTTTACTTCCCCAGGTGGGTACTGCAGTTCTAAGAAAGCTTGATAGAGATCCTGAAGATGTCTGTCTCTGAGGGATCAGAGCAAATGCAGTTATATCTTATGGCTTGGCTGTAGACAATGGATCGCATGGTGTATTTAGGATGGAAGCTCGAGGGATGTAGATAACTATACCAATCAATAGATTTTCGATATAGAGTGATGTTGACGTGTCCATCCCTAATTTGTACTGTAGTGTCCAGAAAGTGGATCTCCTGTGTGGAGTGTTCCAGGCTCAATTTGATTGTGGAGTGGAAATTGTTGAAATCTCTTGGAAGTATTCAAGAGCATCCCTGCCGTGGTTCCAGATGATGAAGATGTCATCAATGTAGTGTAAGCAGAGGAGAGGTGCTTTGGATGACACTTGAGGAAATATTGTTCTAAGTCACCCATAAAAATGTTGGCATTTTGTGGGGCCATGTGGGTGCCCATAGCAGTGCCACTGACTTGGAGGTATAAATTCTCCTTAAATTTGAAATGGTTGTGTGTGGGCACAAAGTCACAAAGTAGTATCTGGGTCAGTTCCTCAGAGTTGTCACTGAAGAAGAATGGCTCAGGTTTGAGAATCTCCTTTGCATCCTCAGCCATGAAGATCAGTGCAAAGAATTCATTTAGTTTCTCCACAATGGCCTATCTTTCCTGCTCCTGCTTCTCGCATTGGAGGTGCCAAGCAGAACTTGCTCCAACTACATACTCAGCAAGGCCAGCTCTATAGCTGCTGAGTGGAAGATGGGTTTCCGTGGCACAGACAGAAGTTAATTTGTAGCTCTAAAGATGAATTTATACCATAGAATTGCTTCCAATAAGAATTTCTATCTGGAGTAATACCTATTATTCATTGATAAAAATGCCATGATCATTCATTCACTTTTTCTCCCTGTTGTAATTAACCTTCATTTTAATCATTTACTTCATTGTGTACCGCCTAGTCTAAGTTTTGCTGAAACTTCATTTATATGTGTGAACTTAGTTTCGATCTGTAAATGAAGGGTGTATGTATGATGAGATCAATTTCCAGCGCCAGCCTGTCCTGATGAAAAACTGCCAGCATCACCTTAATGGCTGAAGAGCAATGCAGACAAAGCCTGAAAAAGCAAGAAGAATCCACCCTAGAAAGAAAGGGAGAAAAAGCCCCATGACTAGGGCTACCAGAAATCAAAGGATGGAAAGGAGGACAGGGAAGCATGAAAAAGAGGACACTGGAGGACACACGGAGAAAATGTAGTATTAATGTAATATTCTTCTGTTTTTAGGGGGCCCTGGAATGCTTTCCCCTAAAAACAAGGTATTCTGTGGCATTCTAGCATACTTTAAACCTTATAAGTAAAAAACCAGACAAAATCATGTTTTTTTTTAAAATGTCTTCCAGACGGAGGACATGAAGGTAAAAAGGACATGTCCTCCTGTTGCCTGACATCTGGTAACACTACCCATGAAGAGCAAAATCAAAGTCATAGCTGCCACAGTACCCTAAGGCAATGTGACACAGCAAGATCATGGACTCAAAGATATAAAAGATGGGTGAGACTGCATAGCTTTGGTTAATGATCTGCACGACATTCAAGAGTGTTAGTGCATAGCTGTGTGCCCGCCAGAGACCCCACACTTCCTCATGCCTGTCTTCTTTGGCCAGGTAGCTGCCATGAGATGCAAACGTCAGTCACGAACTCAAGTTATGATCACAAGCAACAACCAGGAGTGGTAACTATACTTGACCAACAGCAGAACATCCTGGGGTTGGGGTGGGGGGAGGTACTATAAATTAACTATTAACATAATTTGTATTTTTCTCATAATAAAAGTGGCGTATTGCCTTGTCCCCCTGAATGAGGTCCTGCTAGTGTTTTCGTTTTCTAAGTACAATGGATTAACACGTAGTGTCACCACGGGTCAGGCCTTCAGATGATGTGCAAAAACCTCCCCGAGAAAGAGGATAGATGTCAATGATCCACATTGATTTTTACTATCCCTTGTCTATCTCCTCAGATCAGATGAGAAGCCAGAGACAGGCAGGGCTTCTGTAATCAATGAATTCCAGTTAATAGCCCAATCTAAGCTGACATCAGGCCTCAGCTGTTAAATCTCTTTATTGCGCCTGAAGATTGTGGGGACCAGAATGTGTGTGTTGGCCAAGTTAATCCTTTTAAAGAAAGCTCTTGTAAAGGCTGAATGATCCCTGATGTGCATGAAATGTGATTAGCGGTATAAGCAAAAGGGAAGTCCCCTCAGTGCACTCCATACCAAGCACCAGGATCACGAGCTGGGTAGACAGTTTTGGCTTAGACAAAGGGTAGACTGCCACCTCCTGAGTTCCCAACACCACCCACTTCAGCACCAACCCTTGCAGCTCCCCCACCAGGGCCAGATTAACACGGGGATGTCAGAGGCTTCAGCCCTAGGCTAAAGGGGGGCCTTCAGCCCTGCAATAATCCTGGCCTTGCCTGAGCACTGCCACGCCAGCTGCACAACTCTGATCTGCACCGGCCGCACCCCTAAGCCAGTCTTCTCTAACAGACCACCAAGGGCTCTGTCATGGTGGTTCAACAGTGCTTTAAGTCCTGGCATGCCACCACTGCCAGCCCACCCTGCCCCTCTTCCCTTCCCTGAGTCCCCAGCCTGGGACTCAGACCTGCTGGGGCAGACCAGCAGCCTAGGAGCATGGTGGGGTGGGATCACTGTTGGCCACTGCCTCTGGCCCAAGCAGGCTGTGATGTTCACCTCCCAGAATCTGGTCTGGTGTGCCACTGTGGCCGCCAGATCTCTGCTCCTGAACCCTGACTTACCCCACTATGCCTTAGACAATCTCCACCAGAGGTGTCAGTCATTCAGTGTGGGGGGCCCCATTGGAGGGCAAGACACCTGCCATAGACCACATGGCTGCACAGGTTCCTCAGCCCTTTCTCCTGCCACGTTCAGAGTGGCATGAGCTTCCCTTTCTCCTCTCCAATCCTGTACGCTCTCAGACATCTTCCCTTTCCCCTGCCCTGTGCCCTGCTCCCCAGCTGGGCAGCTTGCAGACCCTCCTTCCCTTTCCCTTTCCATGTCCCCTACCACGTGGTGGCAGGCAATCGGTCTGTCACCGCTACAGGCAAACTGAACTCCTGCCTACTCCCCCCCACCCACTCACTGTGATGCTGGCCTTTGGCTGGCTCAGTCCTGGATGACCTTTGATTGACTCATTCCCAAGTGGGCCCCAGCCTCTTTTTCCTTTCTTATCTGTGATTTGTGCAATATGCTGTCAATCAAATTAGCATCAGGACTGACTGACTGACAGTGAACAGGTGGGGTGGGGGGCAGTGAAGTGACCCTCCAGGAGCTCAGCCTAGCCTGTTGTTACTGGGACTCTGATTGGTTGGCAGACCACAGCAGAGCTGAGCCAGGATTGGCTGGAGCACTTGCTTTGTTCCCTCTCTGCTGTGAATCAGATCATGTGAGTGAGTCAGAAGCATGCCTGGCCCTCCATTGCCCCTCCTCTGCCGGCAGCCTGGCAACCTGGCTTTGCTGTTTGCTACTGCAGAGTGCTCCCAGGGACAGACCAGGATGCAGCCCCACAAGCTGGCTCAGGGCCCTTGGCGGGCCAGCTCTGGCCCATGGGCCATAAGTTTGACACCCCTGGTCTACACCAACCTCCTGTGTGTAATTGGTCCCAGGCAGTGGGTATGTGCCATCTGGCCACTGAGGGGATGGTCCCACAGTGAACGTCCCCAGACACTAAACCAGGAACTTCCATCCTTCAGGGACTGGAACCCTTTCCCAGTCAGTGTAGACTGATAGACATTTGTCTACCTATTTATCAAAGAAATGGGTATGCTCAGCCTCACTCATTCACACCCTCTAAAGTTCACACCGCTTTAAATGAAACAAACACTAATTTATTGATTAGAACATGATTTTAAGTGAGTATATAGCAAATCAATACACAATCCTAATAAAGTAGTCAGGAATTACCACAGTCAAATAAAAGATATAAGATGCATGCTAGCTATCATCAGTGTCCAAGGTTACTCATGAGATCTGGTTAAATGATGGTTTAGTAGCCAGTCTCTCTGCCTATTCCTAGACAGGGCCCAATTCTTCTTGAAGATGTTTTATAATGGAGAATCTCTGGCAAAAAGCTCTAACAGTTCAAAGTATCTGTATTTGTTTTCCAAAATCCCCCTTCCCTCTCCTTCAGAGAATCTCTGGCTAAAAGCCTCTAACAGTTCAAAGTGTCTGTATTTGTTTTCCAAAATCCCCCTTCCCTCTCCTTCTTGCTGCTATGTGATTCACTTTGTCACCTGAGCCAGAGAACTCTATTTACATTGTCTTTGTCATACACCTCTCCAGTCTCCTTGCTGAAAGATAGCCCTAAGCCATGTAAAATACCTGGAAATATGCTTCACATCTGTACACATACATGATGCTGCAGGAAACATGATACCAGAATAATATGGCAGAGCATTTAAAAGGGAACCTTGCATGGCATATTTTGAATCAAACCACACAATTACATAGCCAAAGTGAACAGGAAAGTTATACAGATCATAGCCCATTGTGTATCGCATGACACAGGTGCTCTGTGCCCTGCTCCAGCACTAAACACTGACCCATCCCGCACCCATGGCAGGTCCTCAGGTTCCTCCCAATGGCAGCCAGGCCCTACTGTCAAGAACTGGCCTGCCCTGTGAGGCCAACAGGTATGCTAGGCTTCAGGGCTGTTGTGCCTGAATGCCACCGTACTCCGCTCTGCTCACAGACTGGCAGCCACTGTGGTGGGAAGTCTGTGGTGGGGGCATGATTGGGGGAAGCCCCCACAAAAGTGGGCAGTCCAGGGATCCTGGGTAACTTCATCTGGCCCTGCTCTCATCCCACCTCATGACTCAGAGTTATTAGCTTGTGCCACTAGCAATATTTTTGTCAAACCTTTTTTTTTTCCCCAATGAAAAACAGATTTTCAGCTAAACACTGAGCTTATCAAGACAGTTTTTTTTTTTGCAAGGGTGGAGGGGGATGATAAAAAAATGAGCTCCCCTGCATTTTTTAGTTTTAGGGCTTCTGTGTTTTTATGAAAACTTGGCGGGGAGACCAGCAAAGAGGGATTTTGCTGTCCCAGGGGAAAAAGAATGATTTCCTGGACAGCACAAGGGTTTTCTTTGCAAAGCCAGGCAGGGTGAATTCCAGCACAAGGGGAAGGAGTGCAAACAAAAAGGACCGTGTCTTTGTGTTCTGAGTTTGTACACTGCCCAGCACAATCGGGTCCTCAGCCACTACAGTAAACACAAATAATAAATAATAACCATAAAGCCTTAACACACCCATCTGCTTCTGTACAACCCAACCCCAATCCACAGGAATCCATGAAACTGCTCATGGGAGATTCTGCTGGAGATTGAGCCCTTATAGATTCAATGCCCTGTTAAAGTGGAGAAGGACTTACCCTAGCAAACATCTTTCTCTCTTTGTCCCTATACACAGGATCATTTCTATTGCCCTTGCGCTTAGAAGGCAACCAGGGACAATACAAAATCCCCTCCTCAGACCATGGAATAAATATGTAAAAAACTGCAGAGGACGATTTAATCAAGAACAGCGAGACGAGAAGCTGCTCTGGGACTGGCTGATTAGAGAGGGGAGTCATTCTGGGCAACAGTGAGATGAGGCCTTGAACAAATCTGCAACATTTTCAATCATTTCTCCTCTCCCGTGCAGTAAACTCATTTCATCCTGCCAGCTTTATGGTGGTGAGAGTGATCTATAGCGACACCGCATTACTTTGGTGTGTACCAGCCACATAAATACTCACAGGGACAGGAATGGGGGGTGAGAGGTGGGGAATAAGCATTTTCGGCAAGAGAAGAAAGCAGGGAATGTTATGAAACTGTAGGGGCGAGCTCTCCTTTGCCCAAGTTGGCTGTTCCCTTGCTTAACTCTAATGCTCTGCTTGCACCCTATCACCAGGCCATTAACGCCACCAGCTTGCTCTTCTTCTACACCACATACCAGTTCTTTGCTCCCAAACCTCAATTTTCCATTCCTCTTCCCCTGTGCTGATATTTCCATCCCTCTGTTACCTCTCAGAATTTTCTACTCCCCCCTGAGCTTCCCCAGAGCTTTCATATCCCCTCTGCCTCCAACCTCTCTGTTCTCTGTTCCCCCTCTACCCCACTACAGCTCTGAGAGAGCTCTGCCATAGATTCTTAACAGCCCTGCATGTGCTGCCTGTCTCCTTCACTTAACCTTCTTTTATCCCTACACTGTAGCTGCAATCTCCTCTCTAGTTCTTACATCCAAAGGAACTTTGTCTGTCAGGCCCTCTCACGATGGACTCACAACACTGCAGAGAAGAGAATCAGAAACCTAGGTTCTGTTCTTAGCTCTGCCACTGATTCACCAGTTGACCGTGGATAAGTTGCTCCCCCCTGTGCCTCAACTTCCCTATCTGTGAACTACGGAGGACAACACGATGCTGCCTCATGGGAGCCATGGGATGCTTCATTAATAAATGACTCATGTAGTTGCTGCTGTGGGTCAGATATCTTCTCCACTTTCCCTTGCCCTGGAGCCACCTCTAGACCACGCTGAGAGTACAGAGCCGATGCCTTGTGCTCTCTCAGAAAGTTTCAGAGATTGTGGTCAGAAGCAGTCGTCTTCAGAATAATTTTGCCCTGCCCTGTGGAGCCCAGCAGACAGAGCCCCATTGTTAGTGCCTTGCAGGAGACCTATAAACAGAGGTGCAACTGGGAGATGCACCCTGGAGAGTAGTGAATTCAGAGAAGGGGGATTCTTGAGGGCATGAATGTGGCTGCTTAGTTACACAGCGACACCCAACCCCAGACGCCTGTGGGCACGGCATTGAGATTGGATCTCATTTATCAGAACAGGAAGGTTGTGCAAAAGACCCTGGTTTTGCACTAGTAACCACAGGTGTTTCCATTCTGGCCAATAAAGTCCTTGGGTGCCCAGAGCCCCTGTATTCTAATCCCAGGCCCAGTACGAACAGGCAAAGTCATTTCCTCTCACTACACTTCATTTTCTCCTTGTGCAAAGAAGGGAAGACAAAACTCTTTTTCCTCAGGGAGGTTGTCAATCTTCAGGAATTAAAAGGGGAGAAGCCCTTTGAAGTTGGTGGGCTGACAGGTGTTCTGATTAAAGTGTTTTCCTTAGCACACCAGCACATTCTTTTGGGACGACTGGAAAATTTTGCTTTTATTTAGATCATTTAAACGTTTGTCTTCTACATACATGTGCACACGCACACACATGTTCAGACACATTCACACACCAATTAAAAACTCAAGGCTCTGAGCCCCTTGTCACTACACGGAAAGGCTCTGGAGCAGACCCCCTGAAGTCAGTGCAATTACAGAAGTACAAACCAAGAGGGTGTTGGCCACCGCCACAAAACTGACAGTCCTCCCCCCATCCCCATCACTAGCCCCAGAGAAAGAGCTGGGTGAAACTTGACAAGTTCTGCTGTGGCTCCAAGCCAATCCCCAGCAGCTTGTAAAGATCACTATGTGTGTGTGGTCCAGAGTGGCATAGGCACTGCCCATGCTGCATAGCCTCTAGGCACCTGAACTCACAAACAGTCATGCAAAGCCAAACCCACACTCATAAACAGCTTGCACCTCACCCTGCAGGTGAACTAAAGAGAATGGGAACTGCAGAGCTGAGGGCTGTCCACCAGGAAAGCCCAAGGGAAAGCCTAGCAACTACATCTGGCCCAGTGCTTCTGGGTTGTTGAGCAACCCTGCACTCCAGGGAAGCATTTGGTTTGAACTGGTGAAAAATGGGGTTTGAGGCCTCCTTGCCTCTCCCACCTCCAGTGGGGAAAACAGGTGGGGTAGAGGAGCCTTAGACATGGGCCAAGTGACTACAGGACGCCTCTAAGGGATGAAGCTTGGGTGACAGAGATAACATTGTGGCCATTCAGCTACAGGTCACACCCAACTGCCAGGCCTCTCTCCTCAAGCTGCCATGTCTCTGGCTCCCTCCCCACAGCTTCTGCATTTGGATCTCAGCTGAGCACCACAATCCTGTGCACAGTTCAGCCACAGAGAATTCCAGGAGCACTTACCCACACCTGCTGCAAGCAGAGTGGGAACAGACTGAGATGGCTTTGGGGAGACAAAATGACAGGGACATGGGTCAGACAAAGGTTGCTGAGCTGCATGGGAGGAAGGAAACTGAGAGGGAAAGGTTGAAGTGATGGATGCTGTCGTCCCATCAGACACCCATGCCCCCAGTAGCCAGGAATGCTCAGCTCCAGCCAGAAGCTGGGAGATGGCACTGTGAGCCTGCAAGGCTGAGAGAGACCTGGAATTGATGGCTGTGTAATAGCCATTCACTCTGGGCAGGTTTCTCTGTAAGGCAGGCTTAGAAGCTGTGCCTAACAGCTTCGGGGGGGGGGGGGAACTAATCTGCATGGGTTTAGTATCTGCATGAGCACAAAGAAAATGTTAGCATAAATACACAGTGGGTGCAGGGCAATATGGGTAATGGTAGTTGGGGTTAATCTGATCACAAATCTGTAATTCTGCTGAAGAGAAACATGAAATACTGTCTTTTGTGATATGCTACTCTCTTGCTTGATCAAATTCTGGTTAGGTTAATTAAAAGGTAAAAGCTACCCTTAGCAAAAAAGAAAGAGGAGCTACTGCCTGTTTCAGCCTGAAAAAATAAGCTAGGAGGTGGAGTGCATAGCTCAGTCTGAAGCTATGCTTGAGGCATTTGCCTTATTGTCAAATGATAGATCTAACTAGGGTTCTTTTGAGGCCTTTCTTTGTTATTTTAATGGAAGAATCTGTTTTCAGCTACTTCAGGTTTAAGAGCTGAAAACACTAAGGCTATGTTCACACATGGAGGGTTATTTTGATAAAGTTGTTCTGAAACAACTTCTATTGAAATAATACCTTATTTTGAATTAACAAAATGTTAACTCAAAATAAGGGAAAAAAGCAGGAAACAAAATAGCATGTGTGAACATGCTATTTTGTTACCTGCTGCAGGGGGCTGCAGCCCCCTGGGGGTGAGCTGCTGCTGCTGCGGCTCACCCGGCAGCCCAGAAAGGGGGCTGCAGCCACTGGTGGGGGGGTGAGCCACTGCTGGGCGGCTCAGCCGCGGCCCGGGCTGCCCCTCGGACACCGCCAGCGGGTCGGGGACGCCGGGCTCTGCCCGCAACCCGGGCTGCCCCCCTGACTCTGCCAGCGGCAGGCTGAGCCCAGTGCCCCGGACCCACTGGCGGTGTCGGGCGGGCAGCCCGGGCTGCAGGCTGAGCCTGGTGCCCCCGACCCACTGGCGGTGTCCAGGGGCCAGCCCGGGCTGCGGGCTGAGCCCGGCGCCCTGGACCCGCTGGCGGTGTTGGGGGGGCAGCCCAGGCTGCGGGCTGAGCCGCCTGGCAGGGGTTCACCCCCCACACCCTGCCAGAGGCTGCAGCCCCCTTTCTAGGGCTGCAACCCCCTTTCTGGGGCTGAGGGACAGCCCTCAGCATCCTGGCCAAGGTCCTGAGGGTTCCCTGGCCAGGGTGCTGAGGATCCAATGTTGTTTCGGAACACTTTGTTCTGAAACAACATGTTCACACTGCCTTGTTTCGAAACAACAGTTGCGAAACGTTATTTTGCCTAGAAACTAGAAACAACTGTACGTCATGTGAACAGCAGAATTCTTATTTTGAAACAACCTCTGTTGTTTTGAAATAAGAGTGCTGTGTGAACACACCCTAAGAGAGGCAAACTCTCTCTGAGCTGAAATCACTAAGAGGAAAAATCCTCTCTCTGAGCTGAATCACCGAAGAGAAGCAGCGGATGGAGTGAGTGACCTGCGGGTTGAGGCAGCAGGCAGAGCCAAGGGATGGTGAGAATGACCAGCAGCAGGCTGGATGGCATGAGTGACCTGTGGGTGGAGCTGGTGGACAGTGGGTGGAACCAAGGGATGATGAGAGCAGCCAGTGGTGGGCTGGATGGCATGCGTGACTTGTGGGCAGAGCCGGCAGACAGCAGGCAGAGCCAAGGGACTGTGCTAGTGGATGGAGTGAATGACCAGTGGTTGGTGCTGGCGGACAGCTGGCATGAAAGACACTCCCTACATACCCTGGGGTATGTTGGGAACCTGTTTTGCACTGATTCTCCAAGTCAGTGCGGGGTTTGCTATTGAGCTCACATGTGCTGTTATGATGTGTGGGATCATGTTGGGAACCTGTACTGCACTGATTTTCCAGATCAGTGCTGATTTTTGTTATTTGGCCTTTTGCATTCTGTTTTATTAAAAGTTCTGTATACTACACTCAGACTCATGCTTGTGAGCAGGGAAGCACTACCCCTTTGGGGTGCCCAGGACATAGTGCATGATTTCCCAGAAATCTGGGGGACTTGAGCCGGTTGGTGCTGTAATATTATCTGGAAACCCCTAGATATAGAACCTGGTCCTTGTTCTGCCAGCTCACCCTGGCAAAAAGGTTACATCTCTAACCATCATGCTGCTAGGAGCTGCTTGTGGTTTGCAGGTTTGGACAGGCTTCTCTCCTTGCTCACGTGATTCCCCTGCCCCAGCATCTTCCTTAACTTCCCGCTGGCTGCATACCAGGCAGGCAGAAATCTGATGCCCAAGTCATCCTCCACCTCCACCCTGGACACGCCTGGGCATGAAACCCCACTTGAATGCAAGCAGGTTCCATCAGAATACGGCTCTTAAGTTCTGTCTGCCTATGCTGGCAGGCCCCAATTCATATAACCTGTGTGCAGGCACTGGCTAGTCCAGGACATTGGTGTTGGGGCATGGAGATTGTTCACCTGTGCATCACATGTTTCAGTCCCACCTGGGCTGGTGCTGACCAATTGTCCCCTCTAAAGACCTACGGGAAATGAGCTAGCAGCTCTCAGTCCAACTGCAAGGCTCAGGTGCTCCCATCACCCCCCCTCCCATTAGGCTTTACTCACTCTCTCATTGCCATCTGTCTCAGCAGAGAAGTTGAATAATCCTTGGGATCTCGACTCCCCTGTTTCCCTGGAACTGGGCCAGTCTGGAGCCCCAATGCTGTTGGGGACGACAGCATGGTGACCACTCATATGCTACGGCAATAGACAAAAGTATAAAAATCCTAAGAAATCATGTGTTCTTATTTGTGTTTAGTAGCTCCTCGGAGTCCGTCTTGTTATGCTCAGTACTGTACAAAGCCCTGCTCCAAAGACCTGAAAATCTCATTATGAGATGAGGGGTGAATGCAGACAGAGGGATAGGGGAACAGTGAGATGATACTGGTCAGTGTGTGGACTAGAATGAGACCAGTTAGGCCTCAACACCACTTCTCCAGCACCAATTGGCAAAGACTCAAGATGTGCCCAGCTCCATGGCAGATGACCAATGTTCACAGGTTACCTTGTAGATCAGTGACTCTCACCCTTGAGCAGCTAGAGGAATGCTTGTCATCTCTTGGGAGCCCCAGACCAATTCCATCCCAATGCTCACTATGCCAGTAAAGCGACGGCATGGCACCCTTAGGTTCAGGCATCCACATAGTCTGATCTGGACACAACAGCCCCATCCCCACTCTTGGAATTCCAGAGGCTGAGTTCTCAGTGAAGGCCCTTTTATGTGGTGCTGCACCCCCACTTCGCCCCACTCAGAGCACGTTGGTCTGTACGAACATCAGCCGAGCTCCAGTCCTGAGCAGAGGAGGCAGACTGAAGCATAGCGAGGGCATGTCCAGAGCACATTGCACTACAGCCAGGGAACAGCTGAAGCAGAGCATTAAGTTAAAGCAGCCTTGAAGCCATACTCTAACTTACAGCAGAGGCCAGGCCAGGTGGACCCCAGTTTGATCCCAGAGCACAGGGAGCCAGATCCTCATATGATATAAATCAGCATTGTTTTTGCAAAGTCAATGGAGCTACAGCCATTTACACAGCTGAGGATATGACCCAGGGAATACACAGGGGACTGAAAACCAGCCTAATGCTTCAAGCCTATCCAGGTTTCAAGTATAACAGAGTAAATGAGAACCAGGTTGCTTGGTTCTATTCCTAGCTCAACCACTGAGTCATTGACTGACCTTGGCCAAAGCATCCAATGCCTCAGTTTCCCCCCCCTGTAAAACTGGACCAGTGCTGTGCATAATGTGTTTTGAGAAGATCCTCATATGAAAGGCAACACTGTGTATAGGCACAAAGCATTACTATTGACACTGTAGGTTGCTGTCCATGACCACATTGCCAACCTCTGAGATCAAAAACCCCTGCAGGTTTTCCGGACAGACACGTATCCAAGATAAAGTGGAAGTTAAAGAGTTAATGACTTTAAGGGACTCTGAAACTGTTTTCACCACTGTGGCAATTATTCTCAGCCTCCTAGTGTGAACATCCCAAAGGGAGGCTGCCTGTAATTAACAGTCTGTTTTCCAAAGCAAGGGCACTGTGATTTATTTTTCATAAACTGGTCTCCTGAGAGCCCAGCAGCACTCATTAGTAAACATTCATTTCAGTCTGCCCTTTATGTACATGCTCCCATACAATGATTCATTTTGGAATCCTGTCGGCTCCAGGAAGAACAAGAGACAAGTCTGTGTGAAGCAGGAACCTTCCTTGACACTGTCTAAATCTGAGCTGGAGGAGCATGGTGGGAGTGGAGTCTAGTGGTGGGGGACAGACTCAGGAATCCTGCAAAGACGAGTTGGTATAGGGACTGGGAGCCACCACTCCTGGGTTCTTGTCTCCGTTCTGGGAGGAATGTTGCTTAGAGCAGGGGAGGACGGAGAAAAAGCATTCAGCCCTGCCCCTGACTTGCTCTGCAGCACTGGACTTAACCTTCCTCTGCACTCAGTCTCCCGCTTTGTATAACAATACTGATGTACCTCTGAGAGGGAAAGGGGGTCTTAATGAATTAACAGGTAGAGATTACAGCTGGCAAGCAGCATGCACTTCATTAGGTTGAGTGCTAGGTGAGGATGTGATCACCCTCTGAGAGCAGGGGCCTCAAACCCATTCAGTGAAGAGGCGTGAAACCTATGCTTCCTTTAAACCAGGGGTCTCAAAAACATGGCCCGTGGGCTGCATGCAGCCCCTAAAGTTATTTCCTGTGGCCCACAATGACACTATCATTACCAATATTTCCAATATCATTATATGAAAAGGTTTCATTTGTGCGGCCCTTGAGCTAACATACTAGTACTCACGAGGCCCTTGTGCAGTCCCCATGCGACCTTCATGGTGATTTGAGTTTGAGACCCCTGATTTAAACTCAGGACTCTATCCCATTCTCCAGGTACAGCAGAACTCCTGGTTGTGCATGGTGATCCAGGTAGAATGTGGCCTTTAGGTGGTGACAACCCAGAGCCCTTATCCTCCTTTATTGCTTAGTCACACTGAGCATCAATGAGTGGGAAAACATGATCCCCTTTAGGACCACCATTCTTCCTGCATTTTCTTCGTCATTTTTCTCTGGCCACATCCCTCTCTGTGTGGGCTTCCTTCCCCTGCAGCAAGTCCCAGCCCTTGCCACATTCTGTCCAATGAAATGATCAGATAACCCTTAATTATGAGGTCAACCGTGGCTCTCTGGGAGTGTCCACAATGCCAAGTACTCCTACATCCCAGCTTGCATGCTAGCCAAATATGCTGCAGATCACCCATGCTCCATCCAGAGCTGCACACAACCCATGCGTGTATAGATGCATCCACGCATGGTTCTGAGAGCATAGTTTAAGGTTCTTAGTTCTTCATCAATTAGAGCTATTCTAGGAATTGCTGTGTGGTGTTTTTAGTGCTCAAACTATGCTAGGACTGAGCCCTGGCACCTCCGGCTTGGCAGTTCACAGCCCTAGCAGCACCTCTAACCTTGCCATGTCAGTTATGAATGAAAAAAAAATTGCTGGAGCTCCCTCACCTCTTTTATTACCAATTAAGCCCTGGATGTCTTGTGGGAGAACTTATCTGCCTGGGCCAGTAAGGCCAGGGGTATTGTTGCATGAGGTAAGGGGATACCACATGAAAAAGAAGGGACAACATGTTACTTTAAGGAACATGCTATAGGGAAATGCTGTATTTTGCAGCTCGCCACTTGCCTAGCCAATCCAGGCCAGAGTGATTTGTGGGTAACACAGCCCAAGCAGGCTTTAAGAAGAGATTTAAAAGAGGATAAAGTGGCAGCTTTACATCTGTTTAATTCTTTAAATCGAGATTGGATGTCTTTTTAAAAAAACATGACTCAACAGCCATAAGATGTCAGCTGGGCACAAGAATTACGGGGCGAAGTTCAGTCGCCCCTCTTAGGGAAGAGGTCAGAGAGGATGATCATAATGATTCTCTCTGGCCTTAAAAACCTATGAATAATAAAATTGTCTTATTGTATTAATAGTCATGTGGTGTTGTTCCATTTTCTGTACTTTCCTTTATAAAAAGGCCGGATTCACAAATCAAATCAAATCAAATCATAGGGCTGGAATTGAATTGAACCCTGGGAATTGAACCCTGGACCTTCTGCATGTTAAGCAGAGGTGCTAGCCACTGTAGGACAAAAACATTACTGGTTAGAAATGTCCTCTTTAGAGTAACTGTACTAAACTCTTTGGGTTGATGCATAATGGGGCACAATCATTGTGCCCATAGGTAAGACAAATACTAAATAATCAGAATAATGAAGATCACTACCAAGAACTAACCAACACTCTGAAACTCTGGCTTGCATTCTATATATTGTGGCAAAATTCAATCTGTAAAATGAAGTGCATTAATTAGCTGGAAACACCAGGTCTCTAGTTCAGCCTAAGCTCTTTACATACCATAAGCTGCCACCAGTGTCCATGATTTTAATTAAGTCCAAAATGCAATTATCTTGACTAGTTTTGCCATGTTTCATATGATGACTCTATTATGTGCTCTGGTTAGCAGTGAGCTAAGCATTTTCTGCACACACACAAAATATGAATCCATCCAACAGAGGCTGCCAAATGAGAAAATGGATCCCAGATGTATAGAATAAGTTTGCTGGGGTTCTGCACAGCTTGTCATCACCAGAAGCTGAAAACTTGGGTTGATTTTCAAAGAGCATTTTCCTTCATTTATGTCTTCCACTCCCTCTGGCTTTGGTCACATTCAAGCTGTTCAAATAATGGGATGTGGGTTCAGAACATTATCTCAGATCACAAAAATCAGAACTGGCAATGAAGGAATTAGGTCATCACCCCCAAAATGTCTCAGGTCATCAAACTATGGAGCCAAAGATGGATTCTGTGGTTTGAGCCCCTCTCTGGCATTCCTCAAATGAACAGTTTTATAGAGTTTTAGGGGGAATTATAATCCAATAAGGAGAGGCAGCATATTCACAGCTGTGTAGGGAATCTTTATTGAAAGAGAATTGAGAGAGAGGGAACCAGACAGACAGTTTTCTCTAGCATTTAAACAACCCTCCCATTTATCATTATGACAACCCCAATGATCCTAGGTAGTCCAAAATACTACATATGCCTCCCCCACTAATGAAAAAGCCCTTCCCCACCAGAAAGAATAAAGACTAAACTAGGAGATGAGGGTAGCCTGCCACATCTCCAGCGAACCCCCAGGGAATTATTCTGCCCCATGAAGAGGGGATCACCACTCGCTAAAGATCCAGCCAATTAGGAGGCCTTCTGTCTCAAGGTGGATTACAGAGCACTACTGGTGTGCCCACACCACAAGGTGGTATTGGTGGTGATGTAACTACAGGTACCGGAGAAGTAGCCAGAACCGGAGATGATGTTGTGTCCGGTTGGTCCAGGGAGGAAGCTGAAGGCGTCGAAGAGGTGGCTGGAACAGGAGAGACATGAACAATTGTTTCATGTTCTGATGTTATATCATCTGTAAGGGTGAAGTCAGTTACATCAGTTGGAGATGCATCTTCCAGATGGGTATGATGGAGCAGCAACTGATCTACATGCTGTTGCCAAATCAGGCCACCTACCGTCTGGACAGAGTAGGAAACAGGTCCTGTCTGAGCAATGACTGTTGCAGGAAACCATTTAGCTCTGAAAGCATAGTTTCAAGCGAGGACAGGATGTCCAATACTGAAGATGCGGTCCTTTGTTCTTGGTGAATGTCTACTGACCTGGTCCCGCTGTTGGCATTGAACCACTACCCCTGTGTCTCATGGCTTCAACAAATCAAGGCGAGAGCGCAACTGCCGGCCCATCATCAGAAAAGCTGGAGATGCCTTAGTCATAGCCTGCGGACTGTTTCTCTAGGACAACAAGAAGTTGTCCAGACGCTTCTGAAGAGGTGAACATCTCTTTGCAGATTTTAGAGCTTGCTTCATAATCTGTACGAACCTTTCAGCAAGTCCATTGGTGGAAGGATGATATGGTGCTGACCTGATGTGATGTATTCCATTGGCCTTCATAAAAGCTTCAGAATCCTGAGAAACAAACTGTGGTCCATTGTTACTCACCAGCTGTTCTAGAAGACCATAATAACTAAAAAAGCCATGCAGGGTTTGGATAGTGGTTTCTGTAGTAGTGGACTGCATTACAGAGACTTCTGGCCATTGTGAATGGGTGTCCACAACAATTAAAAACATTCATCCTTCAAATGGGCCAGCAAAATCAACATGAATACATTGCCATGGCCTTTTGGGCCAATCCCACGGGTGAAGGGGTGCCAACTGAGGCGCGTTCCAGATGCTCTGGCCTGTGGTACAAGCTCTAGCTGTCTCTTTGATGGCCCTGCCCAAGCCTGGCCACCAGAAATAGCTCCGTGCAATTTCTTTCACGCACACTATGCCACAGTGACTTGAATGGAGCTGTTCCAACAAACGTGGTCTTGATGAAGGTGGGATAATGGCACGCATACCCCACAACAAACACCCAGACTGGGTCGATAACTCTGTCCTCCTAGACTTGTAGGGGCAGAGGTCAGGTGAGACCTGAGAGTCAGGTAAGAATGTTCCATGCATCACGAAGTCCATAACTTGTGAGGGTACTGGGTCAACGCATGTCCCTCTCTTCACTTGAGTAGCCATGACAGGTGTGTTTTCCATCTGTTCAAAGTAAAAGATTCCTTCCTGACCCTGATCTTGATGACATGCTTTTAAAGGTAGCCTTGAAAGACTATCAGCATTGCAATGCAAAAAATTGCCTATACTTGATTTCATATGTGTATCCAGAAAGTATCAATGCCCATCGCTGCATCTGACTAGCAGCCAAAGATGGAATGCCTGTGCGTGGCCCCAAAATTGATGTCAGGGGTCAATGATCAGTGAGAAGTGTGAACTTCTTTCCCCGCAGGTACTGGTGAAATTTTCAAATGCCAAAAACAATGCCCAGTGCTTCACGTTCAGTTTGGGCATAGTGAGTTTCTGTCTTGGTCAGGATGCATGAAGCAAAAGCAATAGCCCTCTCTTCACCTGAAGGCATAATATGTGACAATACAGCCCCAACTCCATAAGGGGAGGCATCACAGGCCAACTGTAGGGGCAAAGATGGATCAAAATGTGTCAGAACCCTAGAGTTTACCAGAGAGTGTTTAGCTTCATTAAATGCAACATCACAGGCTTCAGGCCAGTTCCAGACCTTGTTCGGCCCAAGAAGCTCATATAGGGGTTTTAGGAGTGTCGCTAACTGTGGAATAAACTTGCCATAATACTTCAATAACCCTAAAAAAGAGCAAAGTTGGCTTATGTTCTGAGGGAGTGGAGCATCCATGATAGCCTTAACCTTGCCCAGAGACTTATGGAGACCATCAGCATCAATTATATGCCCTAAATATTCAACCGAGGGCTGGAAAAATTTACATTTGTCTCTGTGAACACGTAGACCATATTCTTCCAGTCTTCGCAGAGTAGCTTCCAAGTTCATAAGGTGTTCTTCCTCATTTTTGCCAGTGACCAGGATGTTGTCCAGATAGCCCTGTACGTCTGATAAACCACTCAAAATCTGGTTCATTGCCCTATGGAACAAAGCTGGGGTGAAAGTAATTCCAAAAGGTAAACAGCAGTATCTGAACAACCCCTTTTGTGTTACTTCAACATGCATTTGTAAGTACGCTTCACTCAAATCAGTCTTGCTAAATTTTTGTCCTCCAGCCAAACCTGTGAAGATGTCCTCAATGCGGGGAAGAGGATATTGCCCTGCACATAACTCTGGGTTGACAGTGACCTTGAAATCTCCACAAATCCAAATGGAGCCATCCTTCTTCACTACTGGGACAATGGGCATTGCCCACTGGCTGTGAGTAACTGGCACTAAGACTCCCTCCTTGACTAACCGCTCCAAGTTTTCTTCCACCTTGGATTTGATGGCAAATGGCACCATTCTGGCCTTCTAACATTTTGCTTGGCAACCAGGCTTTATATTTACTTTCATGGTGATTCCCTTCATGCTGCCTAAGTCTTCACCGAAAACAGCAGTATGTTTCGTTAGTACCACTGCCAGACTCATTTCTTCTTTAGTCAATTGATGCACTTCTGACCAATTGAATTGGATTTTCCTGATTCAAGCTCTTCCCATTAGGGCTGGGTAATTCCCAATCACCACAAACAGTGGTAGCTTTGTGGTCTGTCCATTGAGTTCTACTTTCACATCAATAGTACCCAAAAGGGGGAACAGTCTCCCCAGTATATGTCTTCAAAACAACTACTGTTGGCTTAAGGGGCAGATGTCTAAAGTCCTTCTCATATGCAATGTTAGAAACCAATGAAATGGCTGAACCAGTGTCCAATTCCATGTGTACAAGTTTGCCTTCCAACACAAGTGTTACCCAGAATTTATGTGAGTCAGCACAAAACATGAAGGGACTCTTCATCTTCCGATTGGGTGTCACTGTGATCACCTGTACTCTGCCCTACTAAATGCAGAATGTCCCTCTTAGTCTGCCAAACCAATGGCCCATTTTTCTCAGGTCTGCCTCTTCTGTTTGGCTCATCCTTCCTTTATTTGCAGGCAAGTTCAATGTGCTCTCTTTAACCACATTGTCGACACAGTAGTACCTTACACCAGCACTCTGACATGAGGTGACCCTGCTTCCCACACTGGTAACATTCCTGTCTCCCCAGTGCCCTGGGGGTATGTTGTGGGGATGCCTTATACATGCTCACCCCGATCTGTTGCATGTCTTGGGTGATGCATTCCATGGAGACTGCAATCTCAACAGCCTTCTGCAAGGTGAGTTCACCTTTGGTCAATAGGCATTTCGGTGTTGATTCACTGTGCAGGCCACACACTAGCCTCTCACACAGTATCTCCTCTAACATGTTCTTGAAGTCACAGTGTGCTGCCAGCTTCCGCAGAGCTGCTACAAACTGTACAACTGATTCACCTTCACCTTGGTTCCTTTGGTAGAGCCTATACCTCTCTGCAATTACTAGTGGCTTTGGGGAAAAATGTTCTCCCAGAACTTCCACTAGATCCCTGTAAGGTTTCTGCTCTAGCCTCTCTGGATAAAGCCAATCACACTGCAAGCTATAAGTCTCAACTCCAATGACTGTTAGAAAAACTGGTACCTTCTTCTCATTAGTTATATTATTTGCTATTTCAAAATTTTGGAATTGGGCTGTATATGTCTGCCCCGAATCTGACGAATGGTCAAATGGTTCGAGGGTTGTAGTAAGTAAAGCCATGATGCCCTCTTGTGGTTATTGTTTATCTCTTTGCTTGTACTTAACAACAGGCAGATCAGCTTTCAGACTAGCCAGCCAGCCCTTAGGCAAACAGATCAGCTTTCAGAGTTACAACCCAACTTCCATGCAAGCAGTAAATAAAAGTTTTGCTTCTTACATTGCATTCTGGTTTTCCATAGTTGCCAGGATTGTTGAGAACAGCCAACTCCATCATATTTCCCATCCTCTGTCACCAGATGTAGAGTTTTAGAGGGAATTATAATTCAATAAGGAGAGGCAGCAGATTCAGAGCTGTGTAGGGAATCTTTATTGAAAGAGAATGGAGAGAGAGGGAACGGTGGGTCACCAATGTAACCATTCTTCTTCAAGATGGGTTGCTCATATACATTCAGTTATAAGTGTATATGTGCCACAGTGCACCGTACTCAGAAAGTCTTTAGCCTTAGCCTATCAGGTCAGGGCACACAGCCAACACCCCCTCTGCGCCACAACCGCAGCTATATGGGTAACCATGACCCTGACCCTCCCAATCCCTTCTTTTCACCAACTCCAGTTAGCAGGGGCGGTGGGAGGGATCTGAATGTATGTGAGTGGCCCATTTTGAAGAAGGACGGTTACATCAGTAACCCACTGTTCTTCTTAGAGCGCTGCTCACATTATTCAGTTACAGGTGGCTGCTAGCCATACCCAAGGATGGTGGGAGGAGTTACAGCTTACCCACATTGTGTATGGCTCTGCCCAACTGGACATCCTCTCTTGCCTGTTGGATCATAGCGTAGTGCGTTATGAAGGTATGCACCGACAACCACGTACCTGCCCTGCAGATCTCCTGGACTGGGCCCTGGGCAAGGAAGGTCATTGACAAAGCCTGGGCCCTGGTTGAATGAGCCTTGATAGTCCCTGGGAGGGGCATATTTGACCTTCTGTAGCAGTCTTTGATGCAGTTTACTATCCATTTGGAAATTCACTGTGATGGCACTGAGAGACCTCTTTTACATTCTGCGACCACCACGAACAATTGGGAGGTCCTACGGAATGGGTGCATGCGCTCAATATACGTTAAGAGCACCCTTTTTACCTCCGGGGTGTGCCACTTTCTCTGGTTCTCAGTAACCTGAGGATCTGGAAAGAATACTGGCAAACAAATTTCCTGATTAAGGTGAAAAGGAGAGACCACCTTAGGAAGGAAGGATGAGTGCAGGCAGAGCACCACTTTATCAGAAAAGAACCTTGTATATGGAGGTTCTGAGGAACAGGCCTTCAGTTCAGAAACCCTTCTGGCCAAAGTAATTGCTACCAGAAAAGTCACCTTCCAAGCAAGGACCAGCAGAGTACATGAGTTCAAGGGTTCATAAGGTGTCTCCATTAGGCCTTGGAGCACCATGTTAAGGTCCCATTGTGGGGTAGGTTCACAGGGTTGTTGGAAGACTCTTTTGAACCCCTTCAAAAATCTGGTGGGGGTGGGGTGGGAGAAAACAGGAACACTGTCCACCTTTTCATGGAAAGCCAAAATTGCTGCTAGATGGACTCTCAGTGAGGAAAGGGAGAGGCCCTTGTCTCTGATGTCTAGCAGGTAATCAAGGAGTAAGTGTATAGGGGCTGATAAGGGTATGGACCCTTTACTTAGTGCCCAGCAAGAAAGATGTTTCCATTTGGCTGCATAGGTGGCTCTAGTGGAAGGCCTTCTGCTACCAATTAATACCCTCCTGACCCTGTCTGAGCAGAGTCTTTGCTACCTGCTTAGCCAAGGAGTCTCCAGGCTGTCAGGTGCAGGAGACCAGGGTTTGGGTGCTGCAGGCACCCCGAATTTTGTGTCAGGAGGTCCACCCACAGCGGAAAGCAGAGTGGAGTGTCTACAGACAGGTCCTGTAGGATTGAGTACCAGTGTTGTCTGGGCCAATCTGGAGCTATTAGTATCATGTTTGCTCCATCCATCTTGGCCGTCAGGAGGACCCAGAATATCGATGGAATTGGTGGGATGGCATACAGTAGGGGCCTCGACCAACTGAGGAGGATGGCGTCCGTAAGTGAACCCTCCTCCCAACCCCTGAGGGAGCAAAAACGATGACATTTGCAGTTCTGTCGTATTGCGAATAGGTCCACGTGGGGTACTCCACACTTGTTGATTAGGTAAGATAGCACTATGTTGTGGAGGGACCACTCATGGTGGGCTAGAGGGTTTCTGCTGAGTGAATCCACCAGCCTGTTGTCCACTCCCAGCAGGTGAGCTGCCACTGGAGTGAAATAGTGCCTCAGAGCTAGTGCCTCAGAGCTAGTTCCCAAAGCCTGGTTGCCTTCCTGCAGAGAGCTGAGGAGTGGACACCCCCCTGCCGGTTTGTGTAGAACATGGCCATGATGTTGTCCGTCAGGACCTGTACTGATTTGTTTTTTATCTTGTCCAGAAAAGTCTCGCAAGTCAATCTGATGGCTCTCAATTCCTTCATGTTTATGTGAAGGAAACTGTCTGTTGGAGTCCAAAGTCCTTGGGTGGAAAGTTCCCCTGATATGTGGGCCCCACACCCCAAATCTGAGGCATCGGTAATCAGTGTCACTATAGGAACTGAGGTTTTGAAGGGGATTCCTCCCATGGCAAAGAGGGGATCCCTCCAGATCTCTAGTGTCTCCAGGATGTTTCAGGGAACCAACAGTACCTTGGACAGGGGGTGTCTCTGTGGGTGGAACACTGTGGACAGCCAGATCTGAAACGGTCTCATTCTCAGGCAGGCCGTCCTTATCACGGAAGTGGAGGCCGCCATGTGCGGGAGGAACTGTAAGCAGCATCGGGCCGTGGTTACCTGGGAGTCCTGCAGCTCCGCAATGATGGTGCAGATGGACTGAAATCTTGAGGGGGGCAAGAAGTCCCTCTCTTTTTGGTTGTCTAGGAGAGCTCCTATGAACTCTGTGCTTTGCAGAGTTTTGACTTTTCTTGATTTATGCAGAGCCCCAGCTATTTCAACAGCCGGCTCACTACTTTGATGCTATTTCACCTGAGCTCTCAATCTCCCTTTTATTAACCAATCGTCTAGGTTGGGGTAAATCTTTATACCCTGCTGGCATAGGTAGGCAGCTACTGCCACCATGCACATTGTGAACACCCTGGGGGCCAGGGAGAGCCTGAAGGGGAGTGATGAGAACTGAAAATGTCTTCCCCCCACCATGAATCTTAGAAACCTTCTGTGGCTGGGGAGTATCACTATGTGAAAGTAAGCATCTCTTAGATCGAGGGCTGCGAACCAATCCCCGAAATTCAGAGATGGGACAATCTGTGACAGGGAAACCATATGGAACTTTATTTTCTTTATGTATTTGTTTAGAGCTCTGAGATCTAGAATAGGTCTCAGGTCTCCATTTGGTTTGGGAACTAGAAAGTAGCGAGAGAAAAACCCTTCTCCCCACTCCGATTTTGGGACCTTCTCTATGGCCCAGAGGGAGAGGAGTTTCTTGCACTTTCTCTTGATCATCCAATCTATTTCCAGGCTCCCGAGATTCAAGTGAGGGGGTGGTTTTCTGTCTTGAGACATTGACCAAAATTGTATGAGTTACCCCTTCAAGACCATTTCCAGTATCCACTGGTCAGTTGTGCTGTCGGCCCAGTGGTGCACATATCGACACAGGCAGATGGCAAAGTTTAGAGTTGAGGCTGTGGTTCCACTGCCCCTGGGCTGACCATCGAAAGCGCTGCTTCTTTCCCACTGAATGGTCAGTACCTTGTCCATGATGACTATCCTGGGAGGCCTGCGATTTTTGGCCTGTACCTGGGCGTGTCTTATCCCTATCTAGATCTCATATTGGTGTTGGGGGTACTGGTAGGGCTGGGAAAGGGAGCCCTGAATCTGGGTCTGCTGTTTCAGCTTCTCTAGTTGTTGTTGCAGCGGCTGCTGGGGCCTGAAGGAACGCCTAACCGGTGATGGTGTGCACATGCCTAGGGATTTAAGAGTGGTCCTAGAGTCCTTCATCCCATGAAACTTTAAGTCTGTGGACTCAGCGAAGAGGGCAGGGCCTTCAAATGGTAGGTCCTGTATGATGAGTTGCATCTGCGGCGACAGACCCAAGCCTTGAAGCCAGGCCGCATGTCTCATAGCCACGGTGGAGGCCATGTTGCGCGAAGGTGTCAGATGCATCCTAGGAGGTCATAAGGGCATCTCTAGAGGACAAGACCCCCTCCTTCACCATCATCTCAAAGTCTTGCAGGCAGTCCTCAGAGACGGAATCATGGAAACCCTCCATGGCTCTCCAGAGATTGAACACATATTTCCCCGTGAGGGCTTGATGGTGAGCAATGCGCAGCTGTAAGGCAGAGGTGGAATAAACTTTCCTGCCAAATAAGTCGAGCTTCTTTGCCTCCTTATTCTTAGCAGTAGAGCCTGGTTGGCCCTGCCTTTCCTTTCGGTTAACTGCTTCCACCAACAGGGACCCTGGCATAGGGTGATGGAAGAGAAACATGAACTTGTTGGAGAGAATGTGGTACCTCTGATCCGCCATCTTGGACACAGGAGGGATTGATGATGGGGTTTGCCAGCGCACCCTAGCAATTGTGTACACCCCTTCATGGAAGGGAGCAGATATCTTTGCAGGTGGGACAGCATCACCCATGTCAAAGAGGGGGTTACACTCCTCCTGGCCACCCCCAAGTCCAAGTTGAGGTTTGCTGCTGTACGACGAAGCAGCTTCTGTCGTGTGCAGGGATCGTTGAAAGGTAGACTCATCTGGAGAAGAGGATGAGGAAACCTGTGATCTGCTACATTGGGTGGAAATCTGGTTGGGCTCATTGTTGGATAAGTTAGAAGAGTCCAGAGTTTGGGTCGAAGACAGTGCCGACTGGTGCCAGGAGCCTGAATCATCATTGGCTGTCCAATCCAGCCGTTCTTGTGACCAGTCATTGAAGGAGTCGAGGGCCATAGGTCAACGGGAGCAGGAGCGGCCCCTTTCCCTCTGTGTACCCACCAGACCCTGCTAGTACATGTGGAGCTCCTCCATGACGCCCGCACTGGGGTTGCCAGGGCCGTACCTCTTCTTGACAGGGGTGTCAGGGAACGCTTTCAGCTGCGCTTGCCTGCTCGTTCATCGGTACCAGACATCACTTTCGGAGATCCAGGGCACCGAATGGAGCCAGAAGATGACGGTGAAGACAAACTAGATCTCTGTCTTCTTGAACCCTGGGAACATGGTACCAAGGGCTTGTGGGATGAGTGCCAGGAAGAGTGGTCTTCTGAATGGTCTTCGGTACTGTTCTGCGGTGCCAGTGGAGGGCTCGATGGTGCCGAGGCCGGGGGCAGTACTGAGCCTCGTGTTGTCCACTCCTTGGCTAAAACTGCCAGTCTGCCCTTCGACTGGGCTTTCTTTGTCCGTACCGGAGTCAGTTCCTGGAACAGAGCCTGTGCCGCTGTGAGGGCCTCCAGTGTCAACAGTACCGAAAGGTGCCCCAGTCCCGACTCCTGGGGAGGGGGTGTCCAGGGATGGAGGTGGATGGTGCCATACCAGTGCCAAATTTGATGCAGATCGTGGCTTCATATTCCGAGCTGGAGTGGAGTGCTGGGCAGGTTTCAGTGTAGAGTTCTCACGCAGTGCAGGCAGAGCATTTAGCGCGTGAGGTGTATCGGGTGCTGGGTGAGATGCCCAATCTTGGGCAAGGGTGCGCAACCTCTGCTCCCTGTCCTTGCAGGTCCTCCACTTGAAGGACATGCAGATGGAGCAGTTTTCCACAAGGTGTGACTCACCGAGGCACACGAGACATTTCTCATGTGCATTGTAAAGTGGGAAGGCTTTGCAGCACAATGGACGCGGTTTAAACCCTAGCATCTCCATTACAAACAAATGAGGACAGGCACTTGCTTCTGCAAGTTTCAGCTGTTCCAATATCGTTGCTGAGGGCAGAGAGAAGGAACTGGGAGGGTCAGGGTCACGGTCACCTATATAGCTGCAGTTGCGGCGCGGAGGGAGCATTGGCCGTGTGCCCTGACCTAACAGGCTAAGGCTAAAGACGTTCCAAGCTACTGTGCGCTGCAGCACATATACACCTATAACTGAATGATGTGAGCAGCGCTTGAAGAGGAACCAGATAGACAGTTTTCCCTAGCACCTAAACAACCCCCCAATTTATCACTATGACAACCCCAATGACCCTAGGTAGTCCAAAACACCACAAGTTTCTCAGTAAAGATAAAAATGATGAACAGCAAAACAAACATGTATAAACCTTTCCTGCCAGTCACCAAGTCTCTGGAAACAGCCAAGGGGCTAGGAAATTCCAGCTGTATAGTCAATCTCAGTGACAACAATGCAATAAATCTGGGCAGCCAGCCATTCCATGCCCACCCTGTCTGTGGGCTCAGTCTATAATTCACCTACCAAGCTGCCATGCAGAACTGCTGCAGGATCAAGCTCAGTTTGTCCAAGACTAGAGTAACTTAATAAGGGCCTCAGGCTATGGAGGAAGGACAGCAAAAGTAGGTAGCATTGAGAAAGGAGCTCAGAAAGGAGGAGGACTGGCTCTCAAATGTTGGGACCACTGAGATAATTTGTATTTAGGAACATGAAGCAGGAAGAGGAGGAGATTGAAGACTGTGCAGGAGGAGTTCTCCCTTGGGTATACAAACAGCTTAAGTGTTATTGCAGTTGTGCTATAGAATGAATCTGGCAGAAGACTAATGCTAAAGGTTCTGACCTAGGCTTTGGTAACTTTATTCATCCCTCAGCTAGAATCTGTGATTATGATTATTTCTATAGCACCACAGAAGTACTGTGAACTTTACACACAAAGTCCTGGTATTGAGTTTAAAGTCTGCTTCAGCCAGGCACAGAGAGAGATCTGGTAATCATAGCTGCAAGTGATGGAAAGGGATTTGAAAAGCGATTTCAAGGACAAGAAGAGTGAGAGAAAGGGCATGAAAAGCATCCTTCAAGCAGAGGTGTTGCTGGCGCTTGGCACCCAGGGCATGTGTCCCGAATCCCAGTTCCGGTGCCCCGGATCTCCGGCCCAATTGGGCTGGAGATCCGGGGCCCAGCCGCCGGTGGCTGCAGTGTCCCTGTCCCCGGCCAGGGATCTGGGGCCTGGCCACCCCCGGCAGCGGCAGCGGCAGCTCCGTCCCTGGTCAGGGATGTGAGGCCTGGCCGCCTGCAGCTGCTTCCGGCCCCAGCCCCGGCCGGGGATGTGGGGCCTAGCCACCCGCAGCAGCACGGCAGCTTCTGGCCCTGTCCCCAGGTGGGGGTGGGGCCTGTTGACGAGGGCGAGGCCTGCAGACTGGGGGCAGGGCCTGGGCCCATGCCCCAGGTCCCTCCCCAGGCCAGCAACACCTCTGCTTTCAAGCCTGGAAGAAGAGCCCCCAAAGTCATTAGAATTTAGGGGGAAATCTCTAGACGGAAAGTTTTTACTAAGAAACATAGCATACTGTGCGCTGTGGTTTTAAAGGGCATTCTAGCCCGGCCACATTTGGAAACCTGTTGCACAACTGCACCCTCAGTGTCTCAATGCACAGGAGCATTGGGTAACAAACTATGCAAACCCAGTGAGAAGGTCAGCTAACCAATTCACATGACCTTTGTCTGTCCTTAAGGCGCTTGTACATACTACAGATCTGTCTGGCTAGGTGGCCTTTTGAGAATGTGGTCCTTAGCAGTTACAGCAGGCTTGCTCTCAACCCCCTAACTAGTGGCTGGCCACCTGGGAAGAGTGGGTGAAAAGCAGAGAAGCATATTAGGTCTCATTAGCCCAGACTGTGGCATGCAAAGGGAGGGAGAATACAAGAGCAGCTGGCGTTAGGAGCAAAACAAACAAGGAGATTTGTTAGTTTTTAAAAGTGCCTTGTTTGTTTTGCTGAACTAGACTGTCAGGCTACCCCCTTCCCCGCCCTGCCGGACTGGAGTACGGATTTCAAGGGAAATATTAAGCGAGGGAGTTAGAACAGACACCCCCTAAAGCACAGAGCAGGGAGAGCCATGCAGGCCGCGGGGAGCTCTGGGAGTTGTAGTGCTGGAGAGAGAACGCCTTGCCGCGGGGAGCTCTGGGAGTTGTAGTGCTGAGTGGAAGGAGATTCTTCGCGCTGGGCGAGGCCACGACACTACATGTCCCAGAATGCAGCGGGGGGGCGGCCGCGCGTTTCCGGGCTGGTGAGCGGGCGGTAGGTAGGTGCCCGCGCGGCGGCGGGGCTTGGGTGCCCCCTCTCCTCTGGACGGTCCCTTGCAGGCTGGGAGCGCCCCCTGGCGTCCGGGCCGAGACCTCAAGGGCGGCGGAGGGGCAGGAGCCGGGCTGGAGGGTGGCGGAGGGGATGGGAAGGGGCGGGCGGTAGGTGGGTGGGGGCATCCCGTGGGCAGGGCAGGCCAGCCTGGGGGGAGAGGGGTGGAGGGGGGGAGGGTGGCCGAGGGGCTGGCGTGGCGGGAGCTGGCTGTGGCTCCAGTTCCAGCGCTCTGGCTGGCCTTGGGCGAGGAAGTCCATCTCCCGTGCCTCAGTTTCCCCACTTGTGGTATTGGGATAAGGCGATTCCCCTGCTTTGTAGGTTGGTGTTAAGGAGGCTGGAAGAAGAAAGACATGAAGAGCCTGGCAGAAGGTCTTAGACAAGAGCCAAATGATACCCTCTGATCTTGCTCTTGTTGGGTGGTGACACTCACGCATGGCACTCGGTTAAAGAAAAAGAGCACCCCGCTTTGTCACCCTTTGCCTCCTGTTCGTGTCCTGGGCCAGTGCTGGCAGTCGCCCTGTTCCCCTTAACATATCACAGATGTCAAAAGTGCATGAGCTCAGTCTTTAAAAGATGTGCAAGAGGAACTGCTGCAATAAATATGACTCAGGG
This sequence comes from Podocnemis expansa, assembly GCA_007922195.1. Lineage (NCBI taxonomy): Eukaryota > Metazoa > Chordata > Testudines > Podocnemididae > Podocnemis > Podocnemis expansa. The sequence goes on from ML681963.1 coordinate 47,280,536, forward strand.
CAGGACACTAGTTGGTGCAATGTTTCTTCTACATTCAGTTTCAAAGGGCATCTAAAACTCCAGCAGAAAGTGATTTCACAAGAGCTGCTGCCTTGCCAAGCTGTCAGACTGCACAAGCTCTGAGAGGGATCAGGTGAGAGTGGGGCATTGCCTGGTCCTGGATGCTGGTCAAATCCTACCAGAACATTAGCTGTTGTTACGAACAGCTTTGAAAATAGGGCAGCAGCTTCTCAAAGAAAAGTGTGGTAGCCTCTTTTCTTGAGGAATGGACAAAACTGTAGAAAACACGTTGTAGAGTAGAGAACAGTTGTGCAGGGGTCTGTGGCAGGCCACGTTAGATGAAGCATTTGGGAACAGATGCTGAAAGATGCAGACAGGTGCCTAGTGGGATTTTCAAAAATAAGTTAGGCACCCAGGCCCACACCCTCAAAAAGTATTTAGGAGCCTAAGTTACAGGGAAATCAGTAGCCTGAAACTTAGGCAGCTTTGCTTCGTATCTGTCTGCATCTTTAGGAGCCTAAATGTCTTTCAGAATCTGGCTTTTACGCACTGCAGTGATGGAAAGGAGTGTTTTCCATCTCTAAATCTCTAGGATTAAATATATACTTTACACTTGCATTCCCTTTCATTGGAGGATCTCAAAGCACTTTGCAAAGGTGAAGCATGGACTGCTTATTTTGGAGGGTGGAGAAAAATAGCGGGAGAGGGGCTGTTCTTGATTTCATTTGAACAGATAAGGAGGAACTGGTTGAGAATTTGAATATGAAAGGCAGCTTGGGTGAAAGTGATTGTGAAATGGTAGAGTTCATGGTTCTAAGGAATGGTAAGAAGGAAAAGAGTGTAATAAAGAGAGTGGATTTCAAGAAAGCAGACTTTAGCAAACTCAGAGCTTAGGCAGATAAGATCTCATGGGAAGCAAGTCTAACAAGAAAAACAGAGTATTGACAATTTTTCAAAGAGATCTCCTTGTTTGTAACCCTCCTGCCAGGGCAGGCTGGCAGAACAAGGGCCGGGTTCTATACCTAGGGGTTTCCCAATAATATAGCACCACCAACCGGCTTGAGCCCCCACCCAGATTTCTGGGAATCCTGCACTGTTTCCTGGGCACCCCAAAGGGGTAAGGCTTCCCCACTCACAAGCATGAAACTGAGTGTAGTAAACAACTTTTAATAGTAGTAAAACAGAGTGTTAAAGGCCACATAACAGAAATCAGTGCTGATCTAGCTAATCAGTACAGAGCAAAGTTCCTAACAACCCACACCGCATAACAGAACATACAAGACTTAATGGCAAAATTGGCACTGATCTGGAGAATCAGTGCTAACTAGGCTCCCAACCAACCCTAGGGTTCGTAGGGAATGTCTTTCATGCCAGCTGTCCACTGATGCCACCTACTGGCCACTCACTCCATCCAATAGTGCCATCCCTTGGCTCCACCCACTGTCTGCTGGCTCCACCCACCAGGCTCTCACACTGCCCAGCTCACCACCAGCCACTCCCACCATCCACTGGCTCCACCCACTGTCCACCAGCTCCACCCACCAGCCAGCTTGCTGCTTTCACTGTCTACTGGCTCTACCCCCCAGTCTTTCACACTGCCCAGCTCACTACTCAGCATCCACTAGCTACTCCATTTGCTGCTCCTCTTCAGTAATTTCAGCTGAGGGAGGGAATCCCCTCTCTTTAGTGATACCAGTTCTTAAACACAAAATAGCTGCAAACATCTACTGTTCTTAACATAACAAAAGGGGGCCCCAAAGAAGCCCAGCCAGATCTATCATTTGATGGGGAGAGGCAATACTAGGACAAGATAGAAATACCACCAACATTGTGCTCCAAAAGGAACAAATGCAAAACCCCACCTCTCTTTCTCAGGCTGAGATAGCCAGGGGCCTTTCTTACAAGCCTTTTTTTAACTAAGGGTTGCTTTTACTCTTTAACTAACCCAGACAGATTTGGAACAAGCAGAGAATAGCATATCACAACAGACAGTATTTCATATGTCTCTTCAGTAGAATTACAGATACTGGCAGATTTGTGAGCAGATTAACCCCGAATACCATTACCCACTATGTCCTGCACCCAATATGCTAATACCTAATTGTGCTCTTTTGTGTTTGTCTTTTGCGTTCATGCTAATACAGGAGCCATGCAGATTAGTTGTGCCCCTTCAGAAGCTGTTAGGCACAGCTTCTAAACCTGCCTTACATCCTTCCCTCAGCCAAGAATTTGTCATCCTGGAAAATCATGCTCCAGATCACCCCATCCATATGGGCTCTTCCAAAAGGGTCTGAGGAAGCCTATGGTGGCAGCTACAAGTCTGTGTGCGAGGTGTGTTACTTCCTCACTATATACCCCAAGTGTATCGTAAGCCAACCTGTTGACTGGTTTTATAACTCTGTCACATCTATTGAGCATGGGTTCCTTTGGAATTGCGTGGGCTTCCTCTTGGTCTGAGATGGGTGAGAGTTCCTGGTCAGATCCACTGTCACCTGGCCTCAGGTCTTGCATTCCTTGTTCCACTTCTAACAGGGTGCCCCAATCATCTGATGGCCTAGCTGTGTCATTGGTGGCTTGTTGGAAATTTTTGCAGTCAGAAAGTACTGGAGAAGTTAACCCCATGTCGTGTTCTGGTACTGTCATTATTAAGGGTGCCTCCACACCAGGCCTGAATACTTCAGCCATGGGATTCAGGGCCAAGGCATTAGAATTCTCGCCAAGCTCCTTCAGTTGGGTCTGGGATCTGGTCTCCATCCTCGAGTATGCTATTGGGGAGTCCTCATCTTCAGACTTGCTCTCTGATTCACCCAGTAAATACGGGTTAGCCCATTCGTTTACATCGAATGGTGCAGTTCGTCCAGAGCCTTTATTCTGCCTGAGCACCCACAAATTCCCCCACTGGTAGTAAAAGGTTCCTGTGTACTGTTTTTACTTGTCCCAACCCTGTCTCAGGTCTAATCTTGTAAACTGGCAGATCCTCTAGCTTTTTCCACAACCAGATAAGGCATGGCCTTCCATTGATCTGGTAGCTTGTGTGTACCAGTAATCACCAGTTTGCATAGCAGTACCCTGTCTCCTGGCTGGAGGTCTTGTGCTTGCACCCGCGCATCATAGCAATGCTTGTTTCTGTCAGAGTTCTTATGTGGAGCAGCTGTAGCTAAGCGATATGTCTCCTGTAGTTTTTCTTTCAGTCACGAAAGAGATTGTTAATATGCGTCCATCCTCAGACACATCAAAGCACAAGTCTATGGGTAGCCTGGGTTCTCTCCCAAACATGAAAAGATATGGGGTGAAGCCTGTAGCATCATTTTTTTGTAGAATTGTAAGCGTGCACCAGAAACGCTACATGCTGACTCCAGTTTGCTTTTTGTTTTGGCTGCAAGGTCCCCATTATATCCAACAGTGTTCAATTAAATCATTCTGGCTGAAAATCACCTTGTGGGTGGTAAGGTGTGGTTCTGGATTTCTTAATCCTTGCCATCCTTAGCACTTCTTTCAGGAGATGGCTTTCAAAGTCCCATCCCTGATCAGAGTGTATGTGGGCCGGGAATCTGTATACTGAAAAATACTTGTCCCACAACACTCTGGTGACTGTAGTAGGCTTCTGGTCACATGTGGGGTAGGCCTGTGCATAACGTGTAAAGTGGTCTGTCACCACCAATATGTTCCCCATATTTTTCCTGTCCTCTTCCAAAGACAAGAAGTCAGTGCATACAAGCTCTAATGGTTTGCTGCTGGTGATGTTCTTCAAATATGCTGCTCTTGTGGGCAGTGTTTTCCGCTGGATACAACGAGTGCATGACTCACATTTCTGCTGCACCTCTTCTGCCATCCGGGGCAATAGAACCTACTAGGAATGAGCTCTAGGGTTCTTTCCATTCCTAGATGCCCTAAGTCATCATGCAATGCCCTCATAGCCAGTGTTCTGAACTCTTTGGGTAGTACTAATTGTGTCCGCTGCTTTCGTGAGGAGTCCGCAGGGACATGATGTAGCACACCCTGAATCAATTTGAGTTTACCCCATTCCCTCAGTAACAGCTTGCAGTCAGAGGTAGATAGAACCACTGTGTTGGGGTTTTTCCCTTCTCTTTTTGTCAAAATCTTGCAGCTGAGCTTTTTGCCAGTCACTAGTGCTGAGCCTTGGCAATGGGGACTGGTCTAACACAATATAATTCACAGAGGCAGATGGCACCATTTCAGGGGGCAAGCCCAGAGCCTCTGCTGCAAGGCCCTGAGGACCCCCTTGCCCCTCGGGTTCTTGACAGCCTCTGCTGCAAATAGCTCTAACCCTGTCCACAGCAATCACTTTAGAGTCTGAGGCCTGTGGACGCCATGATAAGGCATCTGAATCTATATTGCTCCTTCCAGATTGGTACTGGATGCTGAACTCGTAGTCAGCCAGGGCAGCCACCCTCCATTGCCCCATAGTATCCAGCTTAGCACTTGTCAGCACATAAACCAGCAGATTGTTGTCAGTCCATACCTGAAATTGGGCACCATACGACTAGTCTCAGAACTTCTCAGTGATGGCCCATTTCAAAGCCAAAAACTCCAGCTTGTGGGCAGGATAGCGGGTCTCACTATCCACTAGCCCCCAGCTGGTGAACACTACAGGTTTTCGAGTGCCCTCAATTTCCTGATACAGCATGGCTCCTAGGCCTTCTGAACTGGCATCTGTGTCTAGAATGAAGGGTTTGTTTGGGTCAGCAAAGGGGAGAATGGGGGCATGTGTTAGGTAGCTGATGACACAGCTAGGCCATCAGATGATCGGGGCACCCTGTTGGAAGTGGAACAAGGAATGCAGGACTCATGCAGATTAGTTGCCCCCCTTCAGAAGCTGTTAGGCACAGCTTCTAAGCCTGCCTTATATTTGCTTAACACAAGAGGAAACTATCCCACTGTGTAGGAAAGTTAGGAGGTGTGACAAGAGACTACCCTGGCTTAACTAGGAGATCTTCAGTGATCTGAAACTCAAAAAAGAGATTCTGACAAAAAGTGGAAATTAGGTCAAATTACAAAAGATGAATATAAACAACACAAGTATGCAGGGACAAAATTAGAAAGGCCAAGGCACAAAATGAGATTAAACTAGCTAGAAACATAAAGGGTAACAAGGAAGCATTCTACAAATACATTAGAAGCAAAAAGAAGACCAGGGATAGCGTAGGCCAGTTATTCAATGAGGGGAGAAAAATAATAACAATATGTGGAAATGGCAGAAGAGCTAAATGACTTTTTGTTTCAGTTTTCACCAAAAAGATGCGTAACAGTTGCATGTCTAACACAGTGAATGCCAGTGAAAATGAGGTAATATGTGAGTCTAAAATAGGAAAAGAACAAGTTAAAAATTATTTAGACAAGTTAGATGTCTTCAAGTCACTGAGGCATGGTGAAATACATCCTTGGATACTTAAGGAACTGTGCGAGGAGATATCTGAGCCATTACTGATTATCTTCAGAAAGTCATGGAAGATGGGAGAGATTCTAAAGGACTGGAAAAGAGCAAATATAGTTCCAGTCTATATAAAGGGAAATAAGGACAACCCAGGGAATTTTAGATCACTCAGCATGACTTCAGTTGAGCTACATGGACCATTGGTCTGACCCAATATTGCTTTTCTTATAGTCTAAGATAATGGAGCTAATAATTAAGCAGTCAGTCTGCAGATACCTAGAAGATAATGGGGTGTTAAGTAACCGCATGGATTTGTCAAGAACAAATTGTGTCAGGCCAACTCTTTGACAGAGTAAACAAGCCTTCTAGGTAAGGGAAGTGGTAGATGTTGTATATCTTGAATTTAATGAGGCTTTTGACACTGTTTTGCACAAGCATCTCATAAACAAACTAGGGAAATACAACCTAGATCAGGGTTCTGCAGCCTATGTCTACAGAGCCACATGCGACTCTTTAGCTGTCCTCTTGCAGCTATAGGTTGTGTTCTCTTTGCCACTGAGGGACCCTGCAGGGGGCCCACTTCTGGTTCCAGGCTTCCCTCTCCCCCCTGCCAGGGGACCCTCCGCAGAAATCCTGACCCAGCTCCCTCCATCCAGCCCCCTAACCCCCACCAGTAGGCTACACCATTATGGCTGTCAAAGCACTTGGCTACTGAGGGAATTTTAAAAATGGCTCTTCTTATCTTTTGGGTTGCCAGCCCCTGACCTCAGTGGAACTACTGGTTGGAAAACTCTTCCCAGAGAATAGCTATCAGTGGTTCCCTGTCAAGCTGGAAGGGCAGATTGAGTGGGGTCCACAGGGATGAGTTCTTAGTCCAGTTCTGTTCAGTAACTTCATCAGTGATTTAAATAGCATAGAGGGAACACTTTAAAAGTTTGTGGATTATACTAAGTTAGGGCAGGCTGCAAGTGCTTTGGAGGACAGGATTAGGATTCAAAATGATCTAGACAAACTGAAGAAATAGTCTGGAGTAAGTAGGTTGAAATTCAATAAGGACAAATGTCAGGGGCATTGCTGCTACTGGGCCTATGGGGCTGAAGCCTCACATGTCTCCAGCCCTGCCCCTAATTGGCAGGGCTGGCTGGCAGCAGCAGCAGAGGCCTGATTCTGCGCCAGGACCACCTGCCAGCAGCGGCCGGGCCAAATCGTGGCGGTGCGGATTGGTACTGTCACAAATGGAGTGAATGGAAATGGGGGTGCATATTTTTTTGAGGCAGCAACACCCCTGAGAAATGCAAAGTATTCTACTTGGGAAGGAACAATCAGTTACAGACATACAAAGTGGAAAATGACTGCCTAGAAAAGCATAATGTGGAAAGTGATTGGGGCACAACTAAGTATTAAGTAAACAATGTAACATTGTTGCAAAAAAAAGCAAACGATTCTGTGATGAATTAACAGGATTGTTGTAAGCCAGACAGAAGTAATAATTCTTTCTTCTTCTCTACTCTGTGCTTATTAGGCCTCACCTGGAGTATTGTGTCCAGTTCTAGGCAACACATTTCATGAAAGACATGTAAACAATGTTCCCTCTAAGGTTTTGTAGGCTGAGTGCGCAAAAAAATTCTTTTGTGCCAATTTTCACAAGCGGTGTGCAAATTTGTGCACACCCCTCAATGTTTCCTCTAAGGTTTTGTAGGCTGTGTGTGCAAAAAATTTCTTTAGTGCAAATTTTCAGAACTGGTGTCCAAATTTATGCACATTCCAGTGAGTGTGGTCAACCTTGCAAGTGCAACAAAGCAAGTGTGTACGATGCAAATAATATATTAGCTTTATGTTGATTTGGCAATGGAAATGATTTTATAATGTACAAAAGCTTATTTGAAACATGCTACTTGAAACAGCTTTCTTAAAGTAGCATAAAAAATATTTTCACTGTTGAATTTTTTTTGTGCACGCTTTATTTTGTTGTGTACGTGGGTTTCACAACCTGTGTGTGTGCGTACACGCGCACAGCTTAGAGGGAACGTAGCATGTAAACATTGGAGAAAGTCCAGAAAAAACAAAAAAAAAAAAGAGTTATTAAAAATCTAGAAAACATGACCTATGGGGAAAGATGGGGCAAAAATGGGTTTGGTTAGTCTGGAGAAGACTTAGTGGAGACATGGTAACAGTTTTCAAGTGTATAAAAGGCTGTTAGAAGAAGGAGGGAGAAAAATTGTTCTGTTTGATCTCTGAGGATAGGACAAGAAGTAATGGGCTTAAATTTCAGCAAGGGCTGTTTAGGTTGGATGGGAAAAACTTCCTAACTGTCAGGATAGTTAAGCACTGGAATAAATTGCTGTGGGAGGTTGTGGAATCTCTCCACCACTAGAGATCTGTAAGAGCAGGTTAGACACACACTGTTAGGGATGGTCTAGAATAATGCTTAGTCCTGTCATAAATGCAGGATACTGAATTAAATAACTTCTTGAGGTTTCTTCAGGTCCTGTGGAGAGTCTGTGGAGAAAAATGATTGAGCTGACTTCACACAGCGAGTCAGTGACTGTTCTGGAAACAGAAACCTGGAGTCCTGGCTCCCAGTGCAATGACCTGCTGGAACAATCCACTCAGGTTGCCTCCATTGTTCATAACAATTCTGAGAATCAATAGCCCAGCTTGCTTTCACTGCCCTGGTCATACTGGGTTGTAGCACAGGCGTTCTTGATAAAATCTTGTTCACTCTGTGGCTCTTTAATTCTGCCAGCCAATGTTATGCAGCTCTCAGAACCCAGTATGTTAGGCATTGGTTGGTGATTTTGATCAACAGGAAACAGATGAAGGAAGTGGGATGAACTATCTCTGTTTCACCAGCTGTTGTGTGAAAGAGCTCTAAGGCAGCAACCTCTCTTCTATCTTTTAGGTGCTGGCAGCAGCTCAGGAAGTCATGGGGTCTGTGCAGTCCTTCCACCTGCCCCATGGCAAAGGATCACACCAGGTGGGCTGCACAGATGTGATGGTGGGCTACAACCGGAAGGTAAAGTAACGAACACTGCTGTTGGCTTGGGGGTTAGCTCCTCATTAGTTAGGCCAGCATGACCCAGAGAATCCACAGGCAGGAGGGCAATGGTGTTTTAAGCTATTTGATTGTTTGATGATTTGTTCTGCTGGAATTGATCTTGCAGCAGACCCTGTAAGTGCAGCCTGCAGAGCACAGGAGGTTGCTGGCTGTGTGACTCATGGTCACTTTGAAGACTGGCTAGAGAGAGGCATGTGAGCAAAGAGCTTACAAGTGCATATTTCTTGCTGACTTGTCAGGACACTGTCTCTCTCTTGACACTGAATTGTGTTTCTGGACCTTGGAACAAAGGATTATAAGACTGGAAGAACCCTCCTGGGCATTGAGTCTTGTCCCCTACTATAGCAGCTAATCCTGTCATCTCCTTCATAATTCACCAAACTGCACCTAACACTAGTTAGGTTGATGTTGCACACATCTCCAGTTATTATTTCACAAAGCAGACTCTGTGCTTGGTGCTGTACAAGATGTGGAAATAAGGCATGTCCCTGCCCCACATAGCTCAGTCTGAATTCTTGTAGGTGTTGGGAATTTGCCCCATTTTCAGCAAGCTACTCATGTACATGTGTACAAACCTCAACCACAGTGAGAATGCCAGGATTTGCCCCAGCTTGAGCACAGGGCAAGCTCAGCTGCTGCAAATCAGAGTTTTCCTAGTCTCTGCTTGTGAATCACATCACAGATGGTATCTGGGCCCAGAGTAGACAGGACATGCTAGGAAACAACAAGATGAAGCTGCTTTCAGGTGCATTGTTAAATTGTCATTATGAACTTAATTTACTTCTGCAATGCCAGTTTGTCTGTATCATAGCCGCCCCCAGAGGCACCAGTTAAGGGTTGTGGGCCCCATGTGCTTGGTGCTATACAGCCCCATTAAAACATAGTCTCTGTCCCAAAAGCTTACTTTCTAATTTGAAGATCAGTTGTTCAGGTGGGTTTAACAAACAGTGGGACAGAGAATGAAAGGTACATAGAAGAGATTGGCTGGCTGCACAGTCTATATATATATACACGTGTGTGTGTGTGTAAGTAAAATCCTCTGGCTTTGCTGATAATACAAGAACAGTGGAGTTGGGGCAAGGCAGGGAACGTAACCCATTTGAGCACCTGTGGATTTGTGAGCACTTAGCAAAACCAGCTGTCTCATAGTCAGTTTCTCAACCCTGGCTATAGTAGTTCTACTGCCTTGCTATGACAACATGGACTAGAATGGATTTGAAAAGGCAGAGTTGGTGCCCTGATGACCCAACAGGGAGCTTGTTCTGTGCATAAGGGGCATGGTGGAAACAATCCTGAAGGAGGACAGGAACAAAGCATTGAGACTGGCTGCAGTGATGCAGGCAGAAGATCATCTGGGCATGCTGTAGAGGGTGGGTTGGTTGATCTGTTGTGTTTTAGAACTAGGAAGGTCAGTGGGGCAGCCCTGTGTTGTTCTAGGTTGCAGTTTGGCAGATCAGGGTGGAGATAATCCCCATTTCCTCCTCCCATTATTTGTTCCTTTTCTTTCTCCCTTCCCCAACCCCTCTGAGTACTCTCTCTGGCTTCCTCCCACACTCCTCCTTTATATTGCCTTTCCATTCCCTCTGTTCCTTCTCCCAGGCACCTTCTGTTCAGTGGGGGCTGTGCGCAGCCAACTCCAACATTGCTGGGGCAAATCTTTCTGCCTGTTAACAGTGGTAGAGTGAGCAGAGGTGTGGGCCTGGCCTCCTGGGAGTTGCATTCACCCATCCACCAATGGATGTAGCCAAAGAGCAGGGTGCTGAGACAGAGATAAGTGATGATTCCCGGGTTTGACCTCACCATCGAAGGTGTGGAAGGACTAACCGAAGGAGTTGCAGGATGGATCCAGGAGGTCAAACTAAGTGATCACAGTGGGCTCTTCCAGTAAAATCACCTGTAACCCTTATCTGTGCAGGTCTAGGTGGGGTGAGATGTGTCACACATCCAGTATTTGTACAATAGTCTTCCCTTCTCTTCTTTAGGGGATTTTCTTCCGGTTGTTTTACCCCTGCCTTCCCCACGAAGGGGCAGAGCAGCCTCTCTGGATCCCTCGCTATGACTACTGCTGTGGGCTGGCCGACTACATCAACCTGAACAGGAAGTGGTTCACCCCTCTACTCAGTGTGACCTTTGGTGAGAGGATTGCTGGCTTCAGATAGATTTCCCCCATCCTCCTAGGGATGGGTTGCCCCAGACTCTCTGCAAGGAGGCAGTAAGAGCAGCATCCTGTTAGTAGGGTTCAAGGCAAAGGGTGCCAAACTGCCCACTTAACCCAGAGTCTGCTGAAGCTGGTGGCTGTATGTTCTAAGCCAGGGGTTGGCAACCCAAATGATAAGAAGAGACATTTTTTAAAATTTCTTCAATAACCAAATGTTTTGAAAGCTGCAATGGGTGTAATCTCCTGATGGGAGGTGGGGGGACCTGGGCCAGAGCACCTGCTGTGGGGTCTTCTGGTGGGGGTGGGGAGCCTGAAACCAGGAGCAGGTCACCCACAGGGTCCCTGGTGGAAGAGGGGAGCTTGGAGCCTGGCATCAGCATCTGCAGGGTCCCCTGGTGGCAGTGGTGGGGCCAGAGTCAGGAGCAGACTGCCCACAGGGTCATCTGGTGGTGGGGGATGGAGCCAGGTAGCCCAGAGGTGCAGAGAAACAGTCAAAGAGCCACATGTGGCTCCAGAGTCACAAGTTGCAGACCCCTTTTCTGAGCTAAAAAAGCGGCATGATTACAGCATTGGCCACAAGAAAGGGAGAAGACAGGGTGATCTAAGACTGTCTGCAGGGTTTAGAGACTAAACCTCAGCTTTGGACTAACTAGACTCCCTGGAACAGCCAGGTTCAAATCCCATGAAGGATAAGTGCAGCAGATAAAATGTAGACTGTGCAGTTTGCTGCATGTGCAAGAGTTTCCAAGGAGATGTTCAAAGGCAAGATCCATGTGGAGAATAGAGCCCTGGCACTTTCCAATAGTGTGTATGTTCTCTGTGGCATCCAAAATTGCCCTCCCCCTCCTTTGGGACTATGCATTGCTTGGCTGCTGTCTCATTCCCTAGAAGTGGCTGCATTTTACCAGGGGTGATAAAGTGCTTTGGGATGAAGGGTGTCTTAGAAACCTCTTCTGGATACAGAAGATTGCAAGGGCCTGAGGAGATGCTTACATCTCTTCCAGGTTCTTTCCTCTCCCTGGGTATGGAGGGTTACACAAGTCTAGAAGGGAGTCAGGTTCTGAAGACCCCAAGAGCAAATGAGAGCATGGGGGCTTCCCTGCAGTCCTATTAATCACATAAGCAGTAGTCAGAGCTTTCACCCTGTTACACCTGGGCTTGCTTCACTGACCCCTGTGACTTCTTCTGTTAGGATCCTACAGAGTTCCAGTGAGCTGGAATGGGCCTTTTAAGTCATGTGGCAGAAAATACCCACTGATCATATTCTCCCATGGCCTGGGAGCCTTTCGGTAAGATTTCTGGCCTCACTTCCCACACTTCTGGTTCTGGATGAAGGAGAAAAGGGATTTCAGGTGTGTCACTATGGGACGGCCTCACCTGTAGCACCAACAGAACTTTTGCATTGTCGTATAGGGGCCGGTTTAAATGCCTACATGCCAAAAGACTGAGGTTAGAACTTCAGTCATTTCTGCCCAGGGATCATCTAAAAAGTATCCAGCTCCCAGATCCTGCCCCCAGAAAGTCTCTTGTCATGTGCCAGGCTTGTGTGGCCCTGGAGACTGGAGTTTTCTGCTCACTCTGCATGGCTCAGCCAATAGGCCAGATCCTCAGCCAACGTAAATCAGCTTAGCTCCACTGATGGGAAGGGAACTCTGTCCAATTTATGTCATCAGAAAATCTGGCCTGAAGTGGCTTACCTCTGGTTCAGAGGGGCCATTTCTAGGGAAAAGTGCAGAGCTCTTTCTCCATGGCCAATACCGTCTTCAGCCTCTGTCCTAGCATAGTCAGTGATGGGAGTCGGTTGGTGCCAGGGGTGATGATGACTTTGGCAGCATAGCTGTGAGGCCCATGGCTGTTTGTTTCACAGTAGACTAGTAGTCCCCAAACTTTTTACCTCATGCCTCCCTTACTCCTGCCAGTGCCCCTTGGCCCCTCCCTCCAGCTGGGGCTGGGATCAGGACCACAGCTGGGGCAGGGGTGGGGCTGCAGTGGGGTGGTGGGACTGACTTACTCTCAGCTCCCCAGCTTCCTCACTGGGAGCTCCACAGCAGTGTAGCAGGGCTTCTTTGCTCTCAGGCCCAAGGTGGTGGAGGCTTCCCACTCTTAGCCCCCCAACAACATTTCTTTGGGGGGCAGTGCCCAACACTTTGAAGACCTCTGCACTAGATAACTAGCAGATGGTAGTGCTCTTTGGCTGATTTCACTGGGTTTAAATTGATGACTTAGAGGTGAAAGGCTCCCAGTCCCAGTACAACTCTCCAACATCCCCCACAGCAAACCTGTATAAAGGTCCCAAGAACCAGGATGCACAGTGGGATTGTCAGTAAAGATGCCACTTTTGTAGGATGAGATGCTATGATCCTGGCTATCAAAACCACAGACATCTGCTGTAGATTCATGTTTAATACCATGGCAATAGCCTAGCACCTTGCTGCAGGTGTTTAGAGTCATCCATAGTTACTGAGGTGGTGTGTTCATATATAAACCTGGACATCGGGGACAGCAAAAACCCAATAGATCACTTCACACTGCTTGCTGGGCAGTGAAAGTTTGTCCCATACTGTGTATTTCCTACGACTTTGTCCAATCTAGTTTCTAAGTGATTCAAGCAATGGGGCTTCCACCACTTCCCTTAGAGATTATTTCACAGTCTGCTAGATCTCTCAGCTAGGCAGGAGCATCATTGCCCTGGGAAAAGACCCCGGGCCTAGGCCCTGCCTCCACCCCCTGGCCCCAATCCAGAGTTGGGGCCACAGGCTCCTGCTGCTGCCAGCCTGGCTCCCAATCCCTGACTGGGAGAGGCTGGTACTGCTGCAGCCAGCCCAGCCCCAAATACCCAACTAGGGATGGGGATGGGAGAGGCAGAGGGTGCACCAGCCCCTTGGGGCACTGGCACCAGGACTCAGGACACATGCTGTATGTGCCAGGAGCCAGCAACACCCCTGCAGCTAGGCAGCTTCCCAAACATTCAGCCTCTGTACAAGCAATGTTTCTCCATCTGGCTTTATTAGTAATAGTAACGTTTGGCAGCTTTCATCTTTAAAACACTTTTCAAAGATTACCCTGTCCTCGCAAAGCCATGGTTAGTATGCTCCTCATTTTACAGGTAGGAAAACTGAGCCAGTAGCCTCTTTGTGCCTCAGTTATCACGTGCTGAGCACCTGCAGCTCTCACTAACATCAGTGCATGTGCATGTTCTCAGCACCTTTCAAAAATGAGCCAATTATGACTTTGCCAAGTCCCCCCAGAGCAGGGGTTAGAACCCAGGAGTCCTAGGCTCCCATCTCTGTGTCTCCATGAATTCATAACACCCTCTCTTTGACACACAGACTTGCAGCAAAATTTGTAGAGGGCGCAATCCTGCACAGAACAGAGCAACTCTTGGAGGTGCTGAGTAATTTGGACCTCCACTGACATTCATGGGGGTGGAAAGTGCTTAGCAATCAGGAATCAGAGGATCTAGCCCTTATTCTGCTTTGCCTTTGTATCCTTGTGTTTTCAGAACGGTGTACTCTGCCATCTGTGCAGAAATGGCCTCCCGTGGATTTCTGGTGGTGGCGCTGGAGCATAGGTGAGTGGTGATGCCCTTTGGAACAGAATGATGCAGTTCATTTCCTGGCAGTCACTCATTGTCTCCCCTAGTATTTTTTTTTCTGATTGATCATAAGTTCATAAGACTTGTGATATGAATCGTGCTGCTGGGACTGAGAAGGGTTCTCTGATCATCTTTTGGAAATGGGAGCATGGGGACATGGGGCAGAAGCTGACTTAAAGGCTAAATTTCCCCCTTTCTCTTGCATGCCTCCTGTTTCCAATGCATGGCTGAGATTTAACTTCACTGCACTGTTGTTTCTGCAGAGACCATTCTGCCTGTGCTACTTACTTTTGCAAGCCAGAGACTGGGGAATCCAGTTCTGAGGGAGCTGTGCTGCAGGAGGAATGGATCCCATTTCGAAGAGTCCAAGAAGGGCAGAAGGAATTTCATTTTCGAAACCCACAGGTGTGATTGGAAGGCAGGAGAGAGCTGTATTTAGGATGGGCTGAACCAATTTGTGGAGGGGCAAAATCCATCCCACCTGTATTCAAAGCCATTTTAAAGCATATGGCCAAATGGCATGTGCTTACATCCTTAGCTGCCAGGGTCATGTGGTGATGCCAGAATCTCCATTTTTGTTTAAAAAATAAAAACAGTCATGGTTGCAAAGGAAAGCTGGACAGTGCAAATGGAATAGTGCAATAGAGGCAGTGAAGTCTGCAGACAGCCTCCAACCAAGGGAGGAGCACTATGTTTTAATAGTGTTTTTTATGTTCACATCACTCTGGAAGCCTTGAGAGCCAGAGAAGAAGTTGTCTGACCTTTAATCCACCACCAGAGCAAACCAGACCCCCTGCTACAGCATGGGGGGAGCCCACCAAAGCACAGGACATATGGGTGAAAGGTGAGGTAAGCGCCTGCCTGTGGTTTTGAGTATTCTTACTCTTCTTGACCTGCCCATACCTTTCTCCATTTCTGGTACTGAACCTCTGATTAAGCCTGTTTCGTAGATGCTGAATTGTTCAGCTTACTAGTTTGGCTTTCATACTTTTATGAGCCTCTTTGTGTCTGAGTTCAGGGCATCATGGAAAGCCACTTGGCTGTTTTTTGCTATATTGCCTGCCTCCCTGGAACAGAAAATTACCTGAACGCTCTTGCACACCTGTTCTTGTTTCCAGCTCAGTTCTGCAACCTAGAGAGGCTGAGCCAAGCTTCAGATGAGCCTCCAATAGTCTGCACTTTTATCTCTTATTTTTTATGAGGTTTCTCCCTCAGCTGTTTTCAACAGAACGTAAACGCTCACCCCAGGCAAGTAGGGTGAGCCTAAACTATGAATTTCTGCTCGTTTTAAAAGGACAATGACAACTTGAAACATAGCCTATTTTTAAAAAAACAGATTAAATGTAATTTGCAGCGTTGCCCCTAAGTCTTTTAAAAGACTTTTGTGGTTTTAAAATCATGTTTTTCTATTTGATTTAAATGTTCTTCTGTCCTTTGTCACTGTAGAAAAATCCACCTGGACAGGGGCAGAAGAGTGACTATACCTGGGAAACCATGAGCTGTGATATCCATCATGCAGAATAAACAAATTGAAGGAAAAACAGCACACAATAAATTCCATCCCCCACAGCTGTTATACAAATCTTTGGTTTTACGTAGAACAAGTTTGTAACTAAGTTTCAATAGATTTTTATGTTTTATTTGTTCTAAAGTTGATGGTAGCCCTTTAAATGTGCATGTTAAATATGTTCATTCTTCTTCTGCAAGTGGAGAATACTTTCCACATGTGAGCCAATGCAGGATCCTTTTCCTGAGTCTGGAGACAGATCATTCCAGTGCTTTTGTTGCAGCTCAAACAGCAGGAGAGTGAAACTGATGAAGACCCTGTTCCCTTTTGTTGCTGTTATAGCCCTTTGGGCAGTCCTCAAACTCTCAAAAACTAGGTCAGTTTCACTCTGCTGTAATAGCAGAGACAGGCACTGAATTTATTTATGAGAGAGGAAGACCCAGCTATGGAGGGTGATGTGGCGTCAAAGAGATACACCCACTCACACTGTTCAGAGTAGTCAGGATGCTGAAGAAGGGAAGGAAGAGCAGATCCAGCTTCTCCAGGCTACTTCTCTTTTCCTGCAGCCTGAAGGAGGGCTGAGTATTAGGAGACTTCAGAATACCAACTAGTCAGAGACAGATGTAAATACTGGCCAATAGGGAAGACACTTTACACAGTGGAGGTATTTTTGGTGTGTAACACCCACGTGGCCAGATTGAGTCTGCCTTGCAGGCGGCTCTGACCAAAGAAAGGGTGTGCACGGGAACACAGCAAGGAGAGCCCCTTTGCCCAGGGGTACCTGTTCCAAACCCCCAGAGTGACCACACACACTGGGATAGCGCAGGGATTATGGGAATGGGGGAGGTTTATTTACAGAGGTGCAAAGGGGAAACCAACAGGGCAGATGGGGCAGCAGTAACACAGAGTAAACAGCTAACACAGGGCCCTGCAAGGCCCAACAATGCAGCAGGCTGGAGGCAGATGTGACCTTGTTCTGCACCATGAGTTCAGGAGTCCCAGCACAGTTCCAGTCCAGAGTTCAGTCCAGCAACTCCTAGTCTTCGGCACCAGCACTTCCCCAGCAAAAGAAAACCCTCTGATGCCTCTTCTGCTGCTCTCTGCGAACCCAGAATGACACCCTCCCTACTTAACTAACTACAACCTCCCCCCTGAGTTCCAGGTGCTGTACTCATGGCCCCACAGCTCCAGATGGCCAGTCACTGGATGCTGCTCTGTCCTTGGGCAACTCTCCCCAGCACAGTGTCCTTTTGTGGGTGCTGGCCTTGCGTCCCAGGTCAGACGCTCTGTCTTCCCAGGCTTCTGGCAGGGCCTCCCTCCGTGCTTCCTCCCCAGGTCTCTGGCTGCAGCTCCAGCCCCCCTCCTCAGCTCCACAGCCTCTCCCACAGGGCAGAAATTTAAAGGAACCATGCTACTTAAAACCCCAGGGGGTTACAGGTGGCACACTAGTATCTATGTGATCTGTTCTATTAGATCCTCAGTGTGAGCTGGTCTGTTAAAACTTCATCAAATTACTTAAGAATATCTTTTGCAACTATTACAAAAAATGGCATCCCTGAATAGAGTCTGGGGATGGTACCTTAGTAGGAATCCCTGAGATCATCCTCTTCCCAGCAGCTGGGGGAGATGGGTTTCTTATTAGGTGTTAGAATTTCATGGGAAGAAATATTTCCATTTTTCTTACTGACTTCTGCTTGGTAGGTTCACCATGGCAGATCCAGTGAGCAAAGCATGTTATTTGTCCTCTGAATACCCTACTTACTTATTCATCTAGTGGAAATGTTTTGCTTATCTTCAGCAGTCTGTGGTATGAAATTAACTGGATTTTAAGAAGCTTTTCCAATAAATGGTTAGAGATTTCCCTAGGGAACCTCATGCAGTGTCTGTGTTTAACTCTTTGTGTCCACATTTGCTGTGATTCAAGAAAGGCAATGTGGTTTGAAGGCTGGAAGTTTGGACCCTGGGATGCTGTTCCTGCCACTAACTCACCCAGTTGCCTTGGACAAGTCTCTTAGGGCCTGATTTTGTGCTCACTGAAAGTAGTAAGTCAGGAATAAAGCTATTGAAGTCAGCAGAGTTACACAGAGGTAAAAGTCCTGCCTTTCATCTTTCCATATGTGCATGCAAGGGCTATGATACTTAACAATCTCATGTGGTGTAATGAGACTTATTAATCTTTGCAAATCACTGTGAGGTGGTTAGATAAAGGACATTTTGAGAAAGCAGTTTATTATGCTATAATATCATCATTCCTGTGTTGATCTTTGAGCAGTGTGGGGGAAAGTACACACTGAATTAACCAGAAACATTTTTGTTACAGGTACATCAAAGAGCAAACGAGTGTGTGCGAGGGTTCCGACTAATGCAGGACATCAACAGGGGCAAAGCTGTCACCAATGTCTTGCACAAAGAATTTGATCTGTCTGCACTGAAGGTAGTTCCAGCCAGCTCTTCACTTGAAGCAGACAGACTGTTTTGTGCAGGGCAGATTATGAAGGGATTCACTGGAAACCACACAGAGTTGCATTCAGAGCTGGCTAGTTACTTTGATACAATCTCCTACCCAGTAGTAGCAGCAGCTTCTCCTTTACCCAACACCTTCCTCTCATTGTCCCCTGTAGGTGTTGTTTTCTGTGGCAGTTGTAACAACACCCAGCAAGTACAGGTGTGGTTCTGTGCAATGTACAGGTTGCTCTCAGGATTGGAAGGATGGAAGTAGAACTTGCAGAACCAGAATTTTTTAAGCCCTTGATTAATTCGCCCTTTTGTCCTCCCCTGCCCTCACTCATTTTTTATCTTCTCTTTTGCCTTCTCTGCTTTCTTCTTTTTCTACCCCTTTTGCCCCTTTTCTCCTTCCTTCCCCTTTAACAGCATCCCTTCCACCTCCTCTGCATTTTCCTCCTTTCTTTCCTCTCACTTCTTTCTTTTCTTTTTACATTTTATTTATATAGTTTAGGGGAGTCAGGCTGTATATATTTTACGGGACACAGTTACCTGCAGGACCCACCAGTGAAGTTCCTGGACTGGCAAGATGAAGATGTTCTTTGGTTACTAAGTACTTCTTTTCAGCTTCCCATTCCAGGGTGTAGCAAGGTGCCTCTTACAAATGCTATGTCTAAGGCTTGGGGACTAGATCTGTGGTGCCCCTTGTAGCAGAACTGTGTACTAAAATTAATTCTAAGAGTTGGTCTGTGCTGAAAACTTACATCAGTGTAGCTATATTTCTCAGGAGTGTGAAAGATCCACACTTTGGAGGGGTGCCGCTATGCCAGCCTAACCCCCAGAGCTGTAACTAAAGAATTCCACACCTGGGGCACTTTCCGGTCAGAATGCAGCCCTTACAATAGCAGGAGCTTGGGGCGAACAGCACGGAGCGCGCCCTTTAATGGAGCGGCTCGTGCTCCGGCACACCTGGAGCAAAGCCCCGCTCACCCCACGGTGGTTACGGCTCTGCTAACCCCTGCTGTAGACACTGCTAGGTTGACGGGAGGATTTTTCCATCAACATAGCTATTTCCTTTCAGGGGTGTAGATTAACTACAGCAATGGGAGAGACCTTGTTGTTGGCATAGGTTGTCTCTACATTGCAGTGCAGCTGTTGTAGCATTCCAGGTGTTGACAAGCCTTTGGTATTCTTTTATCTTCTCCCCACTATCTCTGTTGTGCTGTGTGTTTATGGCCGCTGGTGTGATCAAGGTACCATTTCCTGCTGCATTGCACTGATCTTCTGCCATGCAGGACAGGTGATTGAAGTGTCACCAAACACTGCTCCTATGGAGCAAGTAATGCTGTGTCCCAAGGCTCCTTAGGACAGAGAATGTGTTGGTGCTTTTAGCAAGGGTGGCTAAGCTAATCTGCCTGCTGCTGCAATAGGGAAGGCATTGGTTCAGAAAGTAACTGGAATTCACTGCTAAATGAGGGCTCCAAATCAGGGAAGCAATGTGGTCTGGAAGGAGCATGGGCCTGGGAGCTGACAACTCCTGGCAGTGCCATAGATTTACTGGGTGACCATAGGGAAGTCACTTATTCACTCTGTGCCTCAGTTTCCTCATCTGTAAAATGGGGTAATGCACTCGTGCCTCAGAAAGCTGTGCAACTTCATGAGCTACCCTCAAGTTTTCCATATTCCCTATAATATCTGCTCCCCTAGTGAATGCAGTTCATAGTCTCTGTAGCAAGCTGGCTTTTCCTGAGGTAGCTGTTTCCCCAGGAGGAGTTTTATGCAGTGAGGTTTGGGGACTGGCTTTAAAGTTTTCCTCCTCTTGCAGGAAAGTGTGGATTTAACTAAAGTCGCAGTCATGGGCCACTCTTTTGGAGGAGCAACGGCAGTGCTAGCCCTTGCTAAAGAGCCCCATTTTAAGTGAGTATCAGTCAGATGCTGCTTTTAAATGAAGAGTGAACCTGCAGCAAGGACTCATCTCTTTCTGGAGCTGGGAATGTGTTTATAGAAACATGGTCAACTGGAAATAGAAGGCCTCATGTGCCAGCCAAGTTATCTGTTGTCTTCTGTCCTACTGCAGGTGCGCTGTTGCTCTTGATGCATGGATGTTCCCTCTGGAGAATGCTCTCTACCCCAAGGTGATCAAGCCAGTGCTTTTTATCAACACAGAGAAGTTCCAGACTGCAGAAAGTGTAGCCAAAATGAAGAGACTGAACTCCAGAAACAGTGAGACCAAGATCATAACCATCCTGTAAGTCCAGACGCTACATCTGGGCAGTATGGCAAAGTGGTAGAGCTACCTCCTGGAAGCCATGAGTACTAATCCCAGCTCTGTTGGGTGACCTTCGGCAGGTCCAAGCCCTGCTCTCTGCCTTAGTTTCCCTATGGAAAAGGGGAATTGTGATACCTTCCCTTCTAAAATGCTTTGATGTATGTAGATGAAAAGTGCTGTATACAAACTAAGGGTTACTATTATACCTGCATGCTAACAACCTTGCAACAGTGCTCATTCTGTGCTAAGTTTAGCTGTCCCATGGGTGTGCAGCAACCTCAGTCTGCATCTGCTTTGACACCTTGTCCTCACTATCAGAGCTCTGCTCATCCCATCTTTCCTTCACCTCTTTCTCTCATGCTGCACTGGCTCCTTCTTCTCTTCCATTCAGCTCCCTGCCTTTGCTACTGCCTTTCCTTCTTTTCTTTTACACCAAGAACCCTTCAGATTTCTTCTCAATTCCCAATGTTAGCCGCTTCCCCACACTGATCTCCCCTGTGACAGGACCTGCTGCCTCCTTTGACATTCCTTTAACTTGCAGGTTGTGTTTGTCAGATGGGCAAGCATCTTACCTTATGTGGATGCCAAGAGCTGCATGCGTTTGTGACCTATGGAGAATTCCACTGAAAGCTCTATGGGTCAGGGCTGGCACTTTCACCATACTTGGACCTTATCTACAGTGGAGCTGACACTGGAGCTGAAGTCTTGTCCCCATTGAATTAATGGCAAAATGCCCATGGGGTTAGGATTTCACCTTACATGTCTTGGAAACCTCTCACAGCAGCAACTGCATTGGTGATAATGATCATGTGATTACTAATGAAGACAAAATTCATGTGGCCACTGGCATTTTTACCACCATGTTATCCAGCTGTATTGTGAGCAGGGTCAGATGGGTCCTGGTGTACCATCTTGCAGTGGTATCTCCAGGAGTGGGAGATTCCCAATCAAAGGGTGGACCCAGCCTAGGGCTGTAAGGCCAGCAGGACCCAATTGTCAGCTACAACTCTTAATTCTGGTCCTTCTCCAGGGGGTCCGTACATCAGAGTCAAACTGACTTCACTTTTCTGGCTGGGAACCTCCTGAACAAAGTGTTCGAGACCAGAGGCACCCTGGACCCCTACACAGCCTTGGACATCACTAGCAGGGCAGCACTGGCTTTCCTGCAGAAACACCTCGGTATGGCACTCAGTAGTAAAATATTATCTGTTCAGAAGGTGTGGTTGGTCCCTCTGTCCAGCCAGAGGTCTGAGCTGAGCCACTTCCTCCTTGGCCAGGAGGAGCTGATAGTTTGGAAGTGATACTTGCGGAAAGGTTTTTGTCCCCCTTGGATGGTGACCAAGCTAGCCGGTGTGTGGGTATGCTGTTCTGGAGAGAGCCGCTTTCCTGCCCTTCAGATGGAACCAGCCAAGATTTGGATGAGCCCAGAGAGGGGATAATGACCCATCTTGTACTCTGTTGGGCAGGGGCCTTCTCCATTGCTCAGAGTGAGATTTCAAGGCAAAACCATGAATTTCTTTGAAGGTGCTGTGCGAGCCTTAGCAATGCTGCCTGGTCTAATGGATGTGGTATGGGAACTGGAAACAAAGTGCTTCTGACTCCTCCATCTGCTCACTTTGTGAAGGGGGGCAAATCAGTTCACCTTCATTTGTGCCTCAGTTTCCCCATCTGTAAATGGGGGTGGTGATACTGTCTTGCTGCACAGAGAGGTCTGTAGAGCCCACTGCTTAGGCCACACAATGCACGTAATCAATTGAGGGATTCCCCTCTGGAAGAATCCTGCTGTCTGGGCAGGCCACAGGGAGGCCGGATGAGGGCAGTGGGCAGGGATCCATTAAAAATCAACCATCACCCATTTACCTGCAGGGTCTCTCTGTGTCATGACAGTTTCTTATATAATGGGCTTTGCACAGGTCCATCAGCTTCTGTTGGCAAGCAGGGCTGGATTATAGCAGGGGCTTTAGGGACTGAAGCCCCAGACCCTGGCCAAAAAGGGAGCCCCAGGCTCCAGCCCCTAAAACTCCTATCCAGCTCCCTCTCACGCTGCTCAGCATCACTGGGGCTGGAGTGCTGAGAGCATTCCTGCTCTGCTGGTGCTGGGGGGGGGGGGCTGGGGCCAAAGGCTGGCCTTTGCGCTCCTGCCCCACCCTTGGGCCAGCTGGTCCTCCCCTGGGGGCAGAGTGGGGTGGGCTGGCACCTGTTTGCTCCACCTGGGCAGGGCTGGCTGGCTCTGTTGTGCTCTCTGCTGCTCCCAGGCCATGTCCCTGGGGGAGGCTGCACCAGGGGCCATACCATGCATCAGCTGGCCCTGCCCCTATGGCTGGACTGGCTGGCGCAGCACCCATGTGGGAGCACCCTTTGGCCCCAGTGCCCCCTCCCCAGGAACAGGTCTCCATGCTGTGGAGGGGACAGGGGCCCAGGCAGTGGGGTGGGGGTGGAGGGCAGCCTAGGGTCCCCAGGCTGATAAAACCAAGCCAAGTATGTTGATCTGGGTTAGCCTCATTGTCTACGGGAAGATTCACACACAGGCATAATACTGCTCATCAGCTTCCTGCCATTGCCTAGCATAGCTAATGGCTCCAGGGGGATATCTCTTTTAATGCATGTTCCTGACCCTTGCCAGCAGTGGAGTAATCCTCTCGTCATCTCTCTTCCCCATTCAGAGCTGGAGGAAGACTTTGATCAGTGGAATAATCTCCTGGAGGGCAACGGTGACTCAGTGATTCCAGGGGCGCCTCACTGTGTTTCCAGCCTTTAGAAGGACTGTCTGCTGGCCTGTCCACATGGATGTTGGGCATCCTACACGCCAGAAGGATGATAGTTTCTCTTCAAATCTGTCTAGGAAAGGCAAGTGTAAATCATGAAACTGGTGATGGAATCTAGAAGTATGGAGGCCTCGCTGGTCCACAAATCACGAAGACTAGGGGCCCTGACTGATCTAGCATTTGCTATGGAATCCAGGGATTAGGCCCTCCTCTGGTCTAGAACTCACCATGGAGAACAGACTTCTGGGCCTGGCTGCTCTAGCACTGACTTTGGAACCTAAAAAACAGATGCCTTATTATACAGAAGCAGATGCAGAGTGTGGCTAAGAGACTTCCCTTTCGATAGGTCCCAAACATCCCTGTCTCTGTCCCCTTCAGATCCCTCCTCTAAACACATTTCTTCCCAGAAACCTTTCATGTGACCTCTGTCACATGCCTTGGTCCCCTTTGACTCCTACCAACATCATATGGACTTTGAGTGGCATCACTGTGTTGCCTACACCTGAACTACATTGCACTCATTTCAGATAGTGGAGATAAAAACTCTCTCCTTCTGTTAAACTCTCAGGACTCCTCCTGTGAATTACTGAGGTGGATCAAATGTAGCTGCAGTAAGTATGTCCACTGACATTGTTTCAGATATAAAATGGTGCCTATATGAGAAACTGTATTTACTTCTCTCTGAATGAGCATTAAAAGAAATTGGAGAATTTTATTAGTAACATGTATCTAAGCTCTCTCTTTGGTTTCCTTTTAACATAGGAGAGGCAGTTTTATCCAGTGGATAGGACACTGGACTGGTACCGAGACCTGGGTTCTGTTCCTGGCTCTGCTGTTGGGTGGCTGACTGACCTTAGGCAAATCATTTCACTTATTTGTGCCTCAGTTTCTCCTTCTGTAAAATGGGAATAATTGTTTGTATATAAAAAAAATGCTTTGAGATCTCAGGATGAAACACGCTATGGAAGAGCCAAGTTCCAATAATCTTCCATGCAAGGATCAGAGAGCCCAGAGAGTGGCCTCATTGTTGATGGTGTTACAAGTCTTTTGGCTCAGTTGTACTCTATCATTATCTGGTTGTATCAGCCCAGCTCTCTCTCTCATATTCAGACCTATTTCTAAGCTGCCCTGCTTTGGAGGCTGTTCTGACCATCAAAAGACTGTGAGGTGAGTGAGAGCATATGGACAAACAGAAAGCAGGCCACACGTTGCTGAAGAGGCCCAGTAGAGGAGCTGTTCACAAAGGTGTGGTAAAAAGCAAGTCAGTAAGCCAAAGTCTGATGTGCCAGTACTGAGCCACATGGGAGGGTTGGGAATCTAGGGGAAAATTCACAAGGGGATGAAGGACGAGTACCTATTGATGTAGATTTGATGATAGCACTCACTTTTCACCTGCACGTCCATGGTCTACCATAATGAGGCCATGCTGTTTGATTAGGTGCTGTTGCAATGCAAATAATAACAACCCTAATTTGTTGAAGGCAAGAGCAGGGTTGAAGCTTGGCGGCCATCCTGGCATCCTAGAGATTCTTGCATGGGAATTAAGAATTCAGAGACGTACTTCAGTGAAAACCACTGGAACCAGCACAAAGGACAGAGCATAGTGTGTTAGATTCTTCATTTCTCCAAAAGTAAAGGTAAAGAAAACCTCTGCTTTCCTGGAGGATCCACTGAGGGACACAATCATCTAGCCTAAATCCAAAATTTAAGATTTGGGTTTTTTTTAAAAATGAGGGGGAGGTATGCTTAGGGGAAGGAGGAGAATAGCATATTAAGAAAAGAACCAATCAGTTTCCATTATTTTAATTTCACTCATCACATTTTAGTTTATGATTGAAATATTTTCCTTCTTCCTTGGAAACCAAATATCAAAGGAATGGGGGGATTAAATGGAAGTTGAAACTGACTATAAACAGAATGGGAAACTGACCAACCTAGGTTTACTACCTATCCTCATGGAAATGCAAAATCAAAGTAAACAAACTGCATAGGTGGTAAGAAGCTAATGACATCATTGAAACTGAAAGAATTAAATATATAATCTATAGTGCAAGTGAAGACACACAAGCACTGGATTTTTATTAAATACTAAGGGTCAGATCCTTGTCTCCTGTGATTCAGCACAGCTATATTAAGCCAATGGATCTATGCTGATGTAAACCCACCAAGGATCTCACCTAATATTTTAACCCTGCCAGTGAGGCTGGAGTTAGCAGTGGGTGTTCATCGACACACTCTCCACTCATGCTGCTTTTGCGTAGAATTTAAATAGTTAGGGCTGGATTGTGTCATCTCTTTTTAATCACAAATCTCCACTGACACCAGTATGTAGTTCTGCCTTAAGACAGATGGGGTGATGTGGAAGGTCACCCCTGGGTTCTCTTCTGTATGGCTTAGTCGGAGGTGAAATAGCCTGGGGATTATATGATATTAATGGTCCTTTCAGTTTCCTTCCAGAGGAGCCTGCGGCCGGCAGCTGCTTGAGGCACTGAATTTAGAAGTGCAGTTTCCTTTGGGAATTAAAGTGGTTTGTTTGGACAAATTCTGTTCATATCACTTTTCCCCAAGAGGCAGCCGCTGCTTGACAGTGGGCAACATGATTCCACTACATAAAGCACTGGGACCCTTTGTGGTGGAAGGTGCAATGAAAATGTACCATTTTTCCCCTCCTCCTCCCTCATTTGGAAAGAACAAGGCACTTATGTAACCGCTTGCTGGCCATTTTCCTGCCAGTTAACGAACACCCTCGCCACAGTCTGCCAGCAGCACAATATTCAGTCTGCTTGAGTGGGGAGAGTAGCTGTTAAGTGCTGTTCTAGCCCAAGCTGGGAGCGGTATCAGCCATTTCCAGTTCTTGCAGAGCTCAGCCGGAATCCAAAGTAATTAGCCCTGGAAGGGATCATCTTTTGGATTCTGTGTGGCAGGGGCGACTAAGGGCTTCAGATTTTCATGATCTTCAGTGGCCTTTAGATCAGACCTTAAGAGCCTTATCTTGCAAAGCACTGAGGATTCCCTCCTTCCACGACCTCAGTGGGACTTGAAAATCCCCAGCATCTCTGAGGATCTAGCTCTAGGGTAGACTGGCAACCAGCTGCAGAACTGACATAGATCATCTTAAACAGTCAGCATCCTTACTTATTTCTTGACCGCTTACCACAATCTGCCAGAGACCCCTGTCATCCTAGGGCTGGGTCAGGCTGCAACACTCCAGAGAATCCATGGGCTGTTCTGCAGAGAGCAGGGACTTAAGGGCCCACAAACATGAGGGGTTACTGGATGATTCTCTCCAGTCAGTCTGAAATGAATTGCATGGGGGAACTAATTGGTGAGGAGACTGTAATGAAGAAAAGCCTTTTCATTTCTTTTTAATGGTGAGAGACAGCGGCTGGTACAAAAATGAAGTTCCATTTCCTCCCTGAATTAACGGTGGCCAGGATTAGTTCTGACAGTTACATGGAGTACAGAGAATAGTTCACATCCAATCCATCTCCAGCAATGCACCACTGAGAAGAGCTATTAATTGTGCAAGACTCTTATATAAGGGCTTTTTGAAGAGGTGTTTTGGGCTGGAAATGGGAATGAGCATGTTTCCTTGGGAAGGTGACTTTGAAACACATTTACCGTTTAGGTCCCAGAGTGCTGCTTGCATCAGGATGGATACAGCACTAAAGGCGGACTCAAACCAGCATGGATGAGAGCAGTGGATATCATCTCACTACTCACTGCTTCTCCCTAAAACAAACAAGTGCCTGTGGCACTTAAAGATTAACTAACTTATTTATTGCATGAACTTTTGTGGGAGAAAATCCCACTTCATCAGAGTCTCAGCTGTTGCTGTGCCCCTCCATAAAGGCTAGGTTTGGACTCTCTGAGTCTGATTCACTGTTGCCCTGCACCTCATGTGTCACTGATGTCAGTGCAAAATAGACATAAGAAACCCTCACAGATCTGAATAGCTGGGGTCAAGGTGCAGCCCAACGGAACATCTATCCCTAGATGTAGACCATTGCTGCCTCTTCTTGCTCAGACAGCGAAGCATGAGCAAAAGGAGGTAGTGTTATCTATTTACTAGCGGACAGGACTCGCAGTCAAGAATTCCAGCCCAAAATTCTGCCACTGCTCTGCTGTATGGCCTTGGACAAGTGGTCGTCCTCCTGTCCCTCAGTTTCCCCATTTGTAAAATGAGGTTGTGTTGCCACCTCTTGTAAAGTGGTTTGAAATCTCAGGTGAAAGGACCACATGTTGCCTCCTGCTCCTGAATAGCTCATCCGGCTCAGGTTCCAGCTCCAAAGAGGAGAAAAGTCACCCTGGTCTTACTTCAACTGAGATCATACATCTCCTCATTTCTCCCTCCCCAACTACACTCCTCTCTTTTCTCATGGGCTCTGACTGATTCTGGTGCCACAGCCTTCTCTACAGCCCCTCCCAGCCAGAATGTCTTTCCTGTATCTTTCTGCTCTGTTGATTCCATCTGTGTCAAAATCTGGTCTGAAAACAGCTCTTCTTTCCTTTCCCGGCAGCTCTTAACTTCACTCACCCCCTGCTTCTAGTCCCCCTAGTGGCAACAAGTTTTAACTTTTTTAAGCTCTTCTGCCTGCAGATGCAGTTTGTGTGGAAGACACTGCACAAAAGCCAAGTATTAACTGGCATGCAGAGAAGACCTTTTCTGCTTCCAAGGGTTTTGACTGGATTTCTTCTCCTCCAGGCCCCAGAGGAGTCTTTGATGCTGTGACAGGTTGTGAGTTGGAGATAGTATCTTTAGACATATACGTTAGCCCTAATGTGCTGATGTGTGTTCATTTTTATCAGTGAAGAGGATCTTTTCATATTACATCCATGGGCCAGTGTTAGAAAGAGGGGACCCCATGAGGCCTTCTGTGTTAACAAGAGCTTATGTTGCATTGTGGCCTTATCTATACTTGTGTGATGTGGTTTATCCAGCCATGTGGTAAGGAAGGAGTTAAGGTGGGCACTATGACAAGTTCCAAAAGGGTACCCGTGTTCAGGGGCAACACTACACCTAAATATTAGTGGGGGTCTCAGCCAATGTTCCCTGTAAGGTTTGGCAGCTTGTGTGCAAAATTTTCAACCCGGGTGCAGAACTTTTTCTGAATAACATTTTTTGGCAAATTCACTTGATGGAAATTATTGAAAAGTATAGAACAATTAAAAATTAAGTTATTTAAAATTGTTTATTAATAATTTGAATGTATTCTATGCTTATATGACATTGTCTCATCAATTCTTCAGTACTGTTCATCTGCCTGTCAGTTTTCCAAAATGAATAAGCACATCAAAAAGTGAAAGCAGCCAACTTGCCTCTTGTTTTTCATTTTGCACAGTAGCCCATTTTACAATTTTAAAAAAATTTGTCCTAAATTGTTTCTAGACAGTCCAAATCTGCCCCTCTATTTGTTTTACTTAATTGGTCACTATTAGTAATTTTAATCATGGTATACTTTATTCTCCTTCATTTTATTAGTGTTTGCTATATATTTCCCCTGTATATAGTCCAACACATAGTGGCAGGATGTAAGATGCAGGCAGGAACAGCATACACTGAACGGCACAACCAAGTAGCTGGCATTGTGTACAGGAACATCTGCACAGTGTATGGGCTAGACCCTCCCAAGACCAGACGAGAGATTCCACAGAAGGTCGTGGAGAATAACAGGGCTAAGATTCTGTGGGACTTCCAGATCAAGATGGGCAGGCAGGTACTGGCCAATCAACCAGACATCGTGGTAATAGACAAGGACCAGAAGACAGCGGTGATGATAGATGTGGCAGTGCCAAGTGACAGCAACATCAGGAAGAAGGAGTATGAGAAGCTGGAGAAGTTCCAGGGTCTGAAAGAGGAACTAGAGAGGATGTGGAAAGTGAAGGCCAAAGTGGTCCCAGTGGTGGTAGGAGCACTCGGGGCTGTGACTCCTAAGCTGGGAGAGTGGCTCCAACGGATCCCAGGAACAACATCAGAGCTCTCTGTCCAGAAGAGTGCAGTGCTAGGAACAGCTAAGATACTGCACAGAACCCTCAAACTCCCAGGCCTCTGGTAGAGGACCCGAGGTTGAGGAAGATGCATACCACCCATAGGGGTGAGAGGGGAAATTTTATTAAAAATATAGTGTTTTGCTATATATTTCCCTAATTTAACCCTTCCCTAAGGTGCAACAGGCCAGAAGTTAAAAAAACCCAACGCAGGACTTGAACTTGTGATCCTGAGATTATAAATCTACCAACTGAGCTATGGAGGTTCTAGCTATAAAAACTTCTAGGAATAAAGGATAACTGTGTACTCCACTGCCCCTTGATATTTTTTTTTCTTCCCTATAAACTGCTCTTTGTTTGTGTTTTAAACATTCTATTTATCAGAAATAAAAAGCTGGACAATCACCTATTTTAGAATGCCTGGGGAAGGAAGGACATAAAGGTAAAAAGGAGCCCTTGGATAGCTCAGGAATAGCAA
>ML681963.1:47310290-47444815 GCA_007922195.1 Podocnemis expansa
CCCCCCCCGCCCTCGGTTGTTTTGCCAGGCTGACCGCCCCCAGCCCTGGGCTGATCCTCAGCCGCTCTGCTGGCCTCACCCTGCCTGGCCCCAGCTCCGCTCCCCCTGCCCTAGCCGATCCTCAGGTGCTTTGCCAGCCTGGCCATGCCCCCCCCCCCGCCCCACCTACTCTGCTGGCCTGGCCCTGCCCTGCCCCGCCCCGGCCTGGGCCCCACTTCCCTCCCCACCACCTGGCTGATCCTCAGCTGCTTTGTCGGCCTCGCCCTGCCCAGCCCTGGCCCCACTCCCGCCCCCCAACCAATCCTCGGCTGCGCTGCCGGCTTGGCCCTCCCTGTGCACGGGAATGGGAAAGCCCCGCGTGGGGAGGTTTTTTTAGGTGCGCGGTCATGCAGCTGCGCACCTTAGAGGGAACATAGGTCCCAGCCCCCACTGGCCTCTGGGCCCCCGATCCGTTCCCTTTCCCCCTCCTGGAGGCCCCCCAAACCCTTCCCAATGCTCGGTTCTGCCACTGCCCACAGCTGCCCCAGGCTGACCCCCTCCCCCATGCCCTTTCCCTGCCGGGCCAGCATGCCTGCCCCTAGACTCCCCCCTTAGGCTCCGTTAGCTGGTGCCAGAGGAGAGCGGGGTCGCGGCACAGGCTGCGGCCCCTGGCATGACCCTGCTCTGAGCATGCTCATGACCCTGCTCTGAGCAAAACAGTGGAGTACGCAGAATTGATAACATGCCATCCGCAGCAGGTGCAGAAGAGTGCTCCTGGGATGAACACACTGTAGGAGTGAGAGAGTGCACATTTGTTAATGACGGCAGGAGTAGGGGACACCGGTGGCTGACAGAGGCAAGGCTGGCCTGTGTCAGACATGCTGAGTAGATGCCTAGAACCGCCTGTGTGCTGTTGGAGGGTGCAGGGAAGAGAAACCCTCCCCACACATCTTGCTCCCTACCCCCATTCCTCCACATTTTCAAGATGAGCTGTGCAGCTTAATCTGCACCTAATAGTCGGGGCCTCCCTGCCCCCGACTCTAGCTGTCCAAATCTCCCAATGTCCCAACCCTCACCAGCTGCAAATACTCCCTTATATTCCCTAAAAGGACAGTCACCACCAAACTGCTCAGCTGCTCAAGTAGCCATCTCCCCTGATAAGAGCTACCCAGGTTCTGGAAGTCAGACCCCCAACAGCTACCCCAAAGTCTTAACCCCCCCAAACCTAGGGCCAGATTGATGCTGGGGGTTATAATTAACAATTAGCCCACCCCCTTACTGATCCAAAATGTACTGACATCAGTGAAAAGACCCCATTAACTTCAACAGGTTTTTGGGTCAGGCCACTAGCCTATACCCCTCGCTGTTGTTAAAGACAAATGTAGAAGTTTGTCCAATCCAACTACGATGCCATATCTAGGGAGCCTGCCCATCGCTGTCCCTGAGAAATCTAGCTAGACAGCTCAAACAATTCACCAGCAGGACAGCTAAAGATTAAGGGAATGAACTGGATGTTATTTAAGTGCACCTAAGTTCCTGACACTTGAAAAATTCTGGACAGCCTAATCCCATAACTGTCAAGTGGTGGGTGTTTCCTGGGGCATGGTTATCTTCTGAACTAAAAACTGTGGGAGGATGCATCTCTTTCTTCAGAGCTCCCCCACAGAGGCCTGAAGTGCTTTTGCTATAGCAAAGTTGCTGGAGCCAGTGAACAGACGTTCATTAGCTGATGCATTTTACAGGCGGAATTATGGATGAAGGTGATTTTTGCACTTGTGGTTCATTGTGTGATAAGGAGTGTGCAAATCATCAAGGCCAATGAAACTGAAGCAGGAGAAAAGGTTAAATGGGTCAACAGCCTGGAGCCTTTTGTGTAGAGTATTGTGCTTCGGTTAATGGTTTAGTCCCAAAGCTTTGTTTTCTCTCCAAGGTAGCCTTGAATTTTAATTCGGACGCCCTCAGCCAATTATTAGACAGCAGCTTCCATTCACATTCCAGCCTCTGAAAAAAATCAAGTGATTGCAGACAATAAAACACAGAACTGTGTGTGCTGCTGCTGTGGAGCATTTGCTAGCCACGAGTGTAGGGAGGTGCCCTCTGGAGATGCCTAGTGGTTAGCGCTTGGGGATTGACATTCAGGAGATCTGCTTTCTATTCTTGACTATGCTGCTGTCTCCCTCTGTGGCCTTGGGTACGCTGCTGAACTGCTCTGGGCCTCAGTTACCGCATTGATACAATACAAATGACTAAACTGCCTGCGCTTGGAGATAGGCAGCTGGGAGATGCCATATAATAGCAAAATTTTATTATTTAATTTTAATACATATATAATAGTAGTACAAAGTTTTGGACTGATAGCTCTGGAGAATGTAACCCTCTGTGTATCTGTAACCTGCTAGGGTGGGCTCAAATTCATTCAATTGCCCCTCTCCAGTGCCTCACAGAGAAAACCCCTGATGAAAGCAACTGGAGAGCCAGGATCCAGTTGTTAAAAGGACTCACAGCAAAGACTGCTCAGAGTTTCCATCCTACATTAAACTATTACTCAACAGAAAAGGAACAATGAACTTTATTAACTAACTAAACACACCTTATCCTAAAGAACCATAATACATTTAAACAAAACAGTAAGAAACCCAAGAGTCCCAAAGTTCAGGTGGAGTCACCCTTATCTCAGTTCCAGTCTTTTAAGTCCTTGCGGCTTGAATGCAGAACGAAAGCAATCCTCATCCTCTCTAGCTGCAGGAATCTTCAGGCAGATGCCATGCAGTCCTTTCCTCCTCCTGTGCAGCCAACACCATGCAGTCAAGTCACTGGCAATCCAGCTCTCAGTTCCACTGCAGACAACTCCCCTGCAAAGCAGTCGAAAGCTGGGAGAAAACATCCTGCAGCCCACTCCTGCTCAGCTCCTTTCACCGAGTCCCTTAGCCAATGTCCTCTGCAGCTCTCTGTTTGCTCCTCTCCAGGCTTCTCTTCTCAGGCTTCTCCCTGGGCATGTAACTCCAGCAAAACAATAAAACTTGTGGAGCATGCTCAGTGTGCTCCCTCATCCTCTTACCAGAAGTTTCTGGTTTCTGGGCTGCAAAATCTGCCCAGCAATGTAACCCAGCCATAAGGGTCCCTAAAAGAGATTGCACCTATTTAGGCACGTGGGTTACATATCCACAGCAGAGCCATAACTAGGGCAGGGCAACTGGGGCAAAGCCCCAGATGCCCCATTTTAGAGGACACTGGAGCCCTCTGCCCTGCCCCCAGCACTGGGAAGGGGAGCGGAGTTAGCCAGCCTGAGGCCGAGCTCTGAGTTCCTGCCCTGATCGATCCCCGGGGTGGGGTGAGTCAGCCCATCAGCCATCTCTCCCTGTTCCTGGGCTGGCCCCTCTGCCCCCAGGGGCAGGATGGGGTGAACTGGGCCTGCTTGGTTGGGGGGGGGCGGGCAGGGCTGACTGCATGTGGCACAAGCTGTATGGCCTCCAGCACGGCTCAAAGCCACACCACCCTTGGCAGTCAGTGCCTCCTGCCAGGGCTGACCAGCCAGGCCACAGCTGGCCTCTAGCCCCAGCCACACACCCCCCCTCTCAGTGCTGGCCTGCTGGCAGGGCAAGAGACCCTGCAAGGATGGCGGGCACCAGTGGGGAGGCCCAGAGGGCCCGCAGCCCCTCATCCACCACTGGTAGCAGAGGCCAGATCCATCACTGCACCACTGGCCAGTGGTTGCTGTGGCACCAGATTGGGCCCCAGGCCGGATAGGTAGAGCCCTGCAAATCCGCGGCTATACGCAGATATCCACCTTATATCCGCATCCATGGATACAACATGGCTATCCACAGACCATTTCTTGCGGATGTGGATCAGATACGGATCTACATACAGTGGGGATCCATTAACGTGCAACCTGTTTGCTCATGGATCCAGTTACCACGTCCAATTTTCCCTGTAAGCTGCGCCAGTGAGCAGTGGAGCAGCTGCCGCCGCTCACTAGCACAGCAAGCACTGACCCCTGCACAGGTCCCTGATTGGAGGACCCGGGGTTGGGGCTGGCGGGGGGCAGCAGCGGGAAGTGGAGGAGCTGGGGTTGGGGCTGGCAGGGAGCAGAAGCCAGGATCGGAGGAGCTGAGGTCGGGGCTGGCGGGGAGCAGAAGTGGGGGAGCGGAGGAGCCAGGGTCGGGACTGGTGGGGAGCAGAGGAGCCGGGGTTGGCACTGGTGGGGAGCAGAAGCCGGGATTGGAGAAGCTGAGGTCAGGGCTGGCGGGGAGCAGCAGCGGGGAGCGGAGGAGCTGGGGTTGGGGTTGCCAGGGAGCAGAAGCGGGGATTGGAGGACCTGGGGTCAGGGCTGGCAGGCAGCAGAAGTTGGAGATCGGAGCTAGGTTGGGGGCTCCCGGACTGGGGGCAAATTAGAAGCCAGGGAAAAGCTCATGCCACGTGGGGGGGGTGTTGATGTGTAAGGAAACGTTTTGTTTCCTTTTCAAGTCATTGCTGCCACATAGGTCAGTGGTTCCCAACGTTTTCTCTGCCATGACACTCCTTGCTATCTTTAATTCATTTGAGGCACACTGCCATATAGTTTCCAAATGAAGCCATATATTTTCATGAGCCAATGAGCCAATCCAGAGCTTTTTGAGTAGTTTTTCAAAAACTTTTGTGGCACAGCTGTGTGCTGTGGCACACTGGTTGGGAAACAGTGAGATAGGTAGACACAACACACAAATTCCACCCAAGATTCAGAATAAACACAGAAAACTGCATAGATCCTTATGTTATTTTATTAACACCCAGCATTTCTGTAGCACTTTCTACCCCAGGATCTCTCAATGGCTCACTATAATAGGCATTCACACATGCTTGGCTCTGTGGTATCCAAGAGGCACACCCCACCTTGTGCTCACATTTAAGTGAGTGGTTCTGACAATACGTTATAGGCAAACTACGTGTCCTCCCATTTTGCTATCTTTACCAACTACCATAAACAATGGCTTTAGGCGGAGGTGTCCCCTCCATGTATTTTTAGCGCAGCTCTGTTTTCAGTTGGAAGCTGGTAAAGGAAAGTTGAAAGCTTGCAGACAAGAACATAAAACTGGTAGATGGGGATTATAGCAGAGAGGGAGCCTGATCTAACTTTTTCAGTAAAGTGGAAAAAACTGTCATTGACCTTAATTTACATTAGCTCATGTAATATATAAGCCTAAATCAGGGTGACTTCTTTTAGCTCAATGAGTGAGCTCTAGTCAGAATTGGCACATTCATTAGGAATCTCTAAAAAATAATAGCATTGTATTGGCTATCTGTGATCATCAGCTCTTATCAGTGTAATTTCTTACGTATTTTCTTTATGTATTTTCACATCTTCTAAAGGTGAGCTGAAACTACAGACAACCAAAATGTTTGTTGTTCTGGAGAAGGTAATGGCTGGTACACTGAACACATTCTTAGACGTTGTCACCTATACACTGGCAGAAGACAAGTTCCCATTCCTGGCCCAGTTGGTTGATATATATGGTACGTTTCAAGCATCTAGTGCAGATGCTGAACGAGGCTTCAGTCCATGAATAATATTAAGACAGAGCCTCCTGACAGGTTGGATGTTTCTCACCTAGACACGCTAATGCTCATCAAGTCATATCTAAGTGCTGGATTCAAGGCTGACCTAGACTCTATATATGCGTTCTGGAAGTGTGAAAAAGACAGGCGTCAAAAACTGAGGTGTAGAGGAGGCTTGATAGGCAGCATCATTGCTTCATATTTGTTTAATAAAAATGTTAAACTGAAATACTGTGGTTTTATTAATTTACTAAAGTTTGAACAAAAAGACGTCTATACAATGTTCCCTCTCTAAGCTGGTGATGCAACTGAGCAAGTTATGGATGCACTTGGGGAGCCGATGGGCAGTGGCTTGGGGCCCAGTCCCAGGACAGGGAATGGGTAGGGAACTTGCTCAGCTGCATCCATAAGTTGCTCAGCTGCATCATCAGCTTAGAGGAAACATTGCTGCGCGCTCGGGTCATGTCCCCTGAAGCCATCAACTTAACATGCAGGATTCACTAATGTGTGGTACCTAAAGGCGCAAGTTGGCCTGGGCACAGAAATGCGCAAAGTGAGTAGCACCTTAAGGAGTCCAGCGTGCTAGCTAAAAGGTGAAGTTGGCCTGGGTGTGGAAACAGGTGGAGTGAGCCTTATTAGTGCTGCAATCTGACTTTCTTTCTTTCTTTCTTTCTTTCTTTCTTTTCTTTCTGTATTTATTTGCCGTGGTCCCGTTTGTGCGCTGTCCGTTTAACGCGCAGTCGCAGGGGCTTGTTCGTGGATATCCACATATCTGCATCCATGGATACAACACAGATATCCGTGGAACATTTCTTGTGGACGCAGGTTGGATATGGATCCACTTATTTGTATCCATGCAGGGCTCTACAGATCGGGCCTTGGGTTGAGGGAGGCTGCCTTTGGGGCTGCTTGCCCCATATGCCAAAATGTGCAGTTCTGGCCCTGATCCATGGTACCAGTAGCAGCAATGTAGTCTGGTGCTGCTCTGCCTGGCCAATGAGTCTTAACCCATCCTAGGAGGACCACCTCGAGGAAACAGAGACTCATAGAAAATTAGGACTGGAAGGGACCTCATGAGATCATCGAATCCAGGGATCTCAAACTTGTGGCCTGTGGACTGCATGCGGCCCTTAAAGTTATTTCCTGTGGCCCACAACAATATTCTCATTATCAATATTTGCAATATCGGTGTAAGAAAAGGTTTCAGCAGTGCAGCCCTCGGGCTAATGTAATAGTCTTCATGCGGGCCTTGTGGTGATTTGAGTTTGAAACCCCTGATCTAGTCCAACCCCCTGCTAAAAGCAGGACTACTTCCACTAAATCATACCAGCCAGCAGGGGCATCGCTCCCCTGAGAAAAGGGTCAAGGCCCTGGCCTGGGCCCTGGCCCCTGCCACCTGGCCCTGCCGCCAGGCCGAATCCTGCACTGGGCGCCGATCTGGCTCCTGCTGCTGCCAGCTGGTGGCCCAGGCAGGCCTGACCCGGCCCGAGCTGCCACCCACTGGCCAATGGCAAGCAGGATGGGTCTAGATGTGGCTCCTGGTGTTTGCTGCCAGCCACCAGGCAGCGGCCAGAGCTGGACAGAGCCCACCTGGGAGGGAAAGCCTAGGTCAGATAGCCTTATTGAAAGGAGAGTGAAGTACAAGGGCTCATTCCACCTTTGACCCCTCCCCTAGGAAACCGAACAAGACAAAAAAAATCATACCATTGCAGTGATGGACTTTGTGGTCCTTTCCCCTACCCAGTCAGAAATTAGCTGACTAACCCTTTTTATGCCACTCATTGGAAGGCTGTCAGCTCCTGGTTATTACTGGGGTGGGCCTGGAGCTGGATTTTATTCTCCCTACAACACAGGCTTTTAAATTCCTGGCTGCGCTTGTTTAGTTAGGACCTGAGCCAAAGCCCTACAAACCATCCAGGGGAAGCCACAGGCATTGGATCAGGCCTTTAAACAACAACAGCATGATCAGTGCCATACAGACCCCATAAATACCATGACTGTTCAGCAGAGGCTCCTTACAGGGTCAGCACTAGCAGATTCAATTGCAGGAGTGGAGCCAAAGCTAGCCCGTATCCCAAAGAGCTTATGTTCACCTGTGTGATAGATGCAGCTTTAGAATTAGTTCCCTGTTAAACCATGCATTTTAAAAACATTCCTGATCTGTTTTAATATTCAAACCAGTGGCTTTAAAAAAAATAAAGTAAAAAAAAGGTGATCCATTTATATTCTGCTCACAGTGGCATTTAAGACATCCCTCTGCTGTGAACAGAATACATTTTTTTTTAAGCCCTGGCTTATCTTTGCAGAGCAACTTCCGCCCCCAACCTGTGCAAACTTCAAAGGCTTCTCACAGCAGCTGCCTTGGGTTGGCCTGCAGCTTGAATCTGACGGTGTCAGCACAGAATAAATGCTGAAGGTCTTAATAGCCTAACCTCTGGCATCTTGTACTCCTTCCCCCTCCCTAGGAAACCACTTCCAGCCTTGTCAGATCATTCCATATAGAAATCACAAATACACCCAGTAAATTGTATCTATCAGCCAGTGTCTGCATGGAATCCTCTGTTTCTCTGAAAGTTTAATTCTTTGTAAAGGAGAAATGAGAGGAAGATTTGCTTAGCTGAAGTTTCCCTGTTGATTTCAATAAAATAAATTGAAACATATGTTCAAACACTCCTTTAATTTTCTTTTTTCATATTGGTTGGGGGTGGCAGGGAGAGTATTAAAATAAGACTTTCTGCACAGTCTGGATTCTGGGCAATGTACTTAACCCTGACATTGCAGGTTGTCTGAGTGGATGCCCATCTAAATGCCATCTAGCTTCAAAGGGGCTCCAGGGAAACGTGTTTGCATGGATCAGATTGCATGAATGGGACCTGAATTTAGACAAACATGCACATTATGTCTTCTAGTTTAAAAACAATAAAGACTCCATTCAAACATTTTCAGACCAGAAGTCCTTATTCTCTGTTTAATGACGACTACAAATTGGGGGTTTATAGTGATTTTTACCAAAGAGTCAGAGCCTTGGAAAGTCATACACAAAGAGGACGGTAAGAGAAAAATGTGTCTGTTAATATCTGTATCAAATCCATGGTTAATCTATCATAAAAGCTTCCTTGTCTAGGCTACACAGTCTTGACAGTTGGTATGTCAAGGCATCACTTAGACAGAACTCAGCTCCTTGTTTTCCAGAAAGCATGAATTTCTACCAGTTGAGTTAAAGGAGAATATCTCTTAGCTTTAAGCTATACAGGCCTCTGACACACAAGTGGGCAGCATAGATCCCATCCAGTGATGCACAGATACTAGCACATTTTTTCTTATATAGGGTGTCAGCATCTGCAGTCAGTCACAGTGCATTTACCCTCTGTCCATGAATTTATTAGTCTTTACAAGTGCCACAGGGCTCCTTGTTTGTTTTGCTGAAGTAGAGGGTGTCAGAGCCTTCTCAGTGATAGGCTGTGAAATTCACTGCATTTTCAGGTCTTCTAGGGCAGTGGTTTTCAAACTTCCTTCCTTGGGACCCAGTTGAAAAAACACATTTATGCCCACGACCCAACAATTACATCTTTGAGCAAGATCCAAAGGTGTAGTCATGTTAGTCTAGTTCAGCAAAACAAACAAGGAGTCCTGTGGCACTAAGCATCTGATGATGTGGGGTTTTCTCCATGAAAGTTCATGCGGTAATTAAATCTGTTAGTCTTTAAAAGTGCCACAGGACTCCTTGTTTATCTTTGAGCAATTCATTCCATTTTTCAGGAGTCGCAGCAGGGCTGAGAGTCTATGACCCAGTGCTGGATCCCAACCCTAAGTTTGAAAACCACTGTTCTAGGGCCCAGATCTGATGGACTTCA
Source organism: Podocnemis expansa (assembly GCA_007922195.1). NCBI lineage: Eukaryota > Metazoa > Chordata > Testudines > Podocnemididae > Podocnemis > Podocnemis expansa. The sequence goes on from ML681963.1 coordinate 47,319,659, forward strand.
CAATGTAGCTGACTTAGCAGCAGTCTTTCTCTTTCTCCCAAGGGGAAGTAGGTTTTCTACCTTTCTGGGGATCATCTGAGTCTAAAATAATCCTAAAACATATATTATTGTTGCATTATTTATTTATTAGTTTTATAGTAGAGCCTAGAGGCCACAACTGAGACTGTAGTTTGTCTGTGCTGGGCACCTGCACACATTGTAAAAAGCAGCGCCCTTCCCTGGAAAGCTTGCAATCTGACATAGACAATTTAGAGAGTGGCTGCAAGGGAAATAGATGCAGAAAGATGAATGGCTTGCCCTACGTCACACAGCAAGGCAGAACCTAGCTCTCTACTCCATTGTCCCCATCCAGCACTCTACCAAAGCACACTGCCTCCAATAACATTTGTTAAATGTCAGATGTTCAGATTTCCCCCATTTTAGGAGGCACACACTAAGACCATTTACTGGTTCCCAGCTCTATCTTAAATTTTGAGTGGTGGTGGGAAAACTTTCCTTCATCTGCCTTATGCACACAGCATTGGTGATCACACACCTGCAGGTGTATAAGGTGGTAAGGGCTTAAAGCTATTGCTAAGAACCTGCTGGATTGCATTTTCCACTTGGCCAATTTGTCTAGCAAGCCATCCATTTTCTTTAAAAATGGGGGACACTGCTACATGTCCCCCGTCTTTCCTCTTCTCTGCACCTCTCTGTCCTTGCTGATGAGTAGGTGTGGAGGCTGATGCTGGCCAGCATTTCATTCCCAGAGTAAAGCAGCTTCAGACAGGTCAGCGAGGTGATTTCTGAAAGTGGCTGAGCTGCCAAAGCTCAGGCCATGGAGACAGGAAAGTGAATTAGGTTTTATTTATTTATTTTTTCGTGGAGATGTGACTGGCCAGTAACCATGCAACCTGCTCCTGGCCATCTGCTGCTGGAGCCCCACAAATCTGGCTGGGAAAAAAGCTGAAGCTCCTGGTCCACCAATCTGAGATGGGAGTGGGGGCTGAAACCTAGGACTAGGCCTAAACCCCAGTGGATGGGGCCTTTGCCTGGGTTGCTATAGAGACAGACAGGCAGCAGCTGCAGGAGGAGGAGGGATGGCATGGAAGTGACAGCCCAAGCTGCAGCAGACATGGCCAGTGCCTCACAGACAGATTAGATGGCATGGGATTGCCCCTAACCGACCATGTCAGACACCAAGTTGGCTCCTGTGCCATGTGAAGCCTTCAAACCAAAAGAGAAACCTGTCTCTTGGGCTCCAGTGCACTGGGAGTTAGAAGCATGGCACCTCCCAGGCTGCCCTAAGATAAAGCATGCTCACATTCCTTACACTGTTGCCACCCCAAAACTTCAGTGCTGTTGATTAATGTAGCAGAGGGTACAGAAGGCAGGTGCATTGTATTGCGCTATGCAAAATGGCAGGGCTCTCCAGCTGCGATCACCTGACTAAGAAGGATTTTTTTTTTAAATGTTGAAAAAACATTAATTATGGACCCACTTTTGCAACGCACAAAATACATCTGACCCGTTCCTCTCATGACTGGTGCCAGTTGAGTCCCACTGGCAAGATGTGGGGTTACATCTTCAAATATGTATGTTAAGGGCAGATGGGAATTCCATCGGTTGTGTCTATTTTTTGATGAGAAAGTGTTCACGTTCATATTATGCTATGCAAAGCCACATAAATCCCTGATATGATGATTTATATAAATGTTCAGTAGCAGTTGGCTGACATATTCCATCTAATATTTTTATCTGCTGGGTAAAGATCTCCAAACGTGACATTTCTCTTGGCATTTGTTTCTATAGTATTTGTAGACTACTGTGTTTATTTTTTGCATTGCTCAAATTAATAAAAAACCCAAACCTATTAATAAGCAAATTTAGAGCTGGATATTGTTTCCAGATTGATATTGTTTTAGATAATTATAGCCAAGAAGTCTCATGCAGTCGATCCAAGGACTGAACAATTTAGAGGGAGAATTTTTGATGGGAACAAGAAGAATTTTACTATATTTTTAATGGACTTGAAAGCATGAAATCATATATTTAAAACACCTTAGAGGGGTACAATTCAAGCATTTAAAAGATCAAATGTACTTCCCACCAGTTATGCTGTTTATTTATTTTACACTAGGACAATGAACACAGATTTATCAGTTTTACCTTTCTTTATAGTGAGCTTCTAGTCAATTTACTTAGATAGTTTCTCAGGCAAGGCCAACTTTTCATTCTGCATTTTGTACAGCATCTAGTGCAGTGGGATCCTGGTTCATGAATAAGTTGCTTGGTGCAAGTCCAGTACGAGTAAAAATAATGTCACTTTCTGGTTCTTCTGCACTACCACAATGCAGTAGTGCATGCCTAGGTTATGTAAAGGCTTGTATTTACAAATCTTACATTGGCCCAAATTTCACCTTGCGTTGTCTCCTTTGATCAAGTCAGATATGTCAGAAGTCTAAATAATTCTGCTCCTCACATCACGGATTTTTACTTCAGAAAAAAACAAAGCAAAAATTGTATTGCCAATGGGTTGTCCATCAACTTTGCTTGTGAAATACCTTCAACAACCTGGGAGTTTTACCATTGAATTTAATTGGAGTAGATTCAGTTTGGTGTCTTTTCTGCCGTTTCAGATCCATAATGTGAACAAACTTACTTAAAAGGAATGTACGCTGAAGAGGGTTTCCATCTAAGAACTCTTTCCATTGTGGCAGTTGCGAGGTGAATTTCTGTTTTGAAAGGCAGGTGGTATTTTTAATGGTATCATGCTAGGAAGAAATTAATAATACAGTGGATTTTGCTTTGCTTCTTCTATACCTGATCGCATCTTTTGAATCTCAGAATCTAATTAGGGACTGGGGAATAATTAGTGCTACACCAAACTGCTTTATTTCAAAGAGCCAAAACAAATGTCTTACTGGAACCTTCTTTCTCTGTTGAATATTTTATAGCTTTTGTATGCATTGCTATTCTGCGTGTTGTTGGATTCCCATTGTCTTCTTTGTGCTGTATCCCAGGTGAAGTGGTTGACTCTGACACTCTTGAAATCTAATTAGTGCATCTGAAGTCAGCTTACAAGAAAACCTTCATCTCATGTCTTCCTGCTGGTCCGTTATTTAGAGAAAGCACTGGATTGATGAGGCTAGAACCCAGTGGCCATTCCTGAACTGTCAGCAGTTGATTATGCAGTGGGGATTCCTGGAAAAACAAGATGTTTATGGTGGAAGTCAGGTAGGGTTCAGAGACCTGGTACAAGTCCTTGCAAATCACTTAAAGTCAGGCCCAGGGTGACAGGGAGATTAGCCAAGAAAGGGAAGGGAGCCCCTTCTCTGTATTCCTTTGAAGGGGATCTCCATGCCAGCTTTGCTTCGGCTAACTGTAGCACATGATGGCTGAGGAGGGTTGAAGCCACAAAATCCCATGTAGGTTAGTGTAACAGCACTACTGGGGCTGCCTACGGTTGGGGGATGAATTCTTTGTTCTCTGGCCTCCACTGAGATTAAGCATAGAGCACCATTACTTAGGAGTTACATGGAGGGTTTGAATTTCACCCACAGAGTAAAACAAGAGAGTTCAGCCTTACAGGGACTATAAGAACAAGCAAGAGCCTACTCGACCTACCTAACCTACAATGACTTTCTACCAGTAGCCATTTCTGTGACCTAGAAAGTGTTTAAAAAGGCAGCAGAGCATTTTAATAAAACCCCAAATGTACCATTCTGTTATGTTCTCTATAGGTTCTTATATAACCCTTGCCATCCCCTGTAGCAGCTGAACACCCTCCAAGACCGGATTAAACATCTGTTGTGATTTTTTTTTTTTGTTGAATTAAAGGTAAGAAATTTCAGGATCTTAATGCCCCTCTATAATAATTAATTTGCATTTATATATCTTTTCTCACAGATGCAGTCATCCTCAGTGTTAAGTGCTATTACCGTCATTGTTTTACGGAGGAATAAAGAGAAGCACAGAAAAGGTGAGTGGGTTTCTAGCAGGCACAGAGCAAGTCTGTGGCTGGATTGGGACCAAAATCTTAACCCCACAGCTGCTGCATTAGTCACGGGGCCGCATCCAGGAGTGATGACTGCCTTATTGCCCACAGCAAAATTGAATCCTAAAGAAATTATTTTATTACTAATACTCACGTTTTCAGCATAAAGATACCAAACAGTTTTAAAAGACTTACTTAGAAAAATAATCTAATGTTTAATACATACACAAGAAAATAGATCCTGATTTAGCACATACAGATTGTTTCCAAACTATTTCTGTTTCACCCACCAAAAAACTCTCTCTGAGTGGGACTCGCTCCTTGAAAGTCTTGTTTAGTCTCTGTCTTGGGCAAATTCTCTTAGATTCTTTGATTGCTTCATATAACGCATGACAATGAGCCAGAATGTATATTAGCCAAAGATCTTAATGTGCCTTACAAGCAATAGTCAACCCGCGCAACGCCACTGTAAGCTACCCATGGTAAGTATTATTATAACCATTGTGCTGATGGGTAAACTGAGGCACAAGGCAATTGAGACCCAGGTCCTCAGAGCTATGTAGGAGACTGTTTATTTTAATGGGAGTTAGGCTGACGTGAGACTAAGTTAATTGATAAGACTCAACACAAAAGACTGGGGGGGAGGCACTGGGAATAAAACACTTTCTCTATCCCCTCCTCTAACCACTGCCTTTCTCTAGGCTGAATCACTTTTAGAACTTGTGTTTTCCTTAGCAAGTGACCATATTGAAAACCACACAGGATCATTTTGCCACCAGCTATAATAATATGTTAGAAAATATATACTGGATTTCTATTTTGAAATCAATAATATGCCTAGTTCAGAGACCCTGCTACCAATATAGCCAGATGTAGAAAACATTTGCCACGGGCATTATTTGCAAAGGTGCTTTAAGGCTGTCTCTGCATAACAAACCAAATATCTGCTGGTTCAGGCGTCTACTGTGAGAACTGTAAGGATGAAAATTTAATAGCAGGAAAGCACATTTTCTTATTGGAGATTCAATATTTTGGCAAGTTAAAGGCACTGCTGTGGGCTGAGTTGTCACCTAATTATGTCAGTCTCTTTGTAGGGTGGTTTGATGACTGACTGCTTCGGAAAAGCATCTTTTATCTTCATGCTAAATCTGATCTCTCCGTGTCCTAAATTCCATGTACAAACAGTCCTCTCGATGAGACCTTGAAATATAGAAGAATGCAAAGTTATAGGAAAAATCTGAATATTTTAAGTCTTTTATGCTTTCAGGCAATTTTTGGAGAAGGCAGCTTTGTCCAGTGGGCAAGGTACAGGATTGGGAGTCGGAAGCCTTGAATTCTTTTGTCATCCGTGCTGCTGTCATTGATCTGAAGTGTCCCTTTGGGCAAATCACTCAATTTCTCAGTATCTTTATCTATGGAAGGGGAATAGTGATTCTGATCTTCCTTTATAAAAGTGCTTTGAGATCCTTGGCAATAAATGCTGAACAGTATTAGGCAGTTCCCAGGTAAATTGCCTCAAAAGACAGCCAGCGTCTCATATCTCATATCAATAATATTTTATATTTAAGTTACATTTATAATTCAAGGATCTCAAAATGTTTTACAAACATTAAATGATTTTGTGAAGGAAGGAAGTGTAATATTATCCATTTTCAGGCTGAAGCCAGTGGTCACACACAGCACATTGATTTCAATTGGATTTCGACACCTAACCTGCACAGGGACTTTTGAAAATCCCGCTCACTGACTATGTGTATCTTTAAGTACTTAAATATCTTTGAAAATCTGGCCTCTTGAGGATTTATACTTCATGGCTTAATTGGTGGGGAGATCAAGGGCCCATTCCTGCCAGAAGCTGCGTGCAGCTACAGAGAGGTCTCAGCACCATTATAATGATTCACTGCAGACCTGATCCTGAGTGGTGCTGAGCACCTCCCCTGGAAGTCAAAAAGACTATTCCTGCTTCCAGTGGAATCAATGAGTTGGGACTGTTCAATAAATACCTGGGGGGGCCCTAGGTCTTGTTTTTAGTGGGGATTAGCCTGAGACTCAGCAACCGGTGGCCACTTATTGCTGTAGCTGTACTACTACATATGCCTAGATCAAACAAGGGAAGCTTTGATTTGGATGAGTGGAATTTAGCCTGGTTTCAAGCAGATGCATCTACCACTGTGAACTTGGTTGCTAGCCACCCATTGTGGAAATCAGGTCCTATTATCCCCAGTGTTAACAAGACACCTTTCTGAAGCCTGCAGTGTCCTCCTCAGGGTGTGCTATTGTTCCATTTTCCTTCCAGGAGACACCTATTAGCTGATTTGGTACCAGAGTTAGGCTTGAAACAGCACGTTCACTCTTGGGCCCTGATTTCTGTAATTTGCAGAGTTCAGAAAGTATGACCTTTTATACTGATTTTTTTCTTCCAAACAGTGAACTTTTTCTTTGGTGAACTTTTTTGAAAGCCTGAAATAAACTGAAATGCTTTTCTTATTTGCAAAGAATCTAATAATCCAGAAATTCTGCAGCCAAAAGCTGCTGGGCTGCGTACTGTGTTTACAGGGAATCTGTTTGGTCTCTCACTAAAAATACCTATAAACAGCCTAGTGCAAATTCAATACACAATTTTCATAGACCCCATTTTTCCTAGGCACTCCTCAGCCAAACACAAAAGCCCAGCCCTACACAAACAAATGGGTTTGTGAAACTTCAAATGACTTCTGATGTGAGACCAAAAATGAGACATTTTATCCCAAAAGGTAAATGTTTGAGGCTGCTGTAAGAAATTGGAAAAAGATGTCAAGTATTGTATATGTTTTGTGTTAAAGGAGGGCCAAAGAATCCAACCGAGATCAGGATTCCGTTGTTGGTGCTGTACCCCCACATATAGTAAAAGACAGCTCAAACAGCATACAGCTTAAATAAAGAAGACAGACAAATGCTGTCAAATGCATGCTGTTTGGACATCTTTAACTATGTGGGTGTACAGCACCAGCACTCTGGAATTATTGGTAGGGATTGGTAGAGAGAGAGAAGTGAAGTCTTTTGCCCAAGGTGACACATAAGGAAATTGGCAGAACTGAGAATAGAACATAAATGTTGTAGGTCCCAAGCTAATGCTCTAGCCACTGGAGAATAGTGTTTCTACATTTTTAGAGCTTGTATGGAGATGGCATATTACCTTTAAAGAGGCTCTGCAAAAGAAAAAAAAAATTGGAATCAGGCCTTTTTTTTTTAAAGTTCCTTACAATATGTAAACACACCAAGAAGATGTAAACTGGTCCCAAGCGACTGGTAGTGAGATTCCACCCATTCTCCCTTTTGCAGGGGGAGCGGAAGACATTTGTTCACGCCTCTGCCCACGACCTGGCGCCAAGAAGTCACAGGAACGCCGATCAAAAAACCCAAACCGAGGAAGTCATTGAATCTTTGATTCTTGAAATCACACCATGGGAGGCTCCCTTTTGTTACTAAAAGGCTTTAAAATGCAAGGACCGAACACACTGTTGAAATCATATGGCTAATAATAAGTACATAATAATAAAAGACTTGACTTAGGAATGACATGACCTCTCTGAAGGCTGAGCTTCCAAACAACATTTAAAGCAATGTAATCACAACATTTAATCTATTTCCTTTATTTAACAATTATCAGAATGTATGTGTTTTTGTAAGTAGCCCCTTGGCTGCTGTTTCTTGCTGTAACATGTGCTGTTAGCATTTGGAGTGATGCACGCTGTACATAGGGTGGCACCTGACTGGTTTTTCTTAGTATACCAGGTCTGTTATGAAATGCTCAAGTAAATGGACCCTGTTTCAAATCTGAAACATTACACTAGCCACTAGATCCTAAAATCAGTTCTAAAATGCTGCTTAAAATGGCTCTTCTTGTGTGGAGCCAGCCACTCTAGCTGAAACCTACCAGCTGTGATGCTGGATGCTGTTTCCATGGAAATAAACGTTGGATCAGGGGAAAAAAAAACACACAAAAAAACCAGAGCAAGTGTTTAAAACAATCTGTGTTTTTTAAAGCTTTATGGTTACCTGTCACAATATTAACCTTCCTTAATGTAGGGGTTTGTGTGTAAAATGTATAGATTTTAAAGGATGCACAACAGAGGTGGACCCCCTCTTACTTCACTACTTTAGGTGCAAAGCCTTTGAAATAAAGGGCTTCACACTCTTAACATTTAATACTGGTCTTCCATTGTCATCACCTCTCATGCATATTGGTTTTTGATGCAATTTAAATGAGTGGATCATAGAAACGACAGAAGGAAATCATACTGAAATAGGTGTTAAAGAACACACTAAAACCTAGCCGGTTCATTGGAAGGTCATCTGGGAAGGAACCACTTAGCTGTGTTTAGTAATCCAATACCTCAGAACCAGAATTGTTCGTATAACATACTCCCATAACACATATAGGCATGCTTTTAAAGAAGCCTACGCCTGTATTATAAAACAGTCATTATGAATGAAGGAATCAGATTAGCTGGCTAAGGGTATTGGTAGAGCCCTGCACCGATACAAATACGTTGATCCGTATCCGACCTGCATCTGCAAGAAATGATCCGTGGATATCCGTGGATGCGGATATAATGTGGATATCCATGGATATCTGCGGATTTGCAGGGCTCTAGGTACGGGTGTGGATTTCCAATGTGACCGCACAAAGTGTACTGTGTGTAACAAAAACCATCAATGAACGCTTCCTGCCGATCTTTAAGTGGATTGTGCTCTAACGTGCCTTCCTTCAGGGGCAGGGTTGTGTGGCTTAGGGAACTTCAGCAAAGCATGTTGGGTCCCTTAGATAAAAGCCACTATGGAGGTGTAAATGATTCCATTTACATTACCCTCCTTGGTCCTTTAAGATTGTAATTGTGTCGACCTGTATTTCACTTCGATTTCTCCTTCCCATAGCTCACTTGCATGAAAGTAACAGGTACACTTATGGCTTCATACAAATGACAGCAGGACATATGGTAATGAGCCCTTTCATAGCATCTCCCATGACGGTCTCTCAAAGCATTTCCCATACAGTAGTGAATTAAGCCTAACTAGCGTCCTCGGAATCAGCCATCCATTATTGCAAATCCCTCCCCAGCCCCAAGTGCAAGGCACAAAAAGAGCAAGTCGCTGTCTGGCCCGAAAACCACTTCGGCGTCTCCTTGGCTTCCCTGCTCCCCGGGAAAGCACCGATGGCAGCACCCCAGGAGCCGTCGTCGCTCAGCACTTGCGGCGTCGGTCTGTCCCCGCCCTGAACAGATGGACAAAGCCTCAGACGCGCATCTGTCCGGGGGGGGGCCACGCCGGGCAGAGCCTTGCTGGCCCCGCTAAGGGCCGGGTCTGGCACGTGGCTGGGAGTTTGTGATCCTCGCAGGACAAGTGGGTTTCAGCCGCGGAGGGGCTGGAGGGCGGGGTCGCCGCGCACCCCAGCTGCAGACTCCGGCAGGGGAGAAGGGGCAGGAGTGAGGGGGAGAGGGAGACAAAGGGAGTCCCGTTAGCCCCATTTCACACGTGGGGGCAGTGAGGCGGAGGCGGGGTGCGCGTGGCGCGGAGGATCCGAGGGGTCGGGGGGCAAATCTGCCCCTTCCCCCCTGCTGTCCTCGGGGGCGGCCGCGCTCCCCCTGGGGGCGACCCCTCCCCCCGGCCCCCCACCCCATTTGGCGGACTACAGCTCCCGCCATGCACCGGGCGAATGGGGCGCCCAAGCCCCCCTCCGCCCCCCGCTGGGCGGCACGTGCCGCCGTTCTCGGCCAATGGGGGGCGGGGCTGGCCTGGTCACGTGCCATTGTTTGGCGCTTTTGTGAGCGGCTGGTCGGTTGGCAGCGGAGTGTGGCTAGCGGCGGCGCGGACAAAGCAGGTGGGTGTGAGGGAGGGAGCGGAGCGGGCCAGTCCTTGTCAGTGAGGGGCCCCGGGGAAGCAGAAGGGGGGATCGGCTCGGCGCGATCAGGGCCAGTGTCACGAGCGGCGCGGTCCCCGTGAGCAGCCAGCCGTCTGGGCGCTGCTTGTGCCGCGGCGGAGAGGAGGCGGCGGCGGCTCCGCGTTGTCTGTCCCGGAGCGGGGCTGACACGGCCGAGCCGGCTCGGGCGGGGGTCGCGCGGAGACAATGGGCGGGCGGGGCGCGGCGCCTCCCCTCCCTCGTGCTGGGGTCTATTGTCCCCGCCGCCCTGGGGCGGGGGACCGGGGCGGTTCCCGGCGGAGGGAGGCTGCCCCCGCCCCCTCGGGAGAGGGGTGGGACGAGGCTGCGGCGCCGCGCGGGCGCCCGCCCTCCCTTCCTTCCTTATGACCGGACCCCCGCCTCGCCATTGTTCGCAGGGAAGGGGCGGTGGCCGGCAACTGCCGGCTCGGCCGGGGGGCGCCCAGCGCGCTCCCTGCTCCAGTCCGGAGCTGCGGTGTGAGGCGGGGGGCGGACTGGATCTGGCCCCTCGTGGGCGGGGGGGTGGTGGGACCCCATGAAGTGAGACCGGAGGGGGGACGAGAGGAGTGGGGGGCGCAAGCGCCCGGATGTTACCGTTGGCCCCTCCCCCTCGGCCCCCGTGCGCGCTCTCCAGCGGTTTGAATTCGGTGCGGTTGGAAACGGCGTGTCGGGGGAGGGGCTTCCTGGGAGACTTGCGTCACTCGCTTCTCATTGGCTGCGGCACCCTTGCCCTCCCTGCTGGGGGGGGCGGCCCCGTCTCTTGCCCACCAGCCACAGCCGCCACCACACCCAGCTGGGAGGAGGCCGCTCTGGGGGGGACATGGGGCGCGTCTTGGGCTTGCCCCCGCCCCGCCTGCCCACGGTGGCCACCTGGGGGCTCGTCCAGAGGCCCCGCCCCTCCACTCACTGCAGCCCTCTGACCTGCCTGTACAGGGTTCCCTCCCTCCGCCCCGCTATTCCTCCAGGCTTTGTCCCTCTGGGGTGACTGATCTGGTTCTGGTCTTCCCTCTTTAGCAGTCCAGCTGTTCCCGGCTGTCTCGCCTCAACGATCAGTCTTGTTTGTAGCGTGGCTGTTACAATCTGCTGTGAAAGAGCAAAGCTGTGCATCTTCATCATAATAATAAAATTAAAAAAAAAAAGCAAGGAGTCTGGTGGCACTTAAAGACTAACATTTATTTATCACAAGAAAAATCCCACTTTGTTGGCGTGAGCTTCCATGGGAGAAAATCCCACTTCATCAGACACTGACAAAGTGGGATTTTTCTCCCACCAAAGCTCGTGCAAATAAATAAATCTGTTAGTCTTTTGCAGGCTCCTTGCCTTTTTGTGTGTGTGTGTTACTAGACTAACACAGCTGCCCTTTTGGAACTTGACCATCTTCATAGTGAAAACTCTGTATTTGCATTGTGGTGTTTTATCCAGTGTCTTTCAAATAACTGTTCCAAACAGAGTAAACAGCTGAAGTAAGATTGTACCAGTCTTTTGTTTGTGGGGTGTGTTGTGGTTTTTTTTGTTTTTTTTTGTTTTTTTTGTTTTTTTTTTGTATTGAACATGGCTCAATCACTGAGACACTTGTTTATATAGCTGTCCCCTGTTCTAGCACATTCTCCCATCACAGTGGTGACCTGGGACTCAGGAAATCTGAGTTCTATTCCTCAGTTACCCAAGCTCACCCAGCTGCTCAGTAAGTCACTTCCCTATTGAAATGGTGGTAATAATACTGCCCATCTTTAAAGCTCTTTATGCTGTATGGATAGAAAATGGCTCCAAGATGTAGGTGTTACAAAATGGCTATGCTCCCAGTATGCTAGAATGTGACTTGGTTTCTTTTCAGTAGATTGTTACCAGGCCATAGCATAAAAACAAGGCAACACAAGTTCTGTTTGGCCCTATCTTCACAAGCAAAATAAGACTTAGAATTGCTGTTCTTTATGTTTTATGACTAGATGTCTTAAATGTAGTGTTGAGTGAACCTAAACTGTGACTGCAATTTCCTCAAATTGGGAACAGGCTGTAGCCTGACACCAGTTCCCTTGGACTACAGTGTCATCCCTGGAATTTAAAATGTATTAAATTCTTCAGTTTATGAAATTGCTGATTCTTGGTGAAAAAAGATTAATAGTTGGGGGGGGGGTTATTGAACTAAACACTTGCATTGCACTTCTGAATGGCAAAGGCTACAAACAAGGCCTGAAAGTATTTGGTAGAACTGGATCTAGAGCCACTGAAATACCAGAACCTTCTACAACTATCTAAATTGACGATAAATAGTCAGAATTTTGGTGGTAATAATTTAAAATGCCTCTTCAGTATTCTCTTATTGTAACAGTGATCTTGATAGCATTCTTGTTTGTAAAGCAGTTTTTTTTATTCTTCTGGTGGTTTCTTCAAAAGGAATTAACAACTATTAATTACTTAGGGGTTCCACTGATTGGAGTCTGACCAGTGCACATTTCTGGTGTCTGCTGTCAGTCATGGCTTCTTCAGGTATGTAATGTGTCAAGAACATTTAACTGAATATTCCTATATTGTATTTTCTCAAGAACTTGTAACTGTTCTGAATTAAAGGAAATTTCTTTAGCAGAGGTGTCCCTGGGGTACAGCGAGTGGGGTGATTGCCCAGGGCCCTGTGCTTCTGGGGGCCCTGTGCTGCCCTGCCGCCCCCCACAGCTGGCTGTTTCCCATCCAAGGGACTGGGCGAGCTGGCCAAAAGTGGCTGCCTTTGGGTCTGTACCAGAGGCAGCGCGTATGGCGAGGCAGGGGACCGCGAGCGCTGAACCCGGCTGCCGCTTTTTGCTAGCTAGCTGCCCCCCAAAACCCCCGGATGGGGAACAGCTGGCCATGGGGTCGAAGGGGCCTGCCTCACCCCTGGGCCAGCCGGCCCTGCCCCCCAGTGCCGGGGGGGGGGTGAGTGGGGGCCCCACAGAGAATGATCCCCCCCCCCCCCCGTGACGGCCCTGTTCTTTACCATGGGATATGTAAGCAGTGAGCAAAACGGTATTCTCCTGTCTCTTAATGCAGGGAGTAGAAAACTTCATATTTAAATGCACGTGAAAAGCATTGTTACAGATGGCCTTCAGTTCATCTACATATCGTTTTGGTATGGTTGATGAAAGTGACTGTTAAATATGGTTGTGATGCTTCAAGTCCTATGAATGACAAGTCAGTTCTGCAGGAGTTCAGGAGCCATCTGTGCTCTGCCATAAGAAGCAGTCTGAAGTTCTTGGAAAAGGCTGGGCTGCTGACTGAAACACTATACTGGGTCTTTTGTTCAACTTCTGGCTCTACCACAGGTTTCTTTGGAATCTTGGGCAACTCATTTTAAGCTTTGTCCTCAGGTTCATCTGTAAAGTGTGATACTTGCCTGTCCAAGATGGATATCGTAAGGATAACTTAATGTATCTTTTTACACAGATACTGTCGTGGCTGTGAATTAAGAAACAAGTGTATGGGTGGCTTATGCTGCTTCTTTAAGCAGACTAAACTCTCACTTCATTAGACAGATGCACTATCTAAATCTAAGAATCTAGTATGATGAAGCAGAGTCAACACTTAAATTGGCTTAAAGTACCAATGTGTTGTGTTCTCTTACTTAGATATTGAGGTGAAGGAGCTGGAGAAGCGTGCCTCTGGGCAGGCATTTGAGCTGATACTCAGTCCTCGTTCAAAAGAAGCGGTCCCAGAATTTCCTCTCTCCCCTCCAAAGAAGAAGGATGTTTCACTGGAAGAAATTCAGAAGAAGCTGGAAGCTGCAGAAGAAAGACGCAAGGTAAATTCAAAATAACAGCCTAAAGGGCCAATCCGGTAAATGTCACTGAAAAAAACCAGAAACAAAACCAACTTTAAATCTATAAACTTGCAAGACTTTTAGCCTTAACATAGGCATTCTTAGCATGGACAATAAACTAGCTGCTCATATGCTACTGCAGTGCTGCAGGAGACTGTTTGCTTGTTAAGTGGTTTGTGCAGTTGTTAAATACATCTGCAAGACATAACTTCATTCCCAAAGTGTCACACCAAAAATCAGGGTGGAAAATCATCTAATAAGGAGAGAGAATGCTACTTTGTGATATCTTAAAGTTTACCAAGAGGTCCTCTTTTCTAATACTTACTTTATGGGGAAAGTCTTGTACTCCTCCCAGGAAAAACTTGGTTCTTAAGAGGTGTTTCAAAGGTTTACTAATAAATCTACAGCTGGAAGTAAGACTTGACACAGGGACCTGCTGCTGAGACACAGCTTCAAATTCTTAATTGACTGTAACTAGGAGAGCCATAAATGCGAAGGCTCTCTAATGCAAACATGACTTCTTGGGTCTTTTTTGATAGTTTCTAGTGTCTGTGTGTTTACACCAGGAGCACTGGAACCTGTGGAAAAGAGGGGAGGGGGAAAGGTTGGCCCTGGTACCAGAAGTGCACCCCGACCCATGTTTTATCTCTTCTCCTGAGGCATTGCCTCTTGGCCAAGCTGGAGCCAAGCCATGGTAAGAGCTGCCTGGTTTGCCCTGGACCTACTCGCCCTAGGTGGCGTGCCCTGGAGAAGGATGGACATGGGACAGAGGCTGCTCTCAGGCATCCTGGTTTTTCCTCCACCCAGGGCAGGTGGAGCATCCAGAGCCCCCTGGCCAGGTGTTACCAAAGCCTGGTTCTGACTTCCAGCCTGGCAAAGCAGGGCTAAGATCTGCTTCAGCTTTCCCTCTAGGGAGAGACTGGCTCCAGCAGCAGGATGGCATTTTGCAGTGGTGGAAATCTATCAGCTCCCTGCTGCAGAGTGTGGCCCCTGTCCACCTGAGGCTACCACACCAATATTAGGCAATAGTGGGCGTGATCTGCCCCACTTTTAAAAGTGGAGGGGCCAGGGCTTCTTGGTTCTGGTACCCCTCTTTTATGCTAAAATATACAGTGACTTGAGGAAGAGGAGGAACCCTCCAGAAGACTTGGCAGCAATGTGCCTTTTTCTTTGAGTAGCTATCTAGTTGACCAGAATCTTGTAGTTAACTGCAAAAACTTATTTTCTTGTGTGTTCGGCTATGATGAAATCTAGGCAAGTAGAGATGGAAAGCACTGGGGATTTTGGGCCTGGTACATGTTAAGACTTCAGTCACAACAAAATAGGCAAGAGAAAATGTCTCCAATGTAGACATCTATAGTTGGGAACCTTGCTGTGTAGTTCATCTGTCTTGTATCTAAACATGCATGGTCTATCTTGTTAGTCTCATGAAGCAGAAGTCTTGAAGCAATTAGCTGAGAAACGAGAGCATGAAAAAGAGGTGCTTCAGAAAGCAATTGAAGAAAATAATAACTTCAGCAAAATGGCAGAAGAGAAGCTGACCCACAAAATGGAAGCTAATAAAGAAAACAGAGAGGCACAAATGGCTGCCAAACTGGAGCGCTTGAGGGAGAAAGTAGGTGTAGAGTTCCAGTTCCCACTTGGGAAGAACTCTTGAATGTTCTTTACTATGCTTACCAGCTAAATCTAACCAACTTAATAACCAAGTGGTGGGGTAATTCTCTAAATCAACATGTAGCAGCTGGGGGAGGGGGGTCTCTTTTGGTCAGTTTCTGCACAAAAGAGGTTTATATACCCTACTAAAATCCCAAAAAGACCTGCAGTAATTCTATTTTGGGGAGAGGGGCTGGAGGGAATTTCTATGCCTTAGGAAAGGAAGCAAGAAGTCACTGATCTTCAAAACCTTCAGTGGCATATGTTATTGTTCATCCTATTAGTTGGGGGTGAGATGTGAAGGTGGAGTCAGTGTGACATTAGTGCAGCAGCTAAAGTGTGGATATGAATGCTGCTACAAACCTAGAGCTTTGATTTCTTTAGCAGGTTCAGTCAAAAGCTAATCACTCAATCACCTTTCCTTGTCCAGGACAAGCATATTGAAGAAGTACGAAAGAACAAAGAAGGCAAAGAACCTGGTGAGAATGAAACTGACTGACTTCATTTTGGAAAGTGACTCTCCCCTTCCCCTAAAGATCCAAAGACTATTGGCCAGTGGTTTTTTGTTTTTTCTTTTTAAATTGAATTTTTAGAAAACTGACGTAGAGCTGTATCGCTAGATCCAAACTGTACACTTGCTTTGGCGACTAAAGGGGAGAATTTACATGTTTCACTTTTTTTCTAAAGTGTTGTCTTTCCAGTGTAGCTATCTTCTTGTTGCATCCTTTTCTAATCCAGTGCACTTGCTACTGGGCTGATGGCTAGTACTGTATAAGCTCTGTAAGACATGTTTGTGAAAGGAATATGTAGTATACTATTCCATGCTGAATATCTGTTACACTTCAAAATCTGACTGTCCCAGTCTGATACTACTGTAACTGAGTGACTTAATAAAGCTGCACAGTGCTATTATGCTAAGTGAATTATTTCTAGCACTAGTATGACAATACATTTAACTTTTTTTAGATGAAGGGGGTCAAAAACAGACTTTCTTTAACATTAGAAGGCCTGTAACAGCACTCTTTCTTGCACCCAGCTACTGGGCATAAGGGATGGCAGCCTCTTCCAAGAGCTGTCTTGATTGTCTTAATTGTACAGTAAGAGCTTTGTTGTGGCATCTCAGCAGTTGTCAGCTGTTACTGCTATTGTTTAACAATTCAGTACCACCTCCCTCTGGATGTAGACACTTAAACAAATAAGCCCTTGTTACCACATGACTGTAATCTGACTTGTTCTGTATTAATAACTTTCCTGGAAACACTGTGACTTATCCATGTGTCACCTTCCAGCTTTGTGGAGGGTCTTCAGACCCGATACAGTTCTTGCTGGGGTTCATACACCTCACTAGCCCAATGACAGATTTTTTTTTCAATATAAAAACGTACATCTTATCAAAACTGGAGATGCTTGCTATAGACATCAGCTGTGGTACAGTGCAATCTACACCTATTACCAATTAAGAGGAGCCATGCTTTTAGTGTGGGGGGAAAAAAAATAGTTTTTAACGAATACAGTACCTGGAGCTTAAATGGGAGGGTGCCCCACCCCCAAGACACAAAGGGCAGTTAGTCATTCAGTTCCTATTGGCGTCTTTGCACGATATCGTGCCCACCTATATAAAAAGGGATATAAAGACCAGTCAGTTTAACCTCTGTATCAGGAAAAATAATGGTGCAAATAATTAAGGAATCTATTAGCAAACATCTAGAAGAGAATATGGTATTAAATGATAGCATGAATTTGTCAAGAACAAATCATGTCAAACCAACCTGATGGTTTTCTGTGATGGGGTAACAAGCCTTGTGGATAAAAGGAAAGTGGTAGATGTGGTATTTCTAGACTTCAGTGAGGTTTTTGATAAAGTCTTGCATCACCTTCTCATTAACAAATTTGGGAAGTACAGCCTGGATGGAGCTACTATAAAATAGGTGGAAAAACTGGTTGGATAACTGCTCCCAGAGACTAGTTAGGAATGGTTCACAGTCATGCTGGAAGGGTATAAGGGGTGGGGTACTGCAGGGATCAAGTCTAGGTCTGGTTCTGTTCAACATTTTTATCAATGTTCTAGATGATGGCATAGAGAGTACACTTAAAGTTTGCTGTTGATACCAAGCTGGGAGGGCTTTCAAGTGCTTTGGAGGATAGGGTCACAATTCAAAATGATTTGCATAAACTGGTGAAATGGTCTGAAGCAAACAGAATGAAATTCAATAAGACAAGTGCAGAGTACTCCACTTAGGAAAGAACAGTCCATTGCCCATAAAAAATGAGCAATGACTGCCTAGGAAGGAGTACTGTGGAAAGGGATCTGGGTGTCATAGTGGACCACAAGCTAAATGAGTCAACAGTGTAACATCTTCAAAAAAGCAGACACCATTCTGGGGTGTATTAATAGGAGTATTGTAAGAAAGATATGAGAAGTAATTCTTCCACTCTGCTTGGCCCTGATGAAGACTCAGCTGGAATATTGTGTCCAGTTCTGGGTGCCTCACTTCAGGAAGGATTTGGAGAAAGTCCTGAGAAGAACACCACAAATGATTAGAGGTCTGTAACTCTTGATTTATGAGGGAAGATTGAAAAAGTTTGGTTTATATAGACTGGAAAAGAGGAGACTGAGGTGGGACATGAAAACAGTTTCAAGTACCTAAATGGTTGTCACAAGGAAGAGGAAGTAAAACTGTTGTCCTTAACTGCCAGTGATAGGACAAAAAGCAATAGGGTTAAATTACAACAAGGGAGGTTTAGGTTGGCCACTAGGAAAAAATTCCTAACTGTCAGCAATTAACCACTGAAGTAAGTTGCGTAGGCAGGTTGTGGAATCTCCATCCTGGAAGTTTTTAAGAGCAGGTTAGACAAGCACCTGTCAGATATGGTTTAAGAGGGTATTGGGTCCTGTCATGAATGCAAGGGACTGGACTCGATGACCTCTCAGGTCCCTTCCAGTTTCTGTGAATAGTTCCCCAAAACTCAACTTCCTTAATTACTGCTAGCTGTCAGATGTCCCTATTTAACTCAATTCATGCCAGTCTAATTATTGCCACTCAGTGTAACTCAACTCAGTAGCTTCCCTTCTGCTTCTTCCCAAGTGGAAGACTAGGAGTCTTGTAGACATTTGTGAACATATACTGCTAATTGTGAGGAAAGGAATAATTCGCAATAGCCCATGGAAGCTGCTATCTGACCATCAAGCCTCCAGTCTAGACATTGGTAGGATTCGCTCTTAAACTGAGAACCTGTTGCTCATGTTTCTAACTAGAATCTATTCTAGATAATTTTCCTAGATAAATACAGGAGCACTCAGTGCATGGTTTGAGGTGACACATTGTGCCTTGGGTAGGCAACCCCTGGCATGTGTGCCAAATGTGGCCCATGTACCTATTCTGAGCATCATGCAGCACCACTGCTGCTTCCCCCCAGGTGGGGCTTTGGGCCATAAAGCCACAAGCACCATGTGTCTTCTCCCCTGCAGCTGGCAGAGAAAAGGAGCCACCATGTGGGGTTCCTGTCTCCTGGCCCCACCCACCAAGTGGGAGCATGGTCAGCAGGGGTGTTGCTGGTGCCTGGCACACAGGGCATATGCCGAGTCTCGCTGCCAGTGCCCCAAGTATCCAGGCCAGTCCCATCCTGGACCGGGGACCCTGGCCAGGGCACCCTCTGCAGTGCTCGCCTGTCCCGGCCCTGGCCCCGGCCCCAGCTGAGGATTGAGGCCGGGAAGGCGCCTGCTTCTCCCGGTGCAGGATTGAGGCCGGACACCTGCGGCAGTTCCTGCCTCTGCCAGCCTTGAACCCAACCGGGGATCTGGGACCAGGCTAGAGGCAGCAGGAGCCTGATGAACAATCAGGCCTGGGGTGCCAGATTGTGGTCTGGTCTAGGGGGTGGGGCCTGGCCCTGTGCCCTGGGCCTTTTCCCAGGGCACTGACATTCCTGATGGCCAGCAGGGAAAAAGGGCCACTACCAGCACTTGCTGAGAGTGTGATGGGTGGGGCTGGTACAGGGGCCAACAAAAGTTGCTGACCCTGCCTTGTGTTATCACTCAAGCATGTAAGAGACAAGCTGGTAGAGGTAAAACTTCTCACTAATATCTTAGGACTTCCACAGCCACACCAACACAACATACAGGGTTTGATCATGTGACTTTACCAGGCTGAAGACTAGACTATGAACTGGAATTCTTCCCTAATCCCTTATGCTGCATCTCAATCTACAATGCATAATGTGCCTTTCTACATGTCTCAGCACAGAAGCTCCACTTTCAAGTGAAGGGATAATGTAAATTAACATCCCTGATTCTTATCAAAGTGTCTGCTGTCCAATGGACTTTGATAAGTTTCTTAACCAAAAAGGCTTAAATTTACAGGTACTACTATATTTTTGTAGTCTACACAAGTGTGTACATTACTTAATATTTTTGCTTCAATTTCCCTAGATGTAAAATTAGGATACTGTAGAACCTCAGAGTTACAAATCCCTTGGAAATATAGGTTGTTTGTAACTGAAATGTTTAACTGAATGAAACATGGTTCTTTCAAAAGTTTACAACTGAGCATTAGTTTAACACAGTTTTGAAACTGCAAAGTGAAAGAAGTGCAGAAACAGATTCCTTATCTTGTCAAATCTTTTTAATTCCATTGTTTTAGCACTTCAACACAGTACTGTATTTTATTTGCTTTTAATTGCTCTCTGCTGCTGCCTGATTATGTGTTTCTGGTTCCAAGTGTGGTGTGTGTTGACCAGTCAGTTCCTAACACTGTGCTTCTGCTGTATATTGCAATATATTATGCTTTGTTTTAGGGTTTGAAAACACTTCATAAATTGTAAGGTATTATGTAAATACAAAGCAACATGATATAAATTTCCAGGCTAACTAGAGTAATATACATGAGCTTTGCTTCTGACAACTGGAAGACTGCTGTAACTAACACCTTTTTATACTTGAATGACTCTACCAGGTTCATCCAACAGGTAAGAAAATGTCAAACTATTGATTAATTTTTTTTTAAACATCATTTAAAATAGCCTGTCCATGTCCATTCTCTGACCACAGGTTGGGAACTTCTGACTAAAATGAACTTTTAGATTTGCATGAGGCTAATGGGAAAAATGTGTAAAAATAAAAGTATCGATGAGGCATGACTGGGAAAATAGTCCATCTAGCCCCAGATCCTGTCCCCTGAGCGTGGCAGTGCCCACAACAGGGCAAGTAGCCAGTGACCCCTCCCATCACCCACACCCAGCAATTGCATATGCAGCAACTTCAGCAGCAGGGTTCCCAGCTCAGCTGCCACCTGCTTACTCCCTTAAAGCTGGAGATGTGCCATCCAGCAGCAGCAGAAACAACCACCACCACAAAAATGCAGCAGCATGCTCTGTTCAGCGTAACCTCTGCAGAAATGCAGGGGAGGTGGCATTTTTCCTCAGCAAGGCAGCACCTGGAAATCACATTAAGCTGATACTTGGCTGCAAACTTCGGAGCAAGCAGTGTCTCATTCAGAGTTACAGATGTCCCAGCCTGGCCCTGAGCTGTGGTGCAAACGGAGAAGTGATGAGGCAGGGTGACCAAGAGAGGGAGAGGGTATTGCCAATGGCTCTGCAGGGGTGCCACCACCATGCACCAGCTTGCCCAGCCTCAGGTCCTTTGCTCCTTGTCTCTGCATGGCCCTCCCTCGTCCTGCCCCCTTTGCTTTCTGCTTGTCTCTGCCTGCGCCCTCTATAGTGGGCTCCTGGCCCTGCTTCCTGCAATGGGAGCTAAGAAAAAGGGTTACAGAGACTTTTAGGATGTTGCAAAACAGCAGGGAATCTGGCGATGCATCTCACAAAGTGAGTTATATGGCTCACAAAAGCTTATGCTCAAATAAATATGTTGGTCTTTAAAGTGCCACATGATCCCTTGTTTGTTCTAATGGAAAGAGTTTGCTGATCCCATGACTTACATTTCCCCTGTATTTATTTTTCTCCCATTCTGTAAGTTCCCCTATCTTCAAAGCATCTGATGAAATGGGATTTTCTCTCATGAAAGGTCAAGTGATAAATAAATGTGTAAGTTTTTAGGAGTGCCAAAGGACTCTTTGTCTGTTTAACATACTGTAAGAATGTGCAAGGTGTAGGACTCCAGAAAAGCTGTCACTGTCAGGATAAGTCAGTGGGGCTGGGCAATGTGGGAGCCTGCTAAAGTTTTCCAAAGGATCCAAACAGAAGTGAACATAAAAATGGCCATCCTCGATGAACCAGGTCAGCAATCCATCTCTGCCAGTGGCTAATGCTTCAGAAGGACTTGCTGGGTTTGTATGAAAATAAGGTGTGTGTGTGCATGCACATGTGGCCAGTGCCCTCCTCACTGGGTTTCTGAAAATGGTAGCTGAAGACAGAGCGCTCAATACCTAGCTCAAGGTAAGCAGTGCAAATGCAACAATCAAAGGTTTTCATGGAGAAGATATTCCCGAAGGGGGGGGTGGAGATTCAAGGGCCTTGTTTCCTCCTCCACCCTACAAAAAATGTAAATATTCTGAAATCTAGAAAGCCCCTAACCCAGTGGTTCCCAACATTTTCTCTGCCGTGGCACACCTTGCTACCTTTAATAAATTTGAGATGCACCCCCTATAGTTTTCAAATAAACTTATGAATATTCATGAGCCCATCCAACGCTCTTTGAGTAGTTTTGCAAAAAATTTTGTGGCCCAGCCGCTGCGCCCTCATGGCCCGCTGGTTGGGAAACACTGCCCTAACCGGCGGCCCAGCAAGGCGGGTTCAGGCCAGTTCAGGCTCGCCCTGAAGCTGGGATTGAAAGCGGCTGGTTCGAGGACTGCGGGCGGATAATGGGGCAGAGCAGGGGAGGCGGCTCGCTCGCTAAGTGCCCCGCGACTCCTCGGTTTTCTTCTTCCTCGCGTCCAGGCCTGCCCGTCCCCGCTCCAGCCTCCAGGTGGCGCAGCGGGCTGCGGCGCCCAGGCTCCGCCCGGCGGCTGGGTGGGTGGAGAAGGGCGGCAGGCGGTGCCGCTAGGAGCCGGGAGCATCGAGAGGCGCCGGGGACGCGCAGGTACCCGAGGGGCAGGGGAGGGCCGGGGATCGGGGCCGGGGGGGGCAATGCCTCGCCTCTGCGACATCACAACGCCTTGCTTGCTTTGGGGAACCAACGTACTTCACAGCACATCCCTACAAGTTCCCCATAGCCTTTAACCTTACCCAGAGGGGACACCTTGGGGCATCTTTCATACGAGGAAGCTGGAGGGGACCCCAATACTTTAAAACTTCAGGGAACTAAATGGATTGCCCTGTGGGGAAACCCCAATGGCTAGCGTTCTCTTGAGGTGCTGGAGACTGCTGGCTGAGTATTTCTGGAGGGGACCCTAATCCTATAGATCCCAATATCAGGAAATTCGCAGCATCCCCAGTACCTTTTGGAGACCCTTATATGGCTTATACAGGGATCCTCATATTTGGGGGTCTGGAGTTTGCTTTCAGTGATGTGGGTGAATGCCCATGGACTTCAATGGAGTCATTCTAGATTTACATCTGCAGAATTTGGCCCTTGAGCTTTGAGGCTGACCACCATCCAATAGCTGGGTCATGCTGATACAGTGCTAGCATCCGAGAAGATAGATCCATTTTGGATCAATTTTGACACACATTTTTCATAACTGAGAAATAAAATAAAAATTCAGTTGATGTAGGGACCCTAGTCATTAGTGAAACTAATTGGACTCCAGCCCTTGGAATTCAAGCAAAAAAAAAAAAAAAAAACCCACCCTGGAAAATCCCTGTTTAGTACATTTTCCAGGCTAGGCTGAATTTAAGCTTGTAAATGAAGTGAGTTTTGCTGATTCTGTCTCAGTTTAAAAGAACCAGGGCTGGGACATCAAGACTTCAAAGAGAAACAGCTGAACTTGAATTAATATGCAAGCTAAATTCTGTGAAAGTAGGATTGAATCAGGACTATGGGATTTTTTTCCCATTACAAAAGGTAATTTGACTTCAGGCTCCCCCATAGTTATAACCTAACAACTGCTCTGATTTGCTGTTACTGTATGACCTGATCCTGTGTTTTACACCCCCTTGCATTTATTTTCATTCCATTCTGTAAATTCACCCAGCTTCAAAGCATCTGACAAAGTGGGATTTTCTCCCACGAAAGCTCATGCGAAAAATAAATGTTAGTCTTAAAGTGCCACACGACTCCTTGTTTTATTTGAAATAAACCAGCTTTTATTTGTGCTTTAAAAAGGATGTTTACATGTGTATACACAAGCAAATACGCCTATAAACACTTAGGGGCAGATGCTGAAATCTTTACATTAAGTAGCATGCTGTGAGACTACTGGTGTAAGTGCTGCTACCCAATGGGAGTCAGTGAGTCCAGGCTACAACGTGGGAGTCTTAGTCTATGGCTCTTGCATGCTTGGGAGGTGACCCTGAGGTTTCGTGAACCATGATTATAATCTAATAGGTACGTTGAAGTTCTTAAGTCAAAGCGTAAATGAGACTGGTATTTTCCTAGGCCCTTATTGTTTCTTTATGCCTACTGTCTTGTAAGTAGCTCACTTATGAAAGATGAGTGCTACTTAAATCAGCCCTGGAGCTGCCTTATATAAGCTGTTATCTGTTTCTTATCTTCTGTTTTGTTTGCCCACATGGAAGGTCATCATTTGAATGGAAACAGAATTATTTTAGTGTCCCCTCTCACTGCCCTCACTAAAAAATACTGATTGCATGATTTCTGTATACCAACACAACCCAACCATACCAACTCATTTGTTAACAAGTTCACATTAAGTACAATGGACTGTATTTTGGCAGTAATACTAAATCAGGATCCCTTTGAGTTGCTTGGGGTCCTAAGTAATTGCTTAGTCTGTTTGTGCCACCCCTGCTTCAGATACATATTTCTCTATTGCTGTGTAGATTCTGGAGCAGCATCTCCTAAAATGTAACAAACTGGGGCCTTAGCTTCACTTGGAATTTACACCAATTTCTGCAACTGATGGCTACCCACTCATTCAGCTTGGAGGTGGGGGGTCAGCACCACCCACACAATTGTGGCCACCTGGGGTTTCCATTGGTGCAACTACACTGATGGCTGGGATCACAATAAGTTCTCCATGCAGCCAAGGCTTGAGGTTTTTACCAGACCTGCCTAAGAGTTTTTCTGTCTTGTACCCTTGAATTCTTTTGTATGCTGTGATCTGACACTAATCAGAACTGCACAGACCAGCAAAACATTATTTTGTCCCTGAGGTTATTTTTCAATATCACAGTGGAGTCGATTGGTCCCAAGATTTAAATCTCATTGTGCTAACTGTTGTACAAACCTGGATTAATTATCCCTGCAGCAAGGATTTTACTGTCTAACTAATCTAGAGTAGACAAACAGCGGGGGAGGGTGATGTAGTTGAGAAACTAAGCAGTAAGCAATCTTTTTGTGTGCATGCATGTGGTTCATCTTCAGGCTAGCTATAGCCATGTATCCAAACAGTACATTTTGGTGCAGACGTAATGATAGACGGTCATTTAAAATAATAAATCCCCTAACCTTTGAGGTCTGTATTGTTGTCTACAGGCACAGCCGCAGTATGATAAAAAGCCCATGTCATGGCCACAGCTCGGTCAGGCCAGCTGACTTGGACTCATGTGGCAGGTGTAGGCGGTCTTAACTATGGGGCAGGATGGGCAAGTGCCCCAGGCCTCATTCTGGGGGGAGGGGGCCCATGCCAGGGCCCAGGCAGGGCAGATTCCAGCAACTGGTGGACTCCTAGCTCAGTGATCCTGTGAGTAGAGATGGAAGTGGAGAGGTGAAGCTCACAACTGGGGTCCTGTTTGAGCCCCAATGTCCACACTGGAATTTTTGGGCCCCTTTTCACCCCCAGTCCTAGTCAGCTAACCTAGGCATGCGAGTTTGTTCCTGGGTTTTTTTATCACAGTGTAGCAGGGCCGGGAGTTGCTCCAGTTGTTTCATGTGCAAAATGTCAGCGTTACTGTAAAGCCCCCAGTTTCACTTGACCTGGGATGGAGTTTGGACTTTGCTTGTAAATGTAGGTTTAGTAAATACTGTTAGGGCAGACAGGATATTAACAGAAATGGCCTAGCCTAGCTCCAAGGCCGGTGTGAATGGGCTAAAGGAGCCAAGAAGTCTCTCTCTCTTTTTTTTTTCTTTTCCTTCTCAGGGACAGTTGTTTCTGAGTGGAATGCAAATACACAATGCTTTGCTCCCACACAGTGTGTTATAGACCCTATGTTTAGCCTATTTGTGCTTGAGTGTTTTTTTTTCACTAATGTCTTTAAGGTCATATGGAAAATTCAGAGCTGCAAAAAGCAGCTAAGAATTTGTCCCATTGCTAAAATGCAACCTGCTCTTAGGTGGAATACATCAGCCGTTTAACAGCTCACAGCAACACTATGGAAAAGTTTAGGCCAGGGAGTGAAGGAGGTGTGATTTACCCCATTGGTAGGGGGAATTTGGAAAGGTGGTATGTAAATAACTGAGTTACAGCTCGATCTAGGACAGAGGTCTCAAACACGCAGCCCATGGGCCGCATGCAGCCCTAGAGCTATTTCCTGTGGCCTGCGATGACACTATCATTACCAATATTTGCAATATTGTTGTGTGAAAAGGCTTCAGTGGTGCAGCTCTCGGGCTAACGTACTACTCCTCATGCGGCCCTCTACTAGCCCTCATGCAGCCCTTGTAGTAATTTGAGTTTGAAACCCCTGGTCTAGGATGTTTGGACCATCACAAGCTGCTAATGTCTAGGCAGGTGAAAACCTGTGATGACTAGCTAAGAGTTGTGCACCCTCATATTATACTTAGTTATTAGTTCATCTTTCTCACCCCTGTCCATTAATTTCTCACCACCACCTGTTATTTCTTGCCTTTTTTACTTCATAAGATCTTAAGTACAGGGACTGTCATTCATTGTATTGGACAGAATCTAGCACAAAGGGGCCAAACTTGCTTGTGGCCTTGAGGCCCTGCTGTAATTCAAATAATAATGTTTAACCCCAAAGCAAAAAATCCCTCCAGGCTACTTTTCGTTCTTCATTTACTGTAAATGTCAGGAGAACATTATCTATGAATAGTTCCAAGGTGGTAGCCATGTTAGTCTAGCCCAGCAAAACAAATAAGGAGTCTGGTGGCACGTTTAAAGACTAAGAACTTTGTCGCATGAGCTTTCATGGGAGGGAATCTCACTTCATCAGATGCTTGAAGATGGGGAACTTGGAATTCATATGCAAATTTGACTCTGTGGGCTCTGGCCTGAATAAAGACTATGGGTTCTTTTCCCATTACAACAGATAATTTTGCTTCCCTTGTCCCCCACCTACCTCCCTGCTAATTGCTGTACTCCACTGTTTGAATCCTAACTGCTTTGATTTGCTGTTACAGTCTGGCCTGATCCTATGACTTACACTTCTCCGCATTTATTTTGTTCCCAACCGTAAGTTCCCCATCTTCAAGTGTCTGACAAAGTGAGATTGTCCCCCACAAAAGCTCATGCGATAAATTTATTAGTCTTTAAAAGTGCTACCAGACTCCTTGTTTGTTTTATCTATGAATATCAGATTTAAGATGACTTTTTTTTTTAACCCTACTTGTTGGTCCTCAATAAAGTCCCATTTAAAACTTAAAATCTTTCCTTTTTTCTCTCTGAAGGTTTCTTGCTTGGGAGCAACAGAGTGTTGTGTCTCATTGTCATGGCAACTATTGTCCCGGAAAAACTTAACCGCCTTTTCCTGAATGTGCAGCAGCTTTGGCAGATCCCCAGGCTGTTGGAAACAGTATTTCCCTCTCCTCCCTGCACTGTGGGCCCCTCAGAAGTGCCTAAGGTCTTCTGGAAACCCTACATTCACACTGGCTACAGACCCATCAACCGCACCTGGAAGTTTTACTTCTGGACACTTTTTCAGCAGCATAATGAAGCAGTCAACATCTGGACTCACCTCGTGGCTGCTCTGATTCTGCTGCTCAGGTTCTACCAGCTTTCCCAGGTGGTGGATTTCATGAGTGATCCTCACGCCCATCCCCTGTTCATCATCGTCGTTGCTTCTATCACCTACCTAACCTTCAGCACCCTGGCTCACCTCCTCCAGGCCAAATCAGAGTTCTGGCATTATAGCTTCTTCTTCATGGACTATGTGGGAGTAGCCATTTACCAATACAGCAGTGCCTTGGTGCATTACTACTATGCTATTGAACCAGACTGGCATGCAAGGATCGTGGGCTTTTACATGCCTGTGGCTGTTTTGCTAGCTTGGTTATCCTGTGCAGGATCATGTTTTGCTAAATATCACCAGCTTCCTCGCCACCTGAGCAGGTTATGTCAGGAAATGCCTTTGGGCCTGGCATATGCTCTAGACATTAGCCCAGTCATTCACCGGCTGTACACAACTCCATCCTCAGAGCAGGCAGATCCAGCCCTCTTATATCACCAATGCCAGGTGCTGTTTTTCCTAATCAGTGCTTTTTTCTTCTCTTATCCTTATCCAGAGAAATGGTTTCCTGGGAAATGTCACTTCTTTGGGCAGGGGCATCAGATTTTCCACGTGTTCCTGGTGATGTGCACCTTGGCCCAGGTGCAGGCAGTGACTCTGGACTATGAATTGCGGAGGGAGATCTACACAAGCCTGCACAGTGACCAGGCTCACAATTTCTCTGCCTTGTGCCTCTTCACTGTAGCGTCCTGTGTCCTCACTGCCACTTGTATGACCAGAAAAGTGAGATGCAAACTAAACTGCAAAGGAGAATGAAAACTCTGGTGGAGAAGCTCCAGATTGTGTCATTCCTGGTAGAATACTCCATCGCGACCTCTCAGCATAACAATCCAAGTTAAAATATGGTTATGGATTGTAATGTGAGAAGTGATGGAATGCTTCAAGAGGTGCTATTGTTAAGTGACTTGCGGAGGGAAAATGCTGTGGTTTTGTGCTCTTCTGGGGTTTCTATAATGTATAAATAAAGCCTGGAGAGGGTGTAAGTATTACCATGCTTTCTTTTTCTGCTCATTTTCTGCATTAGAAATTCAAATCCTGTCTTTCAAATGCCTCAAAAAACAGACAGAAGCAAAACTGTCTTTGGTAAATATGCCTCCTTCTGCCCTAACATCCATGGGCTAAGAAAGTTGACTTGCCACATCTGAGATCCTCAGTGAGTCTTCTAGTAAAACCAAGAGAGGCCATCTTTGACATGCCTGATAGTTCTCAGGCAGAAGTTAAGACAGAAGAAAACAAGTCCAGCTTGTCTTGATATGTCACAAAGAAGCAAATAAGGGTAAAAGACCATCTTTTTTTTTCTTCCCCCTGTTCAGGTCATTTTCTACAGCAGTAGTTTTCAGACCTTTTTCCTCAGGACTTAGTTGAAAAAAAAATTATGCCCGTGACCCAATTATTACATCTTTAAGCAATGCATCCCAGTCTTTTGGTTGATGGCAGCCAGGGGGATCATGACCGAGT
Organism: Podocnemis expansa; assembly: GCA_007922195.1. NCBI lineage: Eukaryota > Metazoa > Chordata > Testudines > Podocnemididae > Podocnemis > Podocnemis expansa. The sequence continues at coordinate 47,348,426 of ML681963.1, forward strand.
ACCTGAGGGTCTGCGAGCCAGTACCAGCTCCCAACCCTAAGTTTGAAAACCACTGTTCTACAGCACAGCAACTTTACTTGGCAGTTTACATGCAGGAAAAGATGTGGCCTGTCCAGAGCTGAAACTAGGCCAAGGTGAACGGGGCAAAGCCCTGAGCAGGAAATTGTAGAGGGCGGAGGGGATGGATCCAGCTTCTTGCAGCAGCTGGGGATGGATCCGGATCTGTTCCCAGCTGCCACAGGGAGCCAGATCTGTCCCCTGAGCCCCCTAAAATTCTGCCGCTGCCGCTGCCAGCAGTGGCAGTCTGGATCCGCCTCCCCTGTCCCCCATGGCTTGCATGTGGCAGTGGAAGCTTCCCCACTTGTCTGGTAGCAGCTGTGGGCGGATCTGGATCCCCGCAGCCTGCTGGTGGTGGCAGAAGCTTTCTGCCACTGCAGGCAGGCGGGGGGAATCCAGATCCGTTCCCAGGTGCCACCGGATGAGCTGGGAAGCTTCCGCTGCCGCCAGTGGTGGCGGTGGCAGTGGAATTTTAGGGGACTCTGGACGGATCTGGCTCCCCATGACAGCTGGGAACAGATCCAGATCCATACCCAGCTGCTGCGGGAAGCCGGATCCATCCCCTCCGCCCTCTAAAATCCCTCACTAGGAGTGGGCCCTGGTCTGGATCAGGGCCTGGGGAGGAGGGGTGCATCTGGAGTCCTTGCCCCAGGCATGAAAATTGCTAGTTACAGCTCTGGGCCTGCCCTTACCATCTAAGTAAGATAAGCTACACCCAGGGCCTGTCCTACCATAGAGGCGACCTAGGTGGTCACTGAGGGTGCCAAACAATGGGGTGCCAAGGGCACTCCCCAGAAGCAGTGCCATCCTTTGGGGAGGGCAAGAGGAGCAATTGTCCCTGGTTCCATGGTTCTGTGGGCCCTGCACTGTCCTGCCTTGAGGAGGGCAGCGCAGGGCCCACACCACTGCCCCCCACTGCTACACTGTCCCCCTTCCTCTCCTCACTGCTTTTGGTGCAGAGCTGAAGGCAGCAGGGAAGAGGGGGCCAGGAGCGCACAGCCGGCCTCTGTGATGGGCTGGCGCACCCCACCCCCAGGGTGGAGAACAGCCAGCTCAGGAGTGGAGCGGGCCAGCCAAGACGCTGGGCTCCACTCTCCTGACCCTCCCTGGGGCTGGCTGTTCCACCCTGGGGATGGGGCAGGCAGCCCAGAGGTGGGACGGGAGAGTAGAGCCTAGCTCCCAAACTGGCCAGCTCTGCCCCACACAGGGGAAGGTCAGGAATGTGAGGTCAGCTTCTGGGCTGGCCCGTGCCCCCCACCAGTGCGGGTGGGGGTGGCAGCAGTAGGGGGTGGCCTGCATAGGCCACTTGCCCCAAACCCCGCACTCCCCCCGGGGGGTGGCACCAAGATCACAGGCACCTAGGGAGCCAGAAAACCTTGAGCTGGCCCTGAGTGCACTGAAGACAAAGACCTTCAGGAGGGGGGAGATGGTGATCCGTAATGATGAAGAGGAGAAGGAATGAAGGATGGCTGGAAGGAATGGGTTTCAAGGCTAGAGCTGATGGAGGAAAGAGATCAGTAAGCGTAAGGCAGGCTTAGAAGCTATGCTTTACAGCTTCGGGGGGGGGCAACTAATCTTCAAGAGTCCTGTATTAGCATGGATACAAAGAGCACAATTAGCTGATTGGCATACTTGGTGCAGAGCATAGTGGGTAATGGTATTTGGCGTTGGTCTGCTCACAAATTTATCAATATCTGTAATTCTACTAAGAGGAAATACGAAATACTGTCTTTTTGTGAATTGCTACTCTATGTTTGTTGCAAACCTGTCTGAATTGGTTAAAGGGTAAAAACTACCCTTAGTTAAGAAGAGGTTTGTAGGAAGGGCAATTGCATGTTTCAGCCTGGAGGGGTTGGGGGTCTGGTCTTGGTCTTTTTTTTTGCTTCTGTCTTTTGATAGCTATTGTTAAGTTTTCTGTGGGGCTTTTGTCATTTGGGTAGAAATAGCTGTTTACACTAGTTAAGAGCTAGAATTAATGTTTCTTCTAACTTTTTGTAGGCTGTATGTGCAAAAAAATTTGTTTTGTGCAAGTTTTTGGAAACTGGTGTCTAAATTTGTGCTTATTCCAGTGAGTGTGGTTGAATTTGCAAGCATTACAAAGTAAGTGTGTATGATGCACATAATATTAGCTTTATTTTGAAATGGTGAATGGAAATGATTTTATAATTTACAAAATCTTATTTGAAATATGCTACTTGAAACAGCTTTCTTAAAGTAGCATAAAAATATTTGCACTGTTGAATTTTTTTGGTGTGCATGCTTTATTTTGTTGTTGTGTGTTGATTTCACAACCTGTGTGCATGTGCACATGCACACAGATTAGAGGGAACATAGGCTGGAATCACCAGGGAGAAGAGCAAACTCTCTCTCTGACTAGAAAGAAATTTTTCTCTCTGAGCTGAGATGGGTGGAGCCAGTGGACAGCAGGCGGAGCCAGTGGATGGTGAGAGCAGCCAGCAGTGAGCTGGGCGATGCGAGTGACTGGAGAGCAGAGCTGGTGGACAGCGGGCAGAACCAGCGGATGGTGAGACCAGCCAGCGTCAAGCTGGGTGACGCAAGTGACCGGAGGGTGGAGCTGGCGGACAGCGAGTGGAGCCAAGGAACAGTTCCAGAGGATGGAGTGAATGACCAGTAGATGGTGTCGGCAGACAGCTGATGTGAAAGACGCCTCCTACCTACCTTAGGGTCGGTTGGGAGCCTATTTCGCACTGATTTTCCAGATCAGTGCCAGTTTTGCCATTAAGTTTGTATGTTCTGTTATGCAGTGTGGGTTGTTGGGAACTTTGCTCTATACTAATTTTTCTAGATTAGGGCTGATCTCTGTTATTTGGCCTTTTGCATTTTTGTTTTACTACTATTAAAAGTTCTGTTTACTACACTCAGATTCGTCTTGCAAGTGGGGAAGCCTTATCCCTTTGGGGTGCCCAGGGAACAGTGCAGGATTCCGCAGAACTCTGGATGGGGGCTCAAGGTGGCTGGTGGTATTACACTATTGGGAAACCCCTAGATATAGAACCTGGCCCTTGTCCTGCCAGTGCGCCCTGCCAGAAGGTTTACGTAAGGAACTGAGATGAAGGGAGCCTTGGCAATACTGACCCCACATTACCCCTGAAAGTTCCTTTTGTTGCTACCACCAGTGCAGGTAGCAATAATGTGAGTGGTAGTGCAAATGAAACAGTTGTGTTTTAATCATGGTGTCATGCAGGTCTGATCTGGGTAATTAAAAAAATAGTGGCCCGTGTCTACACTACCATCGGGTATGTCTACACTATGGGCTTAGGTTGACTTTATAAAGACAAGTGAATGCAATGTGGACTTACTAAGTCAACTTAATAAGATCTACTTAAAGTTGACTTTTTACCTAACGGAACCTTACTTTAACTGAACCCTGTAGTGTAGACATAGCAACAGTCACCACACCAGCACTGGCAACGGTGGGAAATTCTAAAGAGAGATGCAAACTGTAAACAGAGCCAGAGCATGTTCTGGGCATAGGGGCCATGTGAATGCAGAGATGAATCTGAGAATGCAAAAGGGAGCAGATGGAAGGGGGTCTGAGAGCAGTGAGAGATAGTTGGGAGCAAGATTGATGTAATCAGGGAGCCTGGATTAGATGTTGCAAGAGATGAGCAAGAGTCAAGGCTGGAGCAGACACAGAGTGGGTGGAGGGAAGCAAGACGACTTTAGAAGCAGCTTTTGGGACAGATTGAGAAGGACAAGATGGGGTGAGGGCTCTACCAGCGGGAATGGTGAAAAAGTCAATATTAGTGACATTGCAGAGGAAGCAGTGGTAGAGTTTTAGTGAGAGTTTTGATATGGAGGAGAAAGAGAGCTGAGTCAAAGATGATCCTAAGACTGTAGCCAAGAAAGTGGGGTGAACAGCAATGTTTAACGACTGATTCGAATCCAGACTTCGTTCTGGTTTTAAAATTGGATCCAGATCCTGCAAGGACCTGAGCTCACCCTCCTCCCTCAAGTCTGTCTTTCCCCTGTTGCTCTCAGTGATTTAACTAAGGCCTTGTGCACAGTGAAGAAATTGACCAAGTGCTGAAATAATTTTCTCTGCCCAACCTAAAAGGGGTTCAGCTAACCTGGTTACTTCAGCTGCTCCTGAAGATGGTTTTCTGTAATAAATGTTCTGCCCTGGCTAAGCTGGCCAGCAGCAAAGTGAAGTCACCTGAAACCATTTTGAAAAAGCTGTCATTTCTGTGAGTGGGGGCCTACTACAATGTAAATCCAGCTGCCTGTGTGGTTTCGGTAGTTAGAGCTGCAAGAGGAATCACAGACTTCTTAGTGCCTGAACTCATATCCTAGCAAGTAAAAAGTATTTTAATTAAGCTTTGGAATGCCTTGGCAATATGTGTAGCTCTTAAAACTACCTAAATCTCATCAACTCTCTAATGGCTAACAAGAGACCTTTGTAGCAATGCACAGCAGGGCTCACTGGACTCCAATGAATGTGAAGATGCCTTCTCCTTCTGGTCTTTAAACTTATTTGATCAGGACATTTCTGTTCTGCCTTTTTTATCTAAGCAAAGACCTGATCCTGAGAAGAGCTGAGCACTTGGCTCCCAGCAGATTTTTCTGGATGAGGAGTCAAGCTTTTCTGGCAGTGTAATGTGTGTAAAGTTCTTTGAAGATGAAAGGCATTAGGTAAGTGCTAAAACATATTGGAGAATCACATCATTAACAGAGGTCAGTGCCTCTCTCCTCGCCTCTTTCATCCTGGAGAAGAAGAGTGGCTTCACCAACCTTCTGTCCCCCGCAACTCATTTGAAGGGTTTCTCTATGTTCCTAAAATCCTGAAACAAGGGAGTTTCGCTCCATCTTTTCACCAGCATGAATGGCTGGTCCGTGCTCTCAAATTCCACTGCTGTCAGTGGCAGAGTCGAGTCATTTGCTCAGCTTGGCCATGGTGCTGCTGTTGGTCTGGCCCCAAGGTGGAGGGGAGTTGCTGGGTGGGGGTGGGGGGGTGTTGAAGCATTTTCACATGAAAGGTCCTTGACTTTGGAGGCCCCCCCAACTCCCATAAGTTCATCTGAGCATGAGTTTAACCAGCAAGGTGTGGCACAAGGTCCAGCCATTTGCTCAGATTTGGCCTAGGTAGGACTGATGATCAAAGAGTTATGGTTCATGGTTTGCAAGGAAGGCTGCTGGAGCAGCTCTGCCCTTTAGTAAGACCCCATGGCCATTGTAAATAATGCAGAATGTTCCTGGCAGCCTGGTACACTAAGATGACTTGGGCTTTAGTGGGGTGAATGCCACTGCAGGTTTAGAGTAGTAGGCATGTGTTTCCATAAGGCAGTAGTTCCCACCCTTTTCTCTGCCATGGTACACTTTGACACCTTTAATTATTTTTGAGGCACTCCATATAGTTGCCAAATAAACTCATGAATATTCATGAGCCAATCCAGAACTCTGAGTAGTTTAAAAAAAATTCTGTAGCACACCTGCTCAGGTCTGAGGGCATACCTGTATGCTATGGCACACTGGTTGTGAAACACTGCTATAAGGTACCTTATGTTCATTGTTGGGGCAGTGTTGCTTAATAACAGAGGTGTCACTGATGCTGGGCTTACAGGGCTCAAGCCCCGACTGTCAGCGCCAGAGCCCCGGGTCTGCCACTGCAGCGGCTGCAGCACTGGTGCACTTAAAGTGTGCGAGCCCTGAATGTCTCTGCCTGAGCCCTGGATCTTTTTGTGGGCCAGGGGCACTCCTGCTTAATAATGATGCCCATAGCCCTCTACTTCCATGGGTTTCCACTAATAATAACACTTAACTGTAACACTATTAGCCTGGCATTGGCTTGTGGCTCACTGCTTCAGTGTCTTCATTATGAATCTTGGGCCTAGTCTCTCTGCTTTGTCCCAAAGCCTTGTCAATACCCACCCTCCATGTAACTGTTTGGTATTTCTTAACATGGGTGACTGGCAGGTATCACACCTGCCCTAGAGCTGGGTAGGGACTGGCTGTCCTATTAAGGGGGAGAGAATAACAGAAGTTACAGGTATAAGAGATGGGAAAAGATCGTAAGTTAATGTGATGACAGATGTGGACTGGCAAACTGACCTTGTTACCTGACCACACCAGGAACCTCTGACATGCTGTTAATCATTGCTGCTATATGATTGAGCTAGTCTATTAGCTCATGTTCATCAGAAATACATCTTCCATGTTGTCTGCAGCAGTGACTGTGTTATGAACACAACCAGGTTGTAAATAGTCAGTGCGCGCAGCAGATGTGAAACCTGGCGAGGCACTACCTATAACATCTGACAAATGTATCCATTCAAATGACACAAACTGTTGTCAAATATCCCCTATTTTGCTATGTCAGCTCCCGCACGGAATAACTGATAAGGCAATCAGGACAAGCTGGAATCAAGGCCCTGATAAAAGCACATAGTATTTATGTGGGTATTCCTCATGCTATATGAGACATATATTATCAGGATGTTATTTGGGGATCCCGTGTTAAATGTGATGGGCACAAAAATAAAAAGCATGTGGATTTCAGCTTCATTTATTTTGCAGTTGGCTTACTCTAGCATGTTTGCAGGAGAGTTGTAGCTATGTTGGCCTCAAGCCTTGAGGTGCAAGGTGGGTGAGGTAATATCGTTTATTGGACCAACTTCTGTTGGTGAAAGAGACAAGCTTGTCAGCTCCACAGGGCTCTTCAGAAGACACTCTGCTCACCTTTCCTAACTCTGAAGATGCACTCTGCAGAGCTCCAAAGGCCAAAGCTTGTCTTTCTCACCACCAGACGCTGGCCTGACAAAATCAGGTATCTCATCTTCCTTGTCTTGCTCTTGCAGTACTATGTTAGATTCCAATTTGCTGAATTATATGAAGAACAGCATGGGCTGCATTTCCTCCAGTGGTGGAAGCCCCAGCTGAGCAGGTTTAGAGCTAATCAGGTTAGCATGTGTATCTGGTCATAGGAGCTGATATCTTGCTGCAGTAGGATGGCGTACAAAAACCTCAGAGCAATTAATGATAAACCTATGCGATCCCTTCCCCTTCACACTTAATTTTTAGGTGTCAAGTTTTTAACAAATGGTTTTCATATAGCTTTAAGGACAAGAATTTTGCCTTAATCCTTGCTCCATGGTGGTGGACCCTAGTAAATAGACAATACTTAATTTGTAATGGGGGTGGGGTTTGGACACATGCAGGTTTTGTTTAACCTACATAACTGTTGCTGCAAGCCCAGAAGTGCTGGGGCTTTGAAGTGCCAAGCCCAGTGGTGCTGAAACTGAGTCCTGGTGCAATTAAGCATTACCAGTTGAGCATAAGTGCAGTACAGAGAGCATAGATCTCATTGTCTTGGCACACTTTAGGAGTAGAGTTCTAGTTAGTCACTAGCTTACACACATCTCTCTTTAGCCAACTCACAAAGCAATTGAGGGTGTGTGCCAGAAAATCCCCTCCTCCCAGATTTATGGTCTTGGATTCATCCATTGTCCATTTATACTGCTAAATAGGATCCAGTTATCTTATACCACAGAACTTGCACTTGTTCAAGTGTTTTACCCTATTCAAAACAGCTCAAAGGAGATGCTGGCCTCAGCATGTGATGATCGCTCTCTTAAGGCTAGGAGGGCCCTATAGGGACTGGGGTGAAACACTGCTTCTTCTTCGAGTGCTGCTCAGATTCATTCAGTATTAGGTGTCTACGTGCTACAGTGCAAGATTGGCTGGAACTTCCTTTAGCCTTAGGCTGTCAGGACAGGGCTGGCAGCCACAGCCCCCTGGCCATATATATGGCCCCAGCCCTGCTCCTCCACAGTTCCTTTTGCCCTCCTTTCTGCCCTCAGCAATGGTTACGGAACAACCTGTTCTTGCTTTATACAAAGGCCTGTCTCTTTGCTCTGTTTTACGTGTATTTTTCACTGGAAGATCTGTTTGCGGTCTTCACCAGTGCTCCTACCGCGTCCTTCCATCAGAAACCTGAACGTGAGGGACAACCCCATAGGAGGTTTCTTAATGCCTATGTGAGCTTCACCGGGTGTATTATGCTCTATTTGCAGATCTTTTAAACAAAGGACTCGGGAGGACAAGGAACGAAGGCTGCATAACATGCCTAGGAATGGGCCCCACAACTGACGCCAGGGCTAGGGCTGAAAACTTTCCAAGCTACCATGCGCTGCGACACATAGCCCTCTCGGCGCTGCTCTCCAGCTATGAATGAAAGCCGTGGTCGGCCTCTAATCTGGCACCGTGTGCTCAGTTGATACCTGAGCCTTCTTGGTGCCGCTCTCTGGCTATGAATACAGCCGCGATCAGCCTCTAACTGGCACTGTGTGCTCAGTTGGCACCTGAGCCCTCACGGGTCTGGTCTCTGGCTGTGAATACAGCCGCAATCGGCCTCTAACCCGGCACCATGTGCTTGGTCAGCACCGGAACCCTCTCGGTGCTGCTCTTTGGCCACAAATAAAAGCTGCAATCGGCCTCTAACTTGGCACCGTGGGCTCGGTGGGCGCTGGAACCCTGTCCGTACCACTCTATGGCTATGAATGAAAGCTGTGATTGGCCTGTAAGTTGGCAGCAGTTCAACTTGCCAGTCAGCACCAAGACTCTCTCGACGCTGCTCCCCAGCAGAGCTCAGGTAAGCGCGCTCAGGGCCAAATCCAGCACTGAAGTGCCAGCACCATGTCTGGCCCTCCCCTCTGGGGTGAGCACTGGGAGCCTCTCACAGTGCCACCCACACAGGAGGACTTTGAAGTGGCAGAGGCCCTTCGGCTCCTGAATATGCCACAGGCCACCGAAACAAATGGTAAATCCATCTTCCTTCCTCCCCCCACTTTACCCAGCAGCAGGGGGAGCCACTCACTACCTGGGCCTGCATCACTGTGAAACTACTTGCCCAACCCCTACGGCGCCGACACCCTTGCCTTGGCACTGCAAGAGATCTGAGAGCGCATTCCTCAGGCCCAGCCCCTTACTGAATGGTCTGTGGCACTGGGTTCTTCCCGGCACTGCACTCGAAACCGGCTACCTCCTGGCCCTAGTGAGGGCACCCCAGTACCAGGGTTGTCCCTTCTCCCGACTACAGCCATGAACAGGGGCCCGGGTCTTACAGAGAAAACCCTATCACACTTGAACCCCTTCACCAGGCCACTGCCTACCTGGGTCAGGGTCATGCCCCACAAGGGAGACCAGGACCCCTTATTTGACCTGGGGTATGAAACCTCTCCGGTCGCCATTATATTCTCCCCCTTTGTACTCGTGTCCTCGACGTTGCTGGGAAATGCTGGCCCAAGCCGCCCTGACTCATCCTGGGTCCTCTAGGAGTCCCAGAAGGTTTGACCTCCTGGGTTTTAAAAAAAAAAAAAAAAAAAAAAAAAAAAAAGCCTATTTTGTTTTAAATTTTTCAGCTGAGGGGTCCTGGCCATCAAGTCTTGGTTAAAAGATTCCCTAGATCTGTGGGATGCTATGAAGAGTTTCAGCAGCTTCCTCCCACAAGAACACTTGGAGGATTTTAATGCCTTTGTCAAGGAAGGTGCCTTGGCCTCTCGCCATGCCTTTACGGTGTTTGCTGATGCCTCGAACACGGCCAGCCACAGCACTGTTATGGCTGTGGTTATGTGCTGAGCAGCCTGGCTTCAGGATCTTGACCTCTCCCAGGACTTACAGTAGGCCATATTAGACTTCCCTTTAGCGGGACAGTCTGTCTCTTTATACTGACTCTCTGATCCATGGCAACTGTGTCCAAGGTCGGCCCTCAGAGCCATAGGTATGCTTACTCCCCAGGTGTCTCAACGTTCCCAGTCTGCCACAACCCCTTGAACGCATGGGGGAGAGGTCCTTGTTGTATCCCCCCCATATGCACAACCGAAATATAGATCCTTTAGGAGCCTTTGGACTGTGGGATGATGGTCCCCTTTCCTCAGCATAGGTGATCAACTCCAACAGGGTCGTTTCTCGCTCCATCAAACCCTTGAACGTTGGAACAGAACCCTAAACCCTTTTGCTGAACGCCCCCTCACAATCAGCCTCAGGACACCTCTTCGATAACACTGTGCCTCCCTCTTCCCTTCCCATGCCCTTTGGGTCAAGTAAGGGCTTGGCCCCAGAGAATTCTCCTCACATGCACTTTCTTCCAGTCGCATACACCCGTGGAGCCTTGGTGGGAATCTGGAGGTCACAGAGGTATGTGAAGCGGGCACATGATGACCCCACCAAAAAAAAAAAGCCACTATAGCCCTCTGCAACAAGGGCAGGATGCCTACACCTCTGCCAACTCCTTCCCAGTCAGGCACACTGAAAGGGTATGCTCCCATGTCGCTATCCTGAAAGCATGCCTTATCCGTGTAGGCCTGCAATGGGGGGGGGGACTATTGTGGGATGATGCTCCCTGCCCCCAGGTGATGGATAGGAGGGCCAGCTCATGCCCCCTTGTCCTCTACTCTTGCCTTGACTCCCCAGGCAGTGCCCCCTTTAATATTGGGGCCATGCTCTTCAGACTCGTATGAGGCTTTTGCCTGAGGGATTCTCGAGTCTCACAGTACGGGGTTTTTTGCCTTTTCAGCTCCTACCGCTCCTCCCCAAGGACCTTCAGCACTTTACACTGGTCCTTCTGTCCATGGGCAGACCTCAGTTTAGTCCTCGACTGGAAACTCCTCTGCTCTGGTGCCTCCCTCTAACCAGGCAAGGGTCACTTTTCCCTGAGCTGCCTTGATCTTTCTGTTGCACCCTTCTCCTCCCTAGAATTGCAACAAAGGGAGATAATAAGGGATAGAGCTCCTAACCACCAGCGGTATTCGTACACTTGAGTGATGATTTGAGGACCTGTGGTCTTCAGATCAGGGTGGTTCCCCTGCAGAACTCTAGCCCAGGGAGACTTACAGACCCTAATAGGCTGGAGAGCCTGACGCCTTATGGGTGACAATTTCATAAAGTTCACTCTTACCCTTCTGTGTTCCTTAAAGGACACAGCGGTTCTTCCTCGTTTTCCCTAAGTAGGGGTTGCCTTATGCGTTTCTCCTCTTCCTGGAATCTTTACCTCTTCCCTCCTCCCAACCAGGACCTGCCCAAGCCTTACCCCTTCCAATATGTGGAGTGGCGCACCAATAAAACGCCTTTCCCTCAGAGCAGCTGTTATAGACAATGTCCAACTTGTGTCTTGCCTAAGGTGTTGTCTTCTCATAAGGATCTATGCAAGATCCCTCGTAGCTGGCCTGTGATAGCTGGGACCCAACACCTGCATCCGCCACTAGAATGAGTCATCCAGCTATGTTACGAAGGTTGACTGTCTCTCCATAGAAGTGAGAGGTGAGAATACCTTCCGAGCCACATGCCCCACTCCAAACACTCCAATTCTGGAGTTTGGAGGCACGACTCTCGACCTGGACCTGACCCGTCTACAGAGATGGCTGGATACCCCTTCTCTCGATTCAGCACACCTCCCCCTATGCAAATCCATGTACCAGGAGAGTAGAGTAAACGGGCAAGGGACAGAAATGTGCACCTAGCTCTGAAGTTGCTTAAGCTCCCCCCCGAACCCCATGAACATTTCACCCCCCCCCGCATCAGGTCATTCCCCCCCCCCCCCTTTTTTGGTCAGGGACAACCTAACATGGGGAATTCAATCACTTTTCTCCTAGTTTTTCTCCTGATACTAGGATAGGTGTACCTAATGGTTCCCTTTTTTACTACTATAACCTGCTCAAGGGTTACGTCTAAGGAAGGGGCCTTCTGAGATGTCCACTTCTCTCTTTATGATGACCTCCCCGAAGGAGTGTCTCTGACACTTCTGGGCCCCAGGGATGGTCTGTGAAGCATCTAGGCATTATTCCGGGGCCCTCATTCTAGGCCCTCTATTCTCATGTGTCAACGGATGGAGGGGGCAGGGATCCCCACCTTCTCCTTCCTCATTAGCCTTTTTCCTGCATTAGCTCCCATATGGAGCTGGGATACCCCAGTTTAGGGCACCTTTTATCTATCCTACCCATAGCATCTCCTGCTGGTACGCCAATGGGGAAAGGCCTCTTGCCTATCTCCCATTTGGCCAAGGGGTGGTGTGTTCCCCGCCTCAGTCTTGGTTAGTATCTTAACCCAACTGACCTTCTCCTTTTGGGGTGGAGGTGGCAAGGGCGGCAATTATTCCACCCTTGTTCTTCGCCTGCAGCTGTGGGAGTCTGTTGCCCTGGATCATGACTGCCTTTCTCAGGAGTCAATTCTTCTAGGAAGGGGCAACCCTCCTACACTAGACGGTCTTGCTGGTGACAAGGATGTTCTTTACTATTATGATATAGCAAATTCCCTGACAATGAACTGGGGACTGCCCCTGTTAGAGTTATAGTCTCCTGACAGAGTGGGAAATGACCCCCTTGGCACGCTCATGCATGCATTCTCTCGAAGATCTTGCACTTGGTGTCTGTAGGCATTTGCCGGGCGGCTCACTGTTTCTTCACCCAGTTTTGCATGCTGTGCTTTGTTGATAGCCATGCTGATTGCGGATAAGGTCCTAATTCTGCCCACCTCCCACAGTATGGTTAACAGTCACCTAATACTGAATGTATCCGAGCAGCGCGCAAAGAAGAATGGTGAGTTACTTACCAGTAACTGTCCTTCTTCAAGATGGGCTGCTTGGATTCATTCAGACCCCTCCCGCCATCCCTGCTACTTGGAGTTAGCGACTAATGGGAGCTGGGGAGGAGCAGGGCTGGGGCCATATATATGGCCCGGGGGCAGTGGCTGTCAGCCTTCTCCTGACAGGCTAAGGCTAAGAAGTTCTGGCCAATTGTGTGCTGTTGCACATGGACACCTAATTCTGAATGAATCCAAGCAGCCCACCTCGAAGAAGGATGGTGACTGGTAAGTAACCCACCAATGGCTGTGGTACAAGCAGGCTGTAGCTGTGGATTGCAGCTGGAGGTGAGGGGCAACTATCTTGAACAAACAGGCGGGGAGTGGGACTAGCTCAGTATGAGTGCACGTTTATGTAGCACCTAGCATGCTAGAGTCCTGGGCCAGGATAAGGGGGTAGGTCAGTGCCCAATGTGCTACCATGCTATGAAGCCCTGCCTGGCCTGTGTTGGGGTGCAGAGTCCAGGGCTGAGGGGCACCTGGGCAGAGCTGCAAGAGGGCAGGGGATATGGCCCAGTAGTGCTGGGGCCGGGGGGGGGGGGGGATGCAGCCTGGTGGGGCTGAGGACTGGGACTTAGCCATCCAGCGTGTTTGGTGGCTGGGTGGTGATCCTCAGGCCAGAGTCTTTGGTCTGCAGCACACCTGCCCTGCTTCTGGGACTGGCTTGTCTGGAGCAAAGAAGCCAACCCAGGGCAGGACGGGCAGGTCCATGGTGGATGGCAGCAATGTGCCACTGCCAGGAGTGGATTTTTGGAGGTCCCCCTCTCTCTTTAAAGGCTTTGGGCCAGGGCTTGGGGCTGCAGCTCCTGCTTTAATCCGGCCCTTTCTCTGCAAGCTAACTACCATGCCCTAAGCAGGGCTAGATCAAGGCCAGGGGTGGGGGCAGACAGGGCTGCTTATCCTTTTGGGACCCCCATTGCGATAGCGCTCTGCCTGAAAGCCGGGCACTCGGAAGGGGGCGGACTGGGGTTGCCTGGAGGGAGCACAGGCTGGGTGTTGCTGTGTGGGGCAGGAGGCATGAGCTAGTGCTGCTGCTATTGGGGGAGCTGGGTCCACAGGCCAGAGGCTGGGGTTCAGGGCACCCCACCCCCGGGGCTGGAGCCTGGGGTGGCAGTGCACCAGTCAGGGCCGGATTTGGGAGGGAGGCAGGGGAGACACAGCCCCCCCCCCCGAGGCTAAAGCCCCCACCTTAACCCAGCCCTGCTTTGCAGTAAAGACTCATGCAGCAGGCGGCAGAGGACGTGTGTCTGTCCAGCAAAGGGCAGAGCCCACTCTGCACAGCACATACAGCGGGGGGTGAGACCCACGGCAGCTGTCGGACCAGGGCGGCGCAGCGAGGCCACCTGCAGCCCGGCGATAAGCGCCGCGCGCCCCGCTCAGGCCAGCGCACGAGCCCCTGCCGCGCGCCCCTGCAGGGACAGGCTGAGGCGACTGCGCACGCGCGGACTGGCGCCCGCCAGAGCCTCTTTCTCCAGCCCCGCGGCGCGCGGGGCGCTGCGAATGGGCGGGGCCCAGCGGGCGGCTGTGATTGGGCCCTTTCCAGGCCAGCCCCCTCCCTCCTCTCTTTTTGGGGGCGGGGCGAGGCCTTGGAACCCCGTGACGCAATTCATTCAATCGGCTGGGCGGGAGAATTCGCTGGGAGCCGGAGCAGAGGTGCGCGGGGCTGGGGCGAGGTGGGGCGCGCAGAGGCGGCTTTTGGGGCAGGCGAAGCCTGGGGCCCCGGGCAGAAAGGGGCCGCGTCGCCTCAGTGGGCAGGAGGAGCCGGGGGCTGGGGCCGGCAGCGGGGAAGCAGCTTCACTAGGACTTGAAATTATGGGGGGTGCTCGCTACATTGGTATAACACCGCTACCAGCTGACAGCTGGGGGTGTGGGGGGAATCTCTGCCTGGGGCTGGCAGCGGGAGGGGGCCGTGGGCCTGTATGGGGCCCCCCACCATGGGCCTTCGCCTAGGGCCCCCAAAGGCCGCTTCTGGGGCTGCTCCATGGTGCTTGGAGCAGGGGCGGCGGGGAGGCTGGGAACAAGCCCAGCCAAAGGCACCTTGCTGTCCCTGGGGCCTGCCTGTGTCCTGCCCTCATGAACAACGGCTTGTGGGGCTTTGTCAGGCCGGTGAGGTGTGGGGAGGCTGCTGTCAGCGCCTCTGTCCCAAGATGGAACAGGCCCCAGTTTCCTCCAAGCTCTAGTGTTTGCAGCCATTGACAGGACTGCCAGATACCAAAGCCTGGAAAGGAGGACACATGGAGAAAATGTAGTATTAATGTAATAATTGTTTGTTTTTTATGGGGCCTTGGAATGCTTCCCCCTAAAAAATACAATGTTCTGTGGCATTCCAGCATACTTTAACCCCTGTCAGTAAAAAGCCAGACAAAATCATGTATTCAAATGCCTGCTAGACCAAGGATGTGAAGGTAGGAAGGGGGATGTGTCCTCCTTTTGCCTGACATTTGGTAATCCTAACTATTGATTGCTTCCCCCCCCCCCCCAGTTTGTCCTCCCTCCATCCTGTGGCATCCAAAATTGGCTGCACTGCACTGCTGTGGCCTCCCTTCATGGCAGGGATACCCCCCTGTGCTTCACATGTGACATTCCTTTCACTGCACCCCAATTAACAGCTGCCTCCCATCCTTAACACCATAAATTTGTGATCCTCTGTAATTCCCAGAGTCTTCTCCACTGTACTGCTACCTAGTTGTTACCATGCCTTCTGTAAGGGTGCTTTTGATTTTTTTCCTTTCTATGTGAAATTTCCTATACTTGAATTTCATCTTGTTGAATTCATGAGTTCTTCCATTTGTCAAGGTTCTTTTGAGTGCAAAATCTGTCCTCCATTGTGCTTGCAGCATCTTGCAGCTTCCTGTCATCTGCTGATTTTTTTATAAGCATATTCTCTACTCTTTTATCCATGCCATTAACAGAAACATTGACCCATGAGATGCAGCCTCCCATTTTGGCAGCAAACCATTAAAAACCTGTGTGTGTGTGTGTGTGTGTGGTCTTTCAGCTGGATCTGCACCTACCTTGTAGTACTAATTGCATCTAGACAAGGGCTCAACAAATCCCCACCACCACAGAACTGCAGTGGCAGAGCACCCCTTGTCCCTAAAAATAGCGCTGCCTCCTGCCTTGACACTCAGGGGATTCTCATTTTTGGTAGCAGGAAAGGAGGGTGCCAGCAGTTTCAGTGACAGGATTATCCCTGCTAGACACCTTAGTTTTAAGCCAGGTGCCTATTTTGTTGAGCCCTGATCTATACTGCATTTCCCTAGATAAGTGGTTCCCAACCTGTGGTCTGGGGACCCCTGGGGGGGTCTGCAGAATCATTGCAAGGGATCTGTGAATACATCTGGCCCCAGCTGGCAGGCAGCCCAGGCCCCATCTAGCCCCAACTGCTGCCAGATGGCAATTCATGTTGGAGGGCTCTAAAATTTATTGAATTGCATTTGCCTGCTGTGAGCAGCCTCACCCTGGATGTCCCCATCCCTTGGGAGCAGGTGGAGGCCAGGTGCTCCACAGCCCTTTTGCAGCACCGCTGCCTGCAGTCAGTCCCCGATAACTATTATCACTTCAGGGTCCATAAATTATTTTGACATTAAAAAGGGGTCCTACTAGTCAAAAAGGCTGGGAACCACTGCCCTAGATTGATTATCAGAAAGTAACATGAGACTGTGTCAAAAGCCTTACTATAATCACGTTACATCAGTTCTACAGCTTCCCTCCATCCACTAGGCTAAGCCTGTCAAAGAAGGAAACTCAGTTAGTGTGGCATGATTTGTTCCTAACAAAACCATGCTGGCTCTTCTTTAAACTGTTATCCTCTAGGTGCTTATAAACTGATTGCTTAATCATTTGTTCTACCATCTTTCAAGGTATCAAAGTTAGGCTGACTGGACTATAGCTTCCTGGGTCCTTTTTGTTCTCTTCTTAAAAGATAAGTACAATACTTAGCTGTCTGAAGTCCTACGGGCCCTGAACAGTCTTTCATGATGATGAGTTTTCAAAGATAATTGTTAATTTTGAGATCACTTGGTCTAGTTTATTAAGAACCCTATGATGAATTTCATCAGGCCCTGCCAAGCTGAATACAGTTTTATATGCCTGTTGCCCAGTTACCCACCACTGTACTGGAAATTGTTCCGATGCATGTGCCAAGCATGCATATATGTATAAATAAATTAAACCGCTTCACTGCTGGGACTGCTCTAACCTGCCTTCTCATTTTAGGCTGCAGTGGGTCTCTCATTATTTGTACGTAGAAAAGAAATCATCCATGAAACATCTTAAAAAAAGAAACATTACTAAGCAGCTTGAGACTTGTGGCATCTGGCTGGACACTGCAAAGTTAAAAAAGCGCCAAGTACAGGTAATTAATATTGTTTGAGGTGTCATGGCTGTGTACAACCCTTTACAAACCTACACAGGGGTCTTTGCCCTGAGGAGCTTACAGTTTAAGTTAGAGGGATCACATGAGTAAGATATAGTATCACAACACACCAGAATGGTGTAGTGGCTAGCACCTCTGCT
The DNA here is from genome assembly GCA_007922195.1 of Podocnemis expansa. Classification (NCBI taxonomy): domain Eukaryota; kingdom Metazoa; phylum Chordata; order Testudines; family Podocnemididae; genus Podocnemis; species Podocnemis expansa. The sequence continues at coordinate 47,365,592 of ML681963.1, forward strand.
TAATATGCAGAAGGGCCTGGGTTCAAGCCCCAGGGGGTTGGACTTGATGATCTCATGAGGTCCCTTCCAACCCTGTGATTGAATGCAATTCAAATTCAAGTCAACAAGAAATAGTAGCAGAGGAAGAAGCTTAGAACATTTTGACTTCTCCCTTTTTTAAATGACCTTTTCCTGAATTGTCTTAGGGGTGGCAGGGGGTGTGTTTCCTCTAAGAAACCTAGCAGTGTGAAGAAGCTAAGAACAATTTAAAAGGAGAGGGAGGGTGTGTGCTTAATGTGCCTCTTTGAGGAAGAGGGTTGTTCAAGAAGTGGTGGTACAAGTATGAATGAAAGGAGACAAAGGAAATAAAGAGAAGAGTTGTATCATTGTTAATAAGTCAAGTTCACTTGAGCACTTCTTTCCTCTTCCAGACTTTTTTTTTATCCAAGCCAACTTCAACACTGCCAAATATCCTTTGTGAGAGGAGCTCTAATAGTCACGTTTCAGTTAATTTTACTCAGACAAGAGTTTCTCAGCCATGCACCAGGCAATCTACCATCTCTTCATTCTTCAGCATTCAACCAACAGGTACTATGTAGAGCAATTACTGCATTATGTATGAAATGGTTTAATAAGGCAAAGTTACAGAGCAACATAATCATGTCATATTGCACTGCATGTTGTTTATTTGGGATTAAGTTAAGAACCTGGCTAAAAATTGACTCACTGGCTGGGGAGCTTTCCTCCTCTGAGTATGGTAGAAAGGTTAATCAAATTTCTGTGCATGCATGCATATATATATAATTTTATTTTCCCAGCCAGGACAGAAAAATCTAGATTCATTTCAAGGCATTCTCCATGGGCAGAGACACAGAATGCCTTCACTGGTGAGCAGTTAAGTCTGGCCATTTGAAAGGGATTTTAATAGAAGTGTTTGAAAGTTTTCCAATAATACATCTGTCAGGTAGCCTAAATTTAGATTAGAGGTTAAATAGCATGGGATGAATAAATCTGATCCAAAATGAAGAAAGACCATTCAAAACCCTTCCCACATTTGCTGTCTTATAGTCCCTAGACATGTTAAAAGCTAGGATTTTCAAAGGAACTAACAGGGAGATGTCCGATTTGACCCATGTGCTTTTATACCTTTGGAACTGGTGTTACAATTCACTGTTTATGGAAAACTTCTATTTAAACAGGAGTTCTTTGGAAAGATAGCATGTTAACCCTGAATTTTTGAGGCTGGGAGGAGATGGAGGGAAACAAGTATATTTATACTATGGAGACCACTCTAACTGGTTTTGTCAACTGGGTCCACATGCTGTCATTGAATTTTATCTGACACAGAATTTCAGCTCAGAAATGCTGACTGAGGTAAACCATTGCTCAGTTTGTTGTAATAAGTGCTTCTTACATTTGGATGCCCTGGCTGTTGGTGTGAGCTCAACAATGGGTGTAGTTCTTTTAAAAAAAGTTATGGTTGAGTCCTACTTTATTAGTGAAAACATTAAAGCAGAGTGTGACCCAGGCCTCCTGGGATAACCACCTGAATAGGCAGAGATCAGGGCAAGCTGCAGAAAGGACAGCAGATTCTCCCGGCACTGGTGGGTTACCTGGAGATAAATTCCCCAGCCAGTCAAACAATGCTTCTGATTCCCCACACTGGATATCAAGAAGCCATCCTAATATATACTCAGCCCCCTCTACTGCATTTCAGTCACTGGCCCCAATATAGCCACTAGGCCTAGTAAAGAGAGAAGTTGCTTAACATTCTAGGTTCTTTACCCAGAAGGGTTCTCCTGACCCCAAAGGGTCAGCCACAATTATACAGAACAGTACAAATTTGGATCTTACCCAAAATATGATGCTGCCAGCCAATCCTTTAGTAACTAAAGGACTATGACAGTACTGTTAGTCACTGCATACACACATTGATTTGAAAGTCCAATACATCAGGTTTCCAGCAGAAACTGTAGTTTGCAGGTCTTAAGCATGCATCCAATACTTGGGTGGGTTTAAGTGCTTGTATCACAGCTTCAGTTGTTAGAAATCCAGTTTAAAGGAATACAGACCAAATAGTCCAAGTGTAGCCTTTGTTCTAATTCTCCAATGAGAATTAACAGGGTGACTTCCAGGCTGGTTCTGGCTGGGATTGAGATCCTAGTGGCCCAAACTCCCTGAGAATCATAGCAGCTGTGAGATAAAGGGATTATGCTCCCTACTTCCTTTTTATAGCTGTAGCAAGGTGGGCATTTGCAGGTAACTTCTCCTTATGGACTTTGATAACAGTTCCCTGGGTACTTTTGTAAAAGGAGAATAATAATATATATTGTCCTTTGAAGTAAAACCTTCACCTTCTGGGCACCACAGGTAATTAGCTGTTAGCACCATTAATAGACAGTTTACATTGGTACCTCAAAGGTCCATCTAGATGTGAATGATCCCTATTGACCCCAGAACAATAGTAACAGATGGGGAAGCAGTTCATTTACCTTCCTAACCTCTAACAGGATAGATGTAAACATCACCAAGAAACCACTAATGATACACATGCATATCAAAGCCCTTGCCTCCTTGTAACACACTGTATTTTCCTATAATATGCCTTCAAAGGTTAGATTTGGGTCATCCATTTTACAAGATGGATTGGCTTTCTCAGGTCTATCATGATATAGAGATACGTTAGGCCACCCAAAATATTTCAGAAACTTTAGGCTTGTCCAATGTCAAATTTAAAACTCAACCAGATTAGAAGTTAACTCTAGAGTTGGTGTGGATGCCTTCCAGGTAGTGAAATCAGTTAACACTCTTTGGACAGCTAAATCAGTGACTGGTTTCAGTAATATAGTAGAGGAAAGAATTTCTGAATGGATACTTACTTTGTTCCAATGAATAGCCAGGATTTTGTATTAAACACTGTGGAAAGTGCACTGTAGCTTTCAGCTAAAAGGAACTTCTGTACTAACTTGAAACCATCTAGATGTAGGGAAATCAAAAGAAGCATTTGCAAGGAAAAATATTAAATACAGCTGGGCAAAAAACTTCGTAGAAAGTGGAATGATAAATACTAAATAGGTCAGTGAAGGAAGTATACTAGATCACATTGGAAATGCAGTGCTGCAGGGGCCCAAATGGGACCAATTCACAGTAGGCTAGTGGTCTACTCGCTTTGCAGCTGTTACCTCCTGCGTCACATCTTTCTTTTGAGTGCAGAGAAAATGATTCAAGTGTAAACTGATGTCTGTTTCAGTCTGCAGCCAACCTAAAACAATAGCTCTGTAAGGTGAAAACTAACCCCTCAGTGGAAAAAAAAAGTGGAGCAATAGTTTAACTATTATAAAAATAACCATTAACTATTTCACTGCTAAACAAAGCATACCAAAGAATGGATACTATTTTGAAAAGCATACAATCTATTGGGAGCGCCAGCTCATTTTAGTGTCATGAGTACTTGGAGTTTAGGACTTTTGAAATCAAACTAGACTGAGGTACTCTGAGAGGGTGGGGAAGAGGGAGAGATCAGAAGAAGCCAGTGTGGCATCTAGGAGAGCTTTTGGCCTTGAGGGAGCTGAGCATAACAATCTTGCTTGACTTGGGGGTGGGAAATCCCATGCACAAACTAATGAGTGAGTCATTTTACTTAGTGGAAAGGGCTTATTGTGGTGTTAGTCAGCCTCTGTTTATGCTTTGTGCTATTTCTGTTCCCTGTTTAACTGTATGAAGGCTGCTATGTACTATGGATGGCTATTACAAGACTTATGAAGTTTTCCATTGCTGTCTAAATATTAGCTCTTTATTCTGAAACTGATAAAGCTAAAATCTTGGGTGTAGGAGTTTGAAATTACATTATCTGAAGTGATTTCAAAAGCAAGACTTGCTCTCATTCTTTGATCCCTTCATCTAGAGATGAGGTGTCTGCAAAAATGTTGTTTTCCACATTCCTTGTGCATTAGTAAAATTATAAGTGAAGCATTTTGTGGTAGTTACTCACTCAACTACAATCACACCACTTTGCATCAGGAAAATTTATTAAAATCTTAATTTCTATTGCAAAGAACTTCAAGTATACAGTGACATCAACCAGTGGAGCCACAGTTGGAGTGAAAAGCAAGAGCCTTAGGTAACTGTTAAAGCTATCCTATTTTAAAGTGTAGGGGGAACTTAAGGTATGTGTAATGACTTTACTGAAGTTGGAATCTGACTCCTTGGAAGAGGCCTGAGGAAGAGAGCAAGCACAAAGGGGAGGTTGGAAGTGCTCATATCACTTCACTTCTCCTTTCCAGAGGCACACCTTGCTTGACTGTCACCTTGCAGGACCAGCCTTCTCATTAATTTCTAAAAGGACGTAGAGCCATGAGAAGGTTGCGAAAGTCTGGCTGTGTCCAAATTTGAGGGGTGAGGCATGGAGTAAAGTTGTTTAAATCAAGAATGGTAGCAAATGTTAAGTTTGAAGCATTTATACATCAGCCCTGTTGTTTTATTCAAATACATTTGTTTCTCCAGGTGAAAAGAGTGATGAAAACTTAGTGCCATGTTCTCTTATGTCAAACAAAACACACAAAGGAAAAAGCTCTGGTTCTTTGGCTGCCTCATCTATGAAGAACTTGGGGTCTGTTAAGATACAGCATGCCCAGGCACCAACCTTCGATCCCCCAGAGGGCAATACTCAGGAGTATAGCCAGCCACTTGTACAAAAGACACAAGACTTGAACATTTCCCCACTCAAATGTACCCTGCCACAAGCAGTCTCTCTCAGCAAGAATGAGTGCACAGCTATTGTAAGGACCTCTGCTGGTGATACAGGAGACTCTCTCTCCATAAACTTCACACAGGATTCAGAGGGCAATAGGGTTCTAGATCACAAGAGTGCAGCTGACTCAGTCAGTGGAATTGTTTCGAGAGAGTATTGCTGGATAGGAGAGGGTGAGGGCCATTTGTGCTCGGAGAGAGAGAAAACTAAAGTGTGCCTCAAATCTGAACACCTGATGAAGCAAGGCAAGAGACACACAAACCTTTCCCCTGGTGGCATGTCTGTTATGGATTTCTCAGAGGCTGAGAATGTCAGTCCTCCTCCCAAGGGAAATGAAGGTCAGCAGACCAATTGTCCTGTACCCTGGGGGCAAACAGCTAAAGCAGAGCCACTGAGAGAGTGTCAAAATCTTGCTGGTTTTTGGACAAGAAACAGTTACAATCTGGCTGGTTCAGCAGAAGAGCAGGGGGACAGTGAGAATAGCCCTGCTACAAAGTTGTTTACTCAGGATTCAGAGGGATACAGAGTCATTTCTCACCAGCACTTCTATGAGAATGTCTCTTTGCAGAAAAAGTATCCACAAGACAAACCCAACTCTGTTCATAAGGGGACTATCCCAACCTCAGGGCTCTGCTTCAATGTTTATTCTTCAGATGCATGGGACAGGACGCCTATAGCTTTGAACATAGATGAGCCTCAGTCATGTTATGATTCGCTCTTCACAGAGGATTCAGAAGGAAACAGAATTATCAAACATTTAGTATAACTTGTGATGAAGAGGATGCTGAAAACTTTTTTTTACTGTATATAAATTCCTCAAACTGACAGTGCATCATTTTCTTTAAGAAAGACTGCAAGTATACACTGCAGCTACTGCCTATTGCTGAGTGGTAGAGAGTATCATCTCAGATCCACAGGCTACTTATCCTGCATGCAGAATTGTCTTTGATTTGAGAGATTATTCTTGTGCAAATAGTGACTTATAGCAAAAAAACAAAAGTAGTCACATTTCCATAGCTGTTTGTACCAACATGCTACTCGCACGAATACAGTGACCATGTTGTTACTGTGTTAGTAAGATTCTGGGGGAGGGAAGGTGACATGATCATCAGTTTGCATGTTTGGCAAAACTGCTTCATAGTGGCTTTATATAAAAAGAACCATGACAGGTATTTTGATTCCCCATGGGAATATAAGGCCTATTCCTATTTAAAAGGCATCTTACCCCTGATTTCAAATATTCCCAACCATCTTGTAAGATTTGAATTTTGCAATACAGTTCAGCAGTCAGGAAACCTTCAACTCTGACTTCCAAACAGCTCAACCTAGTCTACAAGCCCAAGGACCCACCCTATGTAGTCTAGTGGGTGTCACAGCACAGCTATAGCTCTAATGTGGTTTCAGGCAGTAACTGCCCCCAAAATTTAGGAGCAGCTGCCCCTACATGTTTGTTTTTAATCAATTTTAAACTAGCTTCTAGCTGATAGTGTTCAACAACTGAATAAAAAATGGACTAGACATACAGCTAAGAACAGCCCTGGCATTTTTTAAAAATAAAGGACACAAACCCTCTTGCTTTAGCGTACAGTGTGACCCCTATTTGACAGGTGTGAGGAAACTTACCTGGAATTAGTTCTTTGCAAATTGCTTTAAAGCATGCATACTGGTTACTCAACTAGATGGATGTAGGATGGTCATTTGTTTGTCTCTATAGCAACAATCATATTTTGACTTAAAGGGAGCACATGTACTATTCCGGAAGCTATAACATCTCTTGATGAACACTTGTCAGCTATAACCAGTTCCTGGCTCACTCTCTTTATTAGCAGCATTAAGCTACTTCCTGCACTTGCCAAAACAAAGTTCATCATCAAACTAGCTGTACCATCCATGTTAAAGACAGCAGGTTAGGGGATGGAAGAGAGAGTAGGAATTTCAGACCTTGTATGCCAAATAGTCTGCTCCTGGGTCCAGAGTAGGATCTTACACATTCAATGCTGGCTGTGCTTACATAAAGGAAGAATGCAGTTGCAGGTTTGCCTGTTTCCAAACAGAAACCTTGAAACTGCTATTGTCACCAGACCTGGCTTCAAAATCTGTCTCAGCTGAGAAGGGAGAATCAGGGTGAGCTCCCTTGCTGGCTCTACTAGCAGGAGTTCTTACAGCAAAGTACCTGTCTGAGCCAGTAAGTGGCTACAGCACTATCTGGGACAGGGGTCTCAAACACAAAGCCTGTGGGCCACATGCAGCCCCTAAAGCTATTTCCTGTGGCCCCCAATGACACTTTTTACTGATATTTGCAATATTGTTTATGAAAAGGTTTTAGTGGTGTGGCCCTTGGTCTAATGTACTAGTCCTCATGTGGCCCTTGTGGTGGTGTGAGTTTAAGACCCTTGATCTGGGACTTAAACCCCCCCCCAGTATATTTCTTCCTGTTATGGTATGATAGAGGCCCAATAACTCTCAGTGGAGGCAGCCTCTGATAGTGTTGGGCAGGAAGAGCACTCGCTCGTGCAATTGTTTGCATTAGTTGACCCCTTCTATCCATAATTCTATGACACCAGGTCCCACTTGTTTCCTCCTGACAGTGAAGCATATTCACAGCTGTAGATATGCACTCAGGGAAAACATGACCTAGCAGCTAGGGCCACTGCAGAGGACTGCATACACATAGAATTATGCAATGTACCTTGGGATATCATTCCACACCAAGGCCTAAAATGTGTGCAAGTCCATCCTGCCAGTTGTACTGCCCCTTCCTACAACAAAAGCAGCATGTTTGGTTCCACATGAAGCCTCATGATCCCATTACAACACTGGTTACAAGTAGGAACTAATATGGTTAGATACCAACTGCATGTGGGGTGTTTCAGGCAAAACACTGTAGCATACACAGATTCTTGCAGCACAAGTAGTGTGGCAATCATGGTCTAGGAACTGCTCACTCAGCCTATTCCTAATTCCAGCTCTTCTAAACACAGTATTTTAAATAGGCATGCTTTGAGTTTTCAGTTCTCTTCTGGGTTACAAGGACAGTACAGTGACTTCACAAGACACCACAAGAAGTCACCAGCTGCTCAAAAGCAGCCCAAGAGAAGCCATGAGGAGGCAATGACAGAACCCACTGATTGATGGACACCAGGTTGAAGGTGACATGCAGAATAGCAGCAATTTGTTTGCCGTTGCTGCAGAAACAGCCCACAACAATCACTGTGATTCTCTTCAGTGAACAAGGCTTCAGAAAACAGAACAGTATCAATCTTGAAAAACCAGCACACCTGTTACCAAGCTAAGACAATCAAGAAAACCTATAAATATCATTGAATGATCAAGGATAAGGGCTTCCTTTATATAAAGGAAACATATACCTGAATAAAGCTATGAGGCATATTGGCAGAGTGACATTTCAAGCAGTGACCCCATGTTTAACACTTCTTTTCCTCCATAGTTTCCTACAGGATTCAACTCCTAGATTTCACAGTAGACACACCTTTTGTCACATACTGATGACATTCTTACTGAATTTTTGTATTAATAAAATAAAGTTAACACCATTTTTCTACACAGATTAATGAAACATGGAATTCTTGATAAGTTACCTTAGGGCAGGATGTGACTCATGTAATGCAACTCTGGGGACAATCTGATCTTTAAAATGTAACAAAGTATTGAAAAATCAGCCTAGCACCTTGAGCTTAGTTAAATGGTCAGATAAATTCAGTGTCTTTTCTCCTGTCCCAGCTGAGACAGGAAAGTAATCAGGCAAAAAAAAAAAAAAAAACCTTAGGAAAGGGAATTCTTTTTCTGAGGAAAACAATACATAATCTTAACCACCTTCAATACAAAATGAACATCCTGAAAGCGGAGGGCCTGGAAGGAAGAAGAAATTAACTCTCTTTACTAGCTTTTCACCCAACTGTCCCTGCACAGAGAAAATTAGAGGCTAGTCATATTCCAACAGTACCATCATGAGTCAAATTAATGATTCAAGTTAATGTCACCTTGGGGGAAACAGATAGGAAGAGTACTTCATCTAGCTACACTTGCATCGTTCTACAGAAGAATCTGTTGTTACCAGTAATGCTTCAAAATATGTGGAAAAGGATTTCATCTTTCTTAAAAAGTTTATATATATATATTTAGAGACATGGAAAACATTGCAAATCCAGAGAGTTTCTTTCTTGGATAGGTTTCCGGTGCAGAAATAATTTCTAATTAGTAAAGAGGCAAAAAGTTTGATCCTTAAGAAGGCAGCTACTGTGGAGAAAAATCACAGGAGCACAATACACTTGCATACAGAGCTAAAGGGAAGTGTAATGTCAGTTTTCTTTCATGTTTACATCTTCATCCTTCAGAGCAAATTTTCTTCTCAGCACTTCAGATATAAGAACAGCAGGGTCGTCTTCCTTCAGTAGAATTCGGTTCCTGATGGAAAATACAAAATTAAATATATTAATGGCAGTTTGGACAGAACTTCTAAGTCTGTAGGTGACAGTATTTCTGCTAGACTAAATCAGGATTTTCTTTAATTTTTTTTTAACAATTTTATTGATTGAACCCCATTCCCCCCTTTTTTATTTAATCATTTCCCTACTGCACTGTGAACCTTGACTGTGTGGTATTGTCAAAGCTGGGCAAAATACAAGAACTGAATAGAAGACACAGTAAATAGTACATTAAGGCTGAGCTTTTCCAAACTGCCTAGGAAATACAGAGACAGTTACTATTCAAGGGGGAATTGTGCATCTAAATACCCCACGTGGTATTGAAAAAATCTCAACCTGTATTTTCTCTGCCCAGCTTTAAGCTGCAAGTGTTAATAACAGAAAAGAAAAAAATGTGCAAAATACAAGTTGTATATAGGATGTCCCTCTTCTTTATTAAGACCAAAGGACATATTACTTTTTATCTATGATGAAGTTAATTGTAAAATAGGTACACTACTCTTTTGCATCTCTGCAATAGAAAACAAGATTCTTCTGTTTTACCTCTCCTTTTCATACATATTTCAATATTAATCTTGAATGGCAGGCAAGTAGTGGGTCCTGCCTCTTAATGATGAAACCTGGTGATCAATTTACTTTAAAAATAAGTAAGCCTACTATACAGGAAACTAAAAAAGTATGAATTATATCAGTACATTTGTGATACTTGAAAATAAGGATTCCATGATAACAGCCACTGATTTCAGTGTTTAATATTTGAAAGTAAGGAGCCCCTATTGGCTGGAAAACATTCCATGAGTTCTGAAATCTTTAATTTAAAGCCTCTAAAAGCACCAATTATTTTTAACTATATGAAGGCAAAAAGAAAAATTGTAGTTTTCTGTACTTGTTTAAAAAAAATCTAACCAACTTAATTCCAAAGTTGCAGTGCAGGGTTTTACCAGACTTAAGTTATTTGATTTAAGATGTTCCCAGGTAACCCATGACTTCAGGCCTGACTCCCGAGTACTACAGATCAAGGGTCCCAGCCAGGCAGATCTTGTACACAGAAACAGCACTGATTTCACCAACATCAGGATTCCCTCTGATGAGAGTGCAGAGACAGGTAAACAGAGTTCAGAGCGTGGACTCAAGAATTTCTGAAGGCACTTCTCCATCTGGAGAAGTTTAAGAGAATCTGAAATCATCCAAAGTTCCAGTAAACTGCTTCCAAAGGGCAATGGACTTGGTAGAGAAGTGAACAGCAGATGAAGAAGAGTCTAGATGGACAGTAACAAAGTGAGACTGCGGTGAAGAAGACTGAAGTTGTACTGATCACAAGGAAAAAGCTCATCCCTACCATGTGTAAAGATGAGTAGGAGGAGTTGCAGAAACATGGAGAGAACAAGCCTCCAGGAGCAGAGCACAACCAGCAGCTATTGTAGAAAACTGACACCAGGCAACTAGCACCACCTTCAACCAACACCAAGCAGCACTGTAATTCAATATCAACACCTTGATTCTCCAGAAATTTTCACTGAACAACCAGGGAAGTAATCATGGACAAATTAATTAGCAATTACACCTGAATTAAAGCAACCCCATTATTAGTACTTATAAAAACCGTACTCACTTTCAAAGCAGATCCTCGCGCTAAATGTTTTTAAACCACACACTGAATGAATGGATCAGCTGGAACACTACACATACAATTCCTTTCCAAAAGGCATCAGATATTACAAGGGCTCTATTCTGATTTTAATGGCTGAAACATGCAAATGTGTCACACTCATTCATGATGTTTCCAGGGCTGTGGGTTTTAACATCAATTCCTAAACAGGAGCATCAGAGAAGCATTGATTAAATCATCTTGTTAGATGTAAGTGGCATCTTCTGCAAAACTTAAATGCAATAATTTAATCCCTTTTTAATCCATTCACTTCAAGTCCTGCAGGCTCTGGTACAATCTTAATTCAGGAAACTGGTTAGGTGAAAAAGACCTGAGGGAGGCTGCCTCTTGCAAACAGCTTTGGGTCAAGCTGTTTCATGGTTTTTCCATGTTGGAAGAGGCCCATGATGCTACTTCTACAACTGCTACTGCTAAGATTTCCATATACTACCACACTAACCACAGAGATCAATATCTCTACAATCACTTTGAAGCTGAGATAATTTACTATAGGTGGCTGCAGCAAAGAGATTTCACAAATAAATACTGTACCTTTGCTGTGACATAACAGATGTTCTAAGAATAATCCCACTAGATTTTTTCACCCATACACGTCTTACGTTCACTAAGATTTTGTGACACATGGAACTGATGTCAGCAAGATAAGTTTTTAGGGCTGGGTGATTCAAGCCCTGAAATCCATCACAAGAAATCCAGGCTTCTAGGGTCTTGTTGCTCTCCAGGTCACCAATGAGCAAGTGCTGTATTCAGCCAGTCAAGCAAGAATGAGCTGATATTCCCAGAACATTTTAGGAAGTCCCAACCAGCTCTCATCAGATATACAGCACTATGGGATAAGGCTGGTGGCAGGTTTGTGTGCGCGCGCGCGTGTGCGCGCGTGCACACATGCGTGCGCAAGTGTCAGTTTGTGCTGGTCTAACAAAGACAACAGTTTATTCACTAGTAAATTGTTCACCAGTTAATGTAGTCCATGTAACTTTAAAATTATGAATGATTATTCACCCAGCTCTCATTAAGTTATTGCAACCCTCACCTCCAAATGCACGTACTGTGCACTGGATGCAAGTCACTCTGCTAAGATAGAGGAATAGACAAGAGCAATGCGGTTGAGCTCAAGCAACATATGATGTCAAGACTCTGGCCCAAAACAGATGTGGTTAGTGCTTCCTCCTAGGCATTACAGAAACTACACACCACAGCTTTTCCACACATGAATGCAGTTATCCTATGATAAATCCACAGGAAACATGGAAATTCATGTTATATCTACCTCACTATTTGTCCAAAATCTGGGCCATTAATTTTGAATACCAGTCCGGGGGGGATGACCAGTTACCCTAGATAATACACAAAAATTGTTTACATACAGTGAAATTCACTTTCTCTTGTTAAATCAGGCAAACAGTTATTCTCTTTTGGAAACAGGACGTGGCAAAACAGAAAAGCACGGCTCTTCCTCCTCTCTCCCCCTGCAGTCCCAGTGAGACAGAGTTTGTTAGATCCTCATACAAGACATTTGTATTCTACTTTACAGAAATCTGTACTGACAGTTACTGGTACTATCACCCCATCATGGAATAAGGCCATTGGACACAGCTACACCAAGAAGAACTAGCCCCTCCTTTGGAGGAAGTATAAACCATTATACACAGGCCTGGTCTACTCTTAAAAATTAGATTGTTCTAGCTACAATGCTCAGGGCTTTGAAGAATGTTGTACCCTGAGTGCCATGGAGAAGTCACCCTCTCCTGGAGTGGAGGCAGTATCTCATTATGGCCTCTTGGAGTGGTGGATTAACTGCACTGATGGAGACTCCCTTTCTGTCGATGCAGGAAGAGTTATGCTACAGTGGCATAGCTGTTGTGTTATAGCTGTGCTGCAGTAGTGTACATATATCCACCACTCCTAAAATGATAGCGGCTCCTTTTCTTGCTCCTACATCTGAGTGACTCCAGTAAAGTCAATGGGCATTGCTGGTAAATAAGCAGAAAGAAAAGCAGGGCTACCCCCATTCTCTCGGTGCCACCCTCCATTCTACATAGCTGTGTGTTATCTCGGCTGGCTGTACATCCATTTCCACGGCTCTGGCTACCTCCCCACACCTATGCAGTGCCTATTCCATGGGGATTGATATTTATCTACTGCTCAGATATATACACACTTTCAAGGGCCCATGGAGCCTTGTATAGAGCTATCAGCACCACCATGTCTTCCTGTGCTGGACAACTCCTTTAACTTCATCTGAAATGCCCCGAGGGTTCATACCTTGGCCCTTCCTGCATCAAGTGTGTGTACAGTTGCTGAAAGAGAAAGTCCATGGTGTCTTCAGATCCTCTGGTCATACACATGAGCACAGTTTCCATTAGACTGTTCTAGCGTTGGTGCTCTCACTCTGGATCCTAGAGGGAGATCATATCTGGCATTGCTCTCTCCATACCCTCTGGCCCCACACTGACCCCAGTGGTAATCCTCTCCTTGTATCTGAGCCATCTCCTGTTATTTCTGTCTTATATTCTGCTCATTCAGCAACAAGACTGCAACATCTCATGAACAGTCCTTTTCATTCATCATTAGTTGTCCTGATGCATTTTGGCATGCAGTCAAAATATTACCAGTTATAGCATAATTTCTCCCTTCTCTCATCTATGACAAACTTTTAGAAGAAGAACTTCAGCCATGCCTGTTGAAGGCACTGAATTAGCTGCATTCCACATCCATCTAATCCATGCAAAACATACAGGATGACTGAATAGGTCCAGCTTGGGGATAACGTTACTACCTGCACGCTAATTAAGCTGCTTGGGTTAAGGGTGTCCACTAGTTTAGTCATTTTAAGATTAAACAAAAAAAGCCACCATCCTTGTCTCTAAAATTCTCCGTGGATTTGCTCCAGCCTGCCCCAAAAACCTTGTAAAATGCCTCTTTGCCAACCCTTATTTATCCAGCACCTACATCTCATCCTTGCCCAATGATTTTGGGAACACTGAAGTGACAGTCTTCTTTGCAACTTCTGCCACATGCAATGAAATTTCCTTAATCTCCCACCTAAAAAAAAAAAGACCACCACAGATTTTTTCCCTAGTCAGTGTTCTGCACAGTGCATGATTCTGAGGTTCCAAGATGTCCTAGGTATTTGGCAATTTCCCTTCAGACAAGAATTTATCCTGCATGGGAATTCTGTGACAGGTCAATTTACTTTATCTTTTCAGGGTTAAGTGTATGTTGTTCAAGTATAACAAATGCTTATAGGCACTTTAGCTACACTTCTGATGGTCGTTCAGATTTAACAGTTTGAAGAAAACCTGACTTTCTAGCACTGAAAGAAGATTTACACTTTCATAGATTTAACACAAATGATCCAAGTATACCATCACAGACTAAATTATATAATAAGAAAACAGAAGTTGATGCAACCCTACTAAATCCCAGAAAAACATTTTTTTTTTTTTTTTTAATTATATCTTCTTTGACTGTGATAAATCAAAATGGCTTCTGGATGCCAAAAAAAGTCATTTTGTCAGGCAAGAAATGACTTAAAACCAGCAATTCAAAGCAGGATTCGTACAGTGTGTATTCAAGAGTGGGAGAAATTCATTTCAGTTCTGAATCTGACTCCAACCTCCAGAAAGATTAAGGACTGTATTTATAAGGAAGCAGGGATAAATTCCCACTTCTGAATAATTTCATTGGAAAATCTGAGCACAATGTACTTTAGGTACAGACTAAGCTATATCAAACATATTTGTTTGTTTTATTATTTATGGTATCTTACTTCTGTTAAAGATGCCAGAGAATTGCATTTCTCTCTAATTGGACTGGGTATAAAATTCATAAGCAGCCTAAAGAGGATTCAGAATGTTCTTTATTCTGATACTGAATAGGACTCCCAACAATACCACAGAAGTGGCCACATGGATATTGGATTATGCTTTATCACTGCAATGCCACACTGTCCATGTGAAATAAGGACATCAAAAAGGCCAGCTGAGATAGAGAAGGGTCTCCTCCGACAGTGCATATGTCAAGCATCTCAGTGATTTAACATTCCCAGACTACAAGACAGTATGACAAATCTACATTCAGGCCAGTGCTTATGAGGAAAAAAACATGAGGTTGGTGATTTGCTAATCAGACACTGCATGGAACATCCACGGAGCTTAAAGGTGACAGGCGTGCAGATATAAGACAATAGTAAGGCAGAGTCTGAGGACTTCAGACACGGAGAGTCACAGCATGGATGTCTCCTCTCTGCACAGTTGTTTTGCTAACAAAATGTATTCTCACTGAATTAAAAAAGCCAAGATGTTTTTTGGCGTGGATAGATTAAAGTACAACTGTGAAGCAGTAAGCTAGCAGAAGTTCTATACGTTTCTCCCTATCTCCATTGTTTTCTATTGTTAAATTCAAAGATTCAGGCTTGGATCATAGAATCATAGGGTTGGAAGGGACCCCACGAGGTCATCTAGTCCAACCCCCTGCCAAAAAAAGCAGGACCACTCCCATTAGATCATCTCAGTCAGTGTTTTGTCCAGCTGGGACTTGAACACCTCCAGAGATGGAGATTCCACCACCTCCCTAGGCAACTTATTCCAATGCTTCACCACTCGCCTAGTAAGGAAGTTTTTCCTAATATCCAGCCTGGACCGCCCCAGCTGTAACTTGAAACCATTGCTTCTCGTTCTGCCCTCTGTTACTACTGAGAACAGTCGAGCTCCCTCCTCCTTGGAGTAACCCTTCAAATAGTTGAAGGTTGCTATCAAATCCCCCCATAGTCTTCTCTTCTGCAGGCTAAATAAGCCTAGTTCCTTCAGTCTTTCTTCATAGGGCTTGTGCTCCAGCCCTTTGATCATTTTGGTTGCCCTCCTCTGGACTCTCTCTAATTTGTCCATGTCCTTTTTGTAGTGGGGAGCCCAAAACTGGACACAGTATTCCAGATGTGGCCTCACTAGTGCAGAATAGAGGGGAATGATCACATCCCTTGATCTGCTGGTAACACTTCTTCTGATGCAGCCCAGTATGCCATTGGCCTTTTTGGCAGCAAGAGCACACTGCTGACTCATATCCAGCTTCCCATCCACCATGACTCCCAGGTCCTTTTCTCCAGTGCTGCTATTTAGCTGATCACTCCCCAGCCTGTAGCAGTACATGGGGTTTTTTCGTCCCAAGTGCAGGATTTTACACTTCTCCTTGTTGAACCTCATGAGATTCCTCTTGGCCCACTCCTCTAATTTGTCTAGGTCTCCCTGAATCCTGTCCCTGCCCTCTAGGGTGTCTACCGTTCCCCCCAGTTTGGTATCATCTGCAAACTTACTAAGTGTGCAATCTATCCCATCATCCAGATCATTAATGAAAACACTGAACAGAACTGGCCCCAGGACCGACCCCTGGGGCACACCACTTGTTACTGCCTGCCAACTTGACATGGAGCCATTGATTCCTACACGCTGAAACCGTTGTTCTAGCCAGTTTTCTATCCACCTTACAGTCCATGCATCTAACCCATACTTCCTTAATTTGCCAATGAGAATGCTGTGGGAAACCGTATCAAAAGCCTTGCTAAAGTCAAGGTATATCACATCAACGGCTCTTCCCGCATCCACAAATCCAGTCATTTCATCATAGAAGGCGATGAGGTTGGTCAGGCATGATTTACCCTTGGTGAATCCGTGCTGACTGTTCCTGATTACTCTATATCAATGGCTATCATTTTAGAGGGAAATAAAATGTAATTCAACTGTACAGCAAACATTTCTTTCTCAAATATGTTCACAGCACAGAAGATAAAACAGATGAACACAATGTTCAACGTGTCTACAGTGCTTTGACATGAAAAAGATGAGAAAAGCTTACGCTCACACACACACACACACACACACACACACACGTTCAGAAAAAACTTACATATCTTTGTTTTGTTTCATCATATGAATGTCTTTAAGTATTCCCATCATGTCTGCAAAACTGCTGGCCTTTGAAAGAGACACAGAATCTTCCTCATCAGCATCCTTTGGATCTGGTTTACAACATTCAGAGGTTGCAGAACAAAACATGGAAACTGATGGAAGGTCCGGATTTTCTAATTCTGCCTCCTCTGTGATATCACTAATGACAAAGGAAGTTGTAGATTGGAATGAGGAGCCAAAACAAGGTAAGGGAGAAGATACATTTGAACTTCCTGGAGATAAGAAATCTGGCGTTAATGAAGTGGAAGCTGAAAAAGAAAACAATAGACACAGATACATAAACTAGTGCCAAGCCATCTTATTTTCCTAAGCAGTAGAAGAATATAAATCAAGCTCAGATCTTGACCAACCTCCCCCAAATTATGTAAAAATAAACGTGACTCAGGGCTCTCCTTACCCTCCCCCAGTATACGCTACTTCCTGTATCACCATACTTCCAATCCAGTGCCATCTTCTGCCCTTCCCTTACAGTTTTCATCTCTGTTGCTCTTACACCATGCCTCTCTACACATGTAGGTATGCATGCAGCCTTCAATAATATAGTATCCATGCATCTCACAAAAACCAACTTTATCCTCACAACCTCATCCCCACTACCAGTCCAGGGAAGCATCATTACCATTACGCAGGTGGGAAACGAAGGCACAAAGTTTAAGTTACATGGTATAAAAACAAGACAACTGTGAAACTGGGGAAGAGAACAAAGGTCTTCTGGGTCCCCACCCAATTCCTTAATCAGAAGGCCAATCTCCCAATTAAGGGTCTTCTTCCTAAAGCACAATCCTCCTTACACAACCCCTCTCCCAAGTCACTTCCTTCCCATTTTTTTCTGCAGGTCATTACACAGGTGTCTCAGGCATTTCCATGAACGCTCAGAGGACTGGGAACCAGAATCTCCTGTATTTTAATTTTGTCTCCGATATCAGTGCCCTCTGGGACCTTCTCTTTTCTCCTACTTTATTTAACATGTTAAGAGAGTACATATCTTCTATCAGGACCTTCTCTAAGACAGAAAGGAGTTCACAGAACCTTACATAATCACTTTAAATTAATGGAAATTTTTTTTTGATAACTTTCAGTTTCCAGTGATCAGAGTAATTTGTTTATGTAAAACAATTTCGCTATATTTAATACTTTCTACCAACACCTGCACAATGAGATTGACAATAGCAGTTATTCCTTGGATTATCAGATTATTTAGCTGCAACTATCTTCTCAAGTATAATTTCAAAGTAGTGAAATCAGAATATGCTACAGTTTGGGAAGGGCCCTTACTAACCGACAAACTTATGCACATTGTTTGGGGAGAGAGAAACATGATCAGTGTTTCTCCTGTAGATCTCTGATTCACTCACAGTTATAACCTTCCTTCAATTTAGGTGGCTTGAACAGTTTTTTTTATGACTGACTGAACCTCCTGCTCTAAAGCAGGGGCCTCAAACTCAAATCACCATGAGGGCCACCTGAGGACTAGTATATTAGCCTGAGCACCACTGACACATTTTCATACAGCAATATTGCAAATATCAGTAACGATCATGTTGTTGTGGGCTGCAGCAAATAGCTTTAGGGGCCACGTGTTTGAGATCCCTGCTTTAAAGATATGACATTTTCTTCATTCTTTGTTTCAAATTCGGATTGCTCCTCTTTGATCTTACATGAGGAGGAAGGAAGAGGAGAGGAGAACATGCTGTCTCTCCAAAGAGGGGACATCCTTTAAAGTCACCCTCCATCCTGGGAGCTAATTCTATTTTTTCAGTGTGCATATTCTTTGAAACCTTATGGCTCAAAGATGACAGGATGTCAATGCACCTCAATTATCCTACCTGCTTCCTGCAGAGCACATCCTGTGTTAAATTATGGATTGGTTTCCACACATATCAGATGCTCCTGTCCCCCTTTGTCTGAGCTTTGTCTTTTTTAAGAGCACAGATGTGCCAGAGCTCAGGAAAGGGTAATTATTGTTTTACACACATAGCCATGAAGGGTCTTGGGAAAGCTTGGAAAAATTCTTAATTTGTGAGGCACATTCACACCATGTCAGAATGTGTCCATCTGTAAGAAAGAGGAGGCACTATGCCCTACCCAAAGAGAGGGAAATTTCCCTAGGAAATTAGCAGGAAGAACAATTCCTACATGTCTGGGTCCCCTTCAAGCACCCCAGCTACTGCTCCCAATATCCATTCCCCTGTCCCCAATACCTGCCCCCAGCTCAGGTGTCCCCCAAGCGCAAGCGAGGTTCCATACTCACAGGCAGCGCACTGGGCCAGGAAGCTCTCCATCCTGCACATTTGCAGGGAAGCCTGCCCTGCTCCCCTGCCTGCTGTTAACATGCAGCAGAACGCAGTTCCAGGGCCTGCTATTTTTTCAGGGTCCAGCATTCAGGACCCTAAAAATGCAAAATGGAACCAGAATGCTTCGTTTTGTGTCTCGCAATTTTTCAATGCTGGGCCCTGGAATGCAACGTTCCAGCAAAATTTTCTATTTTTAGGGGTCCCAGAACACTGAGCCCCTAAAAATAGTGGGCCCGGGAACAGTGTTCCCGGCTGTTCTGGCTTACTTTAACCCCTGCTGTTAGAAAAGGGGCTGTTACGTTGCTACCTGGATCTGCAGCTACAATTTTAGCTATTTGACTCCTCAGGTGACTCAGCTCATCCTGAAGGTCTGTCGTCCGACTTAGTGCTGGTAAACCAGGTTTCTTCAGGGCTAGCAGTTTCTCTTCCTGCTTTCTCAAGTTGGGGACTGAAGCATTTCGCTGTATAACAAAGAACGGGCTAGGCTTCCACTTGTGCTTCAATGGACGAGTGTCACTCCTAAAAGCACAGCACAAAAGCCTATCAGTCATGCAAATGGAACAGACCCAACTCAAGCAATAATGTTTTGTGTTTCTACAGCCTTTCACCCATGAAGTCTAAAGCACCTCACAGATAAGCAATCGTTCAGTAGGAAGATGCTATCCTCTTCCTACAGAGGAGGAAAATGAAGCACAGAAACTGTTGCCTCAGACAACACAGCAAATCTGTGGCAGAGGTAGACAAAAAAAACAAGCCTCCTAACTTTCTGTCTAGAGCGTGAACTGGGAGCTCAGTAGGCTATCCCTCTCTTCTTGCTGGCTTACATTTCTATGAAGTAGAGTACAACAGAGTGGCATCTGATAGTGTGTGAGCAAGGGGGCATCACCCTTTATATAGTTTCCCGGACTTTAAAGCGCCAAACAAACAAACAAACCAAACCAAAAAAAACCAAACAAACAAAAAAAACCCCACAATAAACAAACACAAGGAGTTGTGTGGCACTTAAAGACTAAGATTTATTTTTTGCATAAGCTTTCATGGGAGAAAATCCCACTTCATCAGATGCTTCAAAGATGGGTGAACTTACAGAATGGAATGAAAATAAAGTGCCACACGACTCCTTGTGGTGGTTTTTTTTTTTTTTTTTGGCTGAACTAGACTAACACAGCTTTCCCTTTGGAAATTTAAAGGCCAGCATGTTATTTTTCACAAAATACATATAAAATTAAAGTTTATTTTTTGAAGTTTTGGAACAGGCCAGTAAATGGATAGAAGGGAAATTCCTAGATCCATAGGGTTGAATCCCAGAAGGCCTAGCCACTCTTCTTGAGCATTAATGTCTCCTGGCCCTTTCTATAAGAGTTTGCCCTGCTATCCTTTTTCTGAAGGAGAAAGCCCCTGCCCCCCCCCCCCCAACATGCATCTCACCAGAACAATTCAAAGTGACTAGAAATTACGAGCATTTGATCAGTTACTGTTTTATTATCTTTCACAAATAAACCACTGCACATGAGGACTGGAAGAACAGAAAGACTGGGGAGAGAAAGTGAAAGCACCTGACTCTAGCATATGTTTCTTCTTCATCTGCTGCTATCCATGCAATATCTGCAAGAGTAGGGACTGGAGGAACATCATTTAGATATAGATCTGAAATGTTTGGGAGTACCTAGGAGGAATAGAGTGACATTAAATTAAATATAATGATTTTGTTCTGTTTAACATGTTTGGTACAATTTAAAGATGACAGTGCCTTCCCCACATCATATAGATAGCTGAATCTTCACTGTATGAAGCCAGCATACATGGATTCTGACCTAGGAACACAGTGTTTCAGTGTACTGGCTTATGAAATCGCCCCGTTAGCTCTTTTGCTGTGTATCATAAAATTGGAAGATGAATCTGGAACAATGTACTCACTATAGCCTGAACTGCAGCAAGAAGGGACAAAGCAGCATCACTGTTATTGAACTAATGCTCAAACACCCAGTGAGGTATGCATGTCTCATACCCCAGTAGCATGGTTTGGGAAGCAGACACACAGAGAGGTTAGGCAACTTGCCCTAGGTCACATACTGAGTTGGTGGCTCAGCTGAATCCAGAACCCAGAATGGTAGGTTACTTATCAGTAACCATCCTTCTTCAAGATGGGCTGCTTGCAAACTTTCAGTATTAGGTGTCTGTGTGTCACAGCACATGATTTGTCAGAAGCTTTTTGCCTTAGCCTGTCAGAGCAGAGTCAGTGGCCAACACCCCCTCTGGCCATTCGGATGGCTATATACATGGCCCCAACCCTGACCCTCTCAAGTCTCCTTAAGTCACCAACTCTGGACAGCGGGGACAGCAGGGTGGTGGTGGTCCTGAATGTATGAGAGCAGCCCATCTCGAAGGAGGATGGTTACTGGTAAGTAACACGCCATTCTTTGAGCACTGCTCAGACACATTCAGGATTAGGTGACTACTAGCCATACTATGGATGGAGGGCGGAATTGGAGTTTTTCGCCTTCAGCATGGCTATCCCCTTAAGGCAAGCTCCAAACCTGGAAGAGCACCTGAAAGTAAGTATTTTGTTTACATGGAAGGGATATAACTCTTCAGAGTACCAGGAAAAACACTGAGCAAGGGGACCCGAGGGAAGCTATGTGTCACTGTGAGTCAGGTTGGGAAGTGCAGTGTTGGCTATGCCATGCCTAGAAAGGTCCCAACGCTGGGAATTGGGAGAGAAAATTTGATAAGCTGGAGGCTCCTTAGCCCCTAAGTGATAATACCACTCTTCTCACTTGCTCTACAAACACTTCTCAGGAAAAACCTGAAGGGAAGTGAGTCACATCTTCCAAATGTTGGGAAGGAATACTGCTCAGGTTATCCTGTGTACCTGGGGGAACAGGCCAAATTGGCCTGTACTAACTGGGCCTTACCTACTGCTTCAGAAGAGCTTGTAGCTAATATGTAATGAGTGAACTGTCAGGAGACAGGGAGCTTCCGCCAGTGAGACTTGAGAGAGAAGTCTGCCACCCGCGTAGGAAGGAGGATGTAAATTCCTGAACCTACCAAAACTTCGGGCCTTCAATTTCGAACTATTGCTGTAGAACTGTGAATAGTGGAAAGTTGCAAAATGGACTATCTATGCAAGTCAGGACACCAACTTGCCCCTCCACAGATAGGGCTGGGTATAGGTCTACCCTGCCCATCTTGGGGGGGGGGGGGAAGGGGCGCTAAACACTGTGGCCTCAACGTGTTGCTAAGCCAGGTGAGGAAAAAACCCCAATGAAGGGATCTAGCAGGGTCATCCTGATGGGAAAGGGGTCACCTCAGGGCAGTAATAGGGCAACCTCAGGGACCTAGGGCTTTAGGGGCATCAGCCTGGAGCTCCCAGACCATGACGCTTTCCCAGTTCCCCCTGTAGGCTGAGGTAGTCATGGACCGCACTGTCCCATGGTGCTAAGGTGAGGGTGGGAAATTTGCAACCTCAAAGGGTAATTCCCTTAGGATCTCTGTAAATTAAGCATATGGTTGATCTGTCTTAGTGTAGACATGGTCGCAGAGCATCGAAGAAGAATGCCTGAAAAGAACCTGAGAAAACAAAAGGGTGCGGGGGTGGGAGGAGAAATCTCTCAACTCCACGCCCCTCCTCCTCCAATGGAAGGGTACAAGTGGATCCCAGGACACTGAGATCCTACTTTAAGGAAGCGAGGATAAGGGCCCCAAGAGTAGGAAAGGAATACAGCAAGCAGCTTGGGGTTGGCCTTGCTTGCACCAAAATTTTCTTGCCTTATAAAGTAGGGAAGGTTCAAGTACCTCGGGACGTGACCAAACCCCCCCCACCCCCCCGGTCTCTGTGTGAGCACATGGGGCTCGTGGTTCGCAATCACCTCTATAAGATACAAAGTGATCCAGGGTTGAAGGGGATAGAACCAGAGGACATATGTTAACAGACTATACCCGGGGAAGGGTCTGGTCATGAAAAGTATGGGGGGGTGGTATCCTAGGAAGTTTCCTCAGCATGGGTAGACAAACTCCCCACTGGCCCCTCACCCCAGTCAGAGGAAGAGAAAAGGGATCAAGCATCTCTGTATATCAAGAACCTTTGAGAGAGAGGGTAAAACCTGTTCTCCCATTAACTGATATGCAAAGGTCGATATTGCCCCTCTAGGTCTTAAGGGGGCAGGATGGAAGAGGGGAACCATTGCAGGACCCCTTCTGCATGTGAAGAGGGAGGGGTATATCCAAGGAGACTGAAGGTAACTGTATCAAAGTTGCTCAGTCAAGGGGTATAGATTGTGACCATCTTGGGGAAAAAAATATCACCCCCATATTTGAACACGCTTACCCGGAAAGTGGTAGGAGAGTGAACCGGACAAGAAGGAGTCTGCTCATGGTCGAACTAGATGGCAGCGGTGCTCTTCTGCTTCTGGTTGAGGGGAGGACTCCTCCCCAACCTGTCCCCATGGGTGTCCCCTGGGAAGAGGGAGATGGAGGATCTGGGTAGACCAAAGAACTTAGATGACCCCAGGGTTTAGCTTTTTGACTGCAACCAAGTGCATAAATCCCTGCTGGAGGGCAGAGGCAGTGGGACAGGCTTATCCGGAGGGTATACTGTAAGAGAGCAAAATGCCATAAAGGCATCCCTACCTTTGCAAAATCGCAGGGAGAAAGAACCTCCCAGGGCTCCTCTACGGAGGCCTTGCTGGAAAAAGGAAGGTGGGGGTGAGGGGTGTGAGGGAATTCCCTAAGTGGAGAATGAAGCTACACTGGGGTACTGACTGATCTGTGACATAATCCAGACCCTGGTCCCCACTAACCTGAGGCAACTGCAGGTTGGAGAAGGGGAGGAGGGTATGCAAAAGACATGTCCTGCCCAGCAAGATAACACACAATGCTCACCTAAAACTGCAATGGAAGGTGGCCCCATGGATCTGTGGTGATTTGGGACTATCCGGGTTGTGCTTGCAAGAATACCTTCTTGCAAAAGGGGGAGGAATATTTAAATAAGGGGCTTGAGGGTCCCACCACAGGTTGACTCATGGGCCAGGAGGGTGAGCTGTGACTGTTGGGCTTCTGTTCTTAGCCTGGCCTTCTCAATTACTGCTTACCCGCACTCTGGCGAGCGGTAGGGTCTGAACAAGGAAAGGTTTCTGAGGTTCCCAACAATGGGGAATGCAAGGCTGTGGAAAAGGAGAAAGCATGGTAAAAGGGGCACTTTGAAAGGTCGACCCCTGCTCACCCTGGCGGGAGGCTGTAAAGGTAGAATAAACCCAAGGCAGTGGAGGGGGCAATGTGTCACAAGTGGCCGGAGTAGTCAGCAGGTGCTCAAATGTGAGACCAGGGGATATCATGAAGAAATGGGCGCCGACTCATAGAAATATGGGGGTCTAGGACTGGTTAGCCAGCTCTAGCATAGGGAGGGGATATGAAGAAAAACAGAAAAGTGTTTTTCCCCTTTCCTGGGTTGTGGAACCCTCTGCTAAGTTCTGATGGATCTCTATAGGAAAGAGAAGATGACGGCGAGAGAATCGTGATGTATACCCTGAGCGGTTATCATAGGTGGGTATGACAATCTAAGGAGAGGAGCCCTATGGGAGCAGGAGTTCCAGATCCCCAAGAGATTGACCTTGTTCCCCACCTGGTCAAGAGGGTTGATGTTCCCTGTAATGGTGAGGGCTAGGAGGATGACTAGGTGTTTGGGAGGGGAACAGGCCCAGAGATCCAAGATCCAATCTGAGGTCCCTAGCTCTACTTAACAGGAGGTTTGTGTCCTCTGCAAATAAGGATCTTTCCTCAAAGGGGAGGTCCTGTATGGCCTATGTGGTATCACAAGGCAGGCCCGCCTCCTGAAGCCACGCCAGGCACCTCGATACAATAGCTGAGGCTACTGCTCGGCTTGCTGCGTCTGAGGCATCCCATGCAGCTAGGAGATAGTCCCAGGATGCCAGCAAACCCAAGAGGGGCTCAAAATCTTCCCTATGTTTCTGGGGAAGAAAGTCTCTAAATCTCTTTAAAGAATCCCACATATCTATATGGAGCTGGAAGGCCAAGAATAAGTATGGTTTCCTGTCTAGAACTTTCAGCTGTTTGGACCCTCTGGACTTTGGCATGGGATCCTGGAGGGGTTGTATTCCACACTCAAGGGCAGCTTCGATCACCCGGGGACTTGGACTTAAGTGGCAGATGAGGAAGGGGAAATCCCCCGGTGGGACCTGGTACTTGTGTGCTGCTATGTCTGACATCAAGGGAATAGAGGTGGGACATTGCCAGCAGGGACCTGGCAATGCCAGCGGGGACACTAGGGTGCAGCGGCACCACTATAGTGTCCAAAGGAGATGGTAAGCTGCATCAAATAGGGTATCTCAGTCCTACCCCCAATGGGTTCAGCTTCCAGTTTCCAAAGGGATAGCCGTGTTAGTCTAGTCCAGCAGAAAAACCAAGAAGTCGTGTGGCACTTTAAGACTAACAGATTTATTTTTCGTATAAGCTTATCTGATGAAGTGGGATTTTCTCCCACGAAATTTCATACAAAAAATAAATCTGTTAGTCTTAAAGTGCCACACAACTCCTTGTTTTTTTCCAGCTTCCAAGCCCATGTGGGCAGATACCCAGCGCAGAAGAGCACTGTGGTGTCCTCCCTATGAGACCCTGACTTGGGGTTCAACTCCTTATCCGGGTTAACAGGTGCAGGCTCTTCGGTACCACGGAATACCCTCTGTGATGGGACTTGTCTTGGCACTGACCATTCCTAGGGACGGTACCGATAGGCACTTGATGTCTGTGACCTTCTGTCTCGTCTGCTCCTTCTGGAGGGGGTAACTTCCTCCAGACTGAGAAGTGAGAGCCTTCTTGCGGAGCAGGTGGCATGGTGCCAGGCCAAGCAGACGGCACCAGCGATGTAGTAGTGTCAGGGACAAGCGGAGCGCTATCTATAGAGCTTTAGAATCCGGCCTGGAGCGGCAATGACCGGCGTTCTCAGGGGAGCTTCCCCTTGCAGTGCCAGGGAGCTCGGTGCCATACTAGGAGCTGGGGAACGGTGCCATTCAGCAGAGATCCACCTCCCTGAGAGGAAGGCAGGCTTTCCTCTCTGTTTAGGCAGCTGGGGCGGGGGGGAATAGGCAAAAGCAACAGAACCTTTGCCAGCTCAAAAGCCTCCGGGATGGTTGAGATCTGCACCGTATCGCGTCCCCAGTGCCGAGAAGGGCCTGGCTGGGAAAGAGGGATTGGTGGGAGCTCTTCGGCACCTACGTCAGTACTGATTGTGTTTTCTGCTTTTGTTGGGAGTGGCACCAAGAGGGCTCTGGTGCTGACCCAGCACGCTGTGCTGGCGCCAAAGGCAACCCCAGTTCTTCAGGGGTAGGCTGCAGCGCTCACTCCAAGACCAATGCACTGTGCCTTTGCTCCCTGTCTTTGGTTGTCCTTGGCTTGAAGGACTGACAGATGGAGCAGTCGGTGGCATGGTGGGACTCACCCAGGCACCGGAGGCACTCCTCCTGGGTATCATCCTGCAGGAAGCCCTTACTGCAAGAAGCATAGGGTTTGAAACCTGGCATCTCTGGTGGCTTTTGGGAATGATCTTCCGGCTCCAGATTTACATGTTTACGCTTAAGAACAGGGGACTGCAAACAGGGGAGTTTGCGAGGGAAGGAGTTGGTGCCAGGTGCGTCCAAGGTAAGTGAGTGCTGTGTCTTTTTCCCTACAGGTGAGTTGCTGTTAATTGTGGGACTGTGCTTGTGTGATTGGGTGGGGGCTGTTTGCACCATTGTTCCCTGATCACCTTTAATCAGCAGCTTCTAGCAGCCTTGTGATTGGCCTGCCCCTGTGTGACTAACAAGGGGCAAGGGCTGACCTAGGCAGAGAAGGCCTTTAAAAGCCACTGCTTGAGCGACCAGAGGGAGCTTGTGAACAGGGGACTGCAAACAGGGGAGTTTGCGAGGGAGTTTGGGGAGGCCAAGATGGCGAAGAGGAGCCGTACTGCTGGAGCCAGCGCCCCCTGCTGTTTGCTTTGCCTCTGTGTGCAGCCAGACAGACTGTCTGACCATGGATATCTCCACCCAAACCCTGGTGTGGAATTGCAGGGAGTGTGGCCTTCATTTTCCTGCCACTGATGATCAGGCTCAGGAGATGAGCCTATGTGATAGGTGCCTTCTGGTGGCATTTCTTCAGAAACAGGTAGGAGAGTTACAGGAGGAGGTGTCACGACTCAGGGGTATCTATGCCCTGGAAAAGTTCCTTGACAGTGTCCACGATGAGACCTGCAAGGAGGAGGTCCCTATCCCAATGCCAAGGGCTACTGCCACAGCTCTGGAAATGGATGGGATGCCTATGGCAGAGGAAGGACACTGGCAGCTGGTCACCTCTGGCAGTAGACAGTGCTCCACGCCTGCTCACATCCCACCATCCATTGTGGTGAGGAACCGTTATGCGGTGCTGGACACACTGAAGAAGGTAGAGGAGATGCCATCCACCCCAAAGGCTGGGCAGATCACAGCCACCTCACCTAAGAGGAAACGTAGGGTCGTGGTGATTGGGGACTCGCTCCTGAGAAGCACAGAGGTACCCATCTGTCACCCTGACAAGGCCTCTAGAGAGGTATGCTGCCTGCCAGGGTGCCCGTATCCGTGATGTAACACTATCTTCTTATCCATGTGGGTACCAATGATACTGCGAGAGGTGATCCTCAGCAGATCAAAGGTGACTTCAGGGCTCTGGGAGCGAGGGTGAAGGAGTTTGGAGCACAGGTGGTATTCTCCTCAATCCTTCCAGTCAAGGCTAGAGGCCTGAGGAGAGACAGATGCATCCTAGAGGTGAATGCCTGGCTGCGAAGATGGTGTGGTCAGGAGGGATTTGGCTTCCTTGACCATGGAGTCCTGTTTCAGGACAGAGGATTGATAGGCAGAGATGGCCTTCACCTATCCAGGAAGGGGAAGAGTGTGTTTGGGCACAGACTGGCTGACCTAGTGAGGGCGGCTTTAAACTAGGTTCAACGGGGGAAGGAAATCAAAGCCCACAGGTAAGTGACAATGTGGGTGATCTGGGGGAAGGGATGGAACTTGGGGGGTGCTGGGACTGTATCAACAGCAATAAAAGAGAAGGTAGTTGGAACATGGTGGGGGGGGGATCAAATAATCGTCTTAAGTGTTCTACTGAAGCCCCAATATGTGAGGAGAGTGGGGGAGGAGAACTCCAAGAAAAAATGCAAGGAGGTGTATGTAATAGAATTGGAAATCAACATGACAAAGTAGGGCAATCGACTGGGTATCTTAGGTGCCTGTACACTAATGCGAGGAGCCTGGGAAATAAGCAAGAAGAATTGGTAATACTAGCACAGACAAGGAACTATGATATTATAGGAATAACGGAGACATGGCGGGATAGTGTGCATGACTGGAGCTCTGCCATGGATGGGTATAAACTGTTCAGGAAAGACAGGCAGGGAAGAAGAGGGGGAGGAGCAGCACTCTATGTAAAAGAGCTCTATGACTGCTCAGAGCTCCATTATGGAAGTGGAAGCGTGCCAATAGAAAGTCTGTGGGTTACATTGAGAGGGGAAAGCAACAAGGATGTTGTGGTGGGTGTCTGCTATAGACCACCAGACCAGAAGCAGGAGGTGGATGAGGTGTTCTATGGACAACTTGCAGAAGCTTCTAGATCACAGGCCCTGGTGCTCATGGGGGACTTCAATTACCCTGACATTTGCTGGGAGGCCAATACAGCAGTGCATGGGCAATCCAGGAAGCTTTTAGAAAATGTTGGGGACAACTTTCTAGTACAAATGCTAGAGGAACCAACTAGGGATCTTGCACTGCTCGACCTGCTGCTCACAAACAGGGAAGAATTGATCAGGGACGTAGAGGTAAATGGCAAGCTAGGCAGTAGTGACCATGACATGGTTGAGTTCAGGATCCTGATTAAGGGAAGGAAGGAAAGAAGCAAAACAAAAACCCTGGACTTCAAAAAAGCAAATTTTGGCTCCCTCAGGGAACTGATGGGCAGGATCCCTTGGGAAGCTAATCTGAAGGGAAAAGGAGTGCAAGAGAGTTGGTTATATTTTAAAGAAACCCTGCTAAGGGCACAGGAAGTTGCCATTCCAATTAGGAGAAAGAACAAACATGTGAAGCAGCCAGAATGGCTTAGCAGAGAACTCTGCTCTGAGTTTAAACATAAAAAGGAAGCTTACAGGAAGTGGAAGCTTGGTCAGATGACCAAGGAGGCATATAAAGATATTGCTAGGGACTGCAGAGATAAAATCAGAAAGGCCAAAGGACAAATGGAGTTGTGGCTAGCGAGAGATGTAAAGGATAACAAGAAGGGGTTCTACAAGTATGTTAATAAGAAGAGGATCAGGGATGGTGTAGGCCCCTTGCTGAATAGGGCAGGCATCCTTGTGACAGAGGACAAGGAAAAAGCTGAGGTGCTCAATGTGTTTTTTGCTTCAGTTTTCACGGGCGGGGTCAGTTCCCAGCCCACTACCATGGGTGTGCCAGATGGGAGAGAAGAAGACAGGCCCTTGGTGACGGAAGGTCAGGTTAGGGACTGCTTAAAGAAGCTGGATGTGCACAAGTCCATGGGGTCGGACGAACTGCATCCAAGAGTGCTAAGGGAATTGGCCAATGAGATAGCAGCACTGTTGGCCATTATCTTTCAAAACTCATGGAGAACGGGGCAGGTGCCAGAGGATTTGGAAAAAGGCAAATGTAGTGCCTATTTTCAAGAAAGGGAAAAAGGAGAATCCGGGGAATTACAGACCAGTCAGCCTCACCTCAATCCCTGGAAAAATTATGGAGCAGATTCTCAAAGAATTCATCCTCAAACACTTAGAGGAAAATAAAGTGATCAGGAACAATCAGCATGGATTTACCAAGGGTAAATCACACCTGACCAATCATCTCCTTCTATGATCAGATGACTGGTTTTCTGGATGCAGGAAGAACTGTTGATGTCATATACCTTGATTTTAGCAAGGCTTTTGATACAGTTTCCCACAGCATTCTCATTGGCAAATTAAGGAAGTATGGGATGGATAGGTGGACTATAAGGTGGATAGAAAACTGGCTAGATCAACAGTTTCAGCGTGTAGGAATCAATGGTTCCATGTCTAGTTGGCAGCCAGTCACGAGTGGTGTGCCCCAGGGGTCGGTCCTGGGGCCGGTTCTGTTCAACATTTTCATCAATGATCTGGATGATGGAATAGACTGCATTCTCAGTAAGTTTGCAGATGACACCAAGCTGGGGGGACCAGTAGACACGTTGGAGGGCAAGGACAGGATTCAGGGAGACCTAGATAAATTGGAACAGTGGGCCAATAGAAATCTTATCAGCTTCAATAAGGACAAGTGTAAAATCCTGCATGTGGGACGAAAAAACCCCATGCACCGCTACAGGCTGGGAAACATTCAGCTAAGTAGCAGCAGTGTAGAAAAGGACCTGGGGGTCATGGTGGATGGGAAGCTAGATATGAGTCAGCAGTGTGCTCTTGCTGCCAAAAAGGCCAATGGCATACTGGACTGCATCAAAAGAAGTATTACCAGCAGATCAAGGGATGTGATCATTCCCCTCTATTCTGCACTGGTGAGGCCACATCTAGAATACTGTGTTCAGTTTTGGCCTCCCCACTACAAAAAGGACAGGGACATGCTAGAGAGAGTTCAGAGGAGGGCAACCAAAATGATCAAAGGGCTGGAGCACAAGCCCTATGAGGAAACACTGAAAGCATTAGGCTTATTTAGTCTGCAGAAGAGAAGATTGAAGGGGGATTTGATAGCAACCTTCAACTACTTGAAGGGATGCTCTAAGGAAGCTGGAGCTCGACTGTTCTCCGTAATAACAGAGGACAGAACGAGGAGCAATGGTCTCAAGTTGCGGTTAGGGAGGTTGAGGCTGGATATTAGAAAAAACTTTACTAGGAGAGTGGTGAAGCCTTGGAATGAGCTCCCAAGGGAGGTGGTGGAGACTCTATCTTTGGAGGTGTTTAAGGCCCGGCTGGACAAAACCATGACTGGGATGGTTTAGTGGGAGTGGTCTGGCCTCTGGCAGGGGGTTGGACTAGATGACCTATGAGGTCCCTTCCAACCCTATGATTCTATGTTCTGTAGAAGCACTGGTTCTTGGTGGAATGATATCCATGAACAGGTCCTCTAAACTAAACGGGCAGCTCACATAAGGAAGAAACGACAGGCACTTGCGTTTGCAAGGACATGGCTGTTCCAAAACTGTCACTGAAGGTGGAAAAAGGAACTGGGGAGGCTCAGGGTCGGGGCCATATATATAGCCATGGGAGTGGCCAGAGGGGGCATCGGCTGCCAACCCTGCTCTGACAGGCTAGGGCAAAAATCTTCCGACCAGTCATGCGCTGCGACACGTAGATATCTAATACAGAATGTATGTGAGCAGTGCTCGAAGAAGTAGTTTGGATTCAGTCCCTTCCAATCATTAACTCACATTCCTTCCCAATTGGACGTGTTACTGTCTAGAATATCTTGCTTCCAGATTGTCGCTGATAATTTCAAAACAGGAGATTTACAAAAGTAGGAAGAATTAAAATTGTTAAAACTGATGATAATTTGTCAATACAATCCTATTGACTACACATGGTACATTTCCAAATTCAAAAATACTTGACTTTGTTATGGGAAAGAATGACAAATCAGAATTACTTCTGTTGCGCAAAATCCTGTATATATTTCTTGAATCTTTTAAGCATTCTCTTACCTCAAAGGATGCTCGAGGACAAGGTTTTAAAGGGAGGTTTGTCCCAATCCTTCTGACAACACTGCGTGAAGAGCCATGGGGCTTGTTCTGCCAAATCGGGACAGTCTGAAAATCAAGACGATATTTTATAAAAGTATTTCAAACAAAGAATGAATAACTTTTAAGACGACAGATGCTTACAGAAGCTACCACCATCATAGAAACTAAACTCAAAACCATTGCACCCCTTTCAGTGATTTTTAAAAGAATAGGAAGTTAACAAGAATACTACTGAGTTCCAATGTTTATTTTCAAATTAAGATCTCCTCCCTATATCTCCATGTTTAACTTCATGCACATGAAAGTCAATGAAAAGAAGTAAGGTGCCTAACTGATATCTGTGTCTTTGAAAATCTCCATCTTAATCACTTTCATGTTTGCTTTAGTTGTCTTTTAGACTTTCGGTAGCAAACTCTACAGGTAATAGTTTAAATCCAAACAAGCATGTTATTTTCCAGTTTATGCAAAAGGCTATATTAATAGCTGGTTGATAAAACCTTTTTGTAAGACATGTGAAGTCTGTATTTTCAACCTAAGCTGCCCAACAATGTTCATTTTAAATTGAAATTATTAACCCATATATTAAATAAACTGAATCACCAGGCTATAAATGCACCGATTCTTACAATACAGATTTGAAAGCCAGAGCAACACTTGGTTTAAGGTATAAAAAGATATTCTTTAACATATTTCTAATCTCACAAGTCAAACTGAATAGCTAAATTTTATATATAATAAATCCCCATAGATAGTCAGTACGTCAAGGGGTTGGGTCCATCCCTACAGCTCTTATGCAAGTGAAAAGGTTAGGGGAGCTTGGAAGGACATGACCAATGAGACAGTCTCTCTCATGAAGTGTTCTGTAAAGTGAGAAATTTTACGATCTCCTGGTTCTGCCTACTTAAGCATTTTAAAAAGAAAATCTGTACTTACTGAATCTGTTTCCATCTCAGACTGCATAAAAGGTTCCCAAACTGGATGTGCAAGTAAATCAGAGATGAAAATTGTAGTGGCAAGATATATAAAGCAGCATCATATCACTGTCTTGAAAAGCACAGATTTTCTTGCTAAAAAAAACCACAATGAGCCTAGATGTGGGCAAATTCTGCATTTGTGTTTTAAGCATCATATCTAAACCACCTTCAGAGAGAGCCCTCCGTTTACCAGACAGTCAAAAAACAACATCCAAAGGGGTAGTTATCATGGCTCTTTTTAGGGCATGTAGTGGTTTTAACATGGGCCCCTAGGACCAAGGAATTCTGCCACCCTTACAGCAGAGGTGAATATCAAGTAGGACATTATTCTGAGCTCAAAATTCTTCTGGACCTTGAATGAAGGTACCCAGACAGCATTCCTCAAAACACAGATTTAATCCAAACTGAGAAGTAATCAAAAAGATGAACTAAGGAGAGAATGAGATCAAGTGCTTCAGGAGCCAGACTGGAATATAGGACTCCTGGGCTCTATTCTTAACTTTGCCACAAAGTCACCATGATGACTAGCAGATCATTACCTCTGCCTATGCCTCAGTTTATCCCCCTTGACTAGGGCACTTGCCTCCCAAAGTAGGAGGGAGGGATAAGTTGAAGCATCTCTTATTTGAGCTCCTTAGAGATAGGTTGCCGGCAAGGCAGGTTTTCAGGCAGAGAGAGAGGCGATTATGGGAAATGCGTCTAATGAGGTTCTGTAGAGACAGGCCTCTGGCTCTCAGCAGCCAGTGAGTACCCACTGCACATCTAAACCCAGGAGGGAGAAAAATTGCACTGCCTAGGGGATGAAAAGAGCAAGGATAGAGAAATAATACTCCACCCCCAACCCCCCCCCCAAAAGGAGTGGCTAGAGGGGAGCCCCTCACCTGCTTGTAGGGACAAAGGAACTGCCACTTGGAGGCAGTTGAGCGCTGTGCCATTCACATCACAGGATCAGAACATTCCACTTATTGGGTAGGGGAACCTGGGGGAAGGAAGGATGGATGACACCATTCAAAAGCATTAAGCTCTGGCAATTCCAGCTGGCCTTTCAGAGGATGCTTGAGACCCATGAAAGAAAATCCTCTAGTAATGAGCTCCTCAGAGGAGATTAATTCTGGTTTTGGTTTGGCTTTCTATTTTGTCAACTTTGTAAAGCTGACAGGATTTTGTATAGTCAGCTTTCCCTGTTAGTTGTGGGAGGGGAAATATTTCACAGCAACAGAGAATGCGGTATTTAACAATAATGAAACTCTGATTAGAAACTGGCACAGAAGCTCAGTGACAAGTGTATTACCTGAAAACACATCAAACTTGTGTTTTTGAAGTTAACTACATTTCAACTGATGGGTCCCTTTAAGAGCTCTATTTTCAACATGTTTACATTCTTGTAACAACCACCAGTGAAAACGATAGAAAAAGTCTCATGCTGGCAAAGGTCAGCAGCAGAAAGAAGCTACTACTTTGACTGCCCAGACCCAAAGAGAAGCTAGAGGCGGCATTTAAAATGATACTTCTCTCTCAAATAAGCAGGCACATCTTTTGTGATTTAGCAGTTAGTTGTCTCAAAGGGATTTCCTCCTCCTCCCACTCCTTGGCTCATTTCCTCTCCTTGATCTGTCAAGGGACAGGGTTAATTTGCTGTAGTCCAGTTTCATCCCATGCAGTAACATTGATACCATATGTATTGAATGAAGAAATGCATGAAGCAAACAACTGTTTCTAACTAGGTTTTAATAAAATCTCCAGTCACTGTGGGATCCAAATACCTTCATATACAAACGTAAGTTAATCTAAGGTTCACTGTGATAAAATAATCACCTTTTTTTTCCAGCAGTGACTACAACAGAATTAGTGGCTCAGCAGAAAGTGAGCAACAATCGTGGCAAAGAACAGATAAGCCTCAGAAGTAAA
The DNA here is from genome assembly GCA_007922195.1 of Podocnemis expansa. Classification (NCBI taxonomy): domain Eukaryota; kingdom Metazoa; phylum Chordata; order Testudines; family Podocnemididae; genus Podocnemis; species Podocnemis expansa. Next base: position 47,400,306 of record ML681963.1, read on the forward strand.
GAAAACAATCCATGACCTCTGCCTCTACACTGAACCAAGGGCAGCAAAGTGACATATACTGCTGAGAACATTTCACAGACCGCTCAACCAAAAATAATCACACACAAGGGAGTAGCACTGCCAAGAACCATCAGCCCCTGCCCCCAGATCATATCTCACTTATGCAAGAGTACAAACATTAGTGTACCCACGAGCCTGCAGTGTAATCAAATGGGTGAGAAGCCAAAGAGGAACTGAACAAGGTCATCTGCAACAAATGCAGTAAAAAGAGACTGAAATCTATTTTCCAGGACAAGCTCAGCATCTTCCACCATTAAAAAGAAACCTCCCAGGTCTCAAGAGACACTACAAACCACTCAAGCCTCACCCTTGACATACAGTGATACAAGATACTCATGGTACCAATCAGAGAAAGCCAGGCACATCTATTTTCCTAGCCATGTCTCAAGTGGGGCTGGGGCCCTTTTTGGTTTGAACAAAAAGTTTTATTTTGATAGTATTAATTTAAAAAAAGATTTCAACAATGACGACACAATGTGTTTCACTGCTAAGAGACCCTGGAGGAAGTGACATGAGAATGAACAGGTGGCTGGAGCCTGCAGTCTCCACAAGGGAGAGTCAGCTGCATTGGCCTCTGCTCTCCCAGTAGGTTTAGTGGTGTCCAATCCCAGCTTTATTCCAGCTGCGCAAGATGATCTAGAGCAGTGGTTGTCAAACTTAGGGTTGGGACCCACTACTGGATTGCAGACCCTCAAGTGCTGGGTTGCGGTACCCCTTGCTGCCACTGCCAAAAGACTAGAGTGCATTGTCCAAAGATGTAATTGCTGGGTCACAGGCATAAATGATTTTTTTTCCAACTGGGTCCTGAGAAAAAATGCTTGAAAACCACTGATCTATGGAGAGGGCCTGACTGAACAGGTCACGGGGTCAAATCAGGAACCGGCTGGGGGTAGCAGGGCGTGGAGACGTGACCTAGTGGTTAGAGCCAGAACCTGCATCCCAATCTGTGCCAAGCTTGGCAACTCTTGTTGGGTCACCGCAGGCTCCCGACCACTGTTCCCTCTAGGCTGCGCGCGTGTATGCACGCACACAGATCGTGAAACCTGCACACACAAAAATTCAATAGTGCTAATACTGGTGCTCACAAAGAAAAGTTTTTGCACGCACACACAAAAAATCGTAATTAAAGGGAACATTGCTCCCGACTGCACCCTACGGTGCCTCAGTGTCCCCACCAGCTGACGGGGCGAGGAAAGTGCGGCACGGGGGGGGGGCAGTGCCAGGGAAAGGCGGCAGACAGACCAAGGGGGGGTTTGCTTAGCGGGGTCCTGCCCCCCCCCCCGGGCCTGGCCCCTCCATCCCTCCCCCACCACACGGGCACCTAGGGCGGCCCCTCCCTCGCTCACCCACCCCGCCACCTTCTCCCGCCCGCGCCACGGCGGAACCTGCCGGTGCCGGTACCGGTACCAGAGCCACAACCGCCGCCGCCGCCGCCGCCTCCTTCCCCCTCACCCGCGGCTTCCACTCAGCCATAGAGTCCTGACCCGGAAGTGCAACGCGCCTCTTCGCCCTCAGAATTATTACTTCCGGCAACTCGCCGCCCCTCCCAACCGTGGGCCTGCGCCGTTACGTCACGCGCCTCGCCTCCGCCCAGCCAGTGGCGGTTGCTGGAGAGCGGCGACTCCGCCCCCGGGTGGCCGCGGGAGGGCAGGTGCGTCGCTTGGCGCCCGTGGGCGGCGCGGGGCGGTTAAAACCCACCACAGCGGCCCAGCGGGGCTTTAGCGACTTTCCCGTTGGGGGCGGAGACGCGGGGGCCTCGCCCTCCCGCCTCCTGGGGGGAGCGGGACACTTCCTTCAAGCCATAGGGTGCAGAGGCCTAGGGAGCCCCTTGCAGCCTGTGGGGGGGGGGAGGGACCCCCTGCCCCTCCCCGCCTGTGGGGCAGCTCAGAAATTAGAACTTTGCCCCCTTGGGTTTTGCCCAAAGGTTTTCGGCCAGGTTCAGTACCAAAGGGGGTCTTCCACCAACACCCCCACCCCCGATAAAACCACACACCAACTAACCACACAAAAACTAAAACATTTCAGTTCAGTTTTCCAAACAAAAGGAGCAGGCAGGTGTTCACAGTTCCTGGCGGGAACAGGCCAGCCTCCACTGCCACACACGGGCACCAAGGCAAGGCTGCTCCCATCATGGAAAGGAGGACTGGGAAGTATGGAAAGGAAGACATTGGAGGAAATGTAGTATTAATGTAATATTCTGTTTTTGGGGGGCCCTGGAATGCTGCGCCTTAAAAAGAGGGTGTTCCAGTGTACTCCAACCCCTGTAAGTTAAAACCCAGACAAAATCATGTATTTTTAAAACGGCTGCTGGACAGAGGACGTGAAGGTAAAAAGGAGGACATGTTCTTTTGCCTGACGTCTGGTACTCCTACATGTCACAGATTTTAGCAATAAGGTTCCCAGGAACCTAGGCACGTTTCAATCAGAACATGGCTGTAGTGCCAACTGGAGACATTTCTATCGAACATTTGGGGTTTAAATGAATTGTCTTTTTCTAACTAATCTGTTCCTTTCCCAGGACAATTTCCAGTCAGCTTTATTGGCCTCTGCTCCCTGTCAGGCTTGGTAGTGCCCAAACCCCAGACTATTTCTTTTGTTCTTTTTTCTTTCCCTAAGGCTTTGGCAGGAGAATCCTTCAGTGCAGGGAATGGCTGGAGCAAGGAATGGCCTCAGGGGATGCCCTGAAGGGGCACCCAAGTGAGGGGTTTCCTTGAGATTTCTCCTCTCTGCCCCACAGTTGCCTACATTCCTGTGGTAGGATAAGTCCTTCACCAAGGGCTGGTTGCTGCTCTCATAGTTTAAAAGGATAAGATGCAAAACTCAACTATACAAGACATATACCTCCCTTCTAGAGACAGGTTTATTCATGCTGGAGGCTACTAGATAACTCTCACCTATAACAGAGCTACCAGATACTGTTTCCATACCAATTCCTACTGCCCAGCTGCTTCCTAATCCAAAGCCAGAAAGCCAAGATAGATGCCTATTAGCAATTGAAACAAGGAATCTGGCGGCACTTTTAAAGACAAAAAATTATCTATCACATGAGCTTTTGTGGGAGAGAATCCCACTTCATCAGAGGGTTGAAGTGGGATTTTCTCCCACAAATGCTCATGCGATAAATTTGTTAGTCTTCAAAATTACCACCGGACTCCTTGTTTGTTTTGGTGGATTAGACTAACATGGGCTGCCCCTTTGGTACTAACAGTTGAGTAGTTTTAATTGCTTTGTAAGGGGTCCTTCCCACAACTGAGAGGGCTGGTTTAGCTTAAGAACACAACATAGAATTATTTTGCATTGCTAAATGGTGGTCAGCAGTGAGGTATTTGCTCTCTATTCACCACAGCATTTCCAAAATATCCTTCACTCCCAGAACTGCAGCTCTTCATCCTAGAGTTCTACAAAAGCAGTCAGGCACATTTAATCCACAACAGGAATTTACCCTGCCTACTCTTGTTTTTTTCCTGCTTTTTACAGTGGAGCTTTAGACATAGGCCAGTCACTAAAGGAGACTAGAGCCATTAGTAGAAATACAAACAAGGAATCTGGTGGCACTTTTAAAGACTAATATTTATATATTGCATGAACTGTCATGGGAGAAAATCCCACTTTCTATGGCAAACATGCTAGCTGCCCCATGAGGAAGGGAGCAGGAGTCTATGCATCTCAACTCACAGTTGCATTTCTATGGCAACATAGCCTATGTGGACTTACCAATGAACCTTTAAAAACCTGGGCTTTTAAGTCTATTCACATCCAGAGTACAGGAGAGTCAGTCTCCTCAGAAACAGGCTATGTTCCAGGGTTCCCCTGTTAGTTCGAGAACATTCATCTTCTGTTCCTTCTAGTCTCAATGACTATCAAGAATTTGCAGTAATATCCTGTCGTAGGTGTCACACTGCCAAACTTGTGGCAGCAGCAGAGGGAGGTTTGCATGGGAAGAATGAGATCATATGGATCTGAGGTAGTGCAGTATGTGGAGGGTGTTCACCTTTGCGTTGGCCCTGGCTTAAAACACTGGCCCTGAGACAATAAAAGTTTTGACACCACCGCCCTCACTACATCCTACCTTTCAGTGCATGCTCAGCTATTTCAACCCTGCTTATTCTTTCATGTTATTCATTTGGAAACATCTTGATTTGGTACAATTGCCAATGTATCAAAATGACAAGCAAAACTATTTATTTTTCAGATTTTTTTTTTATTATTACAGCAAAAATGAGTGAACTAAGCTGGTACAGATGGTAGACTTGAGAACCTCTCACAAGAATTACCTATAAAGCTTTTCCAGAACACTGAGTTAATGTGTAATGTAATTTTTAAAAAATAGATATGGTTGCTAACAAAACTATAACTAGATGTTTAAATATGTAAAGCCATTTTAGGAAGAATGAGAATGTTTGTGTTTTGTGCATACACTTTTCCAAAGTAACCTCTGCATGTATTAACTTAATACCATACTGCTGCTTAATTCCAAGATGACTGGGCAATGCAAATGGAGAACAGTGTCAATGGTTGAGACATAGCAAATATCTCAGTGATGGGTTGGCTAGTATTACTTTTTTGTAGGATATTTCTTATCTCCAATACACTAAGCAGATGATCAATGATAACTAAGTAATCCTTGAGAGCTCTCAAATACTGCTACCAAAAATGTCCAGCATAGCCTGACTACAATATTCTGAAATTAGTCACACACATTACAACTGAAATGTCTCCAATGTAAATTGAACGTTTGTAAAAAATACACTATTTGAGAATGTTCACGTCTAAATGTGAATTGTGTCTAGACAAGAATACTAGATGAAAATAAATTTTATACAAACTGATTAAAAAAACTCCCAGAGGAGGAGGAAATGAAAAGGCTTTCCCCTGAATTACAGCTGTCAGAAATCAGCCCTGACCTATTTGCAATTTAAGATCAGACCATCACAAAGCACAGATGATCAAGGGAAAAAAGCCTCTATTTCATCCTCTTCAGAACTATTAAGATCACCTATAAAATCTATGAAGTATATAATAAAAATATGAAAAGTTTGGCACATATTAAAAAAGTTCAGGACATTGCTTTTGTTAAGAGTTCACTTCTCAAAATTAGATCAGAGATTATATGATAAACAGTGATTAGTTCCTTTAGGTAGCTTTACCATTACAAGATTAATAGTGGAATCTGACTCTTTTGGAGATTGAAACAACAGTTCCAGAGCCCCTGGAGTATATTGTTTATTCTTCAAAAAAGAATTCTTTCCACCATGCTTAATTTCTAATGATCTGATTCTACTTTAGGTAGGGAAAATGCCCATTTCAGGAACATAAGAGGGAGATGATGGTCGTTTCAGGCAATGCGAAGGATACCATAGGTCTAGGTTTTGGTCCTAATTTGATTGGGAATATTTTATGCATTAATTAACTGTCTGCAGCAGCAATTCATTGGGGCCATTTTAACTAATACCCACCCAACTGTTCTTATCCCCCTTAGCTTTAGATGCATTTAGTGTTGTCGTAGTGAAAGGCTTTCCTTGTGTCCACATTGATGCGGCACTAACTGTGGCATTTTATCTTGTGTACCCCTGATGAATTCTGGTTATCCTGCTGTGGTGATCACTGATGAACCTCAGAACAACAGCGAGAGGAATACTTCCACCAACTGTCTTACCATAGTAGTATGGTGAACTCACACTTGCTGCCTTAAGCACTTGTTTTTTGCATGCAATTGGGGTAATTTGCACTACCAGTACAGCTAGCAAAATATGAATTAAGATTCCAAGTATGGGGTACAAAGCACTTCTCACTGATATAAGGGCAGAGCCATTGATGACTCTAATGTAGGGAGGGCCCTGAAGCGAGTATATTTTAATCCCATTTTTTTCAGGCCTTGGGAAATCAAAAACAGTCTTTTAGCTGTTCATATAAGGCCCTGTGTAAAAGGAAGATCATCTGAATGCCTTCTTCAAGTGAGGGATATTTCTACAAAGGATGGTTGGAAGTTTAAAATCCCTTTATTATTATTATTTTTTAAAGCAATGAAATCATTTCTAACTATTTTAAAATTTGTAAAACCCTAAATCTTAGGTCTGAGCTCAGCCCAGGATTTGCTAAGGAAGGTAAGGGCCCTGAGTCTCCACTGAAAAAAAATCACAGCCTAAGCCACAAGAGTCTTTAACATAGAGGCATTGCATGTTTGCTAAGTGACTACAGCTACTTTTGCACAAGAGACCCTGGCTCTTTTTCTTCAAACAATACTATTTACAAACACCAATAACTGTCACAATCACCGTAACAAATGCTGCCAAGCCTGGGTCTGTAATGTATTTCTAGTATTTCAGAGATGCCTGCAGGAGCAAAACAACACAGTTATAAAGCTAATGTTGGGAAGCATCCCACAGGTGGATGTCACTACAAGGAGGTTGTGGTGACCTGTTTGCATGGGTTATGCACACCATGAAGGTCCATCAATGGCTATTAACCGAGATGGTCAAGATAGAACCCCATGTTTTGGGTATCCCTAAGCCTCTCATTACCAGATGATGGGACTGGATGACAGGTGATGGATCACCTGATAATTGCCCTCATTTTTCATTCCTTTGGAAGCATCTGGCATTGGCCTCTGTTGGAAGACAGGATAGAGAGCTAGATGAACCACTTACTGACCGAGTATGGTCACAGTTCTGTTCTTATGTAAAAGCCCCAATACTTGTCACATCACTGATAATAGCAGTGTTTTGCAATCTAAAATTTGTCTCTGTCACCTAAACTAAATTCAACCCCCACTCAAGCAAGCCATGTTTGTCTTTTGGCCAAGTGTTTGGCTGTTCAGGATGGCTAGAGATCAAAAGCATTGTGTTTTGGCAAGTTCTCCTTCATTCTGTATGCTTGGAAAATTGTCAGGTGCAGTTTTTAAATTTCAAAAGGATAGCCGTGTTAGTCTAGTCCAGTAAAAAAACCAAGGAGTTGTGTGGCACTTTAAGACTAACAGATTTATTTTTTGCATGAGCTTTCGTGGGAGAAGACCCCACTTCCTCAGATGCTTCGAAGATGGGTGAACTTACAGAAGGGAATGAAACTAAATGCAAGGGGGTGTAAAACATAGGATCAGGTCATAAAATAACAGCAAATCAGAGCAGTTTACAGGCTCAGATATCAGAAATCAAAGAACAAAGAAATCAGTTGCTGAGCACTTCCATCTTCCTAATCACTCGATGACAGATTTGTTAATGACTGTCGTTAGAGATGTACCTGGGACATCAAGACTTCAAAGAGAAACAGCTGAACTCGAATTAATATGCCAGCTAAATTCTGTGAAAGCAGGACTTAATCCAGACTATGGGTTCTTTTCCCATTACAAAGGGTAATTTGACTTCAGGCTTCCCGTCGTTTGAGCCTGTAAACTGCTCTGATTTGCTGTTACTTTATGACCTGATCCTATGTTTTACACCCCCTTGCATTTAGTTTCATTCCTTTCTGTAAGTTCACCCATCTTTGAAGCATCTGAGGAAGTGGGATCTTCTCCCACGAAAGCTCATGCAAAAAATAAATCTGTTAGTCTTAAAGTGCCACCCAACTCCTTGCAGTTTTTAAAGTAGCTAGTGAAAACAAAACCAAACCCCCAACCTTCTTTTAAATTTTACAGCAGGTAATGTGCAAGAAACCATATGAACCTTCCATTTCAAAGGAAGCTTCTGCATTTGCTTCTGTAGTAGGACTGGATTCATTTACTTGATGTGATTTGGAAACATGCAAAAAATAAATATGGATAGTAGCGTGGGAGGAGTTTTGAGTGACCTTGGCCCTTTGGGGGGTACATACAGGACATCTTCTGGGATAAGAACTTTCAAGGCACTCAACAACACTGAAGACGGTTGTTGACCAATTGCCCACTGCCAATTGCACTATATGAATTTTGTAATCCCCCTTCTAAGGCAAAAACTTGAATAAATGAAATGTGTCTTATGCCATGCCATGAAGCACAAGTGAGGGATTCTAGCAGACCTGGAACTAGATTATTTCCAGATCTGAACAATCTCCAGCTGAAACATCCTACCTTCAGATGTAGATGTTGTCAGGAAAGGTGTCCTAGCTGATTGGCCACTGCGGCAACTCAAAGAGAAACAATCTCAACTATTCAGGATTTTAAATACGTAACAGTTTATAGATCAGTGTTCTGCAACGCCCTGAATTGCACCCAGGAACAAAGAGAATTGGTGTAATTTGCTAAATATTTGCAAAAAGGCCCAATTCTGCAACTCTTGCCCACATGGAGTAGCACTTAACATAAGTGTTTAATGTCCCTGTGACTATTGCATGGCACTGTTCAGCAAGAGTAATGAGAGTTGAAACAAGGCCCTAAACAACAAGCATTTCTGGTTTTCATTCAAGGTAGCTAGAACTTGAGTTTTACTACACACAGTCTTTTAACAAAAAAAAAAAAACCAAAAAAAAAAAAAGGAAAATGTGAGGACTGGTAACAGATAGGACTTGGAGACAAATGCACAAAGAGTGCATTAAGCTCATAAATTACAGTATTTTAGCTCCTGTAGAAGTTTCCTAAACTCAAAAGGATAAGTTAAGTGTAATTAAAGTACTAAAAAGACGTGCAGTGTAGAATGTAGAGCCTTGCTATTCAGATCAAGACTCCAGTCCTAGAACTGTTTGCCTTTTGGTATCAATATCATGAACAGTATATCTTTGGCCATCTCTACTGAGCATTAACTTGCCCTTTTTTTTAGGTCTGTAGGAACCGTTTGGCTTTTTGAAGTCCTTCCTTCAGGAACTGGAGGTAGGTCGCAGTGGAAGGATCTTCAAAATTGGTTGAGAAACTAAAAATGCTGCTCTCAACTTCTTCAGGCTTCATAGAAGTAATATCCAGGAAATAGTTGGCATTGATATGGTGAACCTGGAAAGGATGCATGTATTGGCAGGGCAGAAATGAATAAGCACAGGTACAAGGACATTGCATCATCCAGTGGATTAGCACATAGTCAGTTACTAGACAGTGACGGATTTTTTGCCCTTTGCCTTACATTTCAGGATCTCCAAATTCTTTGCCTCCAACCACTCTAGGAGGGAAGGCAAAAATGGCTCCCATTTTATAGATGGGGAATGGATGGACCAGGAGGTTTACAGAATCATAAGACTGGAAGGGACCTCAAGAGGCCTCTAATCCACTCCGCTGCTCTTCTAGCCCATTTTTCAAGAGTGCTGAGCACCTGCAGCTCACATCATGGGAAGTGGGGCTACTCAGTACTTCTGAAAATATCTCACCATAGTAATTCTGGCAAAATCATACAGGAATACTATGGTAAAGCCAGGACTAATACCTTAGCTATTGGCCAATTTTAGGGACTAGACATGAAAAGCATAGGAGACTTTTTTCATCATCATCCTATGCACCTCTGTCTATCTGATTACTACCACGTGTCTGCTACATGGCTTTGAGGGGCTAATTCAGCCCTGGCAGGCTGTTCCTTTGCAGGTTTGCAGACAGCAGGTGTGGACATTCCAATTGCCAATGTTTAGCCAAAGCAATACAAGAGTCAAGAGCTGTTGTTTAAGTTTAAAGGGGACACAACAAACGCGAAGTCTACTGACTTGTTAATGAGTCTAATCCACTGTGACAAGCCCAAAGGAATGACAGGGAGGGACCAAGCTGTTGCAAAGTGTGCTAAAAGGGAGGGTCCCTCATAGAACAGAGCTAGAACACAAGACAAAGCCAGAGAAGAAAATGTTGTAGAACGGGTGGCCAAATTTATGGAACTCAAGAGCCACACAAGTTGATTATTAAACCTTTGAGCGCTGCACTGAGGCATATAACCATATACTTTTACCTACTCCAAAATTACTAAGTTTAAAATTCATTGCACACTTTAATTTGATCATCAAAAGAGGACAAATATTGATCCTACTAATGTCAAATTCTAGTAATTACTGAAGGTTACCATGAAAATTAGGTCTATACAGTAAAAACTTAGCTGCTACTCGATGTAGAAGACTGCAGGCTAGTGGCAAGTTATTTAAAATCCCAACCATGCTGCACTTCTCCCCACCATCCCTGACCATGCCACGCTTCTCCCCACTGTCCCGACTGCCTCCTGAACTCTTAGGCTGGGGTTGCTTTCCTAAACTGATTTGCTGACGTTCTTCTGGGAGCCACAGTTTTTCATTCAAGAGCTGCATGTAGCTCCCGAGCCACAGTTTGGCCACACCTGGTGTAGAAGAATCTAGTGAGGTCACAGAAATGGCAGCTACAATCTAAGGACGCTTAGGCCCAGTCTACATGGCTGGAAAAATTTGGTGGCAATCAACAGGAGTTATGCAAGCTACACAGAGTAGTGTGCATAATTCCTGCCCACATCCTAACTTCCCTTTAGTACAGTGTCTTCACAGTGCTATACCAACGAGAAATGTGTTTCTGCCACTTGAGGGGGTGGTTTTATGAAGTCAATTTCCAGATCAACTGAGTGGTCAGTTAAGACATGCCCAGTTGATCCAGAAAAATCCATCTGCCAGCAGTGACTTTGCTGCCATTAGCATGGACATACCCTGATGAGGGGTGAAGAAACAAAGAGAGGGATCTGCATGGAATTTTTATTACTTCTCTATAGATCTGCAGACTGCTTGGTCTGGTCTGTGAGTGGAGTGTGATTAGATACCTCTGCAGACTGTGTGTTACTTGCCTCATCTGTCACAACATCCCTAACAGTGAAACAGCAACTCAGTGGGTCCAGCTTTGGTAGCATGCACAGGGAGTGTATGATAGTCACTGGGAAGACTTGGGAGAGTTGCTTTAGTTTCAGGGCCTTGGCAGCTGGGCTGCAGAATCCCATATCTCAGGGAAGTGGATAGAGAATCTGCACCCTCAGAGTGTGCTAGAGGCCCAGAGAGAGTGACTAGATTGCCAAATCTCATCCTGACAGCACATGGGATCCAAAGGCTTGAGTCCAGCATGACAGCCTAGTGGAGCTCAGCCAAGGCTGCAACAGTAGCTAATTTAGAAGTCAGCAGACGAGCAATTAGACAAGGAGGTGGATAGAGGAATGGGAACCAGGAACTCGAGATGCTGACTCAGAGACTAGAGAGAGAGCGTGTGCACAAGCAAAACTATGTTTCAGTTTCCCCATCTGTAAAATGGACATACTATTTACCATTTCTCATTGGCTCTAACAAGAGCATCCTGGGTGCTTTGGCAGATGGCAAGCCTAGTTGCTGGGACAGTTGAGGAGCAGTTTATGTTTGCCAAGCTCATAGAGGATAAGAAGTGCTTTGTAAATGCTCAGCTGACACATCTCAGTAATTTAGTAACTGCACGCAGCTCTGATAGCTCATGACAGCAGAGGCGTAGTTCACCCTACGTGCCTTACAGTCACTGCAATATGTTGATTTATTGCCTGACATGCCAAGTGATTCTCAAGCCCTTCCTAGAGAGATGTTCTCTTAATAAAAGGGCAGGAAGAGAGGACAAAGGGGCTTACAGATGGAAAGGTCAAAACCCAGCCCACCCAAAGTGTCTGACGTACCACTGTTCCATTGGGAAGGCAGATCATCATCTCCACAGGGAAGTTGTATTTCTCTAGATGCAGGTCAGCTAGTTTGCTGTACAATTCATTCTGTCTCTTGGTCTGTAAAAAAGAACCCCAAAAAGACAGGAGAAAAAAGAGGAAAGACAATATGCACTCGGGAATGCTAGAGGGAACAGAAGAAGGGGAAAGCAAAAGCAAGGCTGAACAGCTGTTAAGTAGCAGTAACATAAATAAGGGATCCAGTTTTATTTGCCCAATTGCTTCTTTCACTCAGGATACCCCACTAGAATCTACCATAGCACCGCCACTGAATTGTCAGCATCACCCCCTGCCACTGCATATTGGCCAGAGGTTTGGATTCTTTAGTACATGCTTCTCCAGAGCTCGGGTCACTGTGACTGAGTGACATCTGGACTCTCAGTCCATGCTGAGACAGACATTAACAAAACTAGGAAACTGGCAGAATTTATGATCCATTAAGGGGCTGCTACAAGCCAACAGAACCATGAGCACTTAGTTTGGAGGACACTTCCTAACTCACAGTGGTGGTGAGTGCACAGAGATATGGACACTAATTACACAGGACATGACCAGCTGTAGGTGTAGCTCCCTTTTCAGTAATTAATGCTGGCACTACTTTGATTCTTCTAAAAGAAGCCTGCCTACGACCTCTGGAGACAGACTTCCTCCATATAAGTGCCAAACAGGCCCAACTTGAGACTTGGGGTACACATTTCTTTGCCAGAGTACAGTACTTGATCTAAAGGGATCCTTGTAGGAGCTCAGGCTCCAGCCAGGCCAGTCCAGAGCAGTCAACACAGGAGTTAATTGGCATCCAATGCGCTAGTGACCATGCAGTTTGGACACTTGACCACCTGGGAAATGGAGAGAGACTCAAACTTCCAATGCAATGGCCTCACATAACCTGGACTGATGGAGATGAAGGTTCCGCAGACCATTCAGGCACCTTCCAGCTGTGTCCAGCCCTTTCTCACTCTTGCATAATGCCTTATGTGAAGATATTGGCATTTATATGCAGACCTAGCCTCAACAATACCCTCTCACAGCTGGGGGGTGGGGAGCAGTATTCACTTCCAGTGAGGAGAGAAGCACACAGTACTAAGGGTGTGGAAACCCATAAATCTTTATGGCAGCCCTATGAGATAGGGATAGGGAGATGCATTATTCCTGGTTTCCTGATGCTAAGACTGAGGCACATAGACCAGGTTACTTGCCCAAAGTTACCCAGGGAGCCTGTGGTGGAGCAGGCAACTGAATCCAGGCACCCCTAGAACCTTTGCCACCAGACAATCATTCTGTACATTCTTCAGGCCTCAGGACTGTCAAGCTGGGACCTTTCACCAGCACTACATGCGTGGAAGCCAGCTGCTACAAAATCACTTACCTGTAGCTCTTCTAGTTCCTTCACCAGTGACCAGCTACTGATGAAACTCTCATTCAGCAGAGCAAGGATGGGCGAACTTTCCAGGACTGTCTCCCGGAGAGTTCGCCCTGAACCTGGCACAGAACAAGAGAGAGAGCAGTTTGCCAAGCTGCCTGACACAGACTCCTGCCATGGAAATTGGGGTGCCAGTACTAGGTCAACTGCGGGCTGCCTCAGCAGCTTGCATGGGGCACCCTTGACTGGGTCTGAGGTTTTATTTCTCCCTAAGCAAGGAAAGGAGAGTTTAGTTACATCCATCACAGGCTATTCTATGTAATTTATTGGAGTCCCTATGCAACGAGTGCTCTAAGAGTAAGTTAACCAGAGCAGAGTCCATTAATCTTCCCCTTTAACACAGACATGCAGTCTGCAGAATATAGATCCCAAGAATGCAGGGGAAGCTATTTGGATCAGAATGGTTCACTGCACTCTGGGAGGTACTAGGCTTGATTCTCCTTGACCTTGCAGCTCGTGTCATCATTTATACCTGTCCAGAGTGGGTCCAAACAAAAGATCCTGGATTTAGTAGCATTTTCCATCCACTTTGCCTAGATGTGAGGGGATACAAGGCACCAAGTGGGAGAAGAATCATGCTGTACTCATCAGAGACTGCAGCTGTCTTATTAGACTGATTGGAGGGCAGGCAGTAGCTGGGGGTGGGGTGGGGGGTGGGGTTGACACAGGGAGTAAAAGAGGGAAACATGCTGGGGCATTGTGGGATGCCCCAGCATAAGTCTGCAGAAGCAAAGATGGGCTCAAGCCACCAGACTGAGACCTAGCTCCAAAGCTTCCTTGAGATGAAGGATATTTAAATTTGAGGGGCTGGTTTGGGCCCAATACAGTGACAGCCTGTTGCAGCAGGGCTTTGATCTGGGTTCTACTCAAAGGGCTTTGCTACCAAGGCAGTGTAACATTAGACACCTGCAGTTAGTTTCCCCACTGATTCCAGTGGCCTTGTGGAAGCCTGGACGAAGCATTTATTTGCCCTCCCTTCCCAGCTGGGAGGGGAAGGTGGTTTGGCTGCTCTTGTAGGGTGCCCCAAACCCTTGCGTCCAGGTTGGCAGCAGCTCACCTCAGCAGGATTGGTCATCCAAGGCGCCCCACAGCAGGATGGAGTGCACCAGTTTATTTTCAGCTTTTGCTCTATCAAAAGCCAGTGTAAAGGGAAGGTATGAAACCTGCAAGGAGAGAGTCACTTGGAGATGCTGACGCCAAAGCAGCCCATTGGACAAGGCAGGGTTTAGAGATGCTGTGCCTGCTACATCACACTACACATATATACAAAACCAGACCTAGTCACTAAACAGGGCTAAAGTCACTTTTCATTTCAAGTCACTGTGGTTTGTGTATTTCCTGCTGATAAGGAAAGTTCATTCCCCAAGATCATGTTGCAGCATTCAGCCGATGCAAAAAGAAAACCACCATTGCTTGCCTCTCTCAAAATAGCACCAGTGGCAGCTGATACAAGGAAAGAGCCAATAACTAAAATACAAGCTTGGAACACAGGCGATTGGGTCTTTATTCCGGCCTCCATCATTGGCTCCCTCGACAACTTCCCTATTCCCCTCCCCAGACTCCAACCGGAAAATGGCATCATGCATTTAGCTCACTGAAGTGTTGTGAGACTGCATTCATTCAAGTCCAAAGCCAACGTACCTGGATAGTGGGTTCTAGAGGTGCAGAGCATTAAAACTAGCATAGGTCATCACCCCATAGTTCTTAAAGTCCCCCAGTATGGTGGAGCACCTTAGTGGAGTGCCCAAACCAAAACATTACACTGAAGAAGCAACATTGGGGTCTCTTTTCTTACCTTTTTAAATGGGTACATGGCAACTTCTAGCTTCTGGGCTGCCTCTTCAAAGCTTATTACACGCTGCCAGTTTATCTCTTCAAACACAAACTGAATTGGCTCCCCTGCAGGGTCTCTGCTGTCGATTACGTTGCCATTTTCATCATGAATCACAGAAGGGATGGACGGCCCTGAAGACTCTAACTCCATCTGGATGACAACACCAGAGACGTTAGTCCTTAGAAAGTTACAGTTGTAGCTCCTGCCCATAAACTGCAGGTCCATGCCCAGAGACAGAACAAAGATATGCACACACACACACACAAGTGGATCTGAGTAATGTTAATGAAAATGTAATAGATCATCTATTTGATTTGTATGCACGGTAGCCCTGTTTAGTCTGTTTTGTACATGCATGTGTGGGATGGTCCTCCTGAACTCCCCATTTTCCCTCCAGGTACGGCTTTGTGCTTTTCTAGGTGGGAAATGCATCAGAGGCACCTTGCGATGATGCAGCCAAGTTTTTATGTGGAGATTTTCTGCGCTGGGGCACCCAATAGCCAGCTCTTCACTAGGACTGATCACCTGTCCAGTAACAGGCTGGTGCTTCACCCTGGCAACTACAAAACCAGCCAGATGTTCAGTGTCTTTGGGAAGCAATTTTCAAGACCCACACTTTGCCACAAGGGGGTGCAATAGTGAAAGCTGTGAGACAGCATCACTGCTGAGGTGTTACAGGCAAGGCCAGGACTATACTTCTTGTGACTTTGGGTGTCTGTCACAACACCGCCATTTTTAATTACTTAGGGGAAAAAGAGCTAGCCTCAGAGAAGCACAGCACTGCCTGTCCCAGGCATCCAAACATCAAGAGTTAGGCCCCCTCATCCTCAGTTACTAGATTAAAAAAAAAAATTAAGCCAACTAGATTTTGTGGTTTTCATTTATTCTCTTGGTTTTGACACTTTATGGTTCAGGTTCCACAGCCAGGTGGGTTATAAGAAGACTTTAATGTATACGCCAAGATACTTGTAATCACGTGACTCCCCACAACCTGAGCTTCAAGAAAACCACTAAATGTTGAGAGCATAATGTTAAAAATAATGAATCAGGAGCCGTTTCTGCACAGTGCCCCACATGCACGATGGTACCATCTAGACCCATACAAGCTTGCATGAAAAATATGTGATGATGGCAGATACGATGTTGCAAGGCTGCCATGGGCTAGACCATGCTGAATGCTAGCTATGATACCACACATGTAAAGGAGAATAAGTTACTACAGACCTGAGGCAGGTAACCTATATCCACTTCCATGTTGCTGTTTTCACTCGCCCCATACAGCCATTCCATGTCAACGTTTAGCGACCTAGCAGAAAATCCAGCACATTCAGTAACAGCAGTGTCTAAGAATTATGCAGTTGAACTTGAGCCACTTCTCTAGAAACATCCAGTTTCCCCAGGACAGATTCAGGACTAAAACCTAGGTGCTGCATGGGACCCCATGGAGCTCTGCCAAAGTCAGTGGGGTTCTGCATAGGTCCACTGATTATGGATCTTACTGAAAAATCAGGGCCCAAGTGCCTCCCCAGTACGAAGAACAGAGCAGCGGAGTCATCTGTGAGCTCTAATGTGTTTATATGCTTTTAGAGGGGAGGAGAAAAAAAAGTTTTTACCCTCTCTTCCTCCCAAGCCCTGAGGATTTGGGAATTCCATTCCTGTTGAACACTTTTTTGTGCAAGCAGCGAGCTCCCATAAAGGGCATGCTGCCAGAACTGTAAGGATCAAGTCACCATGGTAATGTTCTCTCTTGAATCTTTATTCAAACCATCAGGGTCCAAGAAAGATTTGAGCTTTTATCTCCTGAAATGCTTCCAGCCACTTCTCAGGCAGCAGCAATGAAACCATGTAAATCTGTACACACAAAACATTAGTCTTTGAAACAGGAAATGAAATTTATTTCAAAGTGATTCACACTATGCTAGACTCCAGTGCACTAAGACATGTGGAGATCACCAGGGTTTTTCTCCCCCATCCCCCTCCTGCCCGCCCATGATGTTCCAAGCAGCCATGAGACAGGATTACCATTTAAAGCAGGTATGCATGTTCAACAAATCAGATCCTTAAATAAGCTAAGCGTTTTTCAAAGGCTCTATTCAAAACTTGCCGCTGCTGCAATAAGAAGTTCCCTAGTTATGACAACAGTGGAGTTTATTTTGTTTCTATTTACAAGTGACTTCTTGCAAGAGGTAAACCACCAGGAGGTGTGTGATTTAACATAGGTGCTGGATGACTTTTCTGTGGCATTTGCAGTGGCCCTGCTTCAACTGCTTACAACTACAGCCTCACCTCTAATGGCAAACAGAGCCATCTCTGGAACTCTTTAATGGGCAGCTAGCCAGACACTTCCCGGTTTAAGGTTTGCAGCAGCACACATAAGGAAGGGGATAATATATATTAAGTGATTTTCATCCAAAATTTTCTGAGCACTTTTAATGACGTCTCAAGTACAGGCTGAACAAATTCCTTATTTTTACAGGCACATAAATTCAAACAACTTGGGGGGAAAAAACCCAAAAAACCAAAACCAAAAAAAACAACAACCCTGAAGTCTGTGACAGAGCCAGAGCAGACTCTAGCTTTCTGGGGTCCCGGTCCCAAGTACCAGCTTCTAATGCCCACCCCCACCCCAGCCCTGAGAGCTCAATAGTGAAATCACACTACACAATATTAATCCCCATGATAATTTATGGACCATATGAAGGAGAGAGAATGTTGCCTGGGGATCTGAGCATGGGGTAATGAGCTAGGTTCTAACTCATATTGTAACACAGATTTGTGTGTGAATTTGAGTAGTCACTTAACATCTCTGTGCTCAATGAGATGTAAATCTTGGTTAAGTGGCTTGGTTAAATGGCTCAATGAGATGCAAATCTTGGTTAAGAGTCAATGCACTTTGAAAGCTCATGTGATAAATAAATTTGTTTGTCTTTAAGTGCCACAGGACTCCGTGTTTATTCAGACATAGAATGTCAGTGTTAGTGCAAGGAATAGTCTCTAGCTCCCTGAGACACAGTGCAGCAGCAGGTTTGAGACTTAAGCTTCAGTCTTTGTTCTGTTTTCCAGTTAATCTCAGGTCTTTGTTCAGTGTATGCTGAAAATGGGGGTGGGGTGGAGGTGGAGATGGGGAGAGGAAAAAAAGACAGCCATACCTCTTGTTAGGGACAAAGAGCTTGAATTCTTGAACATGGGAGGAATCTTTGGAGAGGACAATGTGGCCTGTGAACTGGGCAGGGGAAAACCAGAAAGGAAAGTCTGGAGGCTCATTCAGTTGGAACTCAGCATGGATCCTGAAACAGGAAGAGACTCATCAGCCATGGTGCCCTAGCCAAGACCAAGAAAGAGGAAGAAGAAGAGAGAATGGGTCACACATGCCAGAAGCTAGCCACATTGTTTCATGTGCTTTTGGGGCCACTCAGATACTGTGGTGATAACAGCCATACAAGAACCAGAACAGATGAGATTATACAAGAACCATCTGTGAGAAGAACCAGGCCAGCATGAGGACTAAAATCATTCCATTGGTTTTAGAAACTGCTCTATCCCCTGACTAAAAAAAAATTAGATCCTCCCCTTTTTAGCTTAGACCTGGGTACTCATTTACAGTGCAACAGTCTCTCCTCATCAGTTCAGACAAAACCCACAGGGTTGGCTCCATCGATGGTAATCAGGGAAGTAACCCATTCAAAGCCACTTCCTGAGGGACACGCCCTTCTCTGTTGCAAGCTGCTTAGCAGCTCCCTGTCAGTTACATCTAGGGCAGGGGTGGCCAAACTTATGGAACACAAGAGCCACACAAGGTGATTGTTAAACCTTTGAGAGCCACACTGAGGCATATAACCATATACTTTTACCTACTAAATTGATTTGCTGACATTCTTCCAGGAGCAACAGTTTTTCATTCAAGAGCCACATGTGGCTCCCAAGCTGCAGTTTGGCCACACCTGATCTAGGGTATAGTCAGGGAGCATAGTCACAGCTAAGTAACGTGCTCACAGTTGGTTCCCCAAAGAATGGGGAAATCAGAGGCCTGTTTCCAACCTGGCTTGTCCATGTTCGCTCCTTTCCACTCTCAGATCTCAGGCTATTTCATCAAACCCAAGGGGCTTGTAGTTGCCTCGGACAAGGTTATGATCCCTTTGCTTGACAGCCCCTTTCATACGTTTCTTCCATCCCAAAACAGGTTGAACATAATTAATGGACTAACTGTGAAATCCCAACATCCACATTCTATTAGTTGCTTTAATTCTACTTTGAATGGGGAAGAAAATCAGATCTTTCAAAAGATGCAGAACCTCTCCTTCAACACCTGGCACCTCCCCGTCCCAGAGTACTTTTGGGGAAGTTCTTACCTGAATGCTATCATATAGTAGAACTCGCTGATTGCCTGGATGCAAGCCACAGCTCCTTGGGGAGCAAAGCGAGTTTTTACAAATGGACGAGGGTGGAACATGCTCAAGAGTTTGTGGATTACGATCTATGGAAAGAATTGGAGAGGTGGCAAAAATAAAGCAACAGCCTTAATGCAAACCTTGGTTAAGCTAAAATTCTAGATCTATTTCCCAACAAAGCCAGGATGATAAAACAATTGAAGTGACTTAGATCGGGCTAACAATTCCCATCTTCCATTTTTTGACTCCCTTCCACAGTTTATAGCTTTCCTACAACCTTGCAAATATATCCTCTATCTGGAAGTGAACTAAACAATGTCTTTATACACACTATTTCCATAGCACAGGAGCTGAGTACTACAAACAGTTTGGATTACATGCTGTGCACTGACTGACCAACAATATGTGTTTAAGACTTCGATGTAGTTTGCCATTTGAAGATCACATATAACATCCACTGGAGTGTACTGAATGTAAAAGAATTAAAGCCTAACCAAACACCCAAAGGGCAGGGCATTTATAGGCTGATTTTATAGGTCATGTACAAGAATCACTTCACTGACCATTGCTGGATAGAACATGAGGCCACTGTTTTACAAAGCACATTAATTTTATACAAGTATTTTAGACAATGAGTGGAGAATCTTGCCCAAGTGAGACTAGATAAGAATTTTTGTTATTTAAATTATTGGTATTTTGGGAATTTTTGCGCAGAGAATTTCCACTGTTGCTCAGGACCAGTGTACACTGTACAATACATCCTACCCCATGCCAACATGGGCACAGAGGCGGAAACTAGTGTTCTCCATTCCTCTGTCATTGCCTCTTGCTTCATCTCCTCTGTGGTTTTGACTACATTGGCAATCTCTCTCAGCATAGATACAGCTCTTGTTGGTCCAATCTGTGTTTATATGAAGACTCTAAGTGGTATAGAAATGCCATAAAAACCCCACTCCCCTGACTAATAATTATACCAGCAAAAGTGTCTGGTATACACTGGCCTGAGATTGGTTCAACTCTACTAATATTGGGTATAGGGAGTCCTCGTACAGAAACGAATCCAAACAGTATGGTGCTCCAAACAGCTGTTGACAGTAGAGAACTGTCTACACTGGGGTTCCCAATGCTGCTTAACCTGCAGATGCTGCTGAACCTCCTTGACAAGGGTCCACTAACTCATCATCACCATCTCTTCCTGTGGCATTCACATTTTTTCTTTGGAAATCTACCATTTAAGCACAGACCAGATGTCACTAAGTGGCCTTTGCAGGACCTGATGAGATCATAGCCCAAGATGACGTTGGATACATGCTGCCAATTAAGATGTGAAAACTGCAAATTAACACTTGGGAAGAATCTAGTAGAAGCAATATCTTCTTGCCCAAGAAAGATCATGGCTCATATTAAGTGGTGCACTTACCTCTTTTCCTTTTGGGGCTGGAGGGTAAAAGCGGTTGTTGGAAAGGTAGCCAGTGAAGATGTTTAATTCACTTGGGATCATCCACCAGGGATCCCCGAGCTCTATCTTATTCTTTGGGGGAAGAAAGGCTTTGAACTGCCTGGCAAACATCACACTCACAGGGACTGCTGGGGCTGTCCAGTTCCGGAGGCCAGACAGAGCAGTGTGAGAAACCTAAAAACAAAAATGAGTGTCAGAACCAGCTAATGCGATGTAGTAACATTTGAAGAGTTTCATTCCATATGAGCTAGATGGATATTAAACTGTTGCATGGAGATCAGATTTTGGGGTGAGAGAAAGTGGTACTCCATTCAAACTCCACTCACAATAGCTACAATTTTCTGCTAAAAATAATCAATGGTGAAATAATTGATAATGCAAGTATGTACTCAGATGCCATAACAACAAATGCTATAGAAATTGTTACACAGAATCATAGGAACTGGAAGGGACCGTGGGAGGTCATCAAGTCCAGTCCCCTGCACTCATGGCAGGATCAAGTACCACCTTAAAACATCCCTGACAAGTGTTTTTCTAACCTGCTCTTACAAACTTCTAATGATGGAGATTTCACAACCTGCCTAGACAACTTATGCCAGTGGTTAATCATCCTGACAGGATTTTTTTCCTGATGTCCAACCTAAATGTCCCTTGTTGTAATTTAAGTCCTTTGCTTCTTGGCCTATCATTAGGAGTTAAGGAGAAGAATTTTTCTCCCTCCCCCTTGTGACAACCTTTTAGGTACTTGAAAATTGTTCTGTCCCCGCTCAGTCTCCTCTTTTCCAGACTAAACAAATCCAGGTCTTTCAATTTTCCCTCATAAGTCAGGAGTTCCAGACCTTTAATCATTTGTGCTGCTCTTGTCTGGACTCTCTACAAGTTGTCCACATCTTCCCTGAATGAAATGAGGCACCCAGAACTGGACACAATACTCCAGCTGAGGCCTAATCAGGGTGGAGTAGAGCAGAAAAATTACTTCTTGTGTCTTACAATACTCCTGTTAATACATCCCAGCATAGCGTTTGCTTTTTTTGCAAGTGTTACACTAGTGACTCATATTTAGCTTGTGGTCCACGACGACACCCAGAACCCTTACCACTGTACTCCTTCCTAGGCAGTCATTGCCCATTTTGAATATGTACAATGGATTGTTATTTCTTAAGTGGAGCACTCTGCACTTGTCTTTATTGAACTTCTTTCTGTTTACCTCAGACCATTTTACCAGTTTCTTCATATCATTTTGAATTGTGATCCCATCCTCCAAAGCACTTGCAGCTTGGTATCGCAGTTTGGTATCATCAGCAAACTTTTTAAGCATACTCCCTATGCCAGTGGTTCCCAACCTGTGGGCCCCGAACCCCTGTGGGGGCTGCAGAGTGGCTCCAGGGGGTCCACGGACAGGCAGGGAGCTGGAGCCGGAAGTGCCAGGGTCTCCAGCTGCCACAGAGACCCATGCTTCCAGCTAGCCTGCAGGGAGCTTCCCCCAGGCTGGGAGTTTTTAAAACTCCTACCCAGAGCATGCAAAGCATGCTCAGAGCAGTCTGCAGGATGGCCAGGTGCTCCCAGCTCCAGGGGCCAGGTAAGTGGGGGAAGGGGCACTGGGGGGCGGGGGGGAGACGAAGTAGGTGGGAGGGGGTCCATGGCCATAGCGACTCCCAGCTCCCCAGGCAGGGTGAGGCAGGCCACAGCCATGGTGGCTCCCAGCTCCCCAGGCGGGGGAAGGGGCCATGGTCACAGCAGCTGGGGGAGGAGGGCCATGGTCGGTTGGTCCCGGCCCAGGGGGGCCATGACCGCAGCAGCTCCAGGCCTGGGAGGAGGGGCCATGGCTGCGGCAGCTCCTAGCTCCCCAGGCAGGGGAAGGCAGGCCATAGCCACAGTGGCTCTCAGCTCCCCAGGCGGGGGCCATGGCTACGGTGGCTCCAGTCCCACGGGAAGGGACCATGGCCGCAGTGGTTCCTGGCTCCCCAGGCAGGGGGAGGGAGCCATAGTGGCAACGGTTCCCAGCCAAGGGGAGTGGAGCCATGGCTGTGGGGAGCAGTGGGCCGCATTCTGGCCCCGCGTGGGCCATGTTTGCTATGCGGCAGCACCTCCTCCACCCAGGGGGGGCCACAGACTCCCTTCCTCCTGCAAAGGGGGTCCACGGCCTTCAGAAAGTTGGGAACCTCTGCTCTATGCCATCATATAAATCACTGACGAAAATATTGAACAGCGCTGGACCCAGAACCAAACCCTGAGTACCCCGCTTGTTATACCCTTGCAGCATGATGTGACCCATGGATAACTATTCTCTAGGAGCAGTTATCCAACCAGTTCTGCACTCATCTTATAGTAGCTCCACCTAGGTTGTACTTCCCTAGTTTGTTAATGAGAAGGTGATGCGAGACTATATCCAAAGCCGTACTAAAGTCTAGAAATGGCACATCTACTGCTTCCCCTCTATCCACAAGGCTTGTTACCCCATCACAGAAAGCTATCAGGTTGGTATGACACAATTGATTCTTGGCAAATGCATGCTGACTATTGCTTAACACTTTACTCTCTTCTAGATGTTTGCTATTGATTCCTTAATTATTTGTTCCATTATTTTTCCTAGTACAGAGGTTCAACTGACTGTTCTGTAAGGTTAACTGTACATGTAGGTTCCAAAGGGGTAGCTGTGTTAGTCTAGTTCAACAAAACAAAAAAGGAGTCCTGTGAAAGCACCTGACAAAGTGGGATTTTCTCCCGCAAAAGTTCATGCAATAAATAAATTTGTTAGTCTTTAAAAGTGCCACAGGACTCCTTGTTTGTTTTGCAGTAGATGTAAGGTTAATATTTCAGACTTAACACCCCACTGAGAAATGAGGGTAGTTTATGCTTCTCAAACCTACTGTCTCAAATGGTTTTGCACATTCCAGTAGACAACACTGTACTGGGTCACATCTGGAAGGTTTCTTCACCTTAATAAGAACTGAAAACGTATATGCATTTTTTAGAAAGTGTCAAAGTGCAGCATAAACTGGTGATGCCAAAACAATTCACAGGATCTCAGTTTGACCTCTGCTCACGGAAGGAACAACGGAGAAAATAAGCAATATACGCTAACTCCTGTAGGTTAGGTAGTGGCTCTAGTACCATCAAATGGGTTTTGCTAGGAATTTGAGAGTTTTCAATTCATACACATCATGCATGATACTTACTCCTAGAAAGCCATCTTTGCTCTTTGTCATTGTTTCCATAAGCAGGGGCTGGAATTTAGCAAAAATTGATAGCGTCTCCCCAGTGGGATCTAGCATCTCTTCCTCTTCAGATTCAAAGACAGGAGTAACACCTGAACAGAACAACATTTTAATGATCTACGGAAATGACTGTACCAGCGGTTCTCACCCACCGAGTCAGGACACAAAGTTGTGTTGTGAAGAGCTGGGAGATGTGTCACAGAAATCTGGCAGCTCAGCTTCAAGCCAGCTTGGGTCTCTTGCTGCCCACCACTGTCTGCTTCCCTCAAAAGCCTGCTTCTTCTGCACAACAGTCAGCAGCCAGGGCCTGATGAGTAAAGGGGCTCAGGGGCTGCAAACCAGAGATCCTGGGCTGGGGGAAAAGGGGACACCATCAGCCCCACAAAAACAGACCAGGCCCCTTCAGGCCAGGCCACCAGGGCACCAGCCTGTCCTGGCTTGACTGTGCTCATGGGCATCGCTGTCACTGGGCCTCTAGGGCATGGGTCCTGCATCACCTTAGCTCAGGCCTGGATCTGGCTGCCTGCTATTTGCTGGCAGCAGCATGAGCCAGAGCCAGCTCTGGGCCACCTGGTGCTTGCCAGCAGAAGGAGGGGCCAGATCAGGCTTTGGGCCACTCGCCAGCAATGGCTGGATCGGGCCTGCCTGGGCCGCCTGCTGCTTGCCGGCAGCAGCTGGGGCTGGATTGGGCCACAGAGCTGGATGGGGCCCCTAGGTTGGAGTCCAGGCCTCGGCCCTGACCCTTTTTTGGGGGCAGGAATGCTCTTGACTGTGCCGCCACCCAGGTCCCACAATGCTGCATCCTCCAAGGCACCACAGCCCCCCAAGCACTCCCAGCCCAAGCACCACTGTCACCGGCAGGTTGTAGTGTGTCACACAGGGGAACATCACTCATCAAGCATGTTGTGATTGCAAAAAGGTTGAGGACCACTAGACTATACATTTGCAATAGTCTATCTAACGCACAGCCGCTTGGAACTTCACAACTGTCACTGTGCTGAATGTTACAGGTCTTTGCAAGAGAATTCAGATCCAGCTGCTTCAAGAGCACAGGGCCCTAATACCTGAGTTAAAAGAAATTCTTCTCTTAACTGATAGCAGTATAAAGTCTACGGCACATGGCTGAACAGGTTTTGTTGCATCCAGCAAACGGGCAGATACACACTCTAGCCTCTTCCTTACATTATGAGAAAGCATTCTTGGTATTTTGGTTGCAGTTCTCTCTTGCCAGCATATTAGGTTGACATCACAAGGTTTCATGCAGTTTGGCATAGCTGAGGAACATTTGCTACATGCTGATACTGCATTACAGAGAGTTCTGAAGCCAGAGGAAGATGTGAATGAAATAGTTCTGGCACTATATTTGTTGCATTCACCCATTCCAAATCCCCATTAAGCCTTGTACAAAGTAACCTATGTACTTTACTAGTCCAACAGTGAGAGCTTCAATCTTACAAAAAAGCCCTTTGTGAAAGTGATGCCAGGTGTTTAAGCCTTTCCAAAAACACTTAAAGCTCTGCAGCCTCTCACTGTGTAAATCAGCCCTAGCCAGGCACAACAAAAGATAATTAGTCGTTGTGCCATGTAGTGCTGAGATCCTTAGCTCTCCTTTTCTTTATTGCACAACTGATCTTTCAAGACAAATACCTACCTGTTAATTTCTCTGCTATTGGCTTGAATTCATCAGGGCTAATGTACAGATCATTGTTCGTGTCCAGAGAGGAGAAGAGAAAAAGGCCCTCATTCCCCAGAGACTTCAAGGCCATCTCCTAGTTTGGGAAAAGAAGAGGCAGGGTAAGTCTTAATCTGAGCAGTTTTACTAATTCATCTAGGCCCCATCAGCTCTCAAGTTATTATGCATCCTTTACAGCTGAAAACAAAGCCATCAAATCAAGAGAGTAATGTGAGCTGGCAGCACTCTGCACCACTGACAATAGCGACCAGGGTCCAAGAATGGTTTCCATGAATGTATTTAAACTATACCTGACCAAACAACAAATCACTGACAGCAAATCATTTGTTCTATTTCGTCTTCTCTCTCAGTGAGACTTTGTCCAAGAAATATGTCAATTTCAGCAGCAGTAATTCTGGGTTTACAAGAATGTTTCCAGATGCTGATATCTGCAGGGGGCTCTATACTGCTCAGTGAACATTCACCACTTCACATTGTCACTGTGTCCTAACAAGGTGACTTATGTAACTAGCCAATGTGGCGTGAACGAAGACAGTCAATGGACTGTTCAAACCTCACCAATGATTACTTGAAGATTCAATGTAACAATTCACTGCTCACAAGTCAGAGGAGGGCTAAGCGGGCCCTAGCATGTTTAAAGGAAGTGAACATGGCCAAATCAACATCCACATTCCAACCAACATCCACTGAGACCAGCTGTAGCTGGAGCCACATTCCTTGATCACATAAATTGGGACTAGGCAAGAGGGGTCAGCTCGCTGCTTCTGGGGGAAGTGCTTCCCAGTGATTCTACCACCGTTCCAGGAGCCTGGATGCACACGATCCATTCCTGCTCTGTCATCAGTGCTGTTTAATGCTGAAGAGTGGATTATCACAGTCACTCTGTACCTCGATTTCCCCCACCAGACACTAACTCTTTCAGACCTCACTGGAGCAGCCATATGGCCTAATTCATCACAGTCTAAATCCTGTGGAGCTCCCCATACTGAAAGTGCTACAGAAATCCAGTTCTCCTTTGACTCAGACCCAGACAGTTCCAGTCTGCTATATTCACAGTCCAGGAAAGAGACAACACACAAATGGAAGGAGAGAGTTGCTCGACTGGGTAAGAAGGAAATGAGACAAGTGGAAGGAAAGGAGTAATGGGGGGGAGTCAGACAGCCATATTTCTCATTTCCATTCTCCAGCAAATCCACAGTCACCAATCATGTAGGCCAGGGCATTGCTGGCAGGGGAGACAGCTTCCCCCCCGTGCAAAGCCTCAAAGAGCAAGAGTTAGTATTCCCCATTCTGCTGCTCAGCTGTGTGTTCTCTGATGCCTGCAGCACCATTAACAATCCCGAAGCTCTTGAACCAGTTTAGAGTCCATCTGTTGCCTGACAGCCTGAAACACCACTTAATGCAGCCTGGAAGGCTTAGCTCCTGTCAATTACAGCCAGAGAAACACTTGAAGCCATTTAGGGCAGTTCCAAGGCCAAGGACAGCAAACAGGGGAAAAAAAAAAAAAAAAACACCAAGCAGAGACGTTCTTGGAACATAAATCATAGAGGAGTGGGAGGCAAATCTGTTTGAACCCAGGTGAGAATCTGATATGTGGAACACAGGGCAGGCTGCAGCTATCTATGGAAGGAAAGGAAACAAGACAGCTAATTATTTCAGGCACTAAATACAACCCAGATGACACCCCAAACTCCTTCAGACAAGGACCATTCTTTTATTCTAAAGGGGCAGCTGTGTTAGTCTAGTTCAGCAAAACAAGGAGTCCTGTGGCACTTAAAGACTAACTGATTTATTTATTGCATGAGCTTTCATGGGAGAAAATCCTGCTTTGTCAGAAGCTTTATTCTGTGCGTAAAACGCTATGCACACACATCTATGATGCTGCAGCCAAACATTTAAAAATCATGTTGGTATTCCAATGTTACTAGAATGGGGACTGCCCAGACAGCTCTGGTCACTTCCCCAATCCAAAGGCATAGCCTTTACCATGCTCCTTCCACTGCTTTACAATTTACTTTCAGGAATTCTCTGTGCTTTGCAAAGCATCCTCCTCCACAGCCAATCTGATCTGATCACTGGCAGAAAGCAGCTAATGCAAGAACAGGTGCCAGAACCATTTAGAAAAGCAAACAATATCGTACAGGGGCTTCCCTTCAGAGATAACAATATCCTGGACAGAAGCAGCGCTCCAGAGACAGCCATGTAAGGTTATTTCTTTATCTTTTCCCTAGGTGTCCACAATCCTCTATCTGACAGCCCCTTTCCAGTTTCACAGCTTTTTGTCTTTTGCTGTTGTTGTTCGTGCATTTAGTGAGTCAAGAATTGCACTTATTTGCACCCTGAGAGATTTCATTCCAACAGCGACAGCTGGCAAGCCTTTCAGTGGGTTAGGCTCTGGCTTCCAAAACGGCAGAGAGCAGGCAGCACATACACAGAACTGGGAAACCTCTCTCTTTGGACTCCTGCCCCCTCAAACAGGCAAGGCACAGTCACATCCCATAGATATGGATGAAATTCTGTCCCAGACAGCCTCAAGTACAGCTGGTGTGATGTAGAGAATTCAATATGAATGCCTGACGTTATGCTCCTTGGTGCTACAAGATACAGTAATGAATTTACTCAGTAAGAAAAGAGCCAATTTGCATGCTCCAATCCGTATCTCAGACATCTTTCACATGGGACAAGCAGTGGGACATTTCCAGGCAGCTAGAAAATTAAGTACGAATTCCTAGAACAGCAACTAAGCACAGTACAGTGAGCAACAGCTGTGTACATATATACATCCCCACATCCTCTCCCGGCCACTGTGTCTGGTACACAGACCAGCAGGATTCGAACTAGTCAACCTTCAGATCCAACAATCACTCCCCTCCGTCAATGTTCCCTCTAATTTTTCATAGTCTGAGTGCACAAAAAATTTCTTTTGTGCAAATTTTCAGAACCAATATCCAAATTTGTGCACACTCCAGTAAGTGTGGTCAAACTTGTGAGTGCAACGAAGTGTGTAGAATACAAATATCTAAATTTTATTTTAATATGGTGATAGAGATGATTTTGTAAATTACAAAACCTTATTTGAAATGTGCTCTTTGAAACCGCCTTCTTAAAGTAGCACAAAAATATTAGCACTGTTGAATTTTTTTGTGCGTGCTTTATTTTGTTGTGCGCATGGCCTTCACAACCTGTGTGCGTGTGCACACGCGCACAGCTTAGAGGGAACATAGCCCTCCGTGATCCAATACAGCTAATAAATGAGATTGATAGGCACTTTTCCAGGAAATACTCCAAGAGTACATCAGTTCCACACATAGCCTTTGGTGATGCTTCAGTTCCATCAGAACACCTGATTTATATATACCCAGCTCAGTGTTGTTCAGAACCATCACCTCAAAATGGACCTGCTGAAAGGGAAACCCCCCAGCTACTACCCTACTGGAGATAATGATCCTGAATGTGGAAGTGAGGCTGCCTAAACAGCACAATTAGTCCTGAAATTCTAAGAGATGGTGAAGAAGGTCAATGGCAAAGAGAAATTGGGTTTGGGCCTATTTATAGCACACATTAAAGTGAGCCAAAAAAAAAAAAAAGCCACTTATGGGGGTTTTTTTACCTCTGAAATACAGGAATAATAAAGCTTTGTCTTCTTTGGTTCTGCTGGAGGGACAAAGAACAGGAGCTTTCTCAGCCCTCAGATGGAAGGAGCTGAGTCTTTACAATGGCTTTTTTCTCTGAGTGTTTGCTAGACCTTTGAATTAGACAGGTACTAACAAAAGAAAAGGACAAAACAAAAATTTAAAGAGTCTGAATAGAAACATTCTTGCATGCTGTTCAGATCTCGGTCTTGCCTTTTGTGCTGCCCAATCCAACCTGTTTGCTGGTCACCCACTGACTCCTTCAGCAAGAACAAACTAGAAAAGACCTGATATTTCTCGTGTGAAGACAGTCAGAAAAGAGTATTAAAAATGGAAATCCTCTCAGACCTTTTATGTATCACCTTCTGCAGCAGTAAAAGACAGGAATATCTGTCCTTTAGTCACCTTCAAAGAATGCTCAGGCTTGTTCTCTTTCTGTTTCTTTTGATGCATACAAGAGGCTAAAAAGGATTTTTAAAAGTTTACCATTTATCAGGAATTTGCAGACTGGTCTTTGCTGAAGGTCTTACTAGATGTGCCTCTGAGGCTTTCTTTAGAGTTTAAATGACTTTTATGTTAACATCAGTTCATCGTTTCTGTTTGTATTTCCTGTTCTTTCCTGCCTTTCGCCAGCAGACGGTGCAATGGTAGTAGGTTTCAATGGCAAATGCTGTTTAGAAGAAGTGGTGGGCTGAGGAGATAAAAAAAAAATAAATGGCTCAGGGCCAGGGTCCGCAGCGGGAATTGGGGGTGAGGACACAGGCATGGGATCAGGGGACACAGCAGGGAGGATAAGGAAAGGGGCTTGGCTTGAGCAGGCTGGAGATTGGCTCCCCGCACTCTGGGGCCAGTAGCAGGGAGCTGGCTGGGCCTGAGGCTCGATGGTGGGGGTGGCAAACCAGCCCAAGCCTGGGGTGGCTCTTGGGGCTGGCTCTGCTAGCAGCACCTGGATCAGGCCTGGGCTGGCCCTGCTGGTGACAGCTGGATCAGACCCAGAGCTGGCTCCACTGTCGGTTGTCAGATCAGGCACAGAGCTGTGGGGGAAGTGGAGGTGGGGTGGCTTCTAGGAATGGAGTGTGGGGGAGTGGGTTGTGGTCAGGCAGCCTGGGGTGAGCCCTGAATGGTTTTTATTAGAATACCTTTATGTTAACTTCGGTGTGTCTCATCTGACTCTAGGGCCAGTCCTACCATAGAGGTGACCTAAGAGGTTGCCTAGGGTGCTAAACACTAGCGGGTGCTGCCTTGCTGTGCATAGGTACATAGCCCAGTGCACAGGAAGGCAAGAAGCTTTTTGGTAAGGGCCAGGGGGAGCTAGGGACAGGCTTCAGGTGGGCTAGGAGAAGTGGGTGGATGAGTGTGAGGGAGGGTGGGTCAGGAGCCCCTCTGCCAGCCTATGGCTCGGCTGGCTTGGGGCTGTTCTGCAGCCCGCTCACCCACAGTAGCCTGCAGCCCACTGCACCAGCTGCCCCACCCCGCCCACAGCACCAGCTGCCCGCTTGCACTAGCCAGCCCACCACCTATCCTGCACCCCTTGGCTGGCCTGCCGCTTGGCCAGATGGGGCAGTGGGGGTGCCAAAATCAAAGGTACCTAAGGTGCCGAGAAACCTTGGGCCAGCCCTGTCTGTCTCCATTTCCTACCTCAAAAGTAGAAGGGCAAGTGTGATGGGCTGCAGCAGCATCCAAGTCAACCTGCTCCTAGCACGAGCCCTGCCAGGGGGCCTGGCCCTGTGGTACCAAGTGCGAGGAAGGAACCTTACTGATTCGAATTGTGCCTGGGGCCAAACAAACCAGTTAAGGATTAAGGTTTCACTGATGTCTCTGGTCACCTCCCTGCAGCCTCTGAGTCAACAGCCTCTCAGTGAGACCCCTGCCAGGGGCCTGACCCTCTGGTGCAGGTGTCAGGCACCAGCATAGGAACCTAGGGGTTGTCAGGTCAAATCCCATCTGGGGCTGAAAAGACATCTGAGGATCAAGGGTCCCCTACCTCCACCAATACACCCTGCAGCCCCTGAGTCAACTCCCTTCCCATTGAGGGTCTGGCCCCATGCTGCAGAGGTTGGGGGAGCCCAGTTGAAAATTATAAGACTCTGAATTGGTAACTAAACCAGTGCACTTATCATGCCCAGAACTCTGAGTGTATGCAATATGATGTGGAAAAAGAATGCAACTGCAGAAGAAAGACGTGCATCCCTTAAAAAAAAAAAAAGGAAGATACACCACCAGCAAAATAGTGCAGAGCAACAAAACATCCAGCCTCACAGCCGGCTGTGTTTTTGTGGCCATGAGCAGATTCTGATCATTAGACAAGCTGCAAATTGATGAGAACAGCTCTTCAAACGTAACAGGACCCCACGTCTCTGATCAGAATGCTTTGCAGGAACTGAACAGACTTTGTAATTTGCCTAGATACAATGAACAGAACTTAGTCTAGATGAAGTAATTGCAGAAGAGGTGATAATTTGCATAACAGAAATAAAGTTCTTTTCTTATGATTTGATCTACTTTTCTTTTTGACTGAAGACAAAAAAGTAAAATAGAACAAAGTTTTGTAGACAAGACAACCTTAAAGGAATGAACTGAAAGGGAGAACAACAAGTAATTCACATTGGTAAAAGTTGCATGAAGAATTTTAATCCACTTGAATACATGTTTCCAAAAGATCAGATGACCAGCATAAATGTGACCAGGACATTACATTTTCTAAACTGGTCATCCGACCCTCTGCAAACAAATGCATTCAAGTGGATTAAAAATTCTTGTATAAGAACTCTTACTAATGTGAATTACTTGTTTTCTCCCTTTTAAAGCATTCCTTTAAGATCATCTCTTAAAAAAAACCTTGTTTTTAAATTATTTTATTCCTAACTTAAATAAGTAACTGTGTTAGTCTAGTTCAGTAAAACAAACAAGGAGTGGCACTTAGGCTAGGTCTACACATAGAAGGTTAGTTCGAATTAACTGAATTTGAACAAATTTGAACTAATGATTAGTTTGAATTAAGTTAATTCAAATTAACACAGCCACACTAGAAACCCGAATTTGAACTAGCATGTCCATGCGCAGGACTTGCAAGTTCGAATCAGACAGGGGGCACTATTGCATAGGGAAAAATCAAGTTGTGGTTAATTCGAACTAAGTTCAAATTAACACAGCTATGTTGGGTTAATGAGTTTGAATTAACCACCAATTCAAACTTAAGGGAGGTTTTATAGATTCAAATCGCCCTCACGTTCAAACCAGGCTTTCTTTAGTTCGAACTACGGAGTTCCCTTAGTTTGAACTAATGAAAGCAAGTGTGGACATGCACTAATTTAGTTTGAATTAAGCCTCCTTAATTCAAACTAAATTGTAAGTGTAGACATACCTTAAAGACCAACTAATTTCTTTATTGCATGAGCTTTCATGGGAGAAAAATCTCACTTTGTCAGATGCTTTGAAGATGGGAGAATGCAGACCCTGGACTTCAGAAAAGCAGATTTTGACTCTCTTAGGGAGCTGATGGGGAGGATCCCTTGGGAGGCTGATCTGAAGGAGAAAGACGTTCAAGAGAGCTGGCTGTATTTTAAAGAAACCCTGCTAAGGGCACAGGAAGATACCATTCTGATGAGCAGAAAGAACAGCAAACATGGAAGGCACCCAGCATGGCTTAACAGAGAACTCTGCACTGAGCTAACATAAAAAGGAAGCTTACAGGAAGTGGAAGCTTGGATAGCTGACTAGGGAGGCTTACAAAGATATTGCTTGGGACTGCAGGGATAAAATCAGAAAGGCCAAAGGACAATTGGAGTTGCTGCTAGCAAGGGATGTGAAGGATAACAGGAAGGGGTTCTACAAGTATGTCAATAACAAGAAGAGGATCAAGGATGGTGTAGGTCCCTTGCTGAATGGGGCAGGCAACCTCATGGTGGAGGATGAGGAAAAGGCTGAAGTGCTCAGTGATTTTTTTACTTCGGTTTTCACAGGGAGGGCCAGCTCCCAGCCCACTACGTTGGGTATGGCAGATTAGAGAGAAGAAGAAAGGCCCTTGGTGATGGAAAGTCAGGTTAGGGACTACTTAAAGCGGCTGGATGTGCACAAATCCATGGAGCCAGATGAACTGCATCCAAGGGTGCTGAGGGAGTTGGCCGATGAGATAGCAGCACCACTGGCCATTATCTCTGAAAACTCATGGCAAATGGGGGTAGTGCCAGAGGACTGGAAAAAAGCAAATATAGTGCCTATTTTCAAGAAAGAGAAAAAGGAGGATCCGGGGAATTACAGACCTGTCAGTCTCACCTCAATCCCTGGAAAAATCATGGAGCAGGTTCTCAAAGAATCCATCCTGAAACACTTGGAGGAAAATAGAGTGATCAGGAACACTCAGCATGGATTCATCAAGGGTAAATCATGCCTGACCAACCTCATTGCCTTCTATGATGAGATGACTGGATTTGTGGATGCAGGAAGAGCCATTGACGTGATATACCGCAACTTTAGCAAGGCTTTTGATAGGGTTTCCCACAGCATTCTTGTCGGCAAGTTAAGGAAATATGGATTGGATGTGTGGACTGTAAGGTGGATAGAAAACTGGCTAGGTCAATGGTTTCAGCGAGTAGGAATCAATGGCCCTATGTCTAGTTGGCAACCAGTAACAAGCAGTGTGCCCCAGGGGTCGGTCCTGGGACCAATTCTGTTCAACATTTTCATTAATGATCTGGATGATGGGATAGATTGCACACTCAATAAGTTTGCGGATGACACCAAGGTGGGGGGACCGGAAGACACGCTGGAGGGGAGGGACAGGATTCAGGGAGACCTAGACAAATTGGAGCAGTGGGCCAACAGAAATCTCATGAAGTTCAACAAGGACAAGTGCAAAGTTCTGTACTTGGGATGGAAAAACCCCATGTACTGCTACAGGCTGAGGAGCAATCAGCTAAGTAGCAGCACTGTAGAAAAGGACCTGGGGGGTCATGGTGGATGGGAAGCTGGATATGAGTCAACAGTATGCTCTTGCTGCCAAAAAGGCCAATAGCATACTGGTATGCATCAGTAGAAGTGTTGCCAGCAGATCAAGGGATGTGATCGTTCCCCTCTATTCAGCACTGGTGAAACCGCATCTGGAATACTGTATCCAGTTTTGGGTTCCCCACTACAAAAAGGACGTGGACAAATTAGAAAGAATCCAGTGGAAGGCAACTAAAATGATCAAGGTGCTACAGCACAAGACTTACAAAGAGAGACTGAAGGAACTAGGCTTATTTAGCCTGCAGAAGAGAAGACTGAGGGGGGATTTGATAGTAACCTTCAACTACTTGAAGGGGTGCTCCAAGGAGGATGGGGCTCAGCTATTCTCAGTAGTAACAGAGGACAGAACAAGGAGCAATGCTTTCAAGTTACAGCTGGAGAGATCGAGGTTGGATATTAGGAAAAACTTTCTTACTAGGAGGGTGGTGAACCATTGGAATGGGCTACCTAAGGAAGTGGTGGAATCTCCATCTTTGGAGATATTTAAGGCGTGGTTAGACAAAACCCTGGCGGGGATGCTTTAGTAAGAGTGGTCCTGCTTTTTTGGCAGGGGGTTGGACTAGGCCTCATGAGGTCCCTTCCAACTCTATGATTCTAACTTATGGAATGGGAGAAAATAAATGCAGGGAAGTGTAACTCATGGAACAGGTCACACTGTAACAGCAAATCAAAACAGTTGTAAAGATTCAAACTCTGGGGAACAACATACAGAGGAAGATGAGATCAAATGACCTTATTTACCTAACAATGACAACCTTCCTTCAGGGTCCATGTTAGTCATTTGACTTACATAGTTATTAAAACAAAAGAAGTTTTAAATCAGCCTGGTTTTAAAAAAAGGCCCTCTATTTTTTTCTCTACTGCACAGCTTGCCCTCTTGCAATGTCATTACATTAGTTCTACAGTGATCACACAGCCCCGGGCCAGATAAGACCTGGATTTCTAAAGTTGAATAGAAATGCAGACTTTTCTTTATACAGAACAAAGCACCAAGAAGGCCCAAACATCCATTTTCCTTTATAGGTCACCTCAGAGTTGGCTCAAAAGATTTTAACCCAACAAGAACTATGGTCAGGTATCATGTAAACATGTGCCCTTGCTGTTTGAAGTGGTTTTCAGCATGGATGTCCATAACTAAGAAGAGAGCTGTATCCTTACACAATCTGCAAGGTTTCCAATCCCTGCAACAAATGTAGAATCCTGAACTCAGGATCTGACAGACACAAGAGCAAAATGATTTCAACAATGAGATTTTAAACTAGGTATACATACAGGCCCATCTACATCCTGTTGCTTACATACAGGGTCAGGGCCTGAACCTACTAACATTCCTTGGTATCTTCACTCACAGAAGCTGCCCCACTGCTCCAGTGGATCAATGCCTCAGTTCATAATTTATTCTGCATTTTACTGAGCAAGACATATTCCTTCCCCCAGAAAAGTTTACTACTACAAGGCCCTTCATGCTACAAACTGGTTGGGTACAAGGGTCTAAGAGCATATTTGTCATCTTCAGCTACAATGACACATATACTGCACTTTACAAACTACATCTAAATCAACCTTTAGCTACATAGTCCAGTAAGGTAAATCTTCCCCATCCACAGTAAATTTTCCCCGTTTTACAGATGTGAAAGTTAAGACAAAGAGAGCTGAAGTGATTTCCCCAAGATCCTAAAGGGGATTATAACAGCCTCCAATCTGACACTCAATCCATCCTGCCACCAGAAACCATTACTGGACAAACAAGGAGTCTGGTGAAACTTTTAAAGACTAACAAATTTATTATTCGCATGAGCTTTCATGGGAGCTAATCCCACTCATCAGACCAGGGGTCTCAAACACACGGCCCCTAAAGCTATTGCCTGCGGCCCACAATGACACTATTTTTACTGATATTTTCAATATTGTTGTATGAAAAGGTTTTAGTGGTGTGGCCCTCAGACTAACGTACTAGTCCTTATTCAGCCCTTGTGGTGATTTGAGTTTGAGACCCCTGCATCAGACACTTGAAGATGGGGAACTTACAGAATGGGAGCAAAATAAATATAGGGGAGTGTAGGTCATAGGATCAGGTTGAACTGTTACAGCAAATCAAAGCAGTTGTTCAGATTCAACCAGAGGAGTACAGAAATAAGCAGGGAGGTAGGTGGTGGGGGTGGGGTAGGAAAGCAAAATTACCTGTTGCAATGGGGGAAAAAAATGCGGTCTCTAGTCAGCCCTAAATTGATAGTGTCAAATCTGCATATAAATTCCAATTCTGCAGTTCTTCTTTGAAGTTTCTCTTTGAAGCTTTGATTTGCTGTAACAGTCTGACCTCATTCTGTGACTTACATTCCCCTACATTTATTCTGTAAGTTTACCATCTTCAAACATCTGATGAAGTGGGATTTTCTCCAACAAAAGCTCATGTGATACATAAATTTGTTAGTCTTTAAGTGCCACCAGACTCCTTGTTTGTTTTGCTGAACTAGACTAACACAGCTACCCCTTTGGAACTTGTCTTTACTGGTCATTACATCTTCACCATTAAGGCCCCTCATATCTCCTCTCTCATTCAGTATCAAAAGACCGATTCTTGCCACCAACTAGCCTACAATGGCAGACTCCTTCAGCCACCTGTTAAACTTTCAAATCAGCACCTTTGTGCTTTCTTCCATCCTGACGCTCATGCCTGGGAGAAGTTCCCAGAAGAAAAACCTGTGTAACTAACTCATTGTCATTCCAATCTCTCCTCAAAACTCTTCTCCCATGAAACCTATTAAAAAAACAACCTGACAATGGTTAGGGCAGTGGTGTACTGAAGACCATACCACATCACCAGGGGCGTCACTGGTGCCAGGCACACGGGGCCCATGCCTGAATCCCGGTGCCAGTGCCCCGGGGCTCCACCTCTCCCGGTCTCTGGCCTGATGGGAACAGAGCTCCGGGGCCCAGCTGCCTGCAGCTGCTCCCATCCCAGTCCCTGGCTGGGGATCCGGTGCCCAGCTGCCCACGGCCGCTCCCAGCTCTTTCCCTGGCCCGGGGCGTGGCCTGCAACTGGGGAGCGTGGCCTGCGACCAGTGCCCCGGGTCCTTCCCCGGGGCAGCGCGCTCCTGCCGATCATACTGACCAAGACTGCATCGCTGTTTTCTCATGCTCCTGCACTTGTTTCAGATCTCATACTTAGGCCCGGTCTGCACTTAAAATTGAGATCAACATAGCTATGTTGCCTAGGGATGTGAAAAACTCAAGCCCCAAACAGGCTCAAGCAGCATAACTTTTCCAGCCTAATGCCTGGTGCAGATGCAACCAAGTTGACAGAAGAATATTTCCATCTGCTAGCTCAGGCTTCTCAAACTTGTGGCCCCTGAAGTTATTGCTTGTGGCCTACAACAACACTATCACTATCTGCAATACTGTTGTATGAGAAGGTTTCAGTGGTGCAGCCCTTGGGCTAGCATGCCAGTCCTCATGCGGCCCTTTTAGTGATTTGAGTTTGAGATGCTTGCATTAGCTTAGCGTCACTCAGGGAGATGGAGCCACCAAAGTGATGGAAAAGCCCCTGTAGTCTATTGTGCTTTAGCACCTATACTGTAGAAATGCAGACTGTAAACTCTTTGAGACTATCTTTTTGTTTTGTGTTTGTAGAGTACCAAACACAATGGGGACCTGATCCATGTCTGGAGCTCATAAGCAGTACAGTAGATAATAAATAAAGATGACAACTTCCAGAGGCGTAGCTGTGTTAGCCTATTTCTGAAAAATAACTAAAGGAGTCCTATGGCACTTTTAAATCTGATAGCATCAACAGCTCACAGCAAAGTGGCTGCATTTCTCTTTACAAGGCAAATCCCAGTTCACTGCTGAACCAGATGCCCTCA
Organism: Podocnemis expansa; assembly: GCA_007922195.1. Taxonomy (NCBI): domain Eukaryota; kingdom Metazoa; phylum Chordata; order Testudines; family Podocnemididae; genus Podocnemis; species Podocnemis expansa. Next base: position 47,438,435 of record ML681963.1, read on the forward strand.
CGTGAACCTGTCAGTTTCACATGAACCTGTGTCAGTTTTATCTTGGCTATTTCACTCCCTCTGCAGATCAAGTGTCGGGAAGGGGAGTCAGGGACCTGAGATCTGGGCTGGTAAACATCTGGGGGGCATGGTGGAGGGCTTCACATTGTGCAAGTTCACAGAGGAGTGAAATTTTCACACTAAACAATAAGATTCTCCAGGTTTGCTCAGGCAGAGGGTCAATTTCAAAAGGGATAGCCATGTTAGTCTAGTCCAGTAAAAAGACAACAAAGAGTTGTGTGGCGCTTTAAGACTAACAGGTTTATTTTTTGCATGAGCTTTCGTGGGAGAAGATCCCACTTCCTCAGATGGGTGAACTTACAGAAAGGAATCGGGCAGAGGGGCCCGGATGGCTCTGATGGGGGGACTCAGATACCCTAAAACAAAACCGTGTTTTGAGAGGCACAGGGGAGAACCAAGTCGGCCCAAGACAAGAGGGGAGGGAAAGAAAGAATCCAAGGAGGCCCTGGGTGGCAGCCCCACGCCCCAAAGCCCTCCCCGCTGCATCCTGAGCCCCCCACGACCCCCCTCCCCATAACTTCCAGCCCCGCTACCTGGCGCCGGGCGGCCTCGGCGTCGCGATGGTATTTCACCGCGGCCAGGGCGGCCAGCAGGGCCAGGGCCAGCCCCAGCCTGGGCAGCCGGGGCGAAAGGGCGCCCGCGGGTCCCGGCTCCGGCGGGGCCCCGCCTGGCCCGCGCCCTCCGGCCATGCCCGCTCCGCGCCCGGGCCCCGCCGCCTCCGCCGCGGCTGCATCCGGGCCAGGAAGGGGCCGGGCCGAGCCCCGCCAGGAGGGTTAGCGGATCCCCCGGCATGGAGGGGAGCCTATTTGGCTTTCCGGGAAGTAGGAAAAGGAGGAGATCGGGGGACACGTGGAGCTGGGGTAGTATTCATGTTTGCAGGGGGCCCTGGAACCCTTCCCACCAAAAACAGGGTGGCCGGGGAGTTCCAGGATGTTGTAACCCCTGTAAGTAAAAAGCCAGACAAAATCATGTATTTTGAAAATGCCTGCAGGCTAGAGGACGGGAAGGTAGAAAGGAGGACATGTCTGTTCTCCCTTTGCCTGCCATCTGGTAACCTACCCGCCGGGGGCATCCAGGGAGGCTGCTGGGCTGAGGGACCCTCCCCGCTGGGGCATCGAGCCCAGGAAGACGCCCCCCTGATCGGGGCTGGGCACCCCACACCGCAGGGGAGATGACCAGCGGTTGCAATTGATAGGGAGGGTCCCGGTGTTCAGGGCAGGGATTTCCCTAACACCCCCCCCCGAATTTCCCAACACCCCCCAGCTGTCAGCTAGTAACAGTGTTATACCAATTTCCTGAGCATCCCCAATACCTGCTTACACCTGCCTCTACACCCCCCTAATTTCAAATCCTGGGGAGAACACTGGTTCAGAGATTTGTTTTAAGGCAGCTATTCCCCCCCCCCCCCATTCCTTCACACTTGCAGCCTGGGTGGCACCCAGCAAAGCCAGAGTAAGTTTTCCACCCCTGGGTTTCTTCCCATGACAGTTTTCAACCTGGCAGAGACTGGGGAGGGCAGAGGCCCAGCCCAGCTGCACAGCCATTGCCAGTCCTGGGGAATGACAGAGCCACGGCCTTGCCACAGGTCAGAGCTAAGTGCAGGCACCCAGAGCAAGTTGCTAAAAGCTCACATTGTGTTTGCTGACTGAGTCAGGATAGCCAGAGACTAACACAGGGCTGATGTGTCTTCTGTACAGCATCACCCTGTAGCCAAGGCCCAACCATCCCTAAAACTTCTCCCACCAGGCGTTCTTCCCCTCACGGCAGCTCATCTCCTTGTGGCAATGCTTTCTTTCATCTGTGGCCGTTTCTTCAGAGCATAGGATTGCCAGTTTTGTTTGGAGGTATTCCTGGAAATTTCATCAAATGATAATCTTTAATTCAAGATTAATCTTTAATTTTTGAAGACTAGAGGACAATCCTGGAAGGTTGGCAACCCTATTTCCACAGTTTTAAGGTGAAATGATGGGCTGAAGCCTAAGCTATGATTATCAATAACCAGGGAAGACAAATCCAACAAATGTAGATTTTTGTAAGCAAATGTATACAGGCAAAATGAGGGAATTTGCAAAACTCAACTAGGGTTGCTTTCAAGTTGCTTTTTAAATTGCAATGAAAGCTTAAATAATTTAAACACTGTCTGAATGAAAGCTCATGTGCTAAATAAATTTGTTAGTCTTTAAGTGCCACAGGCAGGGCTGCCCCTGGGGGGTGAGAGGGATGACCACCCTGGGTCTTGTGGTTCCGGGGGCCCTGCGCTGTTCCGTCAAGCAGGGCAGTGTGGGGCCTGCACTGCTGCCCCCCACCATGCTGGGGACCAGGCTAGGTGGCCAAAAGCAGCGCCCACCTCAGCGCTCCTCATCTGGCCCCCACCATGCATTCTGCTTTTGGCTCTGTGCCGGAGGCAGCAGGGAGGGGGCAGGAGGCAACATAGGGCCCCTATCACTACCCTCACAGCCGCGCTGCCTTCTGCCTTCTCCCTACTGCCTCCGGCACGGAGCCAAAAACAACACAGGTGGCGTGGGGGGGGGGGTGAGGGGAGGCACAGATGAAGTGCTGAACTGGGCACCACTTTGGGTTGGCTTGCCCAGTCCCCGGCATGGGACTGCCGGTGCAGAGGTGAAGGGGTCTGCCCTCCCCTGCGCTGGCTGCCCCCCCCCCAGTGTTTTGAGGGACTGAGTGGGGGCCCTGCAGAGGCTGATTCACCCGGGGCCCTGCACTCCCCTAGGGACAGCCCTGGTCACAGGACTCTTTGTTTGTTTTGCTGAATTACACTAACATGGCTGCCCTTTTGGAACTTGAGAACCAAAACGTGACTCTTACCAAGTTGGCTTCACTATCCAAAATAAATGAAGTGCAGAAGGAGAAAAGGAGATTCAATCTGTAAAACACTTTCAACCAGTTTGCCTAGTTCTCAAGTAAGGTTTGTTCACCTCCTCCCAGGATCAGTTCTGAAGGTCTGTTTGTTTAAATCAATGTTACATTAAAGTACCAGGCAGTCATCTTGTCCAGAAACTGATTTATATGATAGGTTACATTCCGTTGTTAACAGTTCTGCAATTTCATATCTCAGTTCCTTCAAACTTAGTTTGGGTGAATACTGTCAGGTCCTGGTGACTTATTACTGTTTGTACCAAAACCACCTCTACTGATACCTCAAGCCGGGACAATTCATGAGATTTGTCACCTTCAACAAATGATTTGGGTGCACAAATCTCCCCCCTTGCAAGAATATTCTGCAATGAAGACTGATTCAAAGGATTCATTTAGTTAGGGGTGGCCAAGTTGCTGCTTGCTAGCCATATGTGGCTCTTTTAAGGTCTGGCTGTTGAACATCTGAAGATTGTTGCATGAGGCTTAGAGGGTAAGTTTGGCCACCCATGAAACTTCACCTTCTTCTTCGAGCGCTGCTCACATCATTCAGTTTCAGGTGTCTACGTGGTGCAGCGCATGGTAGCTCAGAGAGTCTTTAGCCTTAGCCTGTCAGGTCAGGGCACACAGCCAATGCCCCCTCAGTGCCGCAACTGCGGCTATATAGGTGACCGTGACCCTGACCCTCCCAGTTCCTTTTTCCACCCTCAGCAACAGTTTCAGATCAGCCAAAACTTGTGGAAGCAAGTGCCTGTCTTTGCTTCGTGCGAAATTAAAATGCCGGGCTTTAAACCACGTCCAGTGTGTTCCAAAGCTTTTCCACTTGATGATCCTCATGAGAAATGCCTCGTGTGCCTGGGTGAGTCACACCTCGCCATGAACTGCTTTATTTGCCAGTCCTTTAAACTGAGGACTCGCAAAGACAGGGAGCAGTGCCTATGTACTCTTGCCAAGAACAGCGCATCTGCCTCTGATGCCATCAGAGCCCCAAGCAACTCCTGCACTGGAGTCTTGGCACCACCCTCTGGCACAGAGTCCAAAGCTCCAGTTGGCTTCCTATTCGATACTGCCACAGCACTGTTTGCCTCAGTTGCTGAACCTCTCTTCTGGTGAAACGGGATCAGGACTGCCTTTGGTATCGTCAATGCCATGGGGCCCCATGCAGACATGGGCTCAGTCCTGAGATCCGACTCCAGTACCAGCGAAGAAGGCCTGGTCGAAGACGACGCCAGCATCGGTACCCACGACGCGGTCAATGCAGGAATCAGGACCACTCTCAAACCCGGTACTGTCCAGCCCTCCACTGGCACCGCAAAATAGGGCCGATGACTGCTCCGAGGCTCCCTCCTTTCAGCGCTCGTCTCGTGAACTTTCGGTACTGTGTTCCCAGGGCTCTGGAAGACAGACGCCCAGCTTGTCTTCCTCCTCGTCCCCAGCTTCTGTCTGCTCCTCTGTTACTCCCAAACCGGTTTCGGGAGCTGGAGAACGGTACGGAAAATGGCATCGAAAGCGATCCCTGATGCTCAGGCCACGGAGAAAGACAACCCTGTTGGCCCTGCTACAAACATTGAGGCTCAGCTCCTCCGATACTGCTAAGACCCCTCAACCAAACGGGCCATTCTCCCTCGTGCTGTGCTGTGACCAGAACTACTTTTAACAACTGGTTGCATGATTGGCTAGACATGACGGCCGACGACAGCTCGACTTCACAGCACCGTCTCCGCCTCAGACTCCAGATTCCTCGGATATTTCAGATGATGAGCCCAATCCCCACTCTACTCAGTGTAGCAGATCTTGGGCCCCTTCATCCTCCTCTCTGGAGGAACATACCTTCCAAAGGCCTCTAGCCTATAAGGAGGATTTGCACACCCAGCAGGAGTTACTCCGCCACATGGCAGCGAATTTGAATATAGAACTGGGGGTGGTCCAGGAGGAAACCAACCCCCTCTTTTACATAGGGGACAGTGCCCCATCCACCAAGGCATCTGTCCCTCTCCACGAAGGGGTATACAGAATTGCCAGGGCACAATGGCAGACCCCTTCCTCAATTCCGCCAGTGACAAGGGCAGCAGATCATAAATATCACATCCCTCAGGATGAGTTCTTGTCCCTCTTCCAGCACCCTACCCCAGGGTCACTGGTAGTTGACACAGTCAATCAGAAAGAGAGACAGGGCCAACCGAGCTCCACCCCTAAGAATAAGGAGGCTAAAAAGCTCAACTTGTTGGGCAGGAAGGTCTATGTCACAGCAGCTCTACAACTGCGTATCTCCAACCATCTGGCCCTTATGACAAAATACGTTCATAACCTTTGGCAAGCCATGGAAGGCTTTCGTGACCTCATCCTCAAGGATTGCCTGAGGGACTTTGAGGCGATGGTCGAAGAAGGGGTGTTGGCATCTAAGGACACCCTTCTGGCTACTTGGGATGCTTCAGACACAGCCTCACGCACCATCGCCTCCGCCATGGTGATGCGCCGCTCCGCCTGGCTTTAGGGCTCGGGCTTGTCCCCACAAATGCAACTTATCATTCAAGATCTGCCATTTGAGGGCCCTAATTTATTTGCCGAGTCCACAGATGCCAAACTTCATGGTATGAAGGACTCGAGAGCTACTCTCTGATAGCTGGGAATGTACACCCCCGCAACCTTCCAGGCGCTCCCTGAAACCCCATCAGCTCCTGCAACAGCAGTTGCAGCAGCTAAAACAGCAGATCCAGATGCAGAGTTCCTTCCCTTGCTCCTACCAATACCCCCAACATAACCTTGGGGATTTGGATAAGGACAAGGCCCGCTCGAGCAAGAATGGGAAGTCCCACGCCTCCCAGTCCAGCAGGCGTGGGCAAGGTTGTGATTGCTCATCGGGGAGGAAGCAGTGTTTTTGACAGTTACCACGAGGGCAGTGAACCAACAGCCTCAACCCTATCTGTCCCCAACCATCTGCACAGCTTCACACACCACTGAGCCAACATCACATCTGACCAGTGGGTCCTCAAGATGGTAGCAAAAGGGTACCACATTCAGTTTCACTCAACTTCTTGGACCAGAAAACCGCCCCCTCACCCAAACCATGGGAACCGGGAACTGGATCACCTGGTTGAGATTGAATGCAAGAAGCTCCTCTCTCAGGGCCATAGAAAAGGTCCCAAAGTGGGAGCGGGGAAGAGGGTTTTATTCCAGATACTTTCTGGTCTCCAAATCCAATGGGGACCTCTGACCCATTCTAGATCTCAGAGCCTTAAAAAAACACATAAGGAAAATAAAGTTCCACATGGTTTCCCTGTCACAGATTGTTCCTTCTCTGTCTCCCAGGGAGTGGTTCGCAGCCCTCGACCTCAAAGATGCTTATTTTCACATAGCAATACATCCCTGCCACAGACAGTACCTAAGGTATGTTGTGGGAGGAAATCACTTCCAGTTTACATCACTCCCCTTCAGGCTCTCGCTGGCCCC
>ML681963.1:47445215-47507002 GCA_007922195.1 Podocnemis expansa
GGGGGGGCGATGCCGGGTGCGGGGGCCTAGCAGGAGCGGGGGGGGCCTGTGCAGCGGGCCCCGTGGCAGGGGGAGCGCAGCGAGCAACTGGAGTTGCTCAGCTGCTTTCTCCCCTTAGAGGGAACATTGGTTCCCAACCTTTTTCAGGCTGGAGACCCCTTTTTAACAAAAAAAATCTTTGCGTGCCCCCCTCCCCCCGGCTGATTATATGATCTGGCCCACACAGGCACTCTCTGGCCCACACTAGTGGAACAGCTGGTGAGCAGTGCTGCCACCACCATTGCCCACATTGCTGGGGAGATGAGCCGCAGCAGCTATTACCCCCTGCCCTTACCCCTGCCGGGGAGCTGCCACAGCCCCATCCCCCTGCCAGGATCCTGCCACAGGAGGGGAAAGGCAGCCCTGGTGGGGAGCATCAGAGCTGTAGCTGGATTATGGCCCCAGATAAGGAGAGGCTCCGCAGAGCCCCTGCAACATGTCCATGGACCCCTGGGGGTCCCTGGACCACAGGTTGGGAACCACTGCTATAGAATTCATATGAGCCCTCCTAGACACTCACGAAGGGGTGGCTTCTTTGCCCCCTTCAAGATTTCGGTCCATCTACACCATCATTACGGAGCTGCAGGAGTCCCAGGTGACCACAGCCCACCGCTGCCTCCACCTCTGTGATTCGGACAGCACGCCTGAGAATGAGACCCCTCCAGGTCTGGTTCTCCATGGTATTCCACCCACGGAGGGACTCCCTAACCAAGGTACTGTCAGTTCCCCAAGATATTCTGGGGACATTACAAATTTGGAGGGATCCCTGGTTTGCCATGGGGGGTATTCCTTTCAAAGAGTTAACGCCCACAGTGACTCTGATAACTGATGCCTTGGACTTGGGGTGGGGGGCCCACATCTCCGGGGGATTCTCTACCCAGGGACTATGCTCCTGCGCAGACAGTCTTTTCCACATAAAGTTAAGGAACTGCAGGCCATCAGACTGGCTTGCATGACAGAATATAGGGCAAGTCGGTTCAGATTCTAATGGACAATACTGCAGCCGTGTTCTACATGAACCGGCAGGGGGGAGTCAGCTCCCCAGCGCTCTGCAAAGAAGCATGCAAACTCTGGGAGTTAGCCCTAAAATACAATTTCACCCTGGTGGCCACCCACTTACCAGGGGTGGACAACAGGCTGGGAGACTTGCTCAGCAAAAAGCCTTGAGCAAATCACAAGTGGTCGCTCCACAACATGGTGTTCTCCCACCTGGTGCACAAATGGGGTACACCCCACATAGACTTGTTTGCGACACAGCAGAATTGCAAATGTCAGCAGTTCTGCTCCCTCAGGGGTTGGGAGGAAGGGTCCATCAACAATGCCTTCCTCATCAGCTGTTCAGGCCCTCTGATGTATGCCTTCCCACTGGTCCCTTTAGTAACAGGGTTCTCCTAAAGATCAGGATGGAGGAAGCAAATATAATATTAATAGCTCCAGATTGGCCCAGGCAACACTTGTTCTTGCTCCTCCAAGACCTGGCCATAGAGACCCACTCCACCTCCCCCTGTGGGCAGATCTCTTGACACAGGACTCAGGGCACCTGCAGCACCCAAACCCAGGTTGCCTGTACCTAACAGGCTGGAAACTCTCTAGATCAATGAGCAAGAAAGGCTCTGCTCAGACAGGGTTAGGAAGGTCCTGGTCAGTAGCAGAAGACCCTCCACCAGGTCCACTATACAGCCAAATGGAAGACCCTGCACTTAGCCCCACTACACCTAATCCTGGACTATCTGCTAGACCTTAGAGACAAAAGTCTCTCTCTTTCCTCGCTGAGAGTCCACCTAGCGGCAATCTCAGCCCTCCATGAGAAGGTGGACGGGACTTACGTTTTTTCCCATCCCACCTCCAACGACATTCCTGAAAGGGTTTGAAAGACGCTTTCTACAACCCTGTCAACCCCACCCCCCATGGGACTTGAATGTGGTGCTCTGAGTGCTAACGGAGATGCCCTATAAACCCTTAGACTCATGTACCCTACTGGTCCTTTCCTGGAAGGTGGCCTTCTTAGTAGCAATCACCTATGCTAGAAGTGTTTCAGAATTGAGGGCCCTTTCCTCAGAACTCCTGTACATGAGGTTCTTCCCCAACAAAGTGGTCCTCCAGCACCACCCCTCCTTCCTCCCTAAGGCGGCTACTCCTTTCCACCTTAATCAGGAGATTTGTTTGCCAGTATTCTATTCAGAGTCCAGGTTACAGGGACCCAGAGGAGGTGGCATACCCTGGATGTGAGGAGAGCGCTCAACATACATAGATCACACACATCCACTCCGCAAAAGCTCCCAACTTTTTGTGGCTGTTGCCAAGTGCAAAAGAGGTCTCCCAGTGTCCTCTCAGTGCATCTCCAAGTGGATAGTGAACTGTATCAAAGACTGCTATGGAAGGTCAAATACACCCCTTCCTGGGACTGTTAGAGCCCATTCTACCAGGGCCCAAGCGGTGTCAGCAGCCTTCCTCCCCAAGATCCCGATCCAAGAGATCTGCAGGGCAGCTATGTGGGCGTCGGTACATACTTTCATGACGCACGACACCATTGCTCAACAGGCTAGAGAGGATGCCGCTTTGGGCAGAGCCATGCTCAGTGTGGGCAGACTGTAACTCCTCCCACCGTCCTTGGGTATGTCTAGCAGTCACCTGTAACCGAATGATGCGAGCAGCACTTGAAGAAGGACGGTGGGTTAATTACCAGTAACTGTCCTTCTTCCAGATGGGCTGCTCACATACATTCAGGCCCCTCCCACCATCCCCCCTAACGGAGTTGGCGAAGGTATAAGGGACTGGGAGGGTCAGGGTCACGGTCACCTATATAGCTGTGGTCGTGGCACAAAGGGGGCATTGGCTGTGTGTCCTGACCTGACAGGTCAAGGCTAAAGCCTCTCTGAGCTACCATGTGCTGCGGCACGTAGACACCTGTAACTGAATGTATGTTAGCAGCCCATCTCGAAAAAGGACAGTTACAGGTAAGTAACTTACCCTTTTCATCTGCTACTGCCTTGTCTTCGCTAGTGAATACATTGTAATAATCCTTGGGGAGGAAGGGGTTAACACTCTGGTCAGTGAGTCCCAGGACAGCCAATAGGAACAAAGCACAGCTTTTTGAATGGTAACAGCAGCCTGGCCTGGGCCTGTTTGGATGCAGCAGAGCTCCTGGAAGGATCAGGAGGAGGCCAGAGGGGCCTGAGGAAGAATCCAGCAACATCCTTACCAGAGATAAGCTAAGTTTGGTACTGACCAGGCGTGGGTAGAACAGGGAATGTGTACTTAGACGCGGTCAGGGTATTTTCTTTGTTTTTGGCTTGTTTTTTGGATTTCTCTGTGCTAAGCACATGTAACCACCCCCACTACCCTGTAACTACCTAAGTTAATTCCCAGAGAAGCAACTCTCTGTGTTTATTATCTGTTCTTTTTGATTAAAGAGTTTACCTTTTAAGCAAGTTCTGGTTCTGTGTCCTGAAAGACAAGAGGTTTGTGTGCCCGTGCCTTAGACTGCACAGGCAGCTACTAGAGGGAACCCTGTTCCAGTTCCAGCTCATATTGCAGCTGGAGTTAAGTCATTTTCCTGAGAGAGGAATAAACAGGATTGCAAGTGCCTCACAGGGAGGAATTCCCAAGTGCGCCTTCCTGGGTCTCAAGAGGGTTTTTTTTGCATTTGGGTGGTGGCAGTGATACCACTCCAAGGCCAGGAATTGGAGGCCTTGGAGACTTTTAAGAGCAGGCTTTAAGGCCAGTGGCTTTTCTGGCCTGTTGCGGGCCCCCACCTTCTGCACTCAGAGTGCCAGAGTGGGGAAAAAGCCTTGACATACATAATTGCCAATATGGTAACATTCATTGCCAAACCACACTCTGCCTCATGGTTAATACTTGAGAGCCATTTCTTGCCTGACAGATGCGGTCATAAAGCTAAACCTAAAGGGGTGTGAAAACTGATTAAGAAAGGACTGATTGATGAGAAAAATAAACAGAACAACTAGAGCCTCTCCTCCTGTCTTTTTCAACTTTGCATTTTGATGAATATGAAATTTCTGCATCTGTTCATTATGGAAATTAATATTTAAATTATATTTCCTGGGAGTTAAATATACAGAACCTTGAGCAAAATACAGATCTTAATTAAATGTATTTTCCACCATAAATCATATTTTAAACTATCCGTATATATCCAAGCACTATATGATCATACTGAGGACATTCAATGTGGTTTGACAAAATCTTTGCATGAATGCATGCATACACACAGGGAGTCTGCTTAATATTAGTCAATTAAATTTGAAACAATTTAAATTCTTAATAATTAAGCTTTCCCACCCTTATCATCTGATAATAATTCAAACATAATAATCTTAAAGACTTTTGAGTGTCATTTTGGGTCAGTTGGTGAAAAATAGGAGTCATTAATGTACAAATTGCAGGTGTTCTAAAATTTATCAGTCCCATTTTATCTGCTAATTTTGTCTTTACTGCTGCTGCAATGGACTAGATTTTTTAAAAAGGGTGTGAGAGATCAAACCAGCAGGCAGTCTGAGAGTAGACCTTTTGAAGGCTGGGTGGTGCACCCGCCCACTGCTAAAACCCCTCCCCCAGCCTAAGGGGAAGTGGCACTGGGCCCAGTTTCAGTTGAGTACTGAGGACAACTAATGATGAACAGGGTTGGGTGTGAGGATCAAAGGTTTAAAAGGAGGGCTTTGGAAGGGGACACTGAGCAGAGGACCCTGGACAGCACCCACTGCTCCTGAAAGGTGTTGAGAGAGGCAATGGATGCTGCCCAGAGGAACTCTGCCTGGATGTGTGCTCGGACTAGGGACCAGAAGTAGGCCCCACAGTCACAGGTCCCTCCCTCAGCCAACCTCCTCTCCCTGGTCTTGTACATGGCTAGCTTGGCATAAGCCAGGAGGAGGTTGGCGAGGAGGTCCTGCGACTTTGTGAGGCCATGGATGGGGAGTGCATAAAGGAGTACATGTGGGGAAAAGTGCAGCCAGAACCTCAATAAGAGGTTCTGGAGGAGCCAGAAGAGGGGCTGCAACCTGGTGCACTCCAGATACATGTGCGCCAGGGTCTCCTTCTCGCCACAAAGGGGACACGTGTCAGGGTGCAGGGTGAACCATGCCAGGTGCACGCCCATGCTCACGACTCTGTGCAGGCGCTGCCAATTGATGTCCCTGGCGGGCCACGGGGTGAGGGGTGGAATACAGGCTGGCCCATGGGGGGGGGTCCTCACCCTCCACAGGTGGGATTAGGTCCATCCATTTTGTGTTGGGGCAGGACATGAGGGCGAGGAAGTGAATGGTATGGAGAATGAGCGTGTACAAATATTGGCAGGGCGCGGTTTGGAAGGGGACCAGCTGCAGGTCTAGCAACCAGCTTTGGACAGGGGCCGTGGGGGGGGTGCCCTCTCACAGGACCCGCTTGAGGTAGGCCCAAGCAGTGGGGGGCAAGGCTGTCTTCACCTCCTGGAGTAGGAGTCGGGGGGTTTAAAGGGTGGAGAGCACCATGCACTGGGCCAGCACTAGGAGATCCACCCAGTCCCCCCCGGGCATAGTCCAGGAGGTCTCCGACTCTGATGACTCCTGCCAGGACCAGCCTCTGCCTCATTGAGGGGGCCTCCGCCACCTACACACCAAGATGAGGGTTGTGTAGCAGAGGCGTTATGAGGAGGTCCACCCTCTTGGTAGGCACAAGGGCCCTGGAGGCTGAGACAAGTGGTGGGTGGAGGGGTGGCAGCCACCTGGGTGTATGCTCTGGGGGCAGGGGCATCCCCAGAGTTGGTAGACAGAGTGGCAGGGGAAGAAGAAGAGGGCGCCACAGCCGATGAGGTGGTTGCAGCTGTGGACTGGCCCTTGCTCACCTGCTTTTGCTGGCTTTTTCAGCTGGTTGAGGCAGCTGAGGCAGCAGCAGGGGTGGAGGCTCCTCCTGTACCTGCTGCTGCTGGCATCCCCTGGGGCACTAGCGATGGGGGGGGGCAGCAGTGGCGGTTGAAGGGGCAGCTGGGGGGTAGACTCAGGAGTGGGCTGAGGGAGAGGGGCAGAGGGGGCTGGGGAGGTCTCCATGTCCCTAGGTAAGGGACAGTGGGAGGAGGAGACTGGTGCGGGGGGCAAGGACTGGGCGGGCAGGCAGGCAGGGACAAGAAGTAAGGGAAGTGGGGGCTGGGAAGAACCACTCCTCCCCGCTAGGCTGCAGGCTGGGGAGGAGGGTATGGGGAGGGGCAAGTGGAGGGTAGCAGGCATATGGGGTGGAGCAGGGGTTATAGAGGGGATGAGGGGTGGGCAAACCACTCCTCCCACCTAGGCTGCAGGCAGGGGAGGAGGGGGCATGGGAGAAAGGACAAGGGTTGTATGGGGCAGGGAGAGGCCCACGTAGTGTGGTGTTTTGGACTACCTAGGGTCATTGGGGTTGTCATAGTGACAAATGGGAGGGTCGTTTAGGTGCTAGGGAAACCTGTGGGTCCTCTATCTCTCAGTTCTCTTTCAATAAAGACTCCTTACACAGCTCTGAATATGCTGCCTCTCATTATTGGATTATAATTTCCCCTAAAACTCTACAACTGGCAACAGAGGATGGGATTTGTGATGGAGTTGGCTATCCTCAACAATCCTGGCAACTTTGGAAAACCAGAATGCAATGTAAGAAGCAAAACTTTATTTTACTGCTTGCATGGGGGTTGCGTTGTAGCTGTGAAAGCTGATCTGTTTGCCTAAGTGCTAGCTGGCTATTCTGAAAGCGGATCTGCCTGCTGTTAAGTGAAGAGACGAACAATAACCACAAAAGGGCATCATGGCTTTACTTACTACAACCCTTGAACCATTTGATCATTCGGCAGATTCGTGGCAGACATATACAGCCCGATTTCAAAATTTTGTAATAGTAAACAACATAACTAATGAGAAGAAGGTACCAGTTTTTCTAATGGTCATTGGAGTTAAGACTTATAATTTGCTATGGAATTTGCTTTATCCAGAGAAGCCAGAGCAGAAACCTTATGGGGACCTAGTAATTGCAGAGAGGTATAGGTTCTACCAAAGGAACCAAGGTGAAGGTGAATCAGTTGTACAGTTTGTAGCAGCTCTGTGGAAGCTGGCAGCACACTGTGACTTCAAGAACATGTTAGAGGAAATGCTGCGTGACAGGCTGGTGTGTGGCCTGCACAGTGAATCAACACGGAAATGCCTATTGACTGAAGGTGAACTCACTTTGCAGAAGGCTGTGGAAATTGCAGTCTCCATGGAACGTGTCACCCAAGACATGCAACAGATTGGGGTCAGCGTACGTAAAGTATCCCTACAACCTGCCAACAGGGCATCAGGGAAACAGGAATGTTACTGGTGTGGAAAGCAGGGTCACCTCACATCAGAGTGCCAGTTTACAGAACTACTGTGTTGACAATGTGGTAAGAGAGGGCACATTGAACATGCCTGCAAACAAAAGAAGGATGAGCCAAACAGAAGAGGCAGACATGAGAAAAATGGGCCATTGGTTTGGTGGACTAAGAGGGAAATTCTGCATGCAGTAGAGCAGAAAACAGGTGATCATAGTGACACTCAGTTGGAAGATGAAGATTCCCTCCATGTTTTGTCTATAACAGCTGGCCCACGTAAATTCTGGGTTGCACTGTTTTGGAAAGCAAATCTATATGCATGGAACTGGACACTGGTGCAGCAGTTGCATTAGTTTCTAACATTGTGTATGAGAAGGACTTTAGACATCTGCCACTTAGGCCGACAGTAGTTGTGTTGAAGACATATACTGTGGAGACTGTTCTCTTTTGGGTGTTATAGATGTGAAAGTAGAACTCAATGGACAGACCGCAAAGCTACCACTGTTTGTGCTGAAGGGGAATTACCCAGCCCTAATGGGAAGATCTTGGATCAGGAAAATCCAACTCAATTGGTCAGAAGTGCATCAATTGACTAAAGAAGAAAATTAATCTAGCAGCGGTACTAATGAAACACGCTGCTGTTTTCAGTGAAGACTTAGGCAGCATGAAGGGAATCACTGTGAAATTAAATATAAAGCCTGATTGCCAAGCAAAATGTTTGAAGGCCAGGATGGTGCCATTTGCCATCAGACCCAAGGTGGAAGAAAATTTGGAGCGGTTAGTCAAGGAGAGAGTCTTAGTCCCAGTTACTCACAGCCAGTGGGAAACACCCCTTGTCCCAATAGTGAAGAAAGATGGCTCCATTTGGATTTGTGGAGATTTCAAGGTCACTGTCAGCCCAGTGTTATGTACAGAACAATATCCTCTTCCCTGCATTGAGGGCATCTTTGCAGGATTGACTGGAGGACAAAATTTAGCAAGATTGATTTGAGTCAAGCGTACTTATAGATGCATGTTGAAGAAGAATCTCAAGAGTTGTTGACAATCGTAACACATAAGGGGTTGTTCAGATACTGTCGTTTACCTTTCGGCATTACTTGAGCCCCAGCTTTGTTCCAAAGGGGAATGGATCAGATTTTGAGTGGTTTATCAGGAGTACAGTGCTATCTGGATGACGTCCTGGTCACTGGCAAAAATGAGGAGGAACACCTTACGAACTTGGAAACTATTCTGCAAAGACTGAAAGAGTATGGTCTATGTGCTCACAGAGACAAAGGTAAGTTTTTCCAGCCCTCAGTTGAATATTTTGGACATATAATTGATGCTGATGGTCTCCATAAGTCTCCGGGCAAGGTTAAGGCTATCGTGGATGCTCCACTACCTCAGAACGTAAGCCAGCCTTGCTCTTTTTTAGGGTTATTGAACTATTATGGAAAGTTTATTCCACAATTAGTGATGCTCCTGAAACCATTCCATGAGCTTCTTGGGCCAAAAAAGGCCTGGAACTGGACTGAAGCCTGTGATGTTGCATTTAATGAAGCTAAATCCTCACTGGTAAGCTCTAGGGTTCTGACACATTTTGACCCATCTTTGCCCCTACAGTTGGCTTGCGATGCCTTCCCTTATGGAGTTGGGGCTGTATTGTCACATATTATGCCTTCTGGTGAAGAGAGGCCTATTGCTTTTGCTTCATGCTCCCTGACCAAGGCAGAAACTAACTATGCCCAAATTGAACGTGAAGCACTGGGCATTGTTTTTGGCGTTTGGAAATTTCACCAGTACCTATGGGGAAAGAAGTTCACACTTCTCACTGACCATCAACCCCTGACATCAATTTTGGGGCCACGCACAGGCATTCCACCTTTGGCTGCTAGTCAGATGCAACGAAGGGCATTGATACTTTCTGGATACACATATGCAATCAAGTATAGACAATCCTCTTTGTATTGCAATGCTGATGGTCTTTCAAGGCTACCTTTACCGGCACACCGTCAAGATCAGGGTTAGGAAGGACACTTTTACTTTGAACAGGTGGAACACACACCTGTCACGGCTACTCAAGTGAAGAAAGCGACACGGGTTGACCCAGTACTCTCACAAGTTATGGCTTTCGTGATGCATGGAACATTCTTACCTGACTCTAAGGTCTCTCCTGACCTCTGCCCCTATGTGTCTAGGAGGACAGAGTTATCGATCCAATCTAGGTGTTTGTTGTGGGGTATGGGTGTCATTATCCCACCTTCATTAAGACCACGTTTGTTGGAACAGCTCCATTCAAGTCACTGCAGCATAGTGCACATGAAAGAAATTGCATGGAGCTATTTCTGGTAGCCAGGCTTGGACAGGGCCATCAAAGAAATGGGTAGAGCTTGTACCTCACGTCAGAGTGTCCAGAATGCACCTCAGTTGGCATCTCTTCACCCGTGGGATTGGCCCAAAAGGCCATGGCAACGTATCCATGTTGATTTTGCTGGCCCATTTGCAGGATGCATGTTTTTAATTGCTGTGGATGCCCATTCAAAATGGCCAGAAGTCTCTGTAATGCAGTCCACTACTACAGAAGCCACTATTCAGACCTTGTGTGCCTTTTTTAGTCATTATGGTCTTCCAGAACAGCTGGTGAGTGATAATGGACCACAATTCATTTCTCAGGATTTTAAAACTCTTATGAAGGCCAATGGAATACATCACAGGTCAGCACCGTATTATCCTTCCACCAATGGATTCGCTGAAAGGTTTGTACAGACTATGAAGCAAGCTCTAAAATCTGCAAAGGGACATTCACCTCCTCAGAAGTGTCTGGACAACTTCTTGTTGTCCTACAGAAACACTCCACAGGCTATGACTAAGACATCTCCAGTTTTTCTTATGATTGGACGGCAGTTGTACTCTTGCTTTGATTTGTTGAAACCACGAGACACACAGCAAGTGGTTCAGCGCCAACAGCAGGACCAAGTCAGCAAACATTCACCAAGAACAAAGGACCACACCTTCAGTATTGGACAGCCAGTTCTCGCTTGAAACTATGCTTCAGGAGCTAAAAGGGTTCCAGCAATGGTCATTGCCCAGACAGGACCTGTTTCCTACTCTGTCCAGACAGCAAGTGGCTTAGTTTGGTGATGGTGTGTAGATCAGTTGCTTCTCTGTCATATCCATCCAAAAAATGGATCTCCAGTGGACATATCTGTCTTCATCCTTACTGATGCTACAAAATCAGAACACTGAACAACTGTTTCTGTCTCTTCTGCTCCAGCCATCCCTTCAACACCTTCAGCCTTCCTGGACCAACTGGACACAACATCTCTGGTTCTGGCTACTTCCCCGGTACCACCAGCACCAATACCACTTTGTGGTGTGGGTACACCAGAAGTTCACCGTAATCCACCTCGAGACAGAAGGCCTCCTAGTCAGCTGGATCTTTAGCTAGTGGTGACCCCTCTTCATGGAGCAGAATAATTCTCCAGGGGTTCGCTGGAGCTGGGGCAGTCCACTCTCATTTCCTAGTTTAGTTCTTATTCTTTTGGGGGGGAGGGCTTTATTCTTTGGGGAGGGGCTTTTTCATTAGAGGGGGAAGAATATGTGGTGTTTTGGACTACCTAGGGTCATAGGGGTTGTCATAGTGAGAAATGGGAGGGTCATTTAGGTGCTAGGGAAACCTGTCTGTCGGGTCCTCTCTCAGTTCTCTTTCAATAAAGACTCCATACACAGCTCTGAATATGCTGCCTCTCATTATTGGATTATAATTTCCCCTAAAACTCTACATGCAGGGGAAAAGAATCAAAAGTTAGGGACACACACTACCCCACTTGGGCAGGCCTGAGGTAGGCACTGTGGGAGGAGGAGGGGGCTAGTGGAAGCTGAGGGCAGGGCAGAGTGGGGCGGGGGGGTAACAGAGGCTGATGGGTGGGGCGGGGGAGGGAAAGAGAAAAAACAAACTTTCAAGGATTAGGGTGGGGCAAGGAAACTTAACGAAACTCAGGGGTTGGGGGGCCTAAGTAGGAGTGTAGGAGGGGCACTGACCCAGCTGGAGGGCAGAACAGAGGGTGGGGAGCCCTCCAGACATTGGGGGTATGGGGGAAGGGAGTTGTTGCTGGGAGGCCTGAGGTCCCTGCTGCACAAACAGTCCTAGAAAGTTCCAGAATGTATGGGAGCCTGCTGCCTTCTTGGTGGGAGGGGAATCTAAGCAGGCAGCAGCTGAGGGTGGCAGTGATAGTCAATAGTGCTCAGTTCATTGTAAGCTCACCCCCAGCTGGAAATAACACAGTCCAAGGCCTGGTGATTGGTGCCTCCCCTCACTGGTGGTATCTTGTAGAGGCAGCAGGCTCCAGATGGCAATAGCAGTGGTAGCAGCAGGGACCAGCTAGCAGGAGGGTCATCTTCTCCCTGCATGGTGGTGGGGTCTTCTTCTGCCCCCCCCCCCCCCCACCCCCAGAACGGCGGCCCCCCAAAACCAGCGGGGGGGGGGGGGGCGGGAACAGTAGCAGAAGCAGCACCCACAGCTTAGCCAGCAGCAGGAGCAGCAGGTCCAGCAGCATGTCCTCCTTCTCCCTTCTTTTCCATCAGCCAGACTGAGAGTAGACCTATTGGTATTTGGGGATGTGGGCAGTCACGAGCCTGCCCACTGCTAAAACCCCTCTACCAGCCTAAGGGGAGGCGGCACTGGACCTGGAACCAAATGAGTATGGGGGACAACTCATGAGGAAACAGGGATGGGCATGGAGGTCAAAGGTTCAAAATTAGGGATTCCGAGGGGGTCACCGAGCAGAGAACCTCGGACAGTGCCTGCTGCTCCCAGAAGGTGTCATGGGAGCCAGCAGATGTTGCCCAGAGGAACTCTGCCCAGACACGTAAATGAACAAGAGACCAGAAATATGCCCCACAGTTGCAGAGAGACCACCCCTCAGCCACCGCCTCTCCCTCATCTTTTATCTGGCGGTTTTTGCGAGGGTTAGGAGGAGGTTGATGAGGAGGTCCCGCGACTTTGTGGGGCCACAAATGGGGAGTGCATATATAAACAAGTGAGGGGAAAAGTGCAGCCAGAACCTCAGCAGGAGGTTCTGGAGGAGCTGGAAAAGGGGCTGCAACCTGGCGCACTCCAGGTATGCATGCGCCAGGGTCTCCCTTACACCACAAAAGAGACAGGTGTCAGGGTATTGGGTGAACCGTGCCAAGTACATGCCCGTGCTGACAGCTCTGTGAAGGAGCCACAAACTGATGACCCTGGCAGGCCATGGGGTTAAGGTGGACTAGAGGCTGGCCCACTGGGTGTCCTCCCCCTCCATGGGTGGCATCAGGTCCTGCCATTTGGTGTTTGGGTGGGACATGAGGGCAAGGAAATGGATGGTGTGGAGGATGAGTGTGTACAGATAGTTCTGAGGTGCGGTTTGGAAGGGGACCGGCTGCAAGTCAAGCAGGTGGCTAGGTGCATGGGACAGGGGCCTGATCAAAAGCTCTGGAGGGCCAGGACTGAGAAGTGGGCAGGGAGTTCCCTCTTGCAGAACCCGCTCAAGGTACATCCGAGCAGCGGGGGGACAAGGCTGCCTTCACCTCCTGGAGTAGGCGAAGAGGGGTGCGAAGGGTGGAGAGCCCCATACACTGGGCCAGCACAAGGGGATCCACCCAGTCCCCCTGGACATTGTCCAGGAAGTCTCTGATCCTAGTGATGCCTACCAGGGCTAATTTCTGCTGCATGGAGGGGGGCCTCAGCCACCTGCACATGAAGATGGGGGTTGTGTAGCAGGGGCTCAGCGAGGAGGTCTACTCCCTTCGTGGGCACAATGGTCCTGAAGGCCGAAATGAGCCTCCAGGTCTGGAGGAGGTCCTGGTAGAAGGCCGGCAGCTCAGACATGACTAGTGAAGACTCCCTCAGATGAAGATAAAAAAGCAGCCGGTTGTATTGGCGCCCTCGGAGGTGGCAGAGGAAGGTGAGTGCCAGATGGCTCCATGCCAGACTACCTACACCATAAAGGAGTCTCTGCAGGGCCTGGAGGTGGAAAGCATAGACCTGGCTGTGGATGCAGCACAGGTCCTGCCCTCCCTCCTCTAGGGGAAGGCTAAGAATCCCTGCAGAGACCCAGTGCAGGCCTGGCCAAAAGAATTCCAGAATTGCACTCTGGAGGTTGTCCAGGAACATCGGGGGTGGGACCAGGGTGCTGAGCCAGTGCCAGAGAATGGACAGGATGAGCTGATTGATGACCAGTGTTCTTCCCCTAAGGGAGAGGCACCACAGCAGTCCTGTCCATTTCCGGAGCCGCTCAACAACTGTGTCCTCCAAATCATCCCAGTTCTCATCCAGCAAGGGATGGGTGGCGGAAGGGTAAACACCCAGATAAAGCAGTGGACCCGTGCTCGACTGGATGGCCTGAAGTGCGGGTGGGAGGGAGTTCACCAGCCACCTGTCCCCTACTGTCAGGCCAGAGCTCTTGACCCAGTTGACCTGGGTGGAGGAGGCTGCCGAGTAGACAGCCAGGCAAGCCTCCAACCGCACCAGGTTGCCCGGGTCCTGAACCACGAGAAGCACATCATTGGCATACTCCGACAGGACCAGCCTCATCCCCAGCTCACAGAGCACCAATCCTGTCAACCTCTGGCGGAGGAGACAGAGGAAGGGCTCAATGGCCAGGGTGTACAGCTGGCCCGACAGCAGACAGCCTTGACATACTCCTTGCCCGAAGCTGGCTGGTTTGGTCAGGGTCCAGTTGAGCTTGACCAGACACTCCACGGAGGTGTACAGCACCCGGACAAACCCCACAAAGCGGGGTCCGAAGCCGAATGCCCGGAGGGTGCCCAGGAGATACCCGTGGTCCATCCTGTCGAACGCTTTCTTCTGGTCCAGGGTGAACGACAGACCATCCCTATACCCGAGCTCCAAGAGATCCTGGACCAGGTACAAATTACTAAAGATAGACTGGCCCAGGACGGTGTAGGTCTGGTCGGGATGAATCACATCCTGCAGCACAGACCCAAGCCGCAGTAAGATGGCTTTGGCTACTATTTTGTAGTCTGTGCTGAGAAGCGAGATGGGATGCCCGTTCCAAAGGTCACGGAGGTCCCCCTTCTTGGGCAGCAGGGCCAGCACGGCCCACCGGCAAGAGAGGGGGAGCTCTCTGCTTCCCTCAGACTCGGCCCAGACAACGGCCAGGTCTGGCCCGAGGACGTCCCACAATGCGCAGTAGAACTCCATGGTGAGCCTGTCAATGCCCGGAGATTTGTTAGTGGGCATACGATGGAGGCCTTCCGTGAACTCAGCCAGAGTGAGAGGAAGCTCCAGCCAGTCCCAGTCGCCTGTGCTGAGTGCGGGGAGTTCATTCCAGAGCACCCTATGGGCATCGGCATCAGTCGGATCTGGGGAGAAAAGACTAGCGTAGAAGGCCCTGGCCCATCCACGCATCTCCTCCGGATCCGTGAGGTGGGTGCCGTCCTCCGCCAAGAGGCAGGTGACGTGCTTTTTGGCCCCCCCCTCCATTTCTCCAGGGCATAGAAGAAGCGGGAGGCACGATCCATCTCCCAAAGGAGCTGGATGCGGGATCAAACAAAGGCTCCCCAGGCCCGAAGGTCTTTGAGGGCCCGGAGCTCCTCCTGCTTCTCCTGGCACACTCCGCAGAGGGACAGATCCTCAGGGCTGGTAGCCAGGTGCCTCTCCAGCTCTAAGACCTCCCGCTCCAGCTGCTCTATCTCCGCATTCCTCTGCCAGCTGGCCCCCTTGAGCGTAGTCACGGGGAAGGTCCGTGCCTGGCTCTTCTGCTATGTCCCACCATCACTGCGCCAAGGGAAAGGCGGGCCTCTGTTCCCACCAGGCCAGCCAAAACTCCCGGAAGGATGCCACAAAGCCCACGTCCTCCAGCAGGCTATTATTGAAGTGCCAGTAGGCCAGCCCTGGCCTCTCTGCCAAGAGAGAGGCTGTCACGGTCACCAGATGAGGATCCGAGAATGGGGCTGGCCGAATGCTGGAGGAGTGGGCCTGTGCAAGACGACGATGGGACAGATAGATGCAGTCCAACTGGGAGTGGCGCGACCGGGCTTCCTCCACTCAGACAAATGTAAAGGTGACCTGGTCGTCCGGGTGGTGGTCGCGCCAGACGTCCACCAAGGAGTAATGATTGACCAGCTCCCGGAGGACGTCCGCAGCAGCCTGGCACTGCTCGGTCCCCATGCAGTCCTGTTCCTCGAGGGTGGTGTTGAAATCCCTGCCCAGGACCAGGAATTCCTGAGGATCCAAGGTGCTGAGGAAGGTGGCCACCTGCCGATAAAAATGCATCTGCTCTGGGCCCGATGTCGGGGCATAGACGTTGAGTAGATTCAACACTAGCCCCTCCATACAGACCCGGAGGTGCAGCAGGCGGCTTGGCATGACTTCGGCAACCCCCAGCACCTGAGGCTGTAGGTCAGGGGAGAACAGGGTGGCTACTCTGCCGGAGAAGATGGACAAATAGCTAAAGAACACCCGGTTCCCCCACTCCAGCCGCCAGCTGGCCTCGGCGCCTGGATCTGTATGGGTCTCCTGCAGGAAAACTACAGAGTAACCCCCCTCCCGAAGGAAGGAGATCACCTGGGTCCTGCGGAGACCCATCCTACAGCCTCTGGTGTTTAAAGTTGCAAAGATTGTTCGGGCCATGAAGAGGGCTGGGGAGGATTCTCAGGAATGGCAGGGGTACCAGCAACCCCCGTTGGGCCATGCAAGAGTTCATATCCCATCCCGAAAGCCATGAGTGAGTCATGGAACTTGCAGGCCCTCTGGTAGGCCGCAGCATCCTGTTTCCCAGTCCCTTTGCCCTCCTTCAGGATGGCCCTCACGGCCCGGAGGACAAGGTGGAAGTCCCCCCAGTGCTGCAGGGCGAGCCGCACCTGATTCCTGGAGCCACGAGTGTCATTCAGGAACACGCCCAGGTCGTCCCACAGCGCTAGGAGGTCTGGGGCAGAAGGCTCCTGGCCACCCCCTGGTTTGGTCCCCATAATGGCCCCGCAACCGGCTGGGTCAGACAGACAGGGTGCAGAGCACTGTCATGGTGACAACGTAGTAGGCACCGCATCACCCAGCCCAGCCCCCAGCATGAGGGAGGGTAGCAGTGGAGGGAGAACAGCAGCCCCGGAGGTCAAGGGGGCCACAAGTGCCGCCCCCTGGGCATCGGTGAGTGACATAGGTGCAGACACGACCCCAGGGGCGGCAGTAACACTGGACGGGGCTAAGGGTGTGTTTGAAGGGACATCCTGTGAGGGGAGGGAGTTGGGAGTAACAAAGGGCCTCAATCTCTGCATAGATGGGGCCCAAGTCCCTGCCTGCCATGATTGACGATGATGAGGCAGGCTCAGGGGGGACGTGGGTAGCCCCCATCAGCAGCCTCCCCAGGGCTTGATCTAAAAGGGCCTCCAGGAGGGGCGCAGTGCTACCCCCCCCGTGCCACTACTCCGACCTCCTCAGCTGAGACCTCCCGCTGGTCTTTGTGAGGGGGTGCGGCAGCAGGCACATCAATTGCTAGACTTTTGGCTTCCTCAGCCCCCCGCGATCCTTTCTGGGGGGCATCCTCCCCATCTGACATGGTGGGGAGAGCCAGTGCCTTCCTTCGCTTGCCGCGCTTCCCTGTGACAACCACCCAGCCCTCCAAGTTGGCAGGGGAGGGCTGAGCAGCGGGAGCAGAATCAGGCGGCAAGGGCACAGGTATCTGGGTGGATGGGAATGAGGGCGGAACGGCAGGGGGATGGGAACCCTCCCCCTGGGGTGAGCCCTCTCCCTGGCTGGCTCCAGCCACCTTTTCCCCTCTCTCCTCTAAGGGCCCAGTTGTGTTGGGGGTTGGAGGAGGAGGAGGGGCCGCTCTGGTGGCTGGAAGACTGGGGTCACCGGTGATGTTGTGGCCAGCGGCCTTTGCTACCTCGGGGGGCCTGGTTGCCTCCTCTTCATGGTGGGCCAGGGGGCGGTCCCTCCGGATATGCCCCGTGGCCCTACAGAGGAAGCACTGAGCCTCTCCTGAGGAGTAATGAATTCAATATTGGGCCCCTTGATGGGGCACCAAAAAGGACCCCTCAAGTGCTGCTCTGTCACAGGCCCTCGCCAGAGTCAGCTGCATTTGCACCTGCCGGCGAAAGGACAACACGTGACAGAGGGTGGGGTCCTTGCAGCCCAAAAGGAGAGGGCTGATCACTGATATTGGCTTCCCCTTGGTGAAGAGGCAGAGAAGCAAAGCATCATTGGGGAGGAAGGGAGGAACAGAGGTTAAAACCACCTGCACGCTCAGGTCCTCCAGAGGCTCCATGGGGATGTAGACGCCTCCCACTGCCAGGCCCTTTTCGACTGCCTCCTGTGTGGCGGCCTCTGATGACAGGAAGAAAACAATCTTCCCATACATCTTAGAGGCCACCACGACGGTCAAGGGCCCCACTACCCTCGCCAATGCCTGCACGTAGGTTTCCACGTGGGGCAAGGCCGCTACCAGGAGGCAACAGACCCTGTGCCTCCTGGTCAAGGTGGGAAAGGGGCCCCGGCCTCCAAAGGAGGCAGCACAGGCAGATGGTACAGTGGGGGGTGGAGGGGTGGCAGCTACCTGGGCGTACACTCTGGGGGCAGAGGTTCCCCCATAGCTGGTGGAGGGAATGGCAGGAGAAGAAGGGACCGCAGCTGATGATGTGGCTGCGGTGACAGCTTGGCCCTTGCTCGCCTTTTTCTGCCAGCTTTTACGGCCGGCCGAGGAGGCTGGAGCAGCAGCAGAGGTGGAAGCCTCTCCCGTGCCTGCCACTGCCGGTGGTACCCCAATGGGGGCATTCTCGATAGTAGGGGCAGCGGCCATGGTCAGAGGGGGAGCCACAGAGTTAGACGGGAGAGCAGGCTCAGGAGCGGTTGGGGAGGTCTCCATATCCCTACAGTAGGGATGGTCAGAAAAGGAGACTTATTGGGAAGGGGAAGTGCTGGGGAATGGGCAGGGACAAACAGTAAAAGGAGGGATTAGGGAAAGACCACTCCTTGCCACTTGGCTGCTAGTTGGGGAGGAGGGCAGTAGCAGGTGTGGGTAAAAGGAAAGGGGCACTGAGGCAGGGTAGGGGCCTATGCAAGAGAGATAGGGGCCTATGCAAGAGAGATAGGGGCCTATGCAAGCCACTCCTCCCCACTAGGCTGCAGGCAGGGGAGGATGGTGCCCAGGAAAAAAAGGGCCAGGGCTTGCGAGGGGCAGGGAAGGGCTGGCTCCTCCGGCTGCACTGGGGGGATTGGGGTCACATGAACATCAAGGGGTGCAGTGCGCAAGGGGAAAAACAAAATTTGGGGAACATATGCTAATCTGCTAGGGCTGGCTAGAGGTGGGAACTGCAGGGGAGGGGACTAGTGAAATTGCAGGTGGGGCAGGGCGGGGCAGGGCAGGGAGGGAACTGAAACAAACAAACTTTCATGGATGGGGGGCAGGGTACCCAAACATAGCTTAGGGGTTGGGGAACCTAAGTGGGGTGTAGGGAGGGGCACTGAACTGGCTGGAGGGCAAAGCAGAAGGTGGGGAGCCCTCCAGCCAATGGGGGTTGGGCTAGGAGAGGCTGGCAATGGGGGAGGGGAGCTGTCTCTGGGAGGCCTGAGGTCCCTGCTGCACAAACAGTCCTGGGATGTTCCAGAAGGTTTAGGAGTCTACTGCCTTCTTGATGGGAGGGGAGGGGAGGGGAGGCCAGGCAGGCAGCAGCTGCGGGTGGCAGTGGTGGTCAAAAGTGCTCAGTTCATTTTAAGCTCACCCACAGCTGGAAACAACACAGTCCAAGTCCAGATGGTTGGTGCCTCCCCTCACTGGTGGTATCTTTCAGAGGCAGCAGGCTCCAGATGTCAGTGGCAGTGGTAGCAGCAGGGACCAGCTGGCTGGAGAGGTCTTCTTTTCCCTGGATGGTGGTGGTGATGGTGGAGGGGGTCTTCTTCTGGCTCCCCCCACTCCCAGGGAATGAGATGAGCCAGCAATAGCACCAGGGAGAACAGCAGCAGCAGCAGAAGGAGAGGTGAGGCCTCCCAGAGATAGGAACAGGAACAAGGGCAGGAATTGAAATAGGAGTAGGGTCACCACAGCTCAGCCAGCAGCAGGAGCAGGAGCAGCAGCAAGGCATGTCCTTCTTCTCCCTTCCTCTCCAACAGACTGACTAAGAGGAGAAGAAGGGAGAGATGTGAGGCTCAGAATGCTGAAGGCTTTGCTTCCCAGGGTTATTGCAGGTTGATTAGAGGCACCTGAGATCAATTAAGACCCAGCCAGGTGCCTGATAAAAGCTGCCCTGCCCCAGACAGAAGTGGCACAAGCTGGAGGAGGAGCAGGAGGAGGGTGGTGCTGTGTGGAGCAAAGAAGCTTGAGGCAAAGGAGCAGAAGAGTTTGTAGAAGGTCCTATTGAAGTATCCTGGGAGGTAGGTGGGTGGGTGTGAGCCCACCCTCTTCTAAAACCCTTCCCCCAGCCTAAGGGGAAGTGGCACTGAACAGGTCTTCAAATAATTCTGGGGGACAACGAAAGACAAAACAGGGATGGGCGTGAGGGTTACAGGTTCAAAACTAGAGTTTCAGAAGGGGATACCGAGCAGAGAACCCTGGACAGCGCCCACTGCTCCTGAAAGGTGTCGAGGGAGCCAGCGGATGCTGCCCGGAGACGTGCATGGACGAGGGACTGGAAATAGGCCCCACAGTTGCAGGCCCCTCCCTCTGCCAACCTCCTCTCCTGAGTTTTATAGGTGGCTACTTTTGCGTAAGCCAAGAGGAGGTTGGTGAGGAGGTCCTGCGACTTTGTGGGGCCATGGCTGGGGAGTGCATAAAGATACAGGTGTGGGGAGAAGTGCAGCCAGAACCTACAATAGGAGGTTCTGTAGGATTATAAGAGAAGAGCTGAAATCACTGAGGCCTGAGACCCTCTCAGAGCTGAAATCACTGAAGAGTGATCAGTGGGTGAGTTTGTAGAAGGTAACTGGCCTTGGGAAGAGAAAGAAAGCTGTGTCTGAGACTGATTGATTGGCCTAAGGGGAGACCAGACACAAGGAACTGTAAGGACAGAGGGGGAAGAGAGGCCAGGGGAAGGAAGTGGAGGCTGGGACATTGTCAGCAGCACATAACTGCACTTCATAGGGCCCTGGGCTGGGACCCAAAGTAGAGGGTGGGCCTGGGTCCCAAACCCCCTCTCCTCTCTCTGGAGTTTCACCAATGCAAGTGCCCCATAGAGGCAGGACTCTGGTGTTTGGGGTCCACTCTCACCCACCTCCACTAAAGAAAAGCGCAAGACCAGGGCTAAAACTAGGGGTTCCGGTGCCTGGGGCAAGCAGCCCCAAAGGTGCCACCCTGGGCCTGATCCGGGGCCTGCCAAACAGTGGCAGGGAAGGGGGTTGTGACCCTTCCCCCTGTGGCCAGAGCTGGCAATGGGGGTCCCTAACCTACTGCCATGGGGAGAAGGGACCCCCCCCAATGCCTCTGGCTGTGGCAGGGAAGTGATCCCTCCTGCCAGCTCTGGGCATGGTGGGGGGTCACTTCCCCCTGCTGTGGTCAGAACTGGCAGGGGCAATTGTTTCCCCTGCCATGGCTAGAGGCGGCAGGGGTGATTGCTTTCCCTCACTGCAGCCAGAGCCAGCAGGGGGGATCGCTTCTCTGCCATGGCCAGAGGCTACAGGGGCAATGGCTTCCCTGTGTTGCCTTTTTAAATTGGCGCCTGGGGCAAAGCCCCTTTTGCCCCATGGTAGTTACGGCCCTGCATGAGACCCACTGCTGGAAAACCAGCAAATCTGCCACAGGGAAGGAAAATATAGATGCTGGTTTCTCATCTCTTTCCTTCATTTCCTCTTCACTCTCCAAAAGGAAATTGTTAGACAACACCCCATTAATGATTGCATGTGTTTTGCCTTACTTTAGAATAATTTCAGATATCTGATGCTGGAATTTTCCAGAGCAAATTTATCACCATGATTTGTGACTAGAGGATCTGCCATGCCAAACCCTTCTCTCCTTCAGTTTCATCTAAAGAGGACTGTGCATATCCCTTCAGAGCAGCTGATACTCAATGTGCCTGCTGTAGTCATCCAATTCATTCTTACTTCTTGTGTTCAGCTTTCTGTTTAGGAGACAGCATTGCTCTATGAGTGTGCCCATCCTGTCATGCTCCTGCTGTGTTAGTGTGGCACAGCACATAGTCCC
The DNA here is from genome assembly GCA_007922195.1 of Podocnemis expansa. Lineage (NCBI taxonomy): Eukaryota > Metazoa > Chordata > Testudines > Podocnemididae > Podocnemis > Podocnemis expansa. Next base: position 47,466,672 of record ML681963.1, read on the forward strand.
TGTCTCAGTTTCCATTCTCACAAGCAAAAAACTCACTTCAGTCTCTCTTGATGCTTGGCACAATAATAGTCTGTTTATGTCTTATTTATTAGAAGGCATCATACAAGCAGTGTTTCTGAAGGTGTGTGGGATTTTACCCTGTTACTAGTCCTACTGAAACCAATTGCTGATTTAGGTACTATGCAATGTGAGTGAGGATGGCAGGATCTGGCCCTGTAATTGCAGTGATGCAGTACAAATGTGTGGTATATGATCATAATACAGCAGCATTAATATTTAACATCTAGATTGCTCTGGTGCTCAAAGACCAGCTGAGATCAGGGTCCCATTGTGCTGTGTGTACAGATGGTCAGACTCCAAAGCACTTACAAGTTAAATAGATAGACACAAAGTGAGAGTGGAAACCTGGGCACGGTGGGGTAAAGCAACTTGCCTTGGTCAAACAGAAGCTCAGTGGTAGAGATGGGAGACAAACCCAGCCCTTCTGAGTTCCAGACAGTCCCTATCTACTCTAGTACTCAGAATAACATTAACAATCCTAGGGCAGAGGTTCCCAGCCTTTTCAATAACATAGCACATGTCAATGAGACGAACAAGTCCATGGCACACCCACTTTTTTCAGCTGAACTGATTGCTTATAAATGTCACATTTACTACGGTTATAGTCTTACTAGAGTGGTTTGCCACGTAGTGCATACAACAGACTAAAGAAGGATCAAATGCATTAATATTTTTGAATCCTGAAAAATAAACCCATGACATCCCAGTTTTGCCCTTTGGCCACATGCATTTATTATGTGCACGTTTTAGAATCAAAAGTCCAATTAATTTGATTACTTTTCACAAGTTTTATGAGTTGTCATTTTGGTTGGATAGAATATTGTTTAAGATAAAACCATGCTTGTTTTACATTGATTTTCATTACCTTTGTAAACAATGTCACAACACACTTAGGCAGGTCCCATGGCACACCAATGTGCCATGGCACACTGGTTGAAAAGCACTGCCCTAGGGTATTACTCATTCTATTTACTATTGTAGGGCTCCACTCAGCAAAACCCTTAAATGTGCTTAAATTTGTGCCTAACCAGGAGAACAGCCACACTGGGTCAGCCCAGTGGCCCATCTAACCTAGTATCCTGTCGTCTTATCATGGCCAATGCCAGATACTTAGATGGACTGAACAGAACAGGTCAGTATCAAGTGATCCATTCCATTGCACATTCCCTGCTTGTGGCGAACTGCAGTCCTTGGTCCTCCTGGTTAATAGCCATTAGTGGAACTATCCTCCATGATCAAAGCACCTAAGCCCATCCTGCACTGCCAGCAAACACTTAGTAGTGATAATTATTTATATTGTGGTAGCACCTAGAACCCCATTGTGCTAGGCTCTGTATAGACACAGAACACAGAAATGGATCCTGCCTCAGAAAGACAAGAGGGGATAGACACAGAGAATGGGGGAGCACAAGCACATAAGGAGACTAGCCAGCATGACATGCAGTGGGCTTAGATACTAAACGTTGCCTGGTCTTCTTTTTTTTAAGCACACCATGGCTTCAGTATCATAGCATTCAAGGCAGTGAATCCCAAGCTTTTTTATCAAGGGCCACAGATATCATTTTTACATCTCTGAGGCAATGTTCCCTCTAAGATACATGGCCATGCACTCCCCACTGCTGCCCGGCACAGGGAACACTGCCAGCTGTGCACAGCTGGCAGCTGCAATCCCTACCCAGCCAGAAAACAGTCTTCCAGCCATCAGAGAGCTGCTTCAAGCTGGGAGTTTTTAAAACTCCTGCTTGGCATAAGCTCTCACTGAGCATGTGCAGAGCTTCTGTGTGTGCTCAATGAGAGCTTCCTCCGGCCACACAGCTTGAGGGCAGGGGGGAGGTGACTGGGGACAGGGCAGGGGCAGCCGACAATGAAAGGGGGCAGAGGGTTGGAGAGGAGAGGGTCGCGCTGGCTGGGGGGCATGTGGGGAGGTGGGATTGGGCCGACTGGGGAGGCTGGGAGATCAGGCGGGCAGGATCGGGCTCATGGGGTGTGCAGTGAGCAACATAAGTTGCTCACCTGCCTTAGGGCCTTAGAGGGAATATGAAGGGCCAGCAGCCCTCTCCCCTCCACTGCAGCCAGACAGGAGTAGAACAAGGAGGCTGTCTCCTCACTGAGCACCCTTCCCCCTGGGTGCGGCAGGGAACCTGCAGGCATCCTGTTGGCCTGGCATGTTCCAGCTGAGTCCCAAGGTAGTGGCTCTCTTCTGCAGCCAGGGGGATGAAAGGACCCCAGCACTGATCTCCCACCCCCCCTTGGTTGCAGCAAGGAACCTGCACCCATCTCTTACCACTACAGAAATACACTCCACCTGGATCGTTAGCAACAACAGTTCCCTTCTGCAGCCAGCAGAAGGGGAGCCACAGGCCACTTTGAAAGTCCCTGGGGGCCACTTTTGGCCACAGATTGGGAAACACTTGGTTCTCTAATCTGATCGCTTATATCTCCGGCTCACAGGCCTCCCCCCAGCATCTGTATGCTAAACCCAACAATGGAAATTAATTAGATTGAAGTATTAAAGCTCTCAGCAGAGTGGACTTTTATTCAGGCAATGCCTCAGTGGGATTTAAGAGTTGCTGAATTCAGGGCTGTAGTTGACAGACCCTGACAAGTAGAGATAGACATGATTAGTAAATCACCTAGTTCATCCATCTTTCCAGTGCAGTACTCAGGGATCTCCCAAAAGAGATTATTCCACAGTCACAGCTGAAATGTTCATTTGCCAATATTCAGTCCACCTTTTCCTTTCATTTTATCCCATTACTCCTAACCCCTCTGTACCAACCTAAAAATATCCTCCTCCCTCCTTGGTCTTTATTCCTTTGGCTGTCACATCCCTCCTTAGCAGTGGTTTGGCCAAGTGCTACATCCCTAGCTCTTTAAATCTTTCTTCATAAATCACTATCTTCAGACTCTAGCTACACTCACTTCCCCCATAGCCTCTGGATTTCCCCAACTGCTCAGGAAGATTTAGTACCATTTTCTTCTGCTTCAGGGCTAATAACACATTGTTTGATCTCTCTAAGGGTGGCAGAAAGTGTTAGAATTTAGTGCTTTGAAGTTTTGCCATTTCCTAAGGCTCCTTAATTGTTTGGTTTTAGGTTTAAGGACCATTTTTGCCTGACACAAGGAGAATTTAACCAGCGGCTAATAAACTAGCTCTGTAGCCAGATCAAGGAAACAGAAGCAGCTAGCTCTCTCTCCTGAAAGCTATAACAAAAGATAGCAAAATAAGGGGGGGCCAAACAGCCTGCAGAGTAACAGGGAATTCCCAGTGATTACAGTGCATCTGTAAAATGGGGATAATAATCCATTTTCTACCCCTAGATCCCATTAAATTTACATATATGTAGGAGGTACTAGAGTACCTGTAGGTGTAGAAGAGAGACCTTGGATGCTGAGATCAGTGAATGTGCGTACTGATGGAGAGGGGAGGAGCTGGATTCAGACCAATGAAATAATGGCTGTCATTGTTTGGATTAGATAGTCTTCATTTAACCATAATTATTTGTCTGGGAAATGGGATGAGGAGCCCTTTTACTTCTATGATTTGGGAAGTACTTTTAGAGTACAGTATAAAACAGAATGGAACAGTTCTGGGCCAGAGGAAGAATAAACATACTCAAATGTTGGGGGGGTGACGTGAAAACTAGATGTGATATTAAATGATACAGTCTGCAATCTAGTGGGCATTAATAAGGCCCAGTGAGATGGCTTTCAGATCTGGAATATCAAAGATGGTGAAGAGGCCCTGTACATCAGCAACATTAGAAATGCCATTAGCTTCTGTTCCGCAGTGAAGGACAGGGTGGTGAATACTCTAGAAAAGAATCCAAGGAATGGAAGTCAAAAGGAGAACGCAGCTTCTAGAGACCCATTCCCTTTTAACAGAGAGTGAACAAAACCAATTCCTGGATTCTTAAAATTGCAAACTACACCACTCAGGAGGTACTTTAAATATTCAGACAGCTGCTGTGCAACAAACAGAGCTGAAAATAGATCAAGTTGATTCTCAAGATACAGGACAACTAAGATTTTAAGAAGAAAATTCAATCTGAGGCAATGACGGCCTGGATCTAATTTTTACCTACAGGAAACTACCCACTGAAAATGTGAGAATAGGGAAGGAATTGGTGGCAAAGATGAGAAGCTACTAAATTTCACCATAGTAACAAACAGTCATCAAGTGTAATAGACCAAAGGTACTGAATTCCAGAAAGGCACATTTTCTGTAATTAAGTAATCTGAATGGCCACATTCCCATTGACTTAAGTGGGACTGGATTTCATACTTAGGGATAAACATGTAGTGGATAGTTGTATTTAAATCCAGGGGTATCGCTGGTGCTGGGCACACAGGGCACATGCCCCGAATCCCAGCACCAGTGCCCCGGGTCTGGTGAGGCCCGCCTCTAACAGCGCCGGAGATCTGGGCCCAGTTGCCCATGGCTGCGGCAGCCCTGTCCCCGGCCAGGGATCCGGGGCTCAGCAGCCCGTGGCCGTGGAGGCCGCTCCTGGCCCTGGCCCCAGCCCCGGCAGGGGATCCAGGGCCCGGCAGCCCACAGCTGCGGCAGCCCCGTCCCCGGTGGTGGATCTGGGGCCCAGCCATCCGTAGCCGCAGCAGCCCCATCCCCGGCTGCAGATCTGGGGCTCAGCTGCCCGCAGCTGCGGCAGCCCAGTCTCCAGCTGGGGATCTGGGGCTCAGCCGCTCGCGGCAGCTCCCAGCCCCATCCCCGGCTGGGGGTGTGGCCTGCAGCCAGGGGGTGTGGCCTCCTGATAGGGGGCGTGGCCTGGGCCGGTGCCCTTGGGTGCTTCCCTGGGGCAGTGACACCCCTGTTTAAATTCCATCTATGTATACAAAAGGGTGGAAGACTACAGTGACTAAAGTAGGGATATTCTAAATGAGACAAAGTAACAACACAGTCCTCTGGAAAAATGTTAGCAAGAAGTGTTTCACATGGAGAAACCCTAACATGTACTGGGAATGGAAAAGAAAGAGGCAAGAGAGTATAGACTCAGTAGAGGTTTGACTGAAAAAAATAAGGGCAGCAGGACACAGTATGAGATAACAGCCAAAGGACCTAACATAGATGCACTGGACTTTGACAAATATATTGGGGTATATGGGCGAATATTTATCAGATAGGAGCTTTAATAAATGAAGAGGGAGATGAAACTAAATACAGCTAAAAAATGATAGACTGAATTTAGAAATGAATCTGTCTCCACAAGAAAAAGAAATATAAATGTATAAAGACCTTAAAAAACAGTACTGATAAAGGCAAGGGTATGTTTGGACTATATGAATTTACCAGATTCACAAAGATTTTTTAGGTGCCTAACTTCCATAGGTTTCAATGGGAGTTCAGTGAACTACCTTGTATGCAGAAGAGTAGGGAGTCCTGTGGCACTTAAAGACTAACAGATTTATTTATCACATGTGCAATGTCTTTAAGTGCCACAGGACTCCTTGCTTCTTTTGCTGAACTGGACTAACATGGCAGCCCCTTTGGACCTTGTATGCAGAGTTATGGAAGCTCTGTTTGTCCCAGTATGTTAGCGTCACAAAGCGAATGAGCCAATATCTGACATAGGACCAACTTCCACTGATGAGCAAGACAAATTTTAAGCTACACAGTGCTCTTCCTTGGGTCTGGGAAACTACGTATCACTGAGATGCTGTGATTCACAATTCCAAGTCTAGAAGAGGTCACTGTGACAGTCTCATCTCCTGTATTGAACATGCTATAGAGTTCCACAGGGATAGCCATGTTAGTCTTTTAGAGGCTTTCTTGCTTCTGTAGCAACGCAAAGGGTGTGTGCTAGATCTCTTTTTTGTTAAGTCCAGCCTTGTGGAAGTAATGTTGTAGGCTGGTTTTGTATGAGAGCTCCCAGTGTTAAAAGAGTTCTTTTTTTCTGTTTTCTGTATTTGATGTTGATCAGGTGGTTTCTTAGTTTCTTTTGAGAGTGTGTGGAACAATCTCTCACTGTAGTCTGTGTAATATGTCGATCATAATGGATCTTTTACCTTCAGTCCATTAGGTATAATGTCCAATTGTTTCCATTTGGGAAGGAAGAGGATTTCTCTCCTTACCTGTGCAAGTTGCTTCATGAAGTTGATGGACTTTGACTTCAATTGGCTGTAGTCAGTGTGTTGCATGCTGACAAGTTCCAGAGGCATAACCATGTTAGTCTGTCTGTAGAGATTTCTTTAAATATTTACTAGAGTTTGTCTTTTAGAAAAACATCCCAAATCACACCCCCTGATAGCAAAGACCCTAAAATGTGCTGTAAATCTTTGTAAAAAGGAAAGATCGTAAGATCAGTTTAGACTGTAAGATCTTCAAAAGAGAAACTGTCTACTATTCTGTCAGTACAGTGCCCAACAAAATGGATCTATGACCTCGGTTGGTCCCATGGCAGTAGCCTGATAGACACAATTAACAATCAGAAAGGGATCTTGGAATGCTGGACTCACATTCTGAGAGTGTCATTACCAAAAAGACCTGGACAAATCACATGGAGTTCAGAGAAACACAACTGAAATGGAAGGATTGGTTTAGAAGACTAAGGCCCTATTCAGCAAGATGTTTAAACAAGCACTTAACTATAAGCAGGGGAGTCAGCCCATTGTCTTCAAAGCACTGCTTATGAGTTTTCCTGGATTGAGTCCTAAAGGAATTAAGTACAAATAGTTTAGATAAACAACAGTGGAAAGGCAAAAACACTACAAAGATCTGAAGATTTTATTCTCCAGCACAATAGATGACTTCATTAAGGTAGAATTTTGTAGGATATAGAACTAATAGAATTGCATCAAATTCAGGGAGGAATGGTTTAAAGGGAATAGTAGCAAACTCCCCAAAAGTGAGATCTGCTAGGTGGGGTAATAGGGTCCCAGGAGAAGTGGTGAATGCCTCCTTGCTTGGGACATTTAAAACTAGATCAGAACATAAGACTAGCTATCCTACTGAATTTCAATGGGATTTGGTTGCCTAATTCCCCTAGATTCCTTTCAAACACTCAGCCATAACATACTGTAAGAAGTAATCCTGCACTGGCAGAGGGATAGACGAGGAAACTGTATGAGGCCTTTTCCATCTCTACTTTCTACATAGAATCATAGAATCATAGGGTTGGAAGGGACCCCACGAGGTCATCTAGTCCAACCCCCTGCCAAAAAAAGCAGGACCACTCCCATTAGATCATCCCAGTCAGTGTTTTGTCCAGCTGGGACTTGAACACCTCCAGAGATGGAGATTCCACCACCTCCCTAGGCAACTTATTCCACTGCTTCACCACTCGCCTAGTAAGGAAGTTTTTCCTAATATCCAGCCTGGACCGCCCCAGCTGTAACTTGAAACCATTGCTTCTCGTTCTGCCCTCTGTTACTACCGAGAACAGTCGAGCTCCCTCCTCCTTGGAGCAACCCTTCAAGTAGTTGAAGGTTGCTATCAAATCCCCCCTCAGTCTTCTCTTCTGCAGGCTACATAAGCCTAGTTCCTTCAGTCTTTCTTCGTAGGGCTTGTGCTCCAGCCCTTTGATCATTTTGGTTGCCCTCCTCTGGACTCTCTCTAATTTGTCCATGTCCTTTTTGTAGTGGGGAGCCCAAAACTGGACACAGTATTCCAGATGTGGCCTCACTAGTGCTGAATAGAGGGGAATGATCACATCCCTTGATCTGCTGGTAACACTTCTTCTGATGCAGCCCAGTATGCCATTGGCCTTTTTGGCAGTAAGCGCACACTGCTGACTCATGTCCAGCTTCCCATCCACCATGACTCCCAGGTCCTTTTCTCCAGTGCTGCTATTTAGCTGATCACTCCCCAGCCTGTAGCAGTACATGGGGTTTTTTCGTCCCAAGTGCAGGATTTTACACTTCTCCTTGTTGAACCTCATGAGATTCCTCTTGGCCCACTCCTCCAATTTGTCTAGGTCTCCCTGAATCCTGTCCCTGCCCTCTGGGGTGTCTACCGTTCCCCCCAGTTTGGTATCATCTGCAAACTTACTAAGTGTGCAATCTATCCCATCATCCAGATCATTAATGAAAACATTGAACAGAACTGGCCCCAGGACCGAACCCTGGGGCACACCACTTGTTACTGCCTGCCAACTTGACATGGAGCCATTGATTCCTACACGCTGAAACTGTTGTTCTAGCCAGTTTTCTATCCACCTTACAGTCCATGCATCTAACCCATACTTCCTTAATTTGCCAATGAGAATGCTGTGGGAAACCGTATCAAAAGCCTTGCTAAAGTCAAGGTATATCACATCAACGGCTCTTCCCGCATCCACAAATCCAGTCATCTCATCATAGAAGGCGATGAGGTTGATCAGGCATGATTTACCCTTGGTGAATCCATGCTGACTGTTCCTGATTACTCTATTTTCCTCCAAGTGTTTCAGGATGGATTCTTTGAGAAGCTGCTCCATGATTTTTCCAGGGATTGAGGTGAGGCTGACAGGTCTGTAATTCCCAGGATCATCCTTTTTGCCTTTCTTGAAGATAGGTACTATATTTGCTTTTTTCCAGTCCTCTGGCACCTCCCCTGTTCGCCACGAGTTTTCAAAGATAATGGCCAACGGTACTGCTATCTCATCAGCCAGCTCCCTCAGCACCCTCGGATGCAGTTCATCCGGCCCCATGGACTTGTGCACATCTAGTTTCTTTGAGCAGTCCCTAACCTGACCTTTTGTCACCAAGGGCCTCTCTTCTTCTCCCCAGTCTACCATACCTAGTGTAGTGGGCTGGGAACTGACCCTGCTTGTGAAAACTGAAGTAAAAAAAGCATTGAGCACTTCAGCTTTTTCCTCATCCTCTGTCACGAGGATGCCTGCCCCATTCAGTAAGGGACCTACACCATCCCTGATCCTCTTCTTGTTATTGATATACTTGTAGAACCCCTTCCTGGGGGTTCATACATCAGAGGGATAAATCAAATAGGAATTAATACATACATCAGAGGGATAAATACCAGGGAGGGAGAGAAATTATTTAAGTTCATTGCCAACGTGGACACAAGAACAAAGTGATATAAACCGCTTATCAGGAAGTTAGGCTTGAAATTAGATGAAAACTTCTAACCATCAGAGGAGTGAAGATCTGGGAACAGTCTTCCAAGGGCAGCAGTGGAAGCAAAAACTTAGCTGGCTTAAAGACTGATCTTGATTAGTTTATGGAGTGGATGGTATGATGGGAGGACAGCCCAATTTGGCAATGAACAGCTCTTGGACTTCTAGCAGTAAATATGCCCAATGGCCAGCAATGGGATGTTAGATGAGGTGCACTCTGAGTTACTACAGAATGTTCTTTCTGTGGTGGTGTGCTGGTGAGTCTGGCCTACATGCCCAGGGTTTAGCTGATTGCTGTATTTGGGGTCATGGGAAGGGTTTTGCCCTTAGATTCCCCCCACCATTTTTTTTCTCTCTGCAGGATGAGGCATGGGTCACTTGCTTGTGGCGTCTCTGTACCTTGAAGTCTTTAAACCATGATATGAGGACTTCAAAAATTGTCCTAGGTTAGGGGTCTGTTAAGGAATGAGTGGGTGATGTTCTGCGGCCTGTGCTGTGCAGGAGGTCTGATGATTGTAATGGTCCTTTCTGATGTTAAAGTCTATGAGATTCAAGTAACAAGAAATATTTACAGCATGTGCTATGGAAGCATTTTATTTAAAAAAAAAATCCCAATTACAGTATAGCACATTTTTCAGTGTTCTCTGGTGAATTCAGGCAGAGATCCAGTACCCACCATCTGTAACAGCTGAAGCTTTAAAAGAGTAGAAGCAAAAACTCAATCTGTCAAAACTGAAAAAAATCATCTGAACATATCATATATATGGGAAAAATAAAAGACTGCCTGGATTTGGAATTCAATAACCAATTCTGCTGAAAAACCTTCCAAGGAAATATAATAAAGCTTTAAAAATGAAGTGTGGGTTACAAGATGATACATTTGTTCTTTTGAATGGTTTTATCTTCTCTCTTTTTCTGTGGTTTATGTTACAGTCAGGCAACAATTGACAGCCATTCTGCAAGTCCAGATTTATCAATACTGAAGTAAATTTATGCTGGGCAGTACAGTCTTCTGTTATCAGAACCTCATTTGTCTGAAACTTCCCACTGTGCAAACAGGATCATGTCTTCTAGTGGCAAAAATTCATGCGATCATCTCAGATCTTGATTATGTGAATTTATTCAGTGATTTCACCACATTCAGATAACCAAGGTTGTACTATATATCTTAATCAAACATGTTAAATATCAGAACCCTGAAACAGGCAAAATTCTCACATCCCTAACTCAATAGCAAAATTCTATTAACTCCAGTGGATACAGGATTCAGAGATTGCAATGTCCAACAGGAGCACTGTGATTGTCTGGCCTGACCTCCTGCATGACAAACCGGTGATGTGGCTACTGGTGTGCCTCGGTAGCCCATGGCTCATCCACCTTGAAAGCCAGTCCACCCAATCAGATTTTAAGGAAATCATCCCACATTTTTATAAGCCTCTGTTTATCCTGTGATATGATGATTGTGCCCTCCCATGTCAACCAGAGGCCCTGCCAAAAAATCAGTTCTCTGGGTACACCTCTGACAAAGGCCATAGGACTTCCCTGTATTAATTCCTATTTGAACTAGAACAGCAAACTTTTAGAAAGACGTCCAATCTTGATTTTAAAATTTCTAGTGATGGAGAATCCACCATCACCCTTGTAAATTATTCTAATGGTTAATTGCCCTCATTGTTAAAAATGTGTCTTATTTTACCTCATGTGTGTGAGTGAAGTAGGTGAGCAAGACAAAGGCATAGATCTTTCCCAATGCTTTTCCCTGGACGGTTAAAATGAAAACAATTCAAATGACTCATTACTGAATTTTTTTGCTTAAAGATACATAAACAAAGTGGCATTTCATCTACAGCTACACAAAGAGGAAACAAATTGTACAAACCAAAGACATATTAAACCAAATTCTCTTCTTCAAGTGGAAATAGATTTGCTAGCACAGCCTATGAAGCCCAAAGAACAAAATTCCCCTTTCACAAGCAAAACTCCCACTGCAGGCAGAGATCGGTCTGAATAAAAACTGCCAAATGACATCCAAAGAAAACTGAGGAGTGACCAAGAGACTTTAAAGGTCCTAATCTTTCAAAGACAATTGCATTCCTTCTTCTGTAACATGGGACATGGTTCACCTAACGGTGAATTCTCTGTATCTTAAAGTCCTGATTTGAGGACTCAGATACTTCAGTCATAGGTTAGAGCAGTGTTTCCCAACCAGTGTGCCACGGCAAAATAGGTGTGCCATCAGGTCTGAGCAGGTGTGCCACAAAAGTTTTTTGAAAAGCTACTCAAAGAGCTCTGGATTGGCTCATGAATATTCATGAGTTCATTTGGAAACTATATGGTGGTGTGCCTCAAATTAATTAAAGGTAGCAAGCTGTGCCACGGCAGAGTAAATGTTGGGTTAGAGGCTTATTGCTGCAGTGGGTGGGTGAGGTATTGAGGCCTGCATTGTGCAGGTCAGACTAGATGATCATGCCGGTTCCTTCTGACCTTAGAATTTATGGGTCTATGAGAATTGTGGTAGTGAATAAAACCCATACCCATGGCCCAGGACCCCATTGCACAATGTGCTGTACAAACACAAAATGAAAAGATGGTCCCTGCCTGAAAGCACTTAGGATCTTAATGTCATTCACATAGGTCATCCCACTGACTTCAAAAAGACTGCTCACCTTCATGAATTCAAGGACAGGCATAAGTGTGTTTGCAGGACTCTGGTCTAAAAATCATTAGAACATTTTAGATATGCACCTTTGCATTGAATTTCTTTTCTTTAGGACTGGTATTGAACAACATTCAGAGCACCTTGTTAAGGAAACTCATCAGGAAGCTTCACATTTATAGGCATGGTTGGTGCCAAATGGACAGATCATTCTTTTTGATGCAGCTGTGGAATTTCAGGAGAAATAACTTTTTTCTGACTGTGGTTTTGACATAAGAAATGCCCTTGGTTTTTACTGCAACATCTAGCGCTTGTGCAGAACTAAAACACAGTTTGTGCTTTGGGAACGGAGACTAACAGGACCAAAATCAAACTAGACAATTTTAATGAAATGCCAGAAATCCATTTTTAAAGAGAATTGGAACAATGCTTTTTAAGACCTTGCTAGGCAAAGTGTTTTTCTTTACTCATGAAACTTTTCAATCCATTGTAAAAATTATCAGGCTTAAGCTTACTTTCCAGTATCAAAATCAACCTGATAAAATGACTCACTCCTCAGGTTCTTATTTGCCTATAACCATCCCTTTAGGCCAAGCTTACCACCCAGTATCTTCATTTCTGAGGTCAAGATTATGTCTTCTTCTCCTTAGGACCAAGACAGGCATAGATTTAAAACCACTTTCATTTTCCAGCTTGATCAAAGTGTTTTTCCTTTCTCAAGCTTCTGAAGAAACTGATCAGCATTTTCACAATAAAAGAGGAAAACGTCCAATGCAAAGCACCAAGTGGCTTCTGAATGATCCATAGCTGCAGTGAAAAGGTTTGTTAACGAAACAAATACATATGAAGAGGAACAAGTGAAAGGAAGGATGCACAGCTAGGTCCAGCTACTAGAGTGGAGAGGGAGCACAAGGTTCAATTCTGCAAAGTGCTGATCATGCTAAGTTCTCAGTCAATGGAATCCAAAGGGACTTCTAAGATCAGGCCTGTAACAGAGTCCAGATTTGTTCTGAAGCAGAGTATCTGATTCTCAGAGCTGGGTTCTGGTATCCTTAAACATGTTGAAGGATTCTGTTCTACTGAAACTCAAGGAGACAACCTACATAGTAAGCTACTATTCAGTGAGAGCAACAGTAAGAGAATCTGGCTTCATTTTCTCTCCTGTAACTTCATCCCAGAGATAAAATATAAGGGATAAACTTGGATAGGAATTTTTTTTTTGGGTCTATGAAATAAGACATTCAATCGAGTTCTTGCTACCCTACTGCTGAACAGTGAATAAGCAATTAGGAGAGCTGAAGCAGGTGGGAATTATTGACTATACACTTGCTAGATTATTCTTGAAACAAATGTTTATTGTAAAAATTCTTAAAATCATCTGTTACTGTCAACTATTCATTCCAAGGATAATATAGCAAATCTTTGATACTGAAAGCTTTTAGTGTAGGATCAACCCAATCGTGCTACTTATTTTACAAGATCTTTTATTCTATTTCACAGAATTGACTATTACAGCAGTGCAATTAATACAAGTGACTCATAACATTTAGTTCCAAATAAAAGTAGAAAAAACACAAACATTATAACGGAAAGTTACATGTGATGCAATGTACTGCAAATGTGTTTTTAAGAGCACAGGAAAAATTATATAAAAACATGTTTGGGTCAAGGACCTTGCAGAGGATTCTTGTTTTAGTTACAATGTTGACACCACTTAGAAAGCACGGTATATTGAAAACTGTAATTAGAAATGTGATAAAATACAACTGTATATAAAAGGCAAAATCAAAAAGAAAAATGAAAGGAAGAGCAAGGGGGGAAAGTTTATTGTATGGCAAACTTCCAATCCTTTGGCCACAAGAAAGCAAAGTCAGTGGATTTCATATAAATTCTCTGTATAAAGGAATGTCCATGATCTCTTTACAATATGGCCCAGAATCAACATTTTGTTATCAAGCTAATAGATCTCCTCACAGAGGAGAAGAAGGTGCTTATGTCACAGTTTATTCTCTCCAATATAATTGTCCGGAATTGGACTAGTGCCCCAAAATATTATTTTAGGAACGTTGCTAATTCCTTTAATGGAAAGGAAATGCAGTAACCCGCTATAGACTGCCGCTGAAGCAGGACGCTTGAGTAACAGCATCATTATTGCACACTTGCTTTAGCTTTAAAGTTCGTGTGGTTCACCGGCAGTGGGTGAGCTTCCGTGTTGAATACCCAGTCTTCCAGAGACAGCACATCATCTTCAGAGAACAGAAGATAGAGGTACCTGCAGTCACAGAGCAGGAAGAGAGAAAAGAAAAAAGCAAGTTGGATTACAAGAAGACTCTACTAGGATTCCAAGTGAGAGGAAATGGCATGGCTCAATAACTATGCTATGTAGATTTAAATGCATTCAGCTAAGAATCTGGCCAAAATTCTTGTTAATACAATGCACAAGCTGAAAACGACAGAGCACTTGGGAAATTGCTGAAATTTATCCCAACGCATGCTCATCCTCTCTATGTAATTGTTCTACAGGAAAGACACAAAAAGACTGCAGTATCCTATAATCTTCCACAATTTGCTCTGCAGGGAATCCAATGCCTTTTATGATGAAGCTATTGTATGTTTTGCATGATGATGACCTATACCATAAAGGCATTTGTGACCAGAGAAGAGATTTACACTGAAAGCTTTCTCAGGATACTAAACTTACTTTAATGTCTCTGCCAGAAAAAAGCTTTGTTGCATGTTGTCATGGGTTGGGGTGGTGGTATAAACATCTCGGATTCCGGAGAAGCCTGCTTCAACTCTACAGTATTTTTCCAGTGCCTGAGAAAGGAAAATAAATCTCAGCAACACACAGCTGCCTCGACTATTGCATTCATCATCATCATCATTTGTGTTGCAAGTCAGGTTTCCAGATCAGATTTAGTTTTTACAGCAGCTTCATTCTCACTAAAGAGTTTGATCATTGCCCAACAGTCCAGGAAAAATGTTAGTTCTAATGAAATAGCTGAAAAAAGGTAAATATAAGTGTATTGATTGCTTGGCACTGGTGTTACCACCATAGCAACAATAGGTCTCAGAGTATTTGGCCACATCTATACTGATGATAGCCAGTTCGACACTGTCAAATCAATCCTTCCGGACCGACGTAGGCAGTTAAGACCCACTAAGTCGATCTGGAAATCAACTTAATAAAACTACCCTCTTAAATGGTGTAGCACTGCATCAGTGTGAATGCATTTCCTACAGGTGCAGTGCAATGAAGATGCTGCGCTGAAGGAGTTAAGAAGCTGACAGGAGTCATGCAAGCTACTCAGCATAGCTTGTGTATCTCCCATTGACTGCCACAGAACTTTGCCACCAGTGTAAACCTGGCCTTTGCTTTTACACAGCACCCTTCTAAGACATATTGTCCGTGACTGGGTGTTCACACTGAAATGCAACCTCCTTTGGGGCACAGGGCAGCAGCCCATTGGACATCACAGTAGACAGCCGTGCTGGAGTGCAGAGACATTCTATTTGGAAAGTCTTTATGGTCTCTTTTATGTCCTTATAGCCCAGAAGTTATCTTTTCTTTTACAGCCTCATGCTGAAGAGCCAAACACAGCAGATGATGCTCACAGCTGTACCTTAATGGGGTTCGAGAATATGAGACTGTGATTCCACCTAGTCTAGGTAATTCAAAACATGAGTCTTGATCCATCACCTCTGACAACATTAGATTAACAGCCGTTGCACTAAAGTCTGGTGTGCTATCTTACTCCAAACCCCGGAGGTTTTTTATTTTTGTTTTTACCTTTTTTATTTTTAAAGAAACAAAGCCACAAAGGGAACAGAAAACATTTTCAATGATCAGCCAAGACACAAGAGCAAATCATGTTTCTCTTTATACTATTTTGGTATCACCAACACAAGACATTGCTAGTACAATTTTAAATCATTTTATTCTTTTCCTAGGCAAGAAAAAGATGCCTATAAGAAGTCAGGGTTCTTTGATGGTTACTGCTACATACATAACAACCGTACCTTCACAACTTCCCAGCCCCAGTGTCTGTACTTTGGATCATGGGTCATTCTCCACATATACATGTAGCTTTCTACCACTTCTGGACGTAGTATATAATAGCGCTCACTGAGTCTGGTGGCCATGGCTTCTGTTCCAGAATCAAAGCGAAAAGCTTCAGGACCAAGCTTGGTATCTAAGCCAGAAAGAAAAGCCGAACGTGCATAATAATTACCTTTAAATACTCATAACAGAAGCTAACAGGGTTCATAGGTATTTTTCTGCTACAGAGAGCATTAATGCAGGCAAAGCTTGCTCTGTGTTACATCAAACAACCCATCATGTCAAGGCATCAGAATAAATTCAGCTGTGGCAGAAAACGAGTACAACCAGAAGTAAATTGTCAGCATGGCCCATGGCAACAAAATCAAAATGAGTCCTGGTTTAGGTGTGTACAACCATCATTGAAGTTGCTGGATCTTTGCCAGGCTTGAATTGGTTCCTAAGACTCAAAATGGAAGCTTCAAAAGACATCTCACTGGCACAACATCACGGTCACGAACCCCCGCCTCTTCCACGGACGTCAACAGCTTTTGAGAGGTACTGAGCACACTCTCAGGATCAGGCCCATAGTGAGAACTGTGACATTGGTTTCCAGGAGCAGCTCTGGAACCATTCAGGATGCAGCCAGTCAGGACTCTAGTGTTTCGGAGTCTGCCATCTTGGGTCTCCATACACCAGTGCAGCCACCTACGGACTCTGGCCCTCAGTGGTCAGCACTCCCTGACCTGAGCTGTGCACCCTACCTTGCAGTCAGAAGTAATTCACATCCCGAGTGGAAGTCAGAGAGTTTATTAGTTCTCAAAATCACAGCACAGAAAGACTTTGTTAGCAGCTTACTTAGAAGTTACAGCAGTGACCACCTAAGGAGCCTCCATTCTCAGGCCCTATTCCCCCCCAACCTTTCACAGGGCACTGGCCTCTTCCAATCAACCATCCACAGACCTATCCCCATCTTGCCCCTCCCCAGTCCTTGTCTCTTTCCTGAGCAAGGTGGCCACTCCTCCTGGTCTGGTCTACGCTCACCATGGTTTTTGGCAGCAGCTGAAGGGAGATACATAAGCTACGTAAAATGATTTGCGTATCTCCCTTCCATTGCCTAACACCTACTTACTTTACTTTGCTGAGTCAAAGGGAAATGCCCTCCTTTCGATTTAGTGCTACTCTTTTTAAAGGGGTGGACTTCCCAGGTCCACTTCCCGATCAATTGAGTGGGTCTTCACTGACCCACTTAATTGATCTGGAAAGACTGAACTGATGCAGTGAATTTGCCGCTGTCAGTGTAGACTTGGCTCTGGTCTCCATCTGCTACAACCTGTTGTAGCTAGCTTACTCAGGGGCACAAAAGGGTCTAGCCATGCTGTTAATTACAGTGCTTCTAATATTTATAGGTTGCCTCACATAGGGGTTCCTTGGCGCCCTGATCATTGCACCGACCAGGCTGAACCAACACTGAAGAACAGATGCAAAGTACTCCCCTCAATTGCACTGCCTGGGAAGGAGTACTGTGGAAAGCAATTTGGGAGGTATAGTGGAGTACAAGCTAAGTTTGAGTTAACCCTGTAAAACTGTGGCAAAAAAAAAAAAAAAAAAGCAAGTATCCTTCTGGGATGTATTAGCAGGAATGTTGTAAACCAGATACAAGAAGTAATTCTTCCTTTCTATTCCACACTGATTAGGCCTCAGCTGGAGTACTGTAACCAGGTCTGGGTGCTACATTTCACAAAGAAGTGGATAAATCAAAGAAAGTCCAGAGAAGGGCAACAAAAATAATTAAAGGTCTAGCTAGAAAATATGACCAACAGGAAAGACTGAATGTGGAGAAGAGAAAATAGAAGGGGGACATGATAGCAGTTTTCAAGTACTTAAAAGGTTGTCACAAGAGGAGCTGAAAAATATTTCTCATTAACCTCTGAGGAAAGGACAAGAAGTAATGGGCTTTAATTGCAGAGAGAGCAATTTAGGTTGGACATTAGGAATAACTTCTTATCTATCAGGGTAATTAAGCACTGAAACAAACTGCTGAGGGAGGTTGTGGGATCTCCATCATTAGTAGTTTTTAAGAGCAGGTTAGACAAACACTTGTCAGGGATGGTGTAAGATGGCACTTGGTCCTGCCATGAGTGCAGAGGACTGGACTTGATGACCTCTCATGGTCCCTTCCAGTTTCTATGGTTCTACTGAACAATTTCCATAGCATCTGTTGTTACGGTATCTGAGTAGTTGTATCATCAATTATTTCACTGTTGGTCATTTTTAGCAAAACACTGTAGCTATTGTGAGTGGAGTTTGAATGGAGTACCACTTTCTCTCACCCCAAAATCTGATCTCCATGCAACAGTTAATATCCATCTAGCTCATGTGGAATGAAACATTTCAAATGTTATTACATTGCATTAGCTGGTTCTGACACGCGTTTCTGTTTGTAGATTAGACATCTGGGATGGTCTAGTTATTACTTAGTCCTGCCTTGAGCATAGGTGACTGGAATAGATGATCTTACAAGATCTGTTCTATGATTCTATATAATTCTGTGATCATTATCATATAGTCATGAGGGATGTTTTACCAAAGGATGAATGTAAGTTAGGTGGAACTGTGTCCAGTACCCTTTCTGCTCCTTTAGCTTCTGGTATGCTACCTTTTCTTTAGAAATGGAGATTGCTATGAAATAAGATGGGAATACTTTTATATCGTATTTTCTGATTACAAAATAATAAAATACCACTTCTACTATCACTTCGTCTTTCTTGAGTGCTTTCCATGTAAGGATTTTAAAACACTTTGCAAACACTAACAAGCACTCACAGAAACGATATGAATTAGAAAATTATCACCCCTATTTTACATATGAGGTTGCCTGCAAGGGTTAAAGTATAATTTGGCAGGCCCCGGAACCCTCCTAAATTTCCAGGCCCCCTTCATGCATGTCCAGGCTCCCTTCACCCACCCCAGCTACTGCCCCCGAAATGCTTGCCCCCCTACCCCAGGTACTGGCCCCCACCCCAGCTACCACACCCCCAAACATCTGTCCCCTACCCCAGCTACTGCCCCAGAATGCCTGCCCCCATCAGACCCCTCTTTCCCCATGTCCTCCTCAGCCTCAATCCCCATTCCCTAAGCTCACTGCCCCCATGTCCCCACTCCAGGCCTCCTAACCCCCCACCCCTAGCTCCCCCATCTTCACTCCACCTCCCTTCAGCCCCCACCCCCCCCCCCCCCCCCCCCCCCCCCCCCCCCACTCCCCTTCTTCCCCCCCCCCCCCCCCCCCCAACACTGAGCCACTCAAGGGGAGGCTGGACTTCGTGCTTCTCTCACTTACCTCCAGCAGCCTGCAGACTTCCAAGGGCTGGGGGAGAATTGCCCCTTTCTCCCGCTCCAGGCTGCTCTCTGAAGTTTCTACTTCAAGCACAGCCTATGCATGCACAGGGGGGCCAGCCAGCACTTCACAGTAGGGCAGGCACGCTTCCCCTCTTCCTGTAGCAGTGCCTGCGCTGCTGGAATGCACTGGCTTGATTTTGTTTTTAGGGGTCTCAGAACGCTGGGCCCCTTAAGAACAGACCCAGCGTTCCAGGGCCCCTAAAAATAGAAAATGGATCCAGAACGCTGCGTTCCAAGCCCACTGTTTTAAATGGTGGGCCCTGGACCACAGTGTTCCAGTTCCATTTTCTATTTTTAAGGCCCCTGGAATGTTGGCCTCCTAAAAATAGTGGGCCCTGGAATGCCATTCTGGCCTGCTTTAACCCCTGGCTGCCTGAGATCACATAGAACCAGTGACAGTGCTGGGAACAGAATTCAGATCGCTTAGCCCCATTCAGTGCTCTAGCCAAAGGACCGTCTTTCACATACACATTTTGTTTCCTTACACACCTTATTTGTCCCCCTTGAACTTTTTTGTAAGAGGGAGAGAATGGGGACTTTACAGCACAAACAACAAGCATGGTTTCCTGAGAACCAGAGAAAAGGTTAAGAGCACAGCCGCCGTCTAAAACACAGTGAGTTGGCAGATACTACAGCAGGGTAGCTGTTAATGGCAGGATTAGCACCCTGCTTTCCAGGTTGATGGATACAGCTGAAGGTGAAAAAGGGCTTCAGGCAGTTGCAGCCAGAGGGCCCTTTGCTCAGAGGGCCCAGCTGCAGTTCTGTAAGTGCTGTAAAAAGATCTGCAAATATTATTCCAGCTTGGTTTGAAGTTTGGTGGCATTGCTTTAGGCAAATTAGTGAGATGCAATTCATAAATAGGTGCTTGTTGATGCAGTAAAGATGTGAAACAGTCAAAAAGAACAGTTATCAGAGACAGACACGACGGGAAAGCCTCCTGGACAGTAGACTGCAGCTACGTATACTCAGGCGTGCTAGACAAATGCTCAGAAAGACAGGAACAAAAGTTCAAATAGTTACAAGCATGTTGATGCTGTGTGTGTGCTGAGCTAATGACGGCCCCCAATCATAGCAGCATCTTTTTATTTAGAATGATCTTGCCAGATCAGACACTATAATAGTACCAACACCTGACTCTTATATAAAACGCTTTCAACTACAGATTTCAAAGTGCTTTACAAAGGGGAGAAACATCATTATATCCATCTAAAAAAAAAAGAATTTCTACCTTGACCTGCAACTTGCCAAGGGATTGTCACACTTGTCCTGTGGTTAGCTTTACTTGAAAGAAAATATTTTGTTTGCAAAGCACACTGCATGAATGAGAAGGATTTTACTGGATGTGAGGAAACGTGGAGAGACATACAATCTTCTTTTAGGAAGGCTGGTATAGAGATTTTTGCTTTCAGTTCATTTTAAGAAGGAATGAGAGAAGTCAATTGCCTGTGTCTAGCATGCTACACAATGCTCAACCATCCATTTAGGTTGTAAGAGAAATGAAGGGCAGCTCAGTGCTTTGCTCCATTTGTTATACGTGATACCTCAAAATGCTGATGTGATGTAATATATAGGAGCACAAGATTATTCCTTTTATAGGGAGAAAGCATGGTTTTGTGATTAGAATACAGGATGGTTCAGGAGAGCAATTACTAGCTCTGCCACCAATTTCTTTTATGACCCTGGTTAAGTCATTTAACCTCTCTATGCCCCAGTTTTCCTATCTGAAGTGGGGATCCCAATACTGACTTTTCTCCCAGGAGTGCTGCAAGGACAGATGAATGTTAAAAGCCCTCTTATTTTGATGGAAGATACTGCAGAAGTGCCAAAGAATTACTGTGATCATTTTGCATGCAAGACTCAATTTTTTCAGCGGCTGTAAATCCTTACCTACCACAGTATTTTATCAGCAGTATTTTAATCCACAATGTTTACCTGAGCGTGCATAAGATTCATGACACGTGTGAGTTATCTCTGCAGCTAGATCCATATAATGTTGCTTCTTCTCTTCTATTGCTTGTTCTGCTCCAAGGGCTATCATGCCACCAGAGAAGCAAGCCAAATGGCCCATTTTGTGATCCAAGACACCGCCTCTCCATTCTGCAATGTAGGTCAATCCTCCAGCAGACTTTTTAACCAAATGTTTTTCTATAGCCTAAAAAGTATTAAAAATTAGTATCTGAACACATCTTCCAAGAAGGAAAAAATCTCTGCTCTGACTAACATTCTGCTGGACAAAATATTCTTTATAAGACACACAGCTGCAGAAGTAATCAAACTTACCTCTAGTGCATCATTATACATTTTTTTAGCTTCACTGTCTCTCTTGTCTGACATCAGCCAGGATTTGATCAGATATTCATAAAAACTGTCCCCAAGTCCTCCAATGGAGACATGGTCTAGAATGGTAGAAACCAACAAGACATTGCTGCATAACTAATTTTGCACATTCATGCACAGTCACTTTACAAGATGGAACAATTACACCCTTATTAAATAGATTTGCTCAATTCTCCCCCTTTTTTGGTTTCCTCTTGCAAGCTAGCATTAATCTTTTTTAGAAAATTAAGGAGAAAGTGTAACCATAAGGAAAACATTCTGTCTTTTACAAAGTACCAGCTGCCTTTAGTAAAACTACTCATAGGTTTTATTTGGCAGGGTTATTTACATGATACATTGATGGCACTTGCTGTTTATGACAGCAAAAACCATATCTTGGGCTAACAAGCTGACAACAGTGGCATATGTGGATGGATCTGCAACTATGCATATCCACTGGACATTATGGTCCAGAGCCTCAAAATGTTTAAGTGCCTAACTCTCATTGACAATAATGGGATTTAGAAACCTAAATAGCTTTGAGATGTGGCACTACCCCTCACAGAATGGGGACAAAACAAACAGAGGAAGGGAAGAAGAATTGAATGAGCAGAAAAAGGATGATTTCACAGA
The DNA here is from genome assembly GCA_007922195.1 of Podocnemis expansa. Lineage (NCBI taxonomy): Eukaryota > Metazoa > Chordata > Testudines > Podocnemididae > Podocnemis > Podocnemis expansa. The sequence continues at coordinate 47,488,843 of ML681963.1, forward strand.
ACAGCCAGCAGAGGGCACTCTACCTGTTGGTGAGAACTAGTGGTTTATTTTCCATGCCTGAAATGTGAAACTGCCCGTCTGTGGAAGTCATAGGTTTCTGGTATTTTAAAATTAAGCTAGGTGGGGAGATGTGCACAGAACATTTACTTCTGGGGAAATCAGATTTCCAAGGCTGCCTGTTCAGACTACATAGTGAAGAGGAAAATGCTAAGCAGTCACTATGGGAAACAAGTCTGACAGCTCAGCCACAGGTTTCTGCCTGGAGAATCAGCATGAGAAACAGCTGGATAGTTTTATATCTTTAAAATGCACCGAGGGAAAACCCAGTAGTACATCTCTGGAGTGGCCAAGAACAGGGAAATTCACCCTTCAGATGAGCAAGCTAAATTACTTTTCCTATATGTTTAAATATAGAACAGCCTAGATCTGTTAACTAGAGCTACCCACCAACATGTCTGCATGCTTTACATTTTAAAAATAAGTAGACACAGTAGGTTTTCCAGATTAGCTACGTTCTTCCACGCTTCTGCATATTGAGTCCAGACGTTTATTTTGAATAATAAATCCAGCCAAGCATTTGACTGACCCGAAGAGCAAAATCCATGAGAAAGTTATGTGTCCGATGGCCCACAATATAATCCACAGCAAAACAATGAGATTAGAAGCACAGATTCAGGAAAGAGGATAGACTATTTTACAAATACAGGAAGCAGATTCTCTTTAAATGGAAGCGTGCCATTCAGAACAATCACTAAAACAAGAGCAATGGGACAGAATTGGCATGGCCAAAATTTGCCTGCCAGACCCTGTGTGTAAACAGATCATTAATTACAGCATGGTGGCTGTGCTTTAATTTTCAAAAGGCAACGGCTGCACCTATCTGAGCTCCAGTATTTGTTCTCACTGAGGTGGTCTGATGATTTGCTTTGGTCATGGTTTCACCTGTTAGGGAAAACATGACAATTCTAAGAAAAATGGCTTATTGCAAACTGCTTTAATTAAGAGAAAGAAAATGAAAGGCTACCACCAATGGAGATAGTCCCTGCATCTGGCAACAGCGACAGTCTGTCTTTACCATAGCATCTGTCACTGGCTGACTCTTAGGCCCATCAGTGAGTTGCTAGGCTGAGCAGCCTCTCGCTTCCCTGGATGGCAGATTCAGATCACCACACCAGCTTATATGCCAGAGTGCCATAAGAAATCTGAAGTGCCATCAAGCAAGCTACTGACTTAGAGCACTGATGAATCTTCTCTAGTTTTGTGGTGCCAACTATTTTTGCATCCCACTCCACACCAGCTAAACAGGGGCAGTCATTAACCGACGTGATGGGCCAGCAAACTCTGGGGACAAGCATCACAAAAGATGGGAGTACGGTGGTTAAAATGAATTAAATTAGTGGATTTAAATCGAATTGAATTGGTGGCCAAAACGGATCAACACTGAATAGCAAGCAAAATAGTCTACACACACAAATCTAGCCATTTCCAGTCAGAAGGATATAGATACTGCTCTTTGGAAAGAGATGCATCAACAATCAGTTGTCAGAATGAAAGACAGGCAAATGTGAGCAGAGGCAGCTTTTCGAGTAGGTGAAGCAGGCACCCATTTAGGGCCCCCAAGCAAGAAGAGGCCCCTTCGCCTACCCCAAAAGCAGTGTCTGTCTCCCACTCTGCAGAACATATGGCAGGGGACCAGGGCAAGGGCTGGTGGTGGGAGTGAGGCTCTGTGGGGAAATGAAGCCCAGGGCCAATTGGGCTGCAGAAGCCCAGGTGCTGGGGGGGGAGGGTGTGGGGCAGAGTGCACTGGCCTAGAAGCAGGGCTCCCATCCCACCCCTTGGACAGCTGCTTCGCCCCCAGGGCAGGGTGGGCCAGCCCAGAGGCCCACATCTGTGTGCCATGCCCTTTGCCTTTGACAGTGGGGGGGGGGGTTGGGGCCCCCAGCAGTATACCAGGGCCATTTCTGTGGCCCCTGGCAGGGCACCTGGGCTGTGGAGGGAGCTGGCCACAGGGAGAAGGGACTGTGCATGGTTGGCGGCCCCTTGGAGCCAGAGCCATGGGGCGGGTGAGGTGTCGTGGCTAGGGGGGTGTGGAGAGTGGGCTGGGGGTCAGCTTTGGGGAGATGGAGATGTGGGGGAGGGGCACAGAGTGGGAGTTGGGGCCAGTAGGGGGGCTGGGGCTACAGAGGGGGAGCTGGGACCATTTGGGAGGCTCAGTGTGGAGCTAGGGCTGCAGAGAGGGGTTGTGGGGGCCTATAAGGGACCCCGCAATGGGCCTTTGCCTAGGTCCCCCAATTGCCTAAGGCTGTCTCTGAATGTGAGTCACATCTTTTCCCCTCTGTGCTGCAAAATAGGCAGGATTAGCACTTTTGTTGGCAGAAATGTACTGTGCTGATCCCAAACAGTAATAATCTGAAGAAATTAGCATCACAAGGATGTAGCACGAGGATGCAAGATTAATTTTTCAAGTAGAAACATTGGTATAACTCTGCAAGCACAAATATGAAGGGACAGTTGAAGCCACTTACAAGGGGAGGTGGGTAATTCAGAAAGTCAATTAACAGGAAATGCCAGGGAACTGACTTTTTCCTCACTGAAGCCAAGGAGTGTTCTGGTTTACTGGGACAAGTGTAACTGTTCAAGACAATTTGCTGGAACTGTTTTCAACAGAAGCCTTGTCAATTACTGCTAGAGGCAGTTAAAGGTCATGGATTGATCACAGCTAGTACTCACTCACTGTCTCCAACAATGGTAGCTGTGCAACTAGCCTGTCAATTACAATTAGTGCTACTAATACGGTGGTTTAAAAGGTCACAAGTGAACCAGGAGAATGAACAGAGTTGAAAAGACATGAGGCAAAAATTGTTTCAACAAACTCTGCTTAATCGGGACCAGTCTGAATCCACTGAAGAAGCCAAATCAAAAGCAACCACTCCTTTACTTCCTCATTTCTTTTAAATAGCAATCCCAACATTAAAATTCTGCTGTCAGACTAGTAATACAATGGCATGGGAGGGGCAGAGGTGGGGGGTCTGCACAAATGGTGAGAAGTGGAACAGAACAGTCAGAACTGATATACAAACCGGAGATAAGCTTTAGCCCTTGGACAACAGAACAGACCCTGCATGGCCTTTTATTTAGATACTGGAAGAGTAAAGTGACGTAGGAAGAGGCATGATCAGAAGAGAGAGCCTCATTTTGTTACACTGTTCCTATTGACCTCATGATATCTTCAGTTCCTTTATTGGATCCTCCTTCCTGCATATCGCCCCTACCCCTGGACCAGTGCTACATTCCTAATAGTGATGCAAGAGACAGACAGATGCACACACCTCCCACTCATTGCATCAACAGGAAAATCCAATAACAAGTACCACAATAATTCATGCATTAGTGCATGTGTGAAGTTGCTAGAGAGATGCAGAGTAGGTTTCCTTTGTTCCTGATACTCCTCATGTTGTTTGCTAGGGAGGATCTTAAACTCCGCTTGCTTAATGCTCCTCCAGGTGATTTCTTACTTGCTGCTTTAACACATAGGATCTAACCAAATCTCTTCGGGTCTCGTCTCAGAGGTTTCATGTGTAGGACAATGGGATCATGAAAGAGACATTCCAACTTTCAATGAACCACGCAGCATAGTCTTACCATGTGTTTTAGGGGTCCTGAACCTCACTCTGGAGGTAAGAGCCTCAACTGGAAATAAAACAGTTGTGAATGACAGTGACATTGCATCATCTCAAAAAGGTTACATGTATTGAATCTGCATGGATAATGAGTTCCTTGACCAGCATTAGCAAGGCCTTTTATCAGGCAGATGATACATTTGCTTGGCTCACTGATCTTGCAGTTACAAATCACTTTTAGTGTAAATGCTGAAGTGCTTCTGTGGCAGTTCCTGAGCACAGCTAGATATAAGAGATTGGTACATACGCTGTACCCAGTTCCCAGTAACTGGGCTGAGAAAGTTCGGATAGAGGCCCTGTGGTTTCTCAATTCTGTTCAGGACTTTGCGGATGTTCATCACCTACAAAGAGAAAACAGACAGACATTTTTCCATTAAGAAATCCAACATGACAGTGAAACCAGCAAAACCTTGCAATTAGAATAAGAGAATATTAGAAGCATGGGATTGGAAGGGACCTTGTGAGGTCATCTAGTCCAGGCCCTTGCACTCAAGACAGGAGTAAACGATAAGTTAGACCATTCCTGACACAGGTGTTTAACCTGTTCTTAAAAACTCCAAATGACCAAGATTCTATAACCATCCTTGGCAATTTGTTCTAGTGCTTAACTACCCAGTAAGTTAGGCAGTTTCTCCTAATGCCCACCCTAAATCTCCCTCGCAGTAACTGAAGCCCACTGCTTCTTGTCCGATCCTCAGAGGTTAATAGGAACAATTTTTTCCCATTGGTTTTGACATCCAGTTGGACAAGCAATGGCCCAAGGACAGTATTATTTATTGTAAATGCTCCTACTGTTTCAGAAGTGAGAAATAAAACATATTGTATCATGTAGGGAAGGGTTCTAAAGACAGTGACCTTTCTCTAGGAACTTTTAGACCCAGGGAATAATATTTGTTATTCATTCTATGGGCTTTTAGAATAATTTCTACAGAGCCCCAGATATGTCCCAATTCTATAACATACATAAGCACTTGTTTCACTTTCAATACCCTAGGACTGCTCACATGCTTAATTGTAGGCATGTGCTAAGTATCCTGTTGAATCAGAGCCTTTAATTCCTAAAAAAGCCCCACTTAATTCCTATAGAGCCTCTGTTGGTTTCAACCCTATTAAATACTATGGGACTTTTACATAAGGGATGAAAATAAACTGTATGCCTATATATATTCCACTGTACCCTACACAGCAGCTTATATACTCTAACCCTTTTATAAGATTAGACAATTTATATGCCGAAAGCTGGACACAGACTTAAATCAGCATTTCCAGGTAAGTCATCATCCTGCATGACATTTACTGAAGTTTAGTAGCATGGCACATTAATGACATGTTTGAACGAAGACACAGATGGACATTATTCCCATTAAAATAACACGAGTCCCAAGCTGTGTGCTAATGAGTCGATTTGCTCCTCTGAAGCCATTTCCCTCTGGATGGCTATCTGAGCCATATCCTGTTTCTCCTGGTGTTATCTTTACCCCCATACATTTGCTGTGGAATATAATGAGCATGTTCCCAGTGGGAAAACCCATTGCAGAAAAGATTCTAATTCATTTACTAGGTTTGTAGCTAGAAAAGGGGAGCTTGATTGACTTCCAGGGGAAAAAAATTTAACAACAAGGAACCTGGGACTAATTCTAGATTAACCCCCCCACCCCCAACTCCTTGTGTTTTTGGCACACGTCTGTCCTTCAGCCCCTCACTCAGCTCTCCTTCCCATGCTATCCACTTTCCCTTCTCATCTCTTTCTTTCCCTCCCTCCTCTTTCTCTCCTTTCTGCAATTTATCATTATCATTTTCCTTTTGTATTATTAGCCTCCACTCTCCGTTCTCCATTTCCATTCTTTCCTTATTTTTCCCATTCAGTTTCCTTGGCTTCTACTTTTCCTTCATTTACTGCTTCTTCTGTATTGCTTTCCTACTAGACATTGTATCTTTCCATTATTTTTTCATGGTTTCTGTTAACTTCTCTTTATTATATTCCCCCATCCCATTTCCATTTTGTGACCCTCTCCCTGACCCCAAAATCACTGAGCAAGAAAGCTGGCAAGCAAGCACTGTGAAACCTCCTATGAACAGTTTGTTCTCTGGCTATTTCACTGGAAATACAAGGAGAACCGTCTAAGAATTTTCACCACACACTGGTACTCTGGGGGTGATCCATTTTCATCAGACTCACATGGGAGGTTCTGATTCTAATTGGAGTGACTTGTCTCCCTCAGAATGAGCTCCTCAGGGAAAATGTAAGGAAAGCTAATGATAGCTGGATATTCAGTTGCTCTCACATGCACTTTAAGATCACTTGGAGAAAAAAATAAAAAAAGAAACCCCCAAGGTAATGTGTAATATTAATACATTTTAAATTGATAGGTTACAAAAGGAATCTAGTGTGTCAGCTGTCAGACCTTTTGCACATAAGAGACCTTTGCAAAAATCTGGATGGCTGGTGCACTGCATTTAAAGTCTATTTAGAAAAACAATTCTCTCTGGATCCAGTACAATGACACTAACATAATAGCTTAGTAACCATTATCTTTGTGGGCTGCACCAGACAGATAGGTCAATATAACCCATGCTTCTGTATTTAGGGCTAGCTTTTTGCTACAACTTAGATAAGACTGAGAAACAGGAAAGCTAACACATCTGCTAATCCTCACTACTGCATAAGGAAGGAAAAAGGAAGGGCCAAAGAAAATGTAAACAGCAATCCCCCCCTCCTCCCGGGGGGAAAAAACCCCCTTAAGAATAGATGTCTTCCAACCCCAACAGAATCTCAGATAGATTAGAGTGTGGTCAATGCACAAGACTGATGCAGAGGCAGTCCTAAAAAATGTAATTGATGTTCCTGACTCTGCTACAAACAGGAGTTGTTAGAGTCATCTGCATGGTGTGTACATGAGTTGTTTAGAAAATTCACACAAGATTTTGGTAAACTTGCTCACAGGGTGTAAAGAAATATGGACTTTACAGTGAGACAAACAGCACAGCCTGTACTGAGTGTGGAATTCTACTCTTTGAGGTAGTCATGTGACATCACGATGGCTGAGATCAGCTGAGGTGCTTGTGCTCACAGTCCCCAGGTTAGAACGCAACGGGTGGAGGCAAGGTAATTGCAGTGGCAGGTCCCTGGCTGTGAAATTTGCTCCCTCCAGCTGTCTGCCAGATCCTGTTAGTGATCTTCACAGACCTTAGGTCTCATATTTATGGTCATGTGTCTGTCTCTGGATTATTACCAGACAGGTTTCTCTGATGGTGAGCAGGGGTGGTGGCGCCAGGGTGGCTATTTGGCTGTCTGCTTTGGGCTGCAGCCTGTGTCATGTTATTGCATGTCATAAGCCTAGGTGCCAGGGAGATGGGTACATAAGATCACATCAGTAAAGAATGAGTACTGAAGTACTTGCCTTTTCGGTAAACACGGGGTTTCCAGAGAGCTCTGTGAGGTGCAGGAATTCTAGATGCAGGGTGCCAAATTCTGCCAAAATACTGCTTCCTGCAGATGCCCAGCCCCAACTCCAGCTCATGCCACTGCAAGGACAAAAGGGGGAGCAAACACAGCAGGTTTCTCTACAAGGCTCTAGAAAAGTTCTCCCTCCATATCCCCTGTGCAGATTTTAAACCCCTACTAGGTGTCAATGATGGGGAGAATTTTGCCTTTAAGCAATATGGTTCAATAGTATTCAAAGGGGATACTGCATATGGAACAATTATGGCCCCAAAGAGAACGTTATAGGGATAGCTGGTCTCAAAGCAAATAAGCAAAGTGAGCAGGTCCACTGGACACGGCAATATCATATAAACCCTATGTCCTACATAGAGATAGGCTTGAAACAATCCCTCAATGCAAACTCTCACTAACGCTGCACGGGGGCCACAGCTCAGAAGGAGTGTGGAATCTGAACCCAAGATGCCCAGCTGGCTCATCTCTACAATGGGCCAAACCAAAGCCCTGTCTTCAAAACAGCCTGGACATCCAGGAGGCTTGAAAGCCAACTTTTGAGGTGCAGCACTATCTGTAATCTGACATTTATGCAGTGCCTCACCTCAAAAGGATACTGATAGGCTTTGCATGTCTCCACATTGAACATCACTGAGATACAATCACTTCTGGGTGACTGGGTGGACAGGGCTACAACCAAATCAGCATACAGTGCTGCAAAGTGAGTGGGAAAGGGAAACAGCCACAGGCATTGGGTCAGACTTGAGATGTACAAAATTCATCCTGGGGCCTAACACACACACAGTACAATGCTCTCTTGAGACAACCTAACCTGCTGGGCTTCATCTTAATAACCTTGCAAGGAAAGGAGGACCAGATATACCCACAGAGAGCTAGAAGACACTATAAGGAAGTTAATTGTTAAATAAAGCCATCACTGATTTGGTTTTGTTTGCTTCACCTCTCCACCCTCCCACAAGCCAATTCTTCAGGCTAATCTCTAGTTCTGCCACCTCCAGGCACGGAGGCAAAAATCCCCATCTAGTTTTCCCAACAGTGCCATGTGAGTAAACGAGGAGTGTGTTCTAATGGCGAGAGACAGCGCATACACATGGAGTCCCTGAAGTTATAAGGCTGCACTCTGGGTTGAAATGGATTGACAAAGGAGGTGAGAGCTTTCTGATCATTAACAGTCTTGCACATTCTTTACTGGGGCCTGCCTTTTCACTTGACCATTTCCCTCCCCCAGCCCACTGCTACAAATTTCCAGTTCTCTGCAGTGATTCTCTCTCTTAGAAATCTACGCAGATAAGAAAAATGACCTATATCTTAAGGGACTGATACTGAAATAGCCTTTGCAGCTGCTGGCCAAGTGCAACCAGGCAGTCCTGATTCCAGCAGGGATGCAGGTTTGATTTGCAGACCTCTTGACTAACATGGTTCTTTTCCATATTCATATTTCCAATCATGCCCCTTCCTTGTTTAGAATAGCTGTAACCATCACTGCAACTGGGAAAAAAAAACACTAGATGGCATCTGAAGGCTTCTGTATTAGAAGATAAGGATTTCTGTTATTTATTAGAAGCTAAAACTAATAACCTTTCACCAAAAAATGTTACTCTTTTCTGAAAAAATACAGAAAATATTTTAGGTGAAAAATTATTCCTTATGCCTTCAGAGAAAAGCAGCAAACCTCCCAGTGTATAGTATATTCCCCCTATAATTTAAATTGATAAAAGCGTGTCTCTTTCTGGCCAAAACTGGCTGCAGACTTTGCTGTGTGCAGTTAGAACAGCTGCACCAGAAGTGACTATTTCTGTGGTGAGAATCCCATTGTCCATATCTGGATGATGGGCATGCTATACAGTAAACACAAGCTCATTTTGAGTGATGTTAAGTATGGGATTAGTTTAATATTAGCTATATCTACCACATAAGATTATATCCTGCCACTGAATAGATGCACTACTGACTAATCTCATGGGTACTCCCCATCTATTAGGACCCAAATCATCTAATTTTCTTTATCTGCTGCACTGAAAGAATCAGAAAATATAACCTTAGAAACAGAAACTTTGGGCAACTTCCTGCCCAAACCTTACTGAATTAAATGTAAGTATCTTAGATGTTCACTGTATTTAAAAATGAAAAAAATGTATGTATTGTTGTGAGATCGTAGGTAATGTCTCAAGTTTAAGTCCTGGGAAGGGCTATGAGCTTCATTCTTGTCTAGCACATGAGTCCTTTGAACTTTTGGTTAAGTGTATTTCCCAGGAGAGTGATTTTCAAACTTTTTTTCCTTGGGACCCAGTTGAAAAAAATTATTTATGGCCACGACCCAACAATTACATCTTTAAGTAATGCATTCCAGTCTTTTGGTGGCATCAGCAGGGTATGCCGTGACCCAGTACCTGAGGGTCTGCATCTCAGTACCAAGTCCTGACTCTAAGTTTGAAAACCACTGGCCTAGGAAATCTCTAGGGGAAGGGGAATGCAAATGTATCCCTTCATCTCCAGGATGCAAAAACCCCAGCTCTGCACAACAGTCCATTATCTGCTATTTCCCAAATCTCAAGAACAAAGATCCCAGTTGTATAAAGGACAGGCAGACTCGTTCATGCAGGTTCTTGTTCTGAGTAAACAGTGTTATGAACTTGTAACTAGAGGAAAATTGGGGGAATTGAATGACTAATTCATACCAGACTCCTTGCTGGAGCTAAGGGTGCTCTTTGGTCCGCTTATTAGCAGGTATAAGAATTATTTTATTGTTTTATTATGTTTTCTCTGTAATGCTTTTCATTTTAGGAATAAATGTGCTTGCTTAGGCAAAGCTGTATGGTGCCTTACAACTGTGGGCAATTATACTGCTTATAGGTTCCAAGTGGAAAGCAAATTTCAGACACTGGCCATTTCGTCTTTGGGAAATAATAGCGTAGGCAGGGTGTGTGAGTAGACTGCAAATACCCTGGTCAGGAGAGAAGAAGACACATGTCTCCCTAAGACAGCTGAGACCTGGGGAAGGCTGAAAGTGGATGCCCTTTGTGGACCAGAGTGGAGCTGACCTGAACGGTGACAGTGGCTTCAAACTACTTACGTTCTAAGTCAGCTACTTAAGGCTAAAGACTGTGTTAGTTATGACAGCAAAACTCCCACTGATATCGGTCAAAAAAAAAAACAACCCTGAAAATGTCCATCTCAAATACTTTGAGCAGACCACTGGCTGGAAGGCTGCCAGGCATCGGTCCACCAAAGACTCAAAGCAGGACAAGCTGGAAAAAGTGCAGAGAAGAGCAAGAAGAATGATTAAAGGTCTGGAATACCTGAGTTACGAGCAAAGACTGAAAGAGCTGGGCTTGTTTAGTCTGGAAAAGAGGAAACCAAGAGGGGACGTGACAACAGTTGTCAAGTACCTAAACGGTTGTTACAAGAAGGAGGAAGAAAAATTATTCTCCTTAACTGCTGATAGGACAAGAAGCAATTGGCTTAAATTACAGCGAGGGAGGTTTAAGTTGGACATCAGGAAAAAACTCCTAACCGTCAGGGTGATTAACCACTGGAATAAATTGCCTAGGGATGTTATGGAATCTTCATCATTGGAGATTTTTAAGAGTAGGTTAGACAAACACCCATCAGGGATGGTTTAGATGACATTTGGACCTTCCATGAGTGCAGGGGACTGAACTCTAGGACTTCTCATGGTCCCTTCCAGTTTTATGATTCTGTGACCTAGGGAGAAAGGTTTTTTAATCAAACAAAGGAGGTGCCATCATACAGAAAGAGATTGCATTTTCACTCGCCCTCTGGACTGAAGACAGGCAGGAAGGGGCAGTCTGCAGAAAGCATGTTCTAGCATTGGAGTGCAAATGTAATTGATCTGCATCTGTATGCTATCTCCTAACAGCCCAGAAATGTTCCCTCCAAAGATCATCTTGAAGATGACACTACCCTGTATGGTAATGGAAGATGTACAGCTCTCTCCCTCTTCATGCACACAAATGCACACGTACACACTATTTTAATAATAAGCAAATGTCATTTAACATGGAGCTGGCCATTTCCGTGGGACTTTGTACAGAGAAACCAAGACATAGCCCTTGCCCCCAAGTGCCACAGTAGGAAAGAAGTAAACACTCAAGTTAAGATTTGGACAATAATGTCTCTGGAACAGTGCCTAGAACCAAACTACACTGGATCAAAAAGGCTGTAGGAGGAGGAAAGGAACTGTAGACAGCAGTAGCAGATAGCATGTTCTAGGTTGAACCTTGGAGGGAAATGGGCTGAGGGCAGGGTTACCAGATACCAAAACCTAAAAAGGAGGACAGAGAAGTACAGAAAGGAGGATATTGGAGGACACATGGAGAAAATGCAGGATTAATGTAATATTCTTCTGTTTTAGGGGGCCCTGGAATGCTTCCTCCTAAAAATAGGGTGTTCTGGGGCATTCCAGCATACTTTAACCCCTGTAAATAAAAAGCCAGACAAAATTATGTATTTTTAAAATGCCTGACAGATGGAGGACATGAAGGTAAAAAGGAGGACATGTCCTCCTTTTGCCTGACATCTGGTAACCCTAGCTGAGGGTGACAAGATGGCAGTTAGAGAGGCTAGTGGGATGGAAGGAAGGATTTTTCAAGATATGACAAGAGCATTCTTGATGGCAGTGGGAAACAGGGAAGTGCACTGGAGGGTTCAAGAGAACAAGGGCAAGAGATGCCACGGAGTTGACGGGAGCAGACAAGGCAGGCGTGCTCATGGGAACAGAAGCAGGATGCTCTCTCTCTTCACTTCATTAGAACCTCTACACAGAATTGGCCTTGTGCCAGCTCTTATCTCTGTTTTGCTCAAAGCTTCAGTAAAGAACATTCAAAAAAGGGTTTGTGAAACTCTCTCTGGTCTCAACCTTGTTTGGTTTCTCTGAGTTAGCAGATTCTGGTTGCAAAATATGACAAAAGTAGAAATAAAAGGGCTGAGGCACTGAGCGCTACTCAGGGAAAACCTTCTAATAGACTTTGCACCTGATTGGTAGCAAGTCTGTCCTGACATTCAGACTAAATAGCCCCCCTCTCAAAGGCATCCCATTGCTTCAACTTACACCTCCATGGAATGTATCGTCTGAACAACTCCTCTCATTCTGGTGAGTTATCATTCTTCACAGGCATGCAGGCTGTTCATCATGTTCTCACCACAGCCATGCTCCATACCAGGGGCATCACTGGCACCCAGCACACTGGGCACGTGTCCTGAGTCCCAGGACCAGTGCCTCGAGTGCCTGGCACAGCCCCTGCCTCTTCCAGCCCTGTCCCTGGCTGGAGATCCAGGGCCGGGCCACCTGTGATGGTGCCTGCCACTCCCGGCCCTGTTCCCAGCCAGGAATTCAGGCCAGGTCACCCGTCACTCCTCGGCCCTGTTCCCAGGCGGGGATCCGGGGCCAGGCTGGCAGCAGCAGGAGCCTGAGGCCAGACTGGGCCCGGGCGCAGAATTGGGATCCAGGCCCTGGGTCTTTCTGTGGGGCAGCAATGTTCCTGCTCCATACATTAGGTCTTTTCATCTTTGCTCCCACCTCAGTACTCACTTTCAATGCTCTTCTCGGAATTCTAGCCTGTAATGCAGTTTTAGGAAGCCTATGGATATTTTCATTTTCTTCAGCATTAAGGTCATGAGGAAGATATTTCAGGACACCTGGGCAGATACACTCTGTCATCTTGACTGTCTTTACAAAGCGTAGTGAGAGGTATGGCATTTCTGTAAAAGGTTAGCCTGTGCTTGTGCTTCTATTGCTAAAGAGCTCTCTCTCATCAAGCTCTGATGCAGGTTGTCATTCCTGGAAAGGATGCAATTCCAGTGGTGGAGACGTTCAAACTTTTCACTGGGATGGGGCATGTCTGAGTTAAGCAGAGGGTGACTAGTGACATTTGAGCAATGGATCACCCTGTGTTACACACTTACAAGGAAAGAAACCCAATGGCAGATGTGGGGTAAGAGATGAATAAAGACTTTCATGGCTGCTGCTCTGAATTTTGTGGAGGGGAGGCTGAAAGATTTTTGTTAACAAATATTTCATATTCTCTGTGCTTCAGCCTGCATGCAGCTTTTAAAATCCCATGGATTTTAGCTAGTTGGAATCCAAATAAACCACCCAGTCCTGATGGGCAGGAAGTGTACAATTGTTAGCACTGGTGACAGGGAATGAAGAATGCTGGGTTCTGTTCTTGTTTCTTACACTAAGGTTAAATAACATGCCCATAAGCACTATCTTCATCAGTCCCTCATTTTATGGCATTTCTTCAGAGGCAGTGTTGTGGCACTAGTGTCTCATAGAGGGGTACAGCCAGCCCTTGTTTTCTGGTTGGGCCCCTGAAAGTGCAGGGTTGGCCTGACCAAGGGCAGCTTCCAATCACATGACTGGAAGGTGCCTCAAGAGGGGAAAGGAGAGGCAAAGCACCTGAGCCAGCAGCGCTGTGAATTTCGCTGCTGCAGCCATAGGGCTGACCAGCAGCTGGTGGTTGCGGCCACAAGCAGCATAGGGGCACCAGTGCCTCAGCTCCGCTTGCAGCTGTGGGGCCTGGCAGCTGTGAGCAGAGTGCCTCTGCCCCACTCACAGCCATGCGGCTGTCTGTGGCAACAATGTTCACACCAGTGCTGGATGCTAAGGTGGGTAGGCCTCAGAGACAAGTGGGTGGGTCTGATCTACGCTGAAAAATTGCATTGGCCGAGCTATGTCTCTCAGGGGTGTGAAAAATCCACACCCCCTAAATGTCATGTCATGCCAACCTACCCCAAACGCAAACAGTATTTGCTCAATGGAAGAATTCTTCCATTGACTTAGCTCCTGCCTCCTGGGGAAGTGGATTGGATTATGGTCGCTTTGGTATCTCCTCTGAAGCATTGTAGCTGTGCCACTACAGATAGCACTTTAAATGTTGACATAAACTAAGTGAATGACATGCACATTGTGGATGCTAGGCAGACAGAAAACTATGTGGATTATGGCTGTTCATGCTATTTGAACACAAAACTATCATTTTCCACAAAGTGTAGTTCTCAGCTCCCATGCATGGAGCCTGTGCAAAGCCAAAAAAGTAGCATCATGCATGTAGTCTGGCAAACTGCAAAGATGTGCAGAGAAAGCAGAGCTCTGAATGCAGGCAGACAAATAAAATTCAAAGGAAAAAGTGAGTGGGAATGTGCTATTCCAGTGGGGCAGCTCTGCCAGGAAGCTAAAGGAAGAAAATATGGACTTGCTTAAAAATTAATAATACACAACTGGATTTAATGTGAATCACCCCTGATTACTGCTGAGCTGCCTTCTGAAGTGTGGGTTGCCAAAATGATTAACTTTCAAGAGTGAGGCAGGGAAATGCTATAGAGGGATGCTAAAAGTATAACTGGGCTCAAAAAAACAAAAAAAGGAATAGGTCCATTAATGGCATTAGCCATGATGGTCAGGGAGGCACACCTTAAACCTCTAACTTCCAGAAGCTGAGTGTGGAAGACATGAACAGATCACTCCATAACTGCCTTTTCTATACACTTTTTCTGAAGTTCTGCGATTGGCGTCATAGCTAGAGATAGGATACTGGGCAAAGTAAACCACGGCCCTAACCCAGAATGGCAGCTCTAATGTTTTTAGGGGAAAAATGCCCCTTAGGAACAATTCCAAAGGGAAAGCCATGTAAGTCTAGTTCAACAAAACAAGCAAGGAATCCTGTGGCACTTTAAAGACTAATGAATTTATATAACACATGGGCTTTCATGGGAGAAAGTCCTGTAGGATTTCTGGCTGATTTGCATTGACCCCACAAAGCAGCCAGTGGGATTTTCTCCCATGAAAGCTCCGGCAATAAATAAATGTTAGTCTTTAAAAATGCCACAGGGCTCCTTATTTCCTTAGGAACAGTTGTTGCTCTTTTACAAGGGTTCAGTACATAAATATGATCCACTGCTAATAACGGGAAAATAATGGTGTGTGTCTTGCCTGCCCAGATTTATGACACCCCGTGGGATACCAGTGGGGGTATTAAATGCTGGTAGAAGTTTCTCTCCAAGTTCTAGAGCTTTACTCTTGAATACCTGTCAGAAAGAAAGAGGAAAAGAGAGTTAAAATTCATCTTTTATTGCTTGCTAGTAGCAAGCATGCTGTTTTCTTAAACAGCACTTTTCTATACACACCCAGATGCACCAAATTTATAACTGTGTAATAATCAATAATGAAACATTACAGGACTTTCATTTCCACTGAGCAGTGTAACTCCTACGCCCTCATATTGGGATAGGCCTGAACCAAATTCCATGTGGAAGTTTTGATCAGGACCAGAATTTTTGGATGGCTCCTAGGGATTCAAAACAGATCAGTCTAAAATCCTAGATCCCAACTGCCTCAAGCTTTGGATATGGACGTGAGCTATGCAGCTTTGGCTCATCTTAAAGTAGAACAGATCTCCTTTTCTAACAATATTAAAGGATCGATTCTGTTAGTAGCTGACACAGCATCCCAAGTTAATGAGTGTGAAAGTTCCCAGCTGGATTCTAACTGGCATTGGGACATGTAGCAGTTTCAGGTCACTGGGGTCTGTTTGACTCTTTCCCCTCAATTTGGGACACACTCCTTGTGGGTTTTACTTTGAAGTCAGAAATTCAGCATTAACTTAGCAGTTTTGGCTCAGTTTTTGCCCTAATTGGGTCAAATCCACCACGTGTTCCCTGGTTTCCTTGTGAAACTAGAGATCACCCCAGGCTCATGAAGTGAGCTTGACTTGAGCCCGTTTCATTATGCTAGTTCAGCATGGCCCTAACCACTCTCAAAGCTTAAAAATTCCTTGTGTATCTACCTCTGATTGCCTACCTTCTACATATTGCACTGTTTTCAGTAGCCTGCACCGCAGGGAAACCCGTTCCCTCCAGCTCACGGTTACTCCTTCTGCAGGGGTGGACTTCCAGCACTGGCTTCCTGATTGGCAGAGCAGGTCTTCACAGACCCAATCCGTCAATCTGGAAGATCAATCTGACAGTGGTAAATTTGCCACCATCAGTGTAGACAAGTCCTACGCCTTATAATTCCATGCTACACATGAGATCTGCTCATGTTGCACAGATCTCTATTTCCTGAGCTACTGGCGCTGTTCCTTTAACCTGCTGAGTAAAGGCCAGTTTCTTGAGACAAAGGTCACCACTTCAAACCCTGCTGGCTGCTCAAGCACCAGTGATGTGTGGCTGGCTGGTAGCTTTTCTGAGGGTCTTCTTAAAAGAACTTGCCTTTCTGGGCTCATTTTGAGTTGACTCCACAAAGCATCCCTTTGGGGACAAAATATCCTGTTTTAAGAATTTGTTGTGGAGCAGTAGGGAAAACAGAGTGAATGCATCAAAATGTAAGTTGATTTCTAAGTACGAAGCATACTTTGGTTTACAAAGCAGGTTGCTTATAGCTTATATTACTTCTAATTTCAATAACACATTTTATATATACACACGGACAACTTTACACTCAACTTATCTGTAGACAGGATCCCTGGCCTCATGGCTAAATTATTAAACCTTTCAATTCCTAAATGCTGATTATGGGCTTTCAAATCAAAGGACAACTTATGGTGGTATGCTGCACAAAGCCACCATATACAATTATTTTGGGACAAATTGACAGAAGCAGTAATCTGTTCTCAAGAGATTAGTCTTGATCAAGAGAAGCCTGTAAATGACTTAGGAGATCAACCCCAAGCCTTTTACCTCTAACCCTCCTATTTCAGTCCAAGCTGTCATAATCGTTCAAAGAAAGCGGAAAATTACTGCACTGAGAAATATAGCACCAAGGAAACCCAAAATTTCCCATGGGCTCTCAAGTCTTTGATACAATATCCAGAAAATGTAGGGATCTGTTTCAGAAGGGAAAGTCATCAGAAAGTGACTGGATTATTGAAGGAAGAAGACACAGATCCCATACGACACAAATGCTGACATGTTTGTTCAATTCACTAGCTTATTGTCCAAGCGTTCCAGTTTTGTCCACTCTCTTCCTTCTCCGTCAATCTGAAATTTAGACTTAAAACTAGACACAGCTTTCTAACCATCAGAGAGTAAAGTTCTGAAATAGCCTTCCAAGGACAGCTGTGGGCACAAAATCTCTAGCTGGATTCGAAACTGAGCTCAGTAGATTTATGGAGAAGATAGTATGATGGAATGGCCTGGTATGACAACTGACTGATCTTTGATTACTGATGGTGGATACCCCAATGACCTGAGATGGGACATTCAATGGGTTGGGTTCTGAGTCGTTATAGAGAATTCTTTTTGGGTGTCTCACTAGTGAGTCTTGCCTACATGCTCAGGGTTTGTTTGGGGTTGGGAGGAATTTTCCCACAGGGCAGACTGGCAAGGGTTCTCAGGGTTTTCCACCTTCCTCTGTAGCACAGCTCACTTTCTAGTAGAGTCTTTGTACTTTAAAATCTTTTAATAACTCAGTCATAGGTCAGAGGCTTATTACAAGAGCGGATGGGGAGGTTCTGCGGCCTGCATTGTGCAGGAGGTCAAACTAGATGATCACATTGGCCCCTTCTGACTTTAGAGTCTATGGGTATGTTCACACACATTTCTTATTTCGAAACAACAGAGGTTGTTTCGAAATAAGAAGTGCCATGGCCATATGACGCACGGCCATTTTGAAACAAGCAAACAGCTTGTTTCGAAATAGCAGCGGTTGTTTTGGCATAGCTTAAACCTACTTTGGTTTCGAAACAGGGTTGTTTCGAAACAGCCCTGTTCAGACATGTTGTTTTGGAACAAAGTGTTCCGAAACAACATGTGAACTTCCTCCCAGGGTGCTAAGCACCCTGGGAAGAGGGCCTGCCCTCTCAGCACCCTGGCCAGGGTGCTGAGGGGTGTCGGGGGGGGGCAGGGCTGTGCCGCAATCTGGGTGCCTGCAGCCGACTGCAGGCACCGGCAGAGTCAGGCGGGGGGCTGGGCCTCACTCCGCCAGTGCCTGCAGGGGACTGCAGGCACCCGCCAGGAGAGGCACAGCGGGGCACCTCACCCCAGGGGCTTTAAAGCCCCCGCT
>ML681963.1:47507402-47582239 GCA_007922195.1 Podocnemis expansa
GGTGCCTGCAGTCCCCTGCAGGCACTGGCGGAGTGAGGCCCAGCCCCCCGCCTGACTCTGCCGGTGCCTGCAGGGGGCTGCAGGGGATTCTGGAGGCGGGGCCGCCGGGGATTCCGGGCCGGCGCTCACTCCGGCCCCGGCAGCAGCGGGCTCCAGCCGCACGCCAGGGTTTGGGGGCAGCAGGGGCTTTAAAGCCCCTGGGGTGAGGCGCCCCACTGTGCCTCTCCTGGCGGGTGCCTGCAGTCCCCTGCAGGCACTGGCGGAGTGAGGCCCAGCCCCGCGCCTGACTCCGCTGGTGCCTGCAGCCCTCTGCAGGCACCCATGGGGTGCAGCGCCCCTCTGCGCTGCATCCAGTGAGTACCTGCAGTCCCCTCCCCAAGCGGAATAGCAGGTCCACACTGTGGACCTGCTATTTTGCTCCCTTATTTCGCAGACAAAGTTTTTGTCCTGTGAAATAAGGTGTTTCGAAATAACTTGTTATTTCGAAACAGCTTGTTTCAAAACATCTTGTTTCGAAACAAGCCTGCCCTGTGTGAACATAGCCTATGAGTCAATCTGAAGTCAAAGGAAATTGTGAGCATGAGGGGCGCTAGCACTGGACACTAGATCTTTGACAGCTTTCCTGGCAGGAGTGTTGCTGGTGCCGGGCTCACAGGGCTCAAGCCCCAAGTCATGGCGCCAGAGCCCCAAGTCTACTGTGGCAGTGCACTTAAAGTGCACGAGCCCCGAATCCCAGCATCCAAGCCCAGGGCGCTCCTGTTTCCCAGCAGAGAAATCACAGAAGGAACCAGTCCTGTAACTCATCTAAACTGAAGACTCTGTTCTGGAGCTTCTCCCATGGTCTTCACAAATCAATGGCATCACAATGCAAAAACTAGTCATTTCTTCCTTGTCATGGACAGCTCCCTCCATCAGAAGCCAGCCTGAAACAATGTGGAAGTGTCCTGGGATAGTTATTTACTCATTACTTAAGGCCCAATCCTGCACTCATATAGTAGTAAAACTCCTATTGAGTGGGACTGGGTCATCTCTTTTCCTAAAATAATCAGGGCAGAGGAGTAATCTCTTGATCTCCTCAGATCTAGCTGTAAAATTCCAGCACAACTACCTTATGAGACAGATCATGATATTGAGATATGGCCTGCATTTAGAAGGGGCAGGGAAAAGAAGGCAGGAGCAGTGTTTTCAGTGGGAACTTTCTTATTTAGCTAGAATTTGTTGTGCCCACTGGAATGCTGCTCCATCACTCTCAGAAAGGGGTGCCCTTTGCCATATGAGGTCAGCTCAACTCTGCTGGCTGAATAAAGAATCCATGGGGTAGGGCAGTTCTGCCAGAAATACTTGCTTGGATCATTCCTTGTTTAACCTGTGGCGAATATGTAATACAAATCTTCCTCTGTGCAGATCCACATGGGATATGAGTTGTTACAGCCCTCAGCTGCAAACCTTCATCTCAAGCTGTTGCAACTCATGCTTTTATCCTGCAGATCTCTGGTTTGATCCTCAGTGTGTTGGCCAGCAGGGTGGCCATCACATCAGTCACTTCCTCTTCCCAAAAGAAGCTGGTGGCTCAAATCCTGGATGAGCCCACATGTATGTGATGACAGCTCTCTGGGCCAACACATGGAGACTGAACGAGAGAGCACCAGAGCTTAAAGCATGACTTTTGACAGAGTGAGCCAAAGAGCCCTGACTCTGTAGCTGGGGGCTGTAACAGGTTAAGATCCGCTGAGGGCTGGCACAGATTTGGGCTTTTAACGCACACCTAACATTGTGTGACACTTATACACACAAAGAAAGGCTCCTTGCATATGGAGGGCATTTGCCACAACCTGGTCCCCCAATTTATCAGTGCAAGCTTTTGCTACATGAAAAATACAACACCATGAGGTTTTCACAAATAGCTGCCACTAATAAGTTAAAATGGGCTGCAGGAGGCTCTAGAGTGACTCTAAATTTGTACTATTGTCTATATTCAGGATACAAAGTAACAAGGACAGATAGAGAAAGGGAATGACCACTGCAAATGTGTTTCAGTTAGGGACCAATGAAAAACGATCTTTTTAAAATTGTCCGCTGGAGAAAAGATCTTTAGATGAGCCATGCATGGTGAGCATAAGGTAATTGTGTGAGACTTAATTAAAAGATCGTTAGCAGGAGTTCAATATTCACAGTAAACAGGTTTAGTCTGTAGTTACAGAAGGATTATTTTGTGTTCAGTGGCATGCTGCTTGGAGCTGGCATATCCAGAAATACACCTGCACATTCATTATGTGAGACCATGCAAGATATGGAGGATGCGTGGACACAAACCTCTTCACCGGTTAGGTAGTATGCTGCCAACAGCCCTCCGACATAACGGATGTTCACTTCAAACAAAGACGCTTCTCCATTCTGAAAAGATTATCATCATCATCATCATTTATTAAATGTAAGGTAAGATTGAAACCTTATAGCACACACCCTATATAGGGCCACTGAGAGTGGCTTGGAATAATTCTTCTAGGCACTTTCACAAAACTCTAAAATTCTTATTCACAGCTTAATAATAGCTTACCTTTCTTTCATCTAGGATTTCAAAGAGCTTTGTACTTGAAGCCTCATAGCTCACTAACAGGCAATTTAAGTGAGCTATAGGAATCACTTTACCTACCCTAAAATGGTTTCTGGGTAAAATGTAGTAGCTGTTTAATAGTCCAGAAACACTACACAGTAGTTTAAGAAAGCAAGTGTGAGAAAGTATATGTTCTCCAATTGAAAATGCAAAAGCAGTGTAGGTAGGCAGAAAATACATCCCTAAATTGAAAACCGGGACAGGACATTGGAGTGAACATCTCTCTTTTCACAAAAATTGCAGAGGAATTTTGAGAAACCACAAGTCAGGACTTTGTTTTTAATGGCCAAAAGATGGTACCTTCCCAGAGCTGGATCAATGCAGGGGCCGATGCCCCAGGCCCTGGCCTAACAGGGGACTCTGGGCTCCTTCCCATCAGGCCCCTGTGTGATCTGGCCTCTGCCACCCTGCTCCACCCAGCACAGTGCCAGTGGGGTTTAGAGGGGTGCTGGGAGGGCCCTGGGGCCAGACGCTGGGCTCCACGACACTCTTGCCCCACCCCTGGGCTAGATGGTCTGCCCCTGGGGACGGGGTGGACCAGCACATGTTCACTCCTCTCCAGGGCTGAGGGCAGCTGGCACACAGTGCGGCCTTTGGCATGGCCTTCAAGGGTCTGTAGCTATCGAGAACCACACTGGGGGCTGCACTGTGCACCAACTGGCCCTGCCCCAGTGAGCAGACCAGCTGGACCAGGGTTGGGGCAGGACTGCCATGAAAAGCAGTCTCTGTCTCCAGGGCCCGCCGCACTCTCTCCGCCAGTGCTGGCCCTCCTGCTGGTCGCTAGGGGGAGGGCAGGTGGAGGGCAGCTCGAGGCCCCTTCATCTGGGCCTGTACCCTCCTGTACTGAACCTTCTTGCACTATACAGGAGTGTTCCCTCAGCACTGACCCAGCAGGGAGAGTGCCATCTTCTGCATGACCACAGTAGATTTCTGCAACACCCAGATACTCCCTGGAGGCCTCCCACTGAAGGACTTTCTCTGCCCAACCACAGACCTGATAGGACCACAGCCCAGGGTGGCACAGGCCCAGCAGCTGCCACGCTGAGTGAGAGACAAACCAACCAGTGTTCACATGCCCTGCTGGAGACTGCGTATGTGCAGTGATGTGGTTCACTGAACCTCTCGGAAAGCCATTCACCTAGAACTAGCCGAGATCTATTTTATTCCAACAGCCAATCAGCAAATGTCAAAGCAATTGCCTTCAAACTGTGCTTTTAAAAAACAGGCTCCTGGTCTGTGAACCTGCCTGGCAAATTATTCCTTCCCCTCAGATAAACACATAAAGCTACCAACACAATGCTCTTCCAAGAGTGCAGCCATTTCAGCAAGTGGACTAGAGAGGTAGGAATTCTTTACCTACTGCTTTGAATCTGTCCCTTCCAACAATCTCACAGTGTTATGCGTGAGAAGAGAGGGCTTCTCCCAAGGAAGGGTAGAAGGATCTAAGACACAGCTTAGCATCCAGTGAGGGAGGCAAAAGTCAGAGGAAGCAGTTCAAGACCACGTCAAGTTTAAAGGAGGACTGTCAATAACAGTATTGTAAAGGGGGAGAAAGGAGATCAGAAAAAGGACATGACTGGAAGAAGAGAAAGCCGAAGATCCAGATTGGGAAATCAAATAAAGGACCTAAAAACATAGTTGCACTAAACACATAACACTTTCTTGAATTGGCACTAGTTCTTAGGCCATAAATTAACCAGGATCGGGGAGCACTGCTCTATACACTGTCCAATGCTGCCATTCTGCAGCTGGTTCATACAGTCTCAAATAACCCTTCTTGTACTCCTTGACTCCATCTGTATTCCCTTTTGGACTTGAGTTCTGTGGTTATTTCTGTCCCTCAGTCTCACCGTCTCACACTTTGGTCTGTCTTGGCATCTAACTCACACTTGGCATTAGTCAGTCTTAGAGAAATCCAAACAGCTGCTCTCTCACAGACCCAAATGGTCTTTCCTTTCCCCTCTTCCAGAGTCAGGCCCACCCCCTCAGTCTATTTTGGAGAAAGCTCCAGTAAGAAGATGGTGTTTATACTTCATGCTGATGTCACTATGGTTCAGTGCAGCAGGGACCGCAGGCTGGCCATGGGGAAGGCTTCATCTCCTGCTGTCATGCTAGGTGCGGAAAACTCCATCAGCCCTGAGGGCATCAGCTTTCTCTGGGACCCTTGGCTGTAGAAGGAGGCGCTGTCCTTCAGAGAGTTTGGGTCTAGCCCACTGAGCACTTTAGAAGGCCAGAGCAGTGCCTCCAGCTTTATTGTGTTTAATGAACTGTCAGTGGAGCTAACAGAGCTCTGAAGTGACGTTGCTGTCAGCTGATGATGCAGCTTCCTCTGTTCAGACTGTTTGCTTTGTAGCTCTGAAACTGTTTTTACTTTCCATGCAGATGATCTCAGTCACAAATGTGACCGCTTTTCAACTGATGTCCCCTCCCTTCCTAATCATTTCTCTCTGGATACCGTCTTTAGTCAAGGCTATCTCCCATCCCTTCCTGATGGAGTCAGCATCTTGTCTCAAAGCCAATTTTTAATTAATTTCAATCCTCCTCTCCCTGCACTGCACACCCCACTCCAGTGATCAACCTAGAGCGTTTATTCCAGTCTTTGCCGATCAATCTATTTTGTATGCCAGGAGTAAAAGCTTTTGTCAAATCCAGATAAATTATCTCCCCACTGATTTTGTCCTCATTTATTGATTTAGTAACATACTTAAAAGCATTTGACCAAATTTATCAGTGGTGATCTTCCTTTTATTAATCCTTGCTGGCCATCCCTTCCCAAATGATGCTTTTCTAAAAAGGCAGCTGCATTCATTGTTCACATGGGGATGAACCAGTTTTCCCCAATACTAACTAGGATAGGCATAAGGAAGTTAGAATTTTAGTGGCACTTTGAGTCCCATGGCCTCCACAGGTCACCACCTGGGGTGCGGTCCCATCTCGCAAGCAAAAAGCAGCTCTGTATTTAGATGGGAAACCTTCAAGGAACATACAAGAAGTGGCAGCGACCTTCATTTTTGCATATTTAACCCAGTTCCTAGCACTAAGATTGAGGTCAGGCCCATCAAGGAAAATTTGGGGCCATGTCCTTGCCCTTTATTTATGCAGCCATGACAGATGTTTGGGGATCCCCCCTGAGCTCATGGCCCTGGTACAATCATCTCCCTGTTCCCCCTCCTCTCATTAATCCTGCGGTGCCATACTGCCTTTGCATAACACATAAATAGAGGTATCAATCAATGATCACTTTGCAAGAAAGGGTGCCAAAGAAATTCCTTCCATAAAAGCAGGGTGAACAGGTTTTTTCTACATCAGAAATCAAAGCTAGTATCTTGGGAGAATTTAATCTAGGTGACTATATGCTGGAGGTCCCCTGTTTACACTCATCAGAAGTCCTTGGAGGTTCTAAAAGGTGAATATAGGAATTGTCTAACAGAAAGCGTAGAGTCTGTTCAGGATTATCCTGTGGAAGACCTCATTTTCAACCAGAAATAAAGAACAGATGCAGGAATCAATGGATGAAATTGTATGATTTGTGCTCTACAGGGGTCAGTTAGATTACAATGTTCCCTTCTAGCCTTACAGTCTCTGAAACTGACTCATTGTCCTTTGCAAACAATATTTTTTCCCCCTTCTCAGACTGTCCTACCAGAACACCTCTCGATCCCAATGCTGTTGCTATGACACACCAACGGATGTATCAGGCCTTTTTGCAGCACAGACTGAGGATTTTAATTACTGACTCACCACATTCAAGTCAAAGCTCTTCTCCACCCAGCTTTTTGCTTCTTGGAATTCTTGCTCCAGCTCCATGATGTACAGAGTATCTAAGGCATCCACTATGGTAGCCCCTCGAAGGCCCCCTGTATTGGGAAACAAAGAATAGCTTGTTTAAGTCTTATTTGCCTTCCTTTTTTAGACATCAGCTGCTCAGGATAATTTTCATTTTACCTTTTGTGCTCAAGATGCACATTGGGAAAGTGTTGATTCTTTATATGCTTGTGTCAATCTTTTTATATGCTTCCTTCTGGTTTCCAACATTATCAGTGGGGTTAAGACAGCAGTATATTAGGATATGATAAGAACTATAGTTGAGACTGGTTTCTAGGTAAAGAACTGCAACAGAATGGGCTCTGTCCTAGAGACAGCCCACGCCAGAACTCCAAGTGGGAACTCTGCTGAACTTTGGAAATCTTTGGACTGGCATCTGAATTTGAATTAAATGGGCAGAGGCTGTGCAATGAGCTTGGACCAGGGGCGTCGCTGGGGCGGGGAAAGACCCTGGGTACGGGCCCCGCCCCGCCCCTGGAGGGCAGGCCCCGCCCCCAGCCAAAAGGCCACACCCCCCGGCCTGGGACGGGGCCAGGGGGAGGCCGCGCGCCGCTGCCGCCAGCTGGGCCGCGCTGCTGTGCGGCGCGGCTTAGCTTAGCCTGGCCCGGCCTGGTGCAGCCGGGCCCGCGGCCGCTTCCAGCCGCACTAGGCCAGGCTAGGCTGAGCCGTGCCACACGGCAGAGCAGGCTAGCTGGCGGCAGCGGCGTGGCCACCCCCTGGCCCTATCCCAGGCCAGGGGGCGGGGCCTGCCGGGCGGCCAGATAGGCCCCAGATCCCTGGCCGGAGATGCGGCCGCCGTGGCCGCCGACTGCCAGGGATCGGGCCCCGGATCCCCAGCCCAATTGGGCCGGAGACCCGGGGCACCAGTGTTGGGCCCTGCAAGTAGTGTAGTGGCTAACACCTCTGCTTAACATGCAGAAGGTCCTGGGTTCAATTCCCAGGGGGCTGGACTCGATGATCTCACGAGGTCCCTTCCAGCCCTATGATTTGATTTGACACGCCCTGCAAAAATAACTGGGTAAATTTCAAACATATATTTGATTTGATTTGACCCGGGGCACGTACCCCGTGTGCCCAGCACTAGCGACGCCACTGGCTTGGACTAAGATTTTCAAAAGTGAGTAGTGAGTTTGGGTGCCCAAAACTGGGGTGCTTTAAAGTGCCGGATTTTCAGAGGGCGTATGTTCAGCACTTCCCAAAAAATGGGCCAGAAGTTGGGCACTCAAAATAACTAGTCATGTCTGCAAATCTTGGCCATATTTTCCAGTTCTGGAAAGTGAAATAAGGATGACTCATGAAATTTCAGCTCATCAGATGCACACCCCTTCCTTGATTTGGCTGCAGACCCAAACTCCAGCCTCTCTCTAATCTGGCTCCAAATACAGCTTTCTCCACAGTTGCCCAGCTCCCCAAAGAGGTCATCATAAAACATACACAGTCTGCTAGGAACCATTAGGCTAGCCAGACTGACCACAGTCGACAATGTTGCAACATACATCTCATAGTGATGTTCCTAGATCTAGATGAGGGCATGTACCCCTTTGCACATCAATGGAGAGTTTGAGAGCACAATGTGTGGGGATGTTTTTGTCCACCTTGGCAACTAGAGTACCCAACGCTAGCTTCTGAATAAAATGATGACTGAAGGAAGGCCAGATGGCATCATAGTGTCCCTGTACAATGGCAAAGAATTTCACACCATGCCTGGCAACTACAGATCAATCTTGTTTTCTGTCCATGAAAGGTCTTTGCTTACATTCTGCTTGGTGGGATACAGTCACTCTTTCATAGACACTGTCATGCACAGCGATCAAGCTTCATGGCAGAATGGAAAACAACAGACCATGGCCTTAACCTCTGGATTCTAGCTGAACTGCTCAGAAGATTTAACAAGTCTGCTGTATAAGGTGTATTAATTAACCTCAAAGTGGTTTTTGACTCAGTTGCCAGGTCAGCACTTTGGCTCACACTGAAAGGAGTTAGTGTTCCAAATGTTCTCCTAAATCTGGGATGAGATCTTCACACCAGTACCGGTGTGAAAGTGTGCATTGGGTCGTGACTTTTGCCACATTTCTATCAAACATCAGGTGCACAGTAGGGATACATTCTCCCACTGACTCTATTTTGTCAAGCTACTGACTGGATGTTAAGACTTGCTACTCCTCTCATGGAAACCAAAGTTGATCAAGCAGTGTTTACCAACCAAGACTATGACTTGCTTGTGGAGATGTCACAGAATTTCAGCCCTGCCCACCAGTCTCCAAACTTTGCCCCTACTGTGAGACTGAACATTTCATGACAGAAATCCAAGGTTTGGCACCTTGGAACTGGGCCACTAGAACTCTTGGTGCAGGTGGGGTTGAGCACCATGAAGAATTGCTTAGTGAGGGCCAAGGCCTATCCTTTTATTTGGAAAAGATGAAACTCAAGATTAAGTTAAATTACATATTGTTTGTTCCATGGAACACAGAGCCTAAATTTGCAGCATGTGATCATTGTTTTCCACTACAAATATATGATATATGGCATTAGGTGGCAGCTGCATGATTAAAAATAAATAGAGCCCTGTGCAGATACAAATAAGTGCATCCGTATCCGACCTGCATCCGCAAGAAATGGTCCGCGGATATCCGTGTTGTATCCGTGGATGCGGAAACAAAGCGGATATCTGGGGATATCCGTGGATTTGCAGGGCTCTAAAAATGAGCCCCTTGGACTCTTAACAGAGACTTGATGAGCTCAAAGGACAGCCTTGCTCAAGTAACAGAATGAGCTGTTAGCCATGAGCATGCCCACTTTTCTCCAGCAGAGGGCAATAATGTATACACAGTCCCTGAGAAGTACTTGGATCTGCCCTGTCAACTGCATAAAAACCTATGCCAAGCTTTCTGTATAAAGTAATTGTACTACACACACAGGAAGAATTTCAACAAAAGACAAGAGTCCTTGGATCCAGCACTGATGTGTAATGATGATATGTGGGATTGTATCCCATGTAAGCTGGTAGCAGTGCGATGTGAAAAGTTTGGTGCTCTGAACAGTGACAGAGACATGTTCTCACAGGATGTCAGTGACAGTTTCATTTCTGGTGTATAAGGTTCCTTTAAAAGTCCTCTTTGGTATCAGAAGGAAACACACCATAGACTGTGAAAGAGGTCATGGATCACTGCCTTATGTGCATATCCTTTAAGATTGGAGGCCATCATTTCCTTTTTCCTGCATAACTCTACATACTTTTCACTTGGAAGCAACCCAGCCCCCAAAAGACAAATTAAAGCTTCTCCATCATTTCCTTCATCTTCCTGAGCACACACTGGAGTCGAACTTCAGTGTGAAGTTAGTGATGTGCTCCTACATTAAGATGAGAAGCACATCCGCACTGTGCCATGGCTGTCAGAGCTCCTTCCTCAACTCTGGCACCTTCTCTCCTAAGACAGCCTGATAATGGGGTAGGTGACCCACTTCAGTGTTAGTTTCTGCATAAGATGATGCAACTTGTGGAACTCCCCCCACCCCAACCTTTCCCCTTCCTCCCCAAGAAAGCCTCAACTATACAGCTTATAATGCATGTACGTGGGGGTTAAAGTATAATTTGGTAGGCCTGGGGACCCTCCTAAATTGGTGGGCCCTCTTCATGCTGCTCCGGGCCCCCCTTCACACCAGTCCAGGCCCTGCTCACTCTGGTCCAGGGCCCCTCACTTACCCAGCTACAGCCTCCCAAACACCTGCCCTCCACCCCAGCTACTGCCCCTCACATGCCTATCCCCCCAACCCCAGGTACTGCCCCTGACATGCCAGCTCCATCACCACAACTACACCCCCTGCACGCCTATCCCACCACCCCAGCTACTGCTCCCCACACCTACTCCCTACCCCAGCTACTGCCCCTGGCCCCTGTCTCACTGCTGGTCCCCCAACCCTTCCCCAATGACCCCCATGCCAGGCCATCTTTCCCCTCTGCCCCAGGCTGACCCCCCCTGCACCTCTTCCCCACTGGGCTGGCTCACTTGTCCCCAAACACCCCCCAGGGCCCCCTTACCTGGCCATCATGTCACTGTGGACCTATGCCAGCCTGGATTGAGGCTCCCACCCACAGCCCGCCGTGACCAAGCATGCTCAGAGGCTCTGAACATGCTCAGTCAGAGCAGCCTCACGCCAGAGCCTCAACCCAGACTGGAGCTGCTCACTACCCTCCCAGAATGGGCCAGAACAGAGTTCTGGGGCCCACTATTTTTAGAGGCTCAGCATTAAGGGGGCCCCTAAAAATAGAAAATGGAGCTGGAATGCTGCTTTCCAGAACCTACTATTTTTAAATGGTTGTCCCCAGAATGCAGCATTCTGGCTCCATTTTCTATTTTTAGGGGCCCTGGAACACTGAGCCCCTAAAAATAGTGGGCCACGGAATGCTGTTCCTGTGTGTTCTGGCTTACTTTAACCTCTGCATGTACGGGAGGTTTCATGAGGGATGTGGCTGCTTTGGCTCAGCTACTTGATTCCTCTCAACTAAAATTGGGTCAATGCCACAAACATCAGCTCCAGGGTAGAACTTTCCTACAACATTCATAGTGGGACAGAACATTTAGTGCCCTCTACTGGTGGTTCTCATTAAAGTATTACTACAGTACCACCACAAGAAACTTACTTTGGATTACACCCAGAAGCCTTCACAGAGGTTAAGTATGTCTGTAAATTGGAGAATGGGGAGGAAGTGAAACATGAGGAATGGTTAATAACAAATCTTGAGGTCTCAGTCTTTATTTAAAAAAAAAAAATCCCCTTGGCATACAATATACTGTATTTGTCAAAGGGCAGGTGAATGTATCTAGATGTTTAGCTGGGACCCAGTGCCAAAACTAGGTATTTTGGCACCCACGGTGTGCCTGGAGGAAGCAGCACATTTCACCTCAGATTGAGTGGTGAAATGGAGCTGCTCAATGCATGCCCGGGGCAAAGCTCTGGTCACACCACCCTAGTTATGGCTCTGCTGGGACCTCTCTCTATTTTAAACATTCTTTTTTTTCCCTTAAGAAGGGCAGCTTGACTTACTTTGGTGATGTTACAAGACTGCACTTTTGAATCAGCTGGCATAATACTAACTATAAAAACCAAACCAAGACTTTACTGCTCGTCTACAGATTGCTGGCTTCCGAATGCCGTCTGCAACAAAATATGGGGGAGACGGATGGGAGCCAATCACTTTAAATTCATTCACTCTGACAGACTTGGAAAATGATCATTTAACTAAGTGGTTTTCTAACTTTTTTCCTTGGGACCCAATTTAAAAAAATCATTTACACCTGCGACCCAACAATTTCATCTTTCAGCAATGCATGTCAGCCTTTCGGCGGCAGCAGCAGGGGGCACCATGACCCAGCACCTAAGGGTCTGAAACCCAGACTTGGGTCCCAACCTGTGGTTTAAAAACCACTGATCTAATCAGCAGTATCTATAGAAGCGCGCTAGATACGGAGTGAAAAAGCCACAGTATCTACAAGCGTGGTCTTAAAAAGCTAATGGTTATGTAGCACGTTTATAAAAATGCAGTGACCATGCAAAACAACATTGGCTCAGTCAGATATGGTTTTAATCAATCCTAATGATTCTGCAATATTAATGATGATGCGATTTTTATGCGCTTTCCTATTAGCAGGGAGAAACATATGAGCACTGAGCCACATGGACACAGGCAAAACACTTTAAGAATAAAAACAGTGAAGCATTGCCTCAGGCGCAGCCCATTATTGTGATCTTCTGAGAGTAACACACTAATGGGCTCAATTTAATTTGATGATATAAACCACAAAGCTGTTCATAATCTGCAAAGAGACAATGAAAAAAAGTTGGATTTGCTGAAACTGAACAGGGACAAAGAGACAAAGTCACAGTTTTCTTGGATGATTAATTGAAATGAAAAATGAAATAGTGTTTGAATTTACAGAGCTTTTAATGTTTGTCTTTAAATATATGAAACACATTGGGGGATTAGAAATATGCTCTGCTCTATGTTTCAATACAATTTATGGCTGCTGCACTTTCCTTTCTGCTCCTGTATTTTACAGAAAAGGGCCTGCTTCACTGATCATTTGTCCATTCTCTCTTGTTAAGCTACTGTTTGAAATATTCCTCGAATACTGGGATATTGGAGGAACTGCAGGCTGTGTGTTTTCTGAAAGGGTCTTTTATGCGTTTTCTGGGCCACATACAAAGTGATTTGCAATACTTGCATGTAACTTTTTTCCTAAATCCAAACTTTATTGCAACAGAGAGATACTATGTAAACAGAAGCCATTTCAGATCTAAAAGGGTGAATAAATATACACATGCTGTAATAATTCTACAGCTGTCCAAGATTTCCCAGTTGTATCTACGCCGTACACCAGGGTGGAATGATAGAGTCATGGGGGACCAGACCTAGTAGCTGGAGCCAGAATTTGCAGCCACAAGGCAGGGGTCAAGGTTTGGCTGGGTTGGGATACTGGGAGGTCAGAAGCAGGAGACAAACTTAAGATCAGAACTATGAGTAGGCACCACAGTTGGTGTGGGTCAAAACACCAAAGGGTCAGAGGTAGGAAACAAACATGACTGTGAATTGCAAGTTGGATTCCAGGAGTCAAGTCAGGTCAGAGTGCCAGGAAATCAAGCCCAGGAAACAGGGGCAGATAGCGGTAACAGGAAATATGAGAGACACAATCCAGTGCAGGGTGGAGCCCAGCTGTTCAGACAGTTTTTCTGTTCCTGCAACTGGACTAAGCAAGGCCAGTGGCTAATCAGATTCACACTGACACCATTAATCAGCTCTCACAGGCAGAGTCTCACACTAAGGCTGTGCTTTGAGTCTCAGGTAAGTTGCTGCCAATAGGCAGCCAAACAGTGGGCTGGAGTATGGCTGATTCCATGCACTTGGGGGCCCAGGTGAGTCATGACACAGGGCCATTCAGAACTTCTGACAAGGACCCAGATCTTCCTGTTCCAACAGACCCCTAGCATCTATTTCTATAGGAGAATCTTCATTAGCAGTCAGTTGTGTAGGGCTCATGACACACAGTTCAGTGGTTGTGATTCCATCCTATACACAAAAGAGAATAAAACAAGCAAGGAGTCCTGTGGCACTTAAAGACTAACAAATATATTTGTTGTATGAGCTTTCATGGGAGAAAATCCCACTTCATCAGATTCTTTGAAGATGGGGGAACTTACAGTGTTTGACAAAGTGGGATTTTCTCCCACAAAAGCTCATGCAATAAATAAATTTGTTAGTCTTTAAGTGCCACAGGACTCCTTGTTTGTTTTACAGAACTAGACTAACATGGCTGTCCCTTTGACAAAAGAGAATGTTACTTTATGCAAGCCAGTTGTGAAAATACACATACACATACTTATAAAGGGGATGTTTTGGATGATATACTGCATATTTTGAGACTCTGCAAGACATTCTCAGAAATATTTCACCCTTCCAGAACTACAGATGTAATGCAAGAGAGATAATCAAAGGGGAAACAATTTCAAAAATGAAAAGAAACCAGAATTCAAACCTGTCTGAATCTTATACACTCACTATCAGTCCCACCTAGTGGTTTCATCCTCCTTTTACTCCCTTTGTCCAGGGGTTTTCAAACTAGAAACTGAAAAACCCACTTAAGAAACCCTCATGCACAGAAATGGCAGCTCTCATTTTTAAGTGTGAATATACCTCATGGACAAAGCACTTTCCAAATGCATTAATTCTCACAGAGACTAGCTCATTAATGGCTGGATCATGTGGCTTTTATTTAAGCTATGGCAGCAGGATCACAGGGAAAAAAAAGGTCTGACTTTGCTATGCCACTGACAGCAAGCAGAGAAAAGGAGAGAGGCGCACACACAGCCCTGCTTTAAAGAGTCCCTCCCCCCAACTCATAAATCGTACAGGCCAAATTTAATCCTGCAGTGAAGCCTTTGCAACCATTGATTTCTCTCAGGCACCTCAGAGGCAACCTATCAGACCCCAGCTAGGGCTCTGCTTTGCTGAGTCCTGGAAGGTCATCTTTAATCAGGGAGAACACTTCTCAGATCACTGCGCACTCTAGAAAGATAAGAGATCTGATTACTCAAAAACTGGCTAGCTCTGGGGTAATCACAGGACGATTACACTCAGACAAAAGATAGCTCTGGAGATGGGGTAGCATTTGGCCCCAGAGCTGAAGGCTGAGTGCAATATGAACTAAAAGGCCTACTCTTAATTTGAGGAATGTTTTATTGTTACTGTCCTCAGAGTCAGATGGTCTTTAATCCTCTGAGATTCTCCCTTCCCCAGCTCTGAGACCCTTCCCATCACCAGATAGAAGCCACCATTAACTTTTGGGAAGGGAAGCAGATGCTGAGACACTCCAGCAAGGTC
Source organism: Podocnemis expansa (assembly GCA_007922195.1). NCBI lineage: Eukaryota > Metazoa > Chordata > Testudines > Podocnemididae > Podocnemis > Podocnemis expansa. The sequence continues at coordinate 47,522,219 of ML681963.1, forward strand.
TAGACTGGTGGTAAAATTCAGCGGCAGTCAATGTGGGCTACACATGCCACACAATATAAGCCTGTGTCACTCCAGTCGACTTTATAACTTTGCTTCTATGTTCTGTCCTCAATGTACTGCACTGATAGGAAATGTGTTCCTGTTGACACAGTCACTTGAGGGGGTGGATTTATTACGTTGATTTCTGGATCGACTGAGCGTGTCTTTACTGACTGATCAATTGATCTGGAGAAATCAATCTGATGCTGGTGAATCTGACACCATAAATGTAGACTTAGCCTCTCTCTACCTGTTGAAAGGAGGAAGGGAAAAGACAAGGTTTATGCTCTTTCTCACCACCTTCTGACCCAGAAATTTGTCTCTGAGAATTTTAGATTTAGTTCCAAGCAGGAGAGTGAAAGCAAAGATATTTGGGGCAGTTGGCTTCTCTTTCCAGCAAGAGGTATTCAGTAGTCCCCAAAGATAGGTGTGGACTGAACCTGTAGCAGCCAAAAGGTCAACTGTCCAAAAATTCTGTTGGCCTGTGATAGATCATTTCTGTTATCTCCAGCAGTCTCTTCCAACCACAGTCATCATCAGTGTTCAGTCACCACACACTACTATTACTTGTGAAGGTAATGGCTACTTATTCACCAACCATTGAACATTTAATTATAACTACATGACACGCCTCCTCCACTGAAATGCATCCACCTGGGGGATGAAATGTGACAACTTATTAATGCTGTATGCTAATCATGTGCAATAGTGTAGGACAGGAATGAAAAAGCACAATACTTCCAACTAAAATGATGAGTAGAATTTTTAGAGAGGCAGAATGCAAGTGAATTCAGCTGAGTTACTGAGTTTCTAACTGAAGAGGCCATGGCAATTTTTATGACTACAAGACCCTCTGTTTTAAGTTTCATCTGAGAGAATACAAACAGGAATCCAGAAGTACTGTACAGTCAAAATACAAAGCTTCAAGTCTCTCCCATTCCTCGCTTCTAGGGAGAGCTTGTACCACACAGTTCTAAGCCTTAAGTGTCTTTGTTCTTCTAAGAGAGAAGAATGGAGACATCCAGGAAGGCAACAAGATAGCTGTTTCTATTTTACCCTCCCCCACAAGCAAATCATCCATTTAATCTGGCTAACTCAGTTGCAGAAAATATTAAATTAATGCAATAATCAGGACAGGTGCTGAATGGACAGCTCTGGCAGCAGGATCCAGTACTGTATATGCCATGCAATAACAGAATAAAGCCACTGCAACACCCAGTGCTAAGATGCTTCAGAACTGGGAACCAAATCTAGGGACAAGAAGAAAGTGTAATCTCCATGGCTATTCAATCTCTATAATCATGGAAGAGTCAGCTGGAACTCCCAGCTCTAACACCATTTAAAATTCCACTGGACAGAGCGTGGGAAAACGGTATCATAAGAAACAATCCTGCCCCAGCAGGGCTGTGAACTGGATGAGTTAATGGGTCTTCTTCACTGTGAGTTCCCTGATTTTAATTGCTGGCCTCTCTCTTGAGACTGGAGAAAGTGTCAGTTAGTGCCAGCAGCAGTGATGGTTTGAATTCACTGCCAAGGGCTCATTAGGATTTTTAGCATGTATTCACTAGGCCATATGAGGAATGCTTTGAAGTCATATGTAAAACGCACCTCCAAAGACACTAACCAGCTTAAATATCTGTCATGTAACTACACTACTAAACTTCTAAGGGCTCGTTTACACTTAAAACACTACAATTGTGCCACTGTAGAGCTTTAGTTTAGACACCACCCATACCAAAGAGGATTCTCCCACTGGTGTAGAACGGTTATCCAGCTCCCTGAGAGACTAGGGAGACATAAGAATTCTACTTCACCTAGTGCTGTGTATATGGGGTCACACATTGGCTTAACTATACTGCTCAGCAGTGTGGATTTTTCACATTCTCATGCAACATGGTTAAAATTGACCTAATTTACTTTTGTTGACCAGGTTCAAGTAGCCACTGAGCAGGGGCTTCAGGGTACAGGCAACAGTATAAGAATGTAAAAATCACTCTTCTCTTTCCCATTGCTTATCAGTGAAGCCTATGATTTACTTTTATGCTAACAGAGATTTGCTTTGATTACATTCAAGATGAGTCCATGGACTCAGGCCAACATGCAACAGATGTGTCATCCTAATGGCAAGATGAACAATAATAATCAAGGGAAAAAATGAAAACAGGCTCCATTCACCCAAGTGAAAAATAAAGAACAGAAATAGCAGCTGGGATTGCCTGGTACAGACAGATGCCTCAACCGTTGGTATGTGGGTTGCTAACATGCTCTTCCTTGAGGTCCCAGCAAATAAATGCTAAAAAGAGACATGAACAGTGCAGCATTATTTTGCAACACACAGTATAATAAGAGACAGCCAGGGCAGGTAAAATGGCCATGTGGCTGGGAAGCAGGCAAATCCCGCTCTGCAAGACTCAGACACACACATTATCCACTTCATCCCTGATGTAACTCTATTGATGGTAAAGGAGCAACACCAGCAATTAAATTGGCCTGCTGTGGTTAAGTGTCTTGCCCAAGGTCACACATTCCCAATGTGGAGAATGGGTATGCCAGCTGCCAGCAAGGAGTATTAAGACTAATTAAGGTTTGCAAAGCAATCCAAAGAAATAAAGTGCCAGGGAGGGGCTACTATAATTATAGCAACAATCACACTCTGTACAGCATTTGTGAATCTCCTTTTAGATACCTACCATCAGCAAGAAAAACAAAACCAAAAAAACCCCATCTCTTTAGCATGGGAAGGCCAAGACCATCAGCTTCAAGTACACAAACCAGACAGCATCTAGGTCTGAATATAATGTCGAGCTCAAAGAGTTTAGTTTTCAGTCACAGCAGTTTTCATAACCCTAAGACTCACATCTGGAACTGACCTGTAGAGAACTCAAACTGATCTGCACTTGCTTAGGTTTATAATCTGGGCCCTGCCAGGAATTACAAGGCATTATGACAGAGCATCTTGTGTTAGAACATCCATTCTGACGTTCCCATTAGTCAGTTGGGTGTCCCAGTAACAAAGAGCTCCCAGGGCAAAGTTAAACTGTCTTAATTAAAAAAAAAAAAATAGCAAAGAAAAAAAGAAAATATTTCACAAAAGCATCCCCCCTTTTTCCCAAACATCTTGCCAATACCTTTGGCTTAACTCTTCCACTGTCTTTCTGGGAACTGGCACACAGTGAAGAGTCACAGCATGAAGCCCAAGCCTTTAGAAGGCTGTGGTTTAATCTTCTGGAGCTGGGCTTTAGCAACCTTTCACACAAGTGCCAGAGGGCGGTCATTCAAAGCTTCCTACTTCCGATGCTGTACATGCAGATAGATCCAGCCAGATGTGATTTGCAACCAGGGCTGGCTCAAGGGGTTGTAGCACCCCAAGCCAAATTTTGATTTGGTGCCTCCCCGCCCATCTCATTCATGGAGGTTGAAAACAGTTTTCCAAAGTGCATAAATCTCCAGCCTCTGCTTGCAGAGGGATTTAAAGTGCAGTCTACCTACATGACTTAAGCTGCAGGTTGACTAACAGTGCCTGAGCTGCTAGGAAAGAGTTGAAGAGGTGGGAGCCAGCCTGATCTCCGGGGGGCTAGGCGCCCCTAAGAACTGTCACCTGAAGCCATATCTGTCTCTTGCCTCACAGTAGAGATGGCCCTGTTTACAACAAAAGGTGGATTTCCCTCTGTTGCTTTACTTGCAGTTATGAATGAGACCAGGGAGGAAGCAGTAGCAGAAAGTGAGAACAAAGCTAGGAAAGGATGGGATAAAGAGAGAACTTGAAGGAAAAAAGGAAGATGTATGCAGAGAACCGTTTGTGCTCATGAAGTGTATTGTGAACACATTCCCCTTGGCACTACAAGGCTGCCAGAAAAATGTATTATATATTTGTTTCACCCAAAACAGAATGGGTTGCTGTCACCAGCTCTGGGGCTGTCTTGTTGGATCCAAGAGGTAAAAGGCAAAATCTATAACTCTGGCAAACAACCTCCCATTCTCCTAAGCAGTGCAGCCAGATGCAGGACTTCCAACCATTTGATTGCATTCGTAACAAACCTATCACACAGTAAGAATAGGTTGGTTTCTACTCTACAGCACTTCCAGTTCCCTGGGCCAAACTGGGTATTTTAACATGACACATGCCTTACTGGGAAAAGAAAGAGCACAAGACACTGGTGAGCCAACAAGAAGAGAGCCCACAGAGTGCATCATCTATCCACAACACAGATAAAATTGAGCTTTCCTCTTTTCCATATAAGGTCTAAAATAAGTGGACAAGCAAAGTAACAGCTCATGGAGAATGCCTCATTCAGTTTAGCAGTTCTGCTCTCAGAGACCCTTTACAAAGGGAAATACTTCAGAATACTCCACATAGGCCTGTGTGGGATAAAATCTGAACCATTACCTTCTCTGGAAACCTTTGTGGTTTGTCATATGCAACCCCCACAGGTGCCAATCAACTGACCTGTCCTCCACTAGCTCCTCATAGCAAACGACAACAAAGAAGGGATTTGAGAGACTCTCAGCCGTGAGTCTGTCCCTCAAGATTTGTTAGCAGAGGTCTTCAAGTGATTCAGCAAATGTGTAGCTGAAAAGGACTCACTTATTAGACAAGAAAGGGGAAGCTGCCATCTCCAAAGACTCCAGATGGCTCCCTCACTGAAGCTGATGCTAGGATGGAGATCACCATGATGAATAAGAGGTGTTTGACCCCAAGCACTGTCACCATGGTGCATCTCCAAAGGCTGCTAAAGCCAGCTTCAGCAAAGAGTTCTCTCTCCTGTGAGTTTGTGCCTGGACACAGAAAAATGGAACATTTCACATTTAAAAAGAGGTCTGTGGGAGTTACAAACAAATGGTCAGATCTGCGGTGGGGTCACTCACTCCTGCTCCATGGAAGTTTTCAGAATATGGGCTGCAGAATCACTTGCCTCAAGGATGTTGAAGAGGGTCTCAATATGATCTAGTGACTAATGGAGGTACTGTAATGCCCTGCTAACCTGGGGCCAGGGCAGGCAGTTAAAGAGCGCAAGGACATTCCAAACAGAAATACTGCACTCTGACATGAAGAATATGCTCATGTACTTGCATATGCAAAACTAACAGAGCCCTGGATATAAAATTTTGTATCTGCATCCACTCTGTGATCCACAAACATGGTGAGTGGTTTTAAAGCAGATACCCCTACCTTGTATCTCAACAGCCTCACCCTTGTGCTTGGCAGTTGCATCCTCCCCTCCAAAATGGAGAAAGTAAGGACAAGTATCACGGCTGTCAGATCTTCATCTCACAAGACAGGGTATGGACCCTTTCTCTGCAATACTGCTCTCTGTGTGGAAGGGGCAGTGCCGAGTTTAACCCTGAGACTGTACTGCCTTTGCAATGAGATGAAGGAGGAGGGGAATGGTTGCTTTCAGTGCTAGGCAAGGGGTAGGATCCTGGCCAGTTCTTTGAAGTGTTTTGCTTCATCAATTAGGTCTACTCTGTCTTGTCTGAATTTAGCTTGAGCCAGGCACTCTTCATCCATCTGTTTATCTGTTGCAGGCATTGCGACACCTGGGTGCCACATCTACCAAGTTATTATAGCACCTTGCCACATCTGCTGAGAGAGACGCATAACATTAAAACCATCAGCACACTGGTGACTTGAGTCTGCGGCATCTGATCATGGGTAAAACCATGAATTAATTTTCACAGCACCCTTGGGAGACACGTAAAAGAGAGGAAGGAGAGAGTTTGAGAGACTTGGACAAACCTCATATACAGAATGAGCAGCACAGCTGGGAATAAAACCCAGGAGTCCTGACTCAGTTGCCTAGTCAACATTCTCTTCTGAAGTTTCTCACTGAATAGAAACTGAATCTTTTGTTTTCAGCAAGGCTGTTTAAGAAAAAACAATACACAGTAATCCATTGTGTCAATGCTCAAAGAGAACAGCACAAGTCATTAAAAAGCTATCATACTTAATCTTGCATATAGCAAGGCTGTTTAAATGCTACAGAGCAAAGAGTTTTCAAATGGCTTCTTGCTAACTTTAATAACCAAGCTTACAAATGAAAGGAACGAGAGTGAGAGGAATTCAGATCATAGCAATGTAAACCTAGATCAAAAATGAAAGGCCCTGACTCCCACTATTCTTATGTCAAATCATATTTGTCAAAACAAAAATTAGTGCAGAAACCTTGTTTGGAATAAAAATTAGGATGCAGTTTCTATGGAACATGATGAGCTTGTTAACTGCTCAGCCACAGAAGAACTCACTCTTTACGCATTATTTAGCTTTATCTTTTGGGGTGTGGCAGCACCATGAAGGGCAGAAACCAAAGACTGCATACGTTTCTTCTGGTAATTGCAGTTACTGGTGGCTTCCAGAGATTAAGCTGGTTTGGATTCAAACCAATGCCGTGATTAAAATAATATCTAGGAAAGACGCCAACCCAGTGTTCATTAGTATTGATCGAAGACCAGGCTGAACTTTTGACATTTTTGCCCAGTGACTCAGCAAAATGCTTTGGTAGCAGCCAGAGATCACATCATGAAATAGCCTATAGGTGGTAGCAGCACATTACAGAATTTGCCATTGAGGGGTTGTCTGCAAATGGTTTTACACAGTTCAAGATTATTTTGGCAATGAAGCAAGCTGCAGAAATTGTTAGGCCTTGGGCAGTTCTGCTAAAGTTCACTGCACAATGTCTTGGCAAATATGGTTTTGAACCCAGGTTGAGAGCAGCAATCAACAGAATGGTCTGGGGGGATTAAGCATGAGGCTGGGAGCCAGGAACACCCAAGATCTAACCCTGGCTTCATCCCAGACCTTGGCCTACTCAGTTTGTCTCTCTCTTCCTCTGGATGTAAAGGGGCAGACAGAGTTAATACTGACCAATCTCACAAGGGTACTGAGAGGATCATATTATTTGTGAAGTGCTTTGATATTCTAGCATTGAAGTCATTAGAGAATTATTATTATTCAGTAAATTAATCTGAACCAGATTCTCATGTGTTTTCAAATGAAAATCTAACCCCTGTCTACATGTCCAGCTGGCTGCCTGTTAGATAAATTCTACTATTTACTGCTTTGTGTTCAGGTTGAGAATTAATTAAGTAATATCCTTCAGGCTTCAGTAACACAACAGCCTTTGCTCATACCCGTCCCCTAAAAAGGGCCTTGAATCAAGATGAACAGCAGCAGCCGTAGCAGCAGCTGTGACACAGTGCTTTTCCTTCAGAGATCTCAAGGCTCGTTACAAAAACGGACAAGTGTCATCATTCCCATTTTACAGATGGGGAAACAGAAGCTCAGAGAAGGCAAATGATTTGCCCAGTTCAGCTGCAGGGTCAAGAATAAAACAGAGCTCTCATGACACTCAGTACATTGTCTTATCAAGTGCACTGCCCTCTCAGTCCCATGTTGCCACCTCCAGTTTATTTCCCATCTTCAAGCATCTGACCAAGTGGGATTTTCTCCCATGAAAGCTCATGCAATAAATACATTTGTTAGCCTTTAAAAGTGTCACAGACTCCTTGTTTGTTTTGCTGAACTAGACTGACATGGCTACCCCTTTGGAACTTGTCCTCCAGTTTAGTGTTTGTGCAAAGTGCCTGATCAAAAACTCTGGAAGCTGAAGGCCTACTTCTTCACTTCTTCACGTAAGAGGTTCCCCACGACTGCCTCATTAGTGGAGCCTCAACCCTGAGCTGAAGGCCAGTCTCTAGCACCAAGACCTTGTCTACATTGCCACACTGGTCAATGCGAGATACACAAGCTATGTACTGCAGAATGTGTATCTCCCATCGACTTACTTACCCTCCTGTATCACGGTGTCATCACTGGGCTGCGCCGATGGGAAATGCTCTCCGTTCAACACGGCAGTACTCTTTCCTGCCAGGGTGGGGTTACTGTGTCGAATGGAGAGCCAACGCAGTAATTTCAGTATAGACAATCCCCAAGAGAAGATTTTTGCCTCAGTGGCTTCCACTGCTGAGTCTGAGAACATAGTTTAATCTACTGAAAGGCCTCTATTATTCATGTAAATAGCAAGACCTCTCACTTGTGAAGGCAGTTTTGAGATGTCTGATAGGAACCATTTGGATGGGCTGACAATGTCAAACAGGCGATGACCTATATATAGCACTCTGGTAATTCAAACAAGGAGTTCTGTTTGTTTTACTGAACTAGACTAACACAGCTGCCCCTTTGGAACTTGGCAATATGCAAATCTCTAGTAATTATAATTATTAAAACTCAATTTCAGCTACAACACAACAAGTAAAGTCTGAGAGTATGTGCGAGTCACAGAACAACACTAGCCATGACCCTAACCAAACAAACGCTCTTTTATCAACTTGCTATCAAAACATGGCCAACCATAGTAGCAAGATCTCCATCTTTATTCCACAATTATCTGAAATGGATGATTTTCACCCTACTCTTCCTAAACAACTCAAGACTGGCTTTCTCTTCTCTGCCTGCCTCCTCTCCCCCCAGTGCTGGCATACAATGGCTAAAATAAAACACTTTTAAATATCCTCAACAGACCAAAACTCCCATTATTCATATTTTACTTTTCCACTCTCTTAATTACACTCTAATATTAATTTTCTTCCTCTAAAACACTGTTGAATGATAGAGCACATTCTAGAGCAGATTCCAAAATTTAAAGAGGTAGGAAGAAAATATGTTTGTGAGCTAATAATTCAAAGGATTACTGCTAATAATTTCTTCTTCCATCACTAGCTTTCTTGAATAGAGGGTATTGAGTTAATTCGCATATTGAAAATTAAACAGAAAAGCTAAGTAAATGTAACAAAAATGTTTACAGACCTTTTCACCAAGAAATAGAAATTCTGGAGTAATGCCTTATGAAACTATCCCTCTACATAACAGTATTTCAGCAGTCTATAAGTAGTTTCTACCATATCATCAAGCGTATTGAAGCAATATTATCTACCACATAAACTGTACAAAGGAAAATACGTCACAGTTAATGTCTTAATTTATTTCTACTATGGTTTTGTTTGTGAACTTAAAAAATATAACACAGTAACTTTGTTCCCCTTGTTTAGTTTACATTACCTTAAAGAAACTACACAGCAACAAAATACCACTACACAGAGATAAAACGAGACAAAAAGTAGTCTAAGAACTGAAAAAGATCCATTTTATTCTTATGAACACATTCTCCTGCAAGCTAAAAATCTATCTGCTTTTGAGTAATTTAATTTGTCTTTTCTTTCCAAGTAAACCATTCTAAATATACTCAGAATGTTTTTATCTCCTCCACATTTGTCCTCTTTACTCTATTTTTAGTGCATAAATCAAAAGATATAACCTCAAAATATTTTATATTTTACACACACTATAAATACAACCAGCTACGTGTACATTTGCAGAGTGGTAGAAGCAGGCACTAATTTTCTTGTGGTTCCCTAGGAAGTATTTAGCAGATTCACCATTCACTTCACCACACTCACAGTATTCACTCAAAACATAAAGAGCTCACACCTACCCGGTATATCATGGTGAGAACTAAGAGGTAAGAATATGCACTTCTGAAAGAATTACATCATTATTGCCTGAAGCAAGAAAAAAATGGAAGCACAGATTATTTCCTGCAAACACATATAGAAAACACAAGGGTAGATAATCCTATTGTATGTAGTTTGGGAATAGTATGCCCTATTTTACATCTTGGTGTACATAGGGACAGAATGGTGGGAGAACTTTGAGGGAAGCTGTTTGTCAAATGAGGAAACTCCTCTTCCTATTTGAATAAGAAGAATCTTAAAGACCGTCTTAATATCTGTTCAAACATCTGTCATAAGACACCTCAATCTGTTTCTCTTTGTCAACATGAGTTGATCCTCTGAATTCACAGGAAGTGTTAATGAATGACAATTCCACCGGTGTCAGCATACCTGCAGCACAATTACTATGTAAACCTGGCACCAGCTCCAAAGAGCCCCATGAGATTTAGCTATTATGCTGCTAAGGTCAAATTGAATATTGTACATTGATTCCCCCAGCTGGGAAGGAAATATGTTTTGTTAGGTTTCTTTGTATTATACACCACTCGTGGTTTTCAAATCTCAATCTCTTATTCTCTTCCAAAGAATTAAATCTGTTGTTCAAACAAAGTTTCTGCAGTCTTTCTCTGAACAAGGGCTGTTGGGTGTCAGAGAGGCATAGACAGAAAGATAAATTCAGTTCATTCAGAAAGTTTAATATGGCAAAATAAGTTACAAGGGGAAGGCACGATGGCCAAAGCTACTTGACAATATTCTTATTGTGCACCAAAAAGGTGAGGCACTCCATATGAAAAGTAAATGCATAGAATAATACTAGTGCCTTTATTACCAGTCACGGCTCTACCGCATCTAAGGCTTTGTCCACACATAAATCATTATTTTGAAATAACCCATTTTGAAATGAGTTATTTTGAAATAAAGTCCTTATTTCAAAATAAGTTAATTCGAATGAACAGTCTGTTAATTCGAATTAAGGGAAAGCCTGCTTTCAAAATAGCCATTGTTTCAAAATGGTTATTTTGAAACAAGGCCGTTCGGACATGTTTCGAAACAGTTGTTTTGAAACAACGGTGTTGTTTTGAAACAACATGTCCAAACGCCGTTGTTTTGAACCAACTGTTTCGAAACAACAGCTATTTCGATTAGATGCAAGGTTTAACGGTTTTGAAATAATGGCCGTTATTTCGAAACAACGGGTCCCATTGTTTCGAAATAACGGTGCGTCGTGTGGACATGCTGCTTCTTATTTCAAAACAACCTCTGTGTGGACATACCCTAAGAGTGTCTGATCCTGAAGTCTAATCCTCTGTGCCTCAGTCTCTCCATCTATAAAATATATTTCCATGTGTACAGAGATCCTCGGATGAAAGGCACTGTGTGTCGTGTAAAGAAGAATCATCACATTACCCAAAACTTCTTGGAGTTCAGACTGAAATACTTTCCATTCAAGAGCATCTGAAAGGAAAAACTGCTTGGATTGGACCTCAAGATACCATTGCAGCCACACTGCATAGTCGCTATGGAAAGCTCAGTGAAACGTTGAAAGCATTAATGATACATACTCCTTTGGGAGAGAGTTTTTTTTGCTTCATCTGGGCAACTGTGCTTGTATGTCAGTGAAATGTACATGATTAGTTCTAGCAAAATCAGGTTATTTGATGACGCGTGAGAAGCAAGTTTGGATACACTGGTTCAAACAAAGTTCCAAAGGGGCAGCTGTGTTAGTCTAGTGAAGCGAAAAAAGCAAGGAGTCTTGTGGCACTTAAAGACTAACAGATTTATTTATTGCATGAGCTTTCATGGGACAATATCCCGCCTTGTCAGACATTTTGAAGAGGTTCAAACAGTTTAAGTAAAGGGGATAACAGAAATATGCTGGAGTGAAAAGCTTCTCGTTTCTCTTCTGTCTGTTTGAAATGAATTCTAGACCAGTTAAAGGTAAATGCAATTATCTATTTTTTATTTCCTCTTCACATGCCACCCTGAGGAACTGTGTCATTTAATGAGAGGGGTCCCAGCAGGCCTATTAAAGTGAACTCACACATCCCATCTAAAACAATTATCTGTGGACTTCAAGAGACATAGCTAGCAGTTAATGAGCAGACGCTGCTAATTCATCTTATCATTCAAAAGAGAGAGACTTTGTTAAAAAAAACAAAAAGAAGTTGCCCTTCCATATATATCTTCTCTAAGGTGGCGGCAGTTGTGTTAGGACAGGCAGGGAAAGAAGCAGTTTGTTAACACTAGACATTTTTCTCTCAGCAAATGATACAGAAGATTCATTCTTGAGGTGCTTCCTAGAGCAGACAGGCAGAACATTCTAGTGTGGGAGAGGAAAACAATCTCCAGTATGATGCTCTATAACCTAGGGGGCCTGAGAGCTTGACCCTTGTGATATGTTTATAATAAACAGAGATGATCTGGGGCTTAGAGCTGAACCAAAAGGAGCAGGGATAAAGCTTCCCTCTCCTCTCAAATACAAGTAATTCTGTTGTTCTGCATAGAGATGAATGCGAGATGCATGGAGACGCTACAGGTGCTAACTGTTGGAAGATGAGCCTTTTCTTGCTGACTAAAACTGGCAGTGTTAAAAGTGGTTCTTTGGGTCCCTTCCTGCAAGGTTTCCAGAACCCATGCTACTCAGCAAAGTGAATGGGAGCTGTAGGATCAGCAAGCACCCCACAGGATCAGATTCCTGGAGATAGACTAGAGTGGGGGTGAGGGAAGAAACCTCTATTTAAACTGCTTTCTGACCTCTCTGGCACAATAACAACAAAACTAAAAAGCTACATTAGCAAACAGTACATTAGAGTTTGAATTCTGGTTGTGCACAAGGAGCCAGGAAGTTCAAATACTGATTCCCACTGCAACCAGAACTCAGCCTGCCCAGCATAAGAAGCACTTTTATAAAATGTTAAATTTTGTGCTCAGATACATAGATAGAGCTCAATAATGAAATCAGCAGAAGCCCTTCTACCCTCATCCAAGGGGAAAACTCAATTCTTAGTGCCTTCATCCTTGACTTATTTGCTAGCAGATGCAGAAAGCACCAAGCACAAGGCTTTTGGAAATTCATATGTGTGGTATGGCTGAGTTATGCCTTCTGTGAGCACCACTGCTCTGAATTTAGTGACTTTGGAACACAAAGGTTCCACCAGAATGTTGTAGTCACATCATATTTCTCCCAGGAGAAAACACAGCCAACATGTGATCACATATTCAAATGAAAGCACAGTGGCAAAAAAAAAATGGAAAGATACTTGCGTGATTTTAAGTGCATGTTTGTAAATTTAAACAACCATATGCTGTACATATTGAAACTCGTATGGAAAATGAATCAGACATTTATGACACTGTTTTCATCTACAGCATCTTAATTTTCCTCAACCAATTTTTAATTCATGTCCATAACAATCTGCTTTTCCACAGGGGATCACATACAGAATGGACCTCGGTGCATTAGAACTTTTGGCTAAGTCCACACAGGGCAGGCTTGTTTCTAAACAAGCTGTCGAAACACCTTATTTTGAAGGACAAAAACTTTGTCCTCAAAATAAGGGAGCAAAATAGCAGGTCCACAGTGTGGACCTCTTATTTCGCTTGGGGAGGGGACTGTAGGCACTCACAGGGTGCAGTGCAGAGGGGCGCTGCACCCATGGGTGCCTGCAGGCACCGGCGAAGTCAGGCGCTGGGCTGCGCCTCACTCCGCCGGTGCCTGCAGGGGACTGCAGGCACCACGCCTCACCTGCAGGGTGCCTGCAGTCCCCTGCAGGCACCCGCCAGGAGAGGCGCAGCAGGGCGCCTCACCCCAGGGGCTTTAAAGCCCCGGCTGCCCCCAAACCTGGCAGCACGGGCCCCGGCGCGTGGCTGGAGCCCGCTGCTGCCAGGGCCGGAGTGCAGATTGTTATGGACATGAATTTAAAATTGGTTGAGGAAAATTAAGATGCTGTAGATGAAAACAGCGTCATAAATGTCTGATTCATTTTCCATACGAGTTTCAATATGTACAGCATATGGCTGTTTAAATGGGGGCACTGGGGATTCCGGGCCGGCGCTCACTCCGGCCCCAGCGGCAGCGGGCTCCAGCCGCATGCCGGGGCCCGCGCCGCCAGGTTTGGGGGCAGCCGGGGCTTTAAAGCCCCTGGGGTGAGGTGCCCCGCTGCGCCTCTCCTGGCGTGTGACTGCAGCCCCTGCAGGCACCCCCACCTGAAGAGCTGGGCTGCTTCAGGCAGGGGTGCCTGCAGTCCCCCTCTGCTGACCAGGGGACACCCCTCAGCACCCTGGCCAGGGTGCTGAGGGTTTCCCTGGCCAGGGTGCTGAGGAAGGGTCAAATGCTGTTTCGAAACAACTGTTGTTTCGAAACATCACGTCCCGCTGGCATTGTTTCGAAAGGAGTTGTTTCGAAACAACTCCCTTTCGAAACAAAAGCGGGTTTAAGCTGTTTCGACAGAACGGCTGCATTTCGAAACAAGCAGTTTGCTTGTTTCGAAATGGCCGTACGTCGTGTGGCCATAGCAGTTCTTATTTCGAAACAACAGAGGTTGTTTCGAAATAAGAAGCGTGTGTGGACATACCCTTTGAGAACAAAGAACCGCAAACTGTTTGAACAATTTTAAGTACCAAATTAAAAAAAAAAAAAAAAGTTGAAAACTCAAGAAAAGGCTGAGAAGATTTTCTTCAAACTTTCCCCCAAAACAATTGGGGGGGGGGATATGCCAGAGGTTTAACCTCAAAAAATAATATTTTTTAAAAGTAGTTAGGATTTTAGAATTAAAGAGCCTGCCACATCAAGCTCCCTTTGAAATGACAGATAAATCAGACGTGAAAGTTTATGTCCTATGGGATGATGTTAAATTGGTATTAAACAGAATAAGGGGTTTTCATCCCATTCATGGCAAGAGAAGCTAAGTTTCAGAAAAAATGGGAGAATACTGGGAATGAGGCAGGATACCTAGAGAAATTACACACAATGCCATGCTGTAAAAGAAGCAGTTCTCCATGAGATCACCTAGCAGTGAATAAAAAAAAAAGGCAAAGTCTACCACTAATCTAGATGAATATTTTATGAGAAACATAATTAAAGTTATAAGGCACTTAGCACCACAAAAAAAAACCACACACATGATAAAGGAGTTGAGCCCTAAAATTAAAAGCTAACATAGGAAGATCCAGTCTGACCCTACCTAGTCTCTTAGAAGTTCATTTTTATAGCAGGGAATTAAAAATAAAGAGAAGAAATGGGCTTCCTGCTACAAAATTTATATCTACCTGTCCTTTCCAAGGAGACAAGGGAAAGATAAATGCAGAATTAAAAAAATAAAACCTGCAATGCCTGACGCCACAAGGTATTTTCTATATAGAAATATAAATCAAAATCAAAATCAAAACTTCTTTCAACTCTCTGCCGTTTCTTGTGTTCTTCATTTGTTTATTTTCTTTTTCTGGGTCTTGTTGTGGAGGAGGCAGAAGTGAGCAACATACAATGGCCATATTCATAAAACTACCATCAGGGACCAGGGGATCTGTAGGGAATTAGTGTTGTTATATTAATTGAGTAGCTGGCCACTGGATTTACAAACAAAACTTGCTATGGCAAGCTCAGACTCTGAGCTGTAAACAAACTACATTGCTGGAAAGCACCTACATATAGCTAACAAAGAAAAGGTAAGTAGAAACAAGTTCCAAAGGGTAGCCGTGTTAATCTAGTTCAGCAAAACAAACAAGGAATCTAGTCAAATTCCAAAGGCGTGGCCGTGTTAGTCTGGTTCAGCAAAAGAAGCAAGGAGTCCTGTGGCACTTCTAAAGACTAACAACTTTATTTATCTCATGAGATTTCGTGGGAGAAAATCCCACTTCATCAGACACTTGAAGATGGAGAAGTACAGATGAATGGGAGGAAAATAAATGCAGGGAAGTGTAAGTCATAGGATCAGGTCAGACTCTTACAGCAAATCAATATAGTTGTTTAGATTCAAACAGCGGAGAACAGCATATAGGTGGGAGGTGAGGGAAAAAGGAAAGCAAAATTACCTGTTGTAAGAGGGGAAAAAAACCAAACCAAACCAAAGTCTCTATTTAACCCTAAACGGACAGTGTCAAATCTGCATATCTTCGAAGCATCTGAGGAAGTGGGATCTTCTCCCACGAAAGCTCGTGCAAAAAATAAATCTCTTAGTCTTAAAGTGCCACACAACTTCTTGTTGTTTTTTTTACTGGACTAGACTAACACGGCTATCCTTTTGAAATCTGCATATGAATTCCGATACTGTAGTTTCTTTTTGATGCTTTGATTTGTTATTCATTTGCATAAATACAGCTATTAACAGGCGACTGAAGCAGTGATCAGGAAGACTGAATTGTTCCCTTATTGTTTTTTTGAATGTTATTTCTGATGTCAGATTTGTATCCATTTATTCTTTTGCGCAGAGACTGTCCTGTTTGTCCAATATATACAGTGGGGAGGGAGGCATGGCATGTAATGGCATAAATCACATTGGCAGACGAACAGGTGAATGAGCCCTTGATGGAGTAGTTGGCTTGGTTAGGTCCTACAATGGTGTCTTTTGTGCAGATATGTGGGCAAAGATGGCAGTGGGGTTTGTTGCAAGGATAGGTGCCTGCTTGTTAGGTCTGTTTCTGTTGTTAGGTCTGTAGTTTCTGGCAAGGATCTGTTTAAGATTGTGAGGCTGTCTGTAAGCGAGGAGAGGCCTGCCACCCAAGTCCTGAGAGACTGAGGGATCGTCATGTAGAATAGGCTGTAGATCCTTGATGATGTGCTGTAGAAGTTTGACTTGGGGGTTGTAGGTGATGACCAGTGGTTTTCTGATGTTTTCTTTCTTGGGTTTCTCCTGTAGTAGTTGACTTCTCAGTCTCTGTGCAGCTCTGTTGATACATTTCTTGACTTTCCCAAGTGGGTACTGTAGTTTTAAGAATGCTTAACAGAGATCTTGAGGGTGTCGGTCTCTGTCTGATGGCTCGGCGCAAATACGGTAATATCTTTTGACTTGGCTGTAGACAATGGACAGAGCAGTGTGTCCTGGATCAAAGGCTGAAGGATGTAGGTAACTATGGAAGTCTGTAGGTTTTCCGTATAGGATGGTGTTAATGTGTCCATCACAAATTGGTACTGTAGTATTCAGAAAGTGGATCTCCTGTGTGGAATGTTCCAGCCTAAAGATGCTCATGGAGTGGAAACTGTTGAAAGCTCTGTGGAAATCTTCAAGGGCATCCTTTCTGTGGGTCCAGATGATGGAGATATCATCAGTGTAGCATAAGCAGAGGAGTGGTACTTGGGGACGAGACTGGAGGAAGGCTTGTTCTACATCAGCCATGAAAATGTTGGCATATTGTGGAGCCATGCAAGTACCCAAAGCAGTGACACTGACTTGAAGATATAAATTATTGTCAAATCTGAAACGGTTGTGGGTGAGCAAAAGGTCACAAAGTTCAGTCATGAGGTGTGTTGTGACATCATCTGGGATAGTTCTCCTAATGGCTTGTAATCTATCTTTGTGTGGGATGTTGGTGTAAAGATCTTCTATGTCCATAGTGGCCAGGATGGTGTTTTCTGGGAGGTTACCAGTGGATTGAATTTTTCTCAAAAAGTCCATGGGGTCTCAAAGATAGCTAGGAGTGTTGATATTGAAGCAGCTGAGGAGAGAGTCCACATAGCAGATAAACCTGCTATAAGAGTGCCAATGCCTGGGATGATGGGGCATGTAGGCTTTTCAGGTTTATGGATTTTCAGTAGTAGACAGAATATCCCTAGTTAGGGTTCCAGGGGTGTGTAACAGTCTTGATTAGCTCTGGTGCTGCTTTGGGGAGTTTCTTGAGTAGGTGGTATAGTTCCTTTTGGTATTCCTTAGTGGGGTCAGACAGAAGTGGTTTGTGGAATGCTGTTTGGGAGAGTTGTCTCATGAAGTCTGATTTTCTCCCACAAAAACTCATGCAATAAATAAATTTGTTAAGTCTTTAAAAGTGCCACTAGACCAATGTTTCTCAACCGTTAGTGGACCCAGGAAAACCTAAAGGTACTAATTACTTTATGTGGAACACCTGGTTAAAACATTCTCAAAAAAGTTGGTAACAGTGGCAGGAGGTAAATGCCCTAGTCACACCAAAGCTTCCAGATGTGCATCAATGTCTGCCACCGCATACCTAGAAACTTTGCTGCAGTTGGAGCATTAAATTGCTCCTCCCCCATTCCCACTCAGCTCCCCCCATGGGGTGGGGGCAAGGTGGCTCACAGAACACCTGCACTACGCCTGAGGAGCATCAGTGTTCCCAGGAACACCAGTTGAGAAACACTGCACTAGACTTCCTTGTTTGTTTCAAGTGGAAACAGTTCATCATTACGTGAGGGAAGTTTACTGTAATGGCTCTATCACAAAGCCATTAATAAGAAAGGCCTTGCTCTGATAAAGAGGTTGACGTAAGCAAGGTATCAGAGAAGGCAAAAGAGCTGTCAACATCTTACTGGTCAGAACTATATTTGGTAGCCAAATAACTCAAACAACAAACATGGGCAGGCTAATTATATGCTGTATATTAAGTATAATTCAATCATGTAACCTGCATATTAAGGACAGTGAACCATGCAGGGATTTTGGCATGATGTAACCTGTTGTATTATGCATGTACCTGCTGCATTATATGTATTGTATTTAGCATATTAAAGAAATGCATACATCTTGTGAACCCCTGTATTCTGGTTTTACTTATATGGGTCCAGGTGGGGTGTGGCTACTCTCTGCTACATTGCATGTACAGGGGAAACAAGTAATCTGATTAAAGGCACCATCTATCCATTCTGCGCTTTAATTGCCCTGATCCTTCTTTTTTTCTAACAAGGTCCTTGTCAATGATTGGGGCTCCTTACCTTATAGTAATAGAAATAATAAATAACAAACTAGATGAGTCCTGTTGACTTCAATGAGAGTCTGTGAAGGCCCAGCCATACAGATGCAACTGATTAAATTCTATACAATGAAATGCACAAGATATCATGAAAAATACACTCCATGCTGAAAAAATGCATACACTGAGAGACCACCTCTGGCTCTTCTGCACATAAGTGAGAAAAGCTGCAGGCAGAAGCGGGTATAAGCAGCGTACAACTATTATGCACATCTTATGGCTCCTCTATAATCCAAAGAACTCACACTTCATAGCTTCTCCCCAGGACTAAGACAGAGAAGAAACTTTCTGGGAAAGGTTTAGGGGTCAGGACAGGGGCCATTAGTTTTCCTGTGTTATGAATCATCACTTTCCTGTTTACCTCCCCACCATGGGATCACTCATATTCCTAGCACAGGCACCCGTGCATGGTTCATGTGGACAATCCAGGGCTGGCCCAAATTACAGGTGTGAAGTAATACAGCATATACTCTGCCCTTCCTCTCCACACACATGTTAATTCATTGCATTAGGGTTTCCGGGGTGCCTAGCCCACCAATGCAATGTGTAAAAAGCAGTTACACCAGTCTCCTCTATCCATTCCTCAGTTATTTTCAGCCTCCATCCTCTGCCTACCAACCAACCACAGCCCCCAAACTGAGCAATCATCATGCAGCCTTAACTCTGATGTCCATTAATTATAGGTCTGTGTGGTTTTTTTGATGATTAATATAGGGTTGTTATAACTTTCCTAAGCTAGCACAGTATGTGGTTTTGTGTGCGTGCGTGCGTGCGTGCGTGCGTAAATTAAATATGTTTTGCATCTAATTGCACATCATGGTTGGAAGATATGTTTCCCTAAGCATTTAAGTAAGAGATAAAGTAATCAAATTAGGTATGTTTTGTGTCTGATTGCAGACAGTGGAGGGAAGATACACTTGCCTGAGTATTTAAGAAAAAGACAAGGTAATCTAGGGATGGGTGATCTATGCTGTCAGTGACTGTTTGAAATTTGCCATTTCGTATAGTAAATTCAGCATTAAAATTAAGTCAGCCTTGATGGGCTATGTATATGGCTGGAGTTGATGTTGCACATTAGAATTGGCCCTGCTTCAAGTACAAATCTCAGTGCCACCTTATACATGAAATTGCTACATTCTGCTCCATAATACTGAGAAGAATCAGCCAGTTGTTCAGCTACACCCATGTTCCATTGGCCGCCTTTTAATCACAGGCTCAATATCAATGAAAACTGGACAATTACTTCTTCACACTGTCCAGAATGAGGCACACACTACCTCCATAAAATTTTTGGTCACATTTTTTTTTTTAAAAATAGGCTCACCATATTTTAAATAGACCTTTCGTGACTCAGAAAAAGACAGCCCAGCACTGGTTAATATCCTTGCCTAGAAATTTCTCAGCCCTATAGAAAAGAAAGATTGGATACTACCATCTTGTCACAATTTTTGAACAGGAATTTCTTCCTTTGTAGGTTTTACTGGCATGTTTTCAGGGGTGGATTACTGCAAGGGCCAGTGGGGCCCATGCCCAGGGGCACACCACAATGTGGGGGCCTTGCTGGCACTGGGAAGGGAAGCAGGGTGGGCCAACCCAGAGGCCAAGTTCTGAGCTCTTACCCCACCCCGGGGCTGGTTGGTCCACCCTGGGCAGTGGGGTGGACCAGCTGTCACCTGGCTGGTTGGCTCATGGTGCGGTGGGGCCAACTGGCGCATTCTGTATGGTCTCCGGCGCGGCCTTTTGGGCCACACTGGAAGTCACACTGCACACGCCAACTGGCCCTGCTACCCCCGGAGGCTGACCAGCCAGGCCACAGCTGGCCTCTGGCCCCAGACTCCCTCCCACAGCACTGCCCACTGGCAGAGGGAGGCCCATGGGGGGGACCACTGGTGAGGGAGGCCCAGGAGCCCTGCAGCCCTGACTCAGCTCCTCATGTTTATATTAAGACAAAAAATATAATACCACTATATAAATCCATGGTACACCCAAATTTTGAATATTGTGTTTAATTCTGGTGATGCTATCTCAAAAAAGATACATTAGAATTGAAAAAAGTACAGAGAAGGGCAACAAAAATTATTAGGGACTAGAATAGTTAAGTTCCTGGAGGATAGGTCCATCAATGACTATTAGCCAAAACAGTCAGGGACATAACCCCATACTCTGGGTGTCCCTAAACCTTTGAATGACAGCAACTGGGTCTTGATGACAGGGGAGAGATCATTCAATAAATTGCCCTGTTCTGCTCATTCCCTCTGAAGCATCTGGCATCAGTCACTGTTGGAAGACACACTGGGCTACATGGACCATTGCTCTGACCCCATATGGCCTTCTTATGTCCTTACTAGCTGTTCTCTGAGGTTTTTTCCTCTGCAGAATGTTTTCGGAAAACAAAGAAACTTTCCTGGATTTTGGCTTCATTAAATTTAGAACTCAGCCCAGGGTCATCAGAAAGTTCATAAAGCTCTTGAGGAAACACGGGATGATTAATGGTTTCATACTGAGGTAATGTGAGCTCGTCTGGTTTTCTACTATCCAAACCCTGCAGTCCACGCTTCACAGCTGTCCCTTGTACATAACAGGCTGAACTAAAACTCTAGCATTCATGGCCTTCTGAAGTCTGCATCTGAACTTTGTATCTTAGACCAAATTCTTAGGAATCTGGGTTGTTTAGATTTGTTTGAACTGAAACTCAAAGTTAAATTCAGGGGATGGAAGTTCACATGGCTTAAATCCAACACTTGCGTGACTATCTGTAATGTATAATCACGTTGGGTCTGATGCAAAGCCCACTAGACTGTCAACTGAGCTTTGACCTATTGTGCTTTGGATCGGGTCCTAAGATTTTATGTGATGTTAGCATCATACTTGGACAATTTGTAAGGCTTGCTAAAATGGCTTTTAATACTGATTTATGTTTATAGCACCACATGTTTGCTTTTAAATATTTTATGGTCTTTATATGCATGAAAAAAAATCACCTAATAAACAAATTAACAATTCAAGTTCACTCATGTACTGTCCCCAAATGGATCTTTACTGTTTTGATAATTAAGCACGTATAGCTCTGGGAAGCTGTCAGAAGCACTGAAAGTGGCAAGGCCTTTGATACCAAAGAAGGACGAAATCTCATCACAAAACCCATAAAAAGAACTGGTTTTAAAGGTGTTGGAGTTTCTAAGTTACAAGGTACAGAAGAACAACAAAGAACTCCCAAGTGCCACAGATGTCACTCGCTGGACCACCATGGCACAGACAGATCACAAAAGCAAGGATTTTAGCCCACGTGGGACAGGGTGATGCTGATAAGCTAATAATCACATTCAGAGATTTAAAAAGGCATTAGCGTGTTTGAGGGAACAGCCACCCCTCACCACAATCTGGAAGGGAAAGAGATACATGCATGGGCCTATTAGCATGTTCAATATGTGCCATATTTATCTGGAAGGAACAATTGCTGGTAGGTTGGGGGGAGGGGGAAGGAAGAAACCACAGGGATAAATGTCAGCTCCAACATGAATCATCTAACAAATACCCAATGACTCCCTGTTTGGATGGATATCCTGAATCACTACTTCATACTGACAGGAAATAGGTTTGTTGCTACGGATTTCAGTGGTAGCAAAAACAGTGTAAACACAAAATGTCCTTTCTTAAAAACAACATTCAACTGGGTAATATGCTATTTAAAAAAAAAAAGAAAAAAAAAAAAGGCTAATCGTGTTCCAGGAAGAGCAGAAACATCTTCATTAGCACAGCAGAGGGGAAAAAAG
Source organism: Podocnemis expansa (assembly GCA_007922195.1). Lineage (NCBI taxonomy): Eukaryota > Metazoa > Chordata > Testudines > Podocnemididae > Podocnemis > Podocnemis expansa. Next base: position 47,544,454 of record ML681963.1, read on the forward strand.
GTTTCTCTCCTTAAAATGCACATGAAGCAAACTGCATAATGTAATAAGTCAGAGGGAATAATTCTGGATGCAAATTCAGAAAAGTATTATTTTTTTAATCACATAAAATGACACTCCTGGGTTTTGCACTTTGTGATCATAAGGAAAAAGGCACCTACTCAAGCCAGAACCAACCCTACAGAGGGAATGAATTCATTTCTTCTTTTATCTAGAATATCTCAAGTTAATATTTTCATCCAATTACCTTTTCTGCATTTAATACATATACATGAACACCTATTGCTTCTGATTGGCTAATTGCTCCCTTCCTGTCTCCTTGCTAAAATCACTGACAACAAAATATACTCTGTGTACAGCTTGAAAGCTTGCCTCTCCCACCAACAGAGGCTGGTCGAATAAAATATATTACCTCACCTCCCTCTGGTTCTCTAATATCCTGGAACCAATATGGCTGCAATACTACAAACAGCAAAATATGCTACAATGTGTGGTTCAAGGGGGCAGATGGCTCAAGTGACAGATAATGGACTACAGAGCCTTTTATCTCCAAACAGCCTGTGTGAATTCAGCAGCTCAGTTTGATGGTGACTAAGGTTGCTGTGTTCCATGGCTGTTCAGGACTCCATGATTGTAGAATAAGTTTGATGGTCTCAAGCCATTGGATGTGTCCAAATAAATGCTTCGCTGCCACTCACTACCATCAAAATTAGCATTTATTGATCCATTAGACCGCAATCTCAGAAGGCTCAAGGATTAAAAGGCTGATGGATAATGAGCTACTCTGTCACGTCTACAGTGCTCAGTCCATCTAGGTTAGTGCTGACGCATGGCAGAAGGTGAGGTTTGAATGCCTGCCTTTGCATTGTCCATGTTATAGTTATGTTGAAAGCTAGAGGACTTTACTCGCCACAACCATTATTTTAGCATTAAAGTACTAAATTAAATTACATGTGTTTCTTAGGCCACCCTCCCCTACATCATTACAACCCCATTCAACCCAGGGATCTGAAACAGCACCATTTCTGAGCACCTGGTGTTGATAACACCCAACCCTCAAAACAAACCATCAAAGTAGTTCAGGAAGCTCTCCGATCTCCAAGCCAAATAAATGAGCTAAGCCAATGCAGTCGCGCCTTTTCCAAGAATTGTTAACACAGTATTTGTGAACCTGATATGCTGTTGTACTCTGTTGCCACACAGTTGAACATGGAGAGATACCACAACTGTCTGCAGTTCTCAAGAATGAACTCTGGATGCTTTACATTGTTTAGTTCTAGCTGCTGTCTGATCTTGCCTTCTAATCTTACTGACCTAGCTGTATCCTTGATGTGACAGTTGTCACATATATTCACATCAGAGAAACTTGAAAGATTCACAAAGATGTACAAATTCAGGAGATGCTTAAAGCAGCAAGCCTTGACAAGACAATTTTAGGTGCTAAATGCAATTTCCAGTTAGTGAAAAAAGATCTAATAAGAGATGGCTATTTTTGCACTAAAACTAGTATACTGAACGCTGTTAGATTCTGAAAAGTGGCTGTATAACAACACTGTGAGGTTCCATATTTATTTGCTGTCATAGATCTGAGGGCAAATTGGCTCAGGTTGCAAGTCAAAAGATGGATTTCTCTAGCTACCAGCACTGCACACACCATAAATATCTAAAAATCAAACTTCCTAACTTATCACTGTAATAAAGATTCTGCAATTAAAATTGAAGTGAAAGTCAAGTTGATGCATGAACAGAAATGGGATCCTGTTTGCCCTCCCAGAACTATATAAACTCACAAGACTAACAGGATTTAAGAACAGTGGCTGTTGCATCAGAAATGCCTAAATGGATAGTAGTTTTGTCCTCTTCCACCACCTTTAATTCAAGGATCAAAACAGTGATTAGTTCTGGCTCATAATACCAGGAGGGCAACACCAGAAAATTGAGACTAAGAGAGGTTAAATAACTAGACAGGTCAGCTTCAGTTTGGAACAGAACACATCCCTGTTGAATCAATTTCTAGCCTTACCGACATCTCAGACATACTTACACAAACATCTTTCCTAAACAAATATGCTTTGGGTCTGATCCTTGAAGGTGCGAGTAACCGACAATTAACACTTGAATCAAACTCTTTAAGAATGGAGAACAAACTACAGAGAATAATGAAAATTCTGTAGCTGTAGAAAAAAATTAGAGGGCAGGAAACTTAGCACGACACAGGATTTATTCCTTCACCACAGAACAGTCTCTATTTCCTCAGCTGTGGGATTCTGTAATTCTGATTCTAAAGGGGTAGCCGTATTAGTCTAGTTCAGCAAAATAAGCAAGGAGTCCTGTGGCACGTAAAGACTAACAAATTTATTTATCACATAAGCTTTCGTGGGAGAAACTCCCATTTCATCAGACGCTTTGATACCACCAAGTGTCTGTCAAATGGCAGTATGTTCTAAATGGGCACATCTACATTGCCCAGCATTTTCAAAAAAAAAACTTTTCAGGGCAAGTATTTCAAAATAATTATCTCAAAAAAAACTTTTTTCAAGAATGCTATTTCAGGACAACAGTGTGTTGTCCCGAAATACTGCGGCTTTTATTTTTCTGAAAAAGAAAGTCTACACCGGACTTTCTTTTTCATAAAAAGCAAGGCAATGTTAAGAGATAGGGAGGGTTTTTTGAAAAAAAGCCTTTACCACATGTCCAGGGATGGCTTTTTTCGAAAAAGCTACCTCGAAAAAGGCTTAGCCAATGAGTTTACGCTCTCCCCACAAGTGAACATGTGATGTTGAGATGTACAGTTTGGCATGTCGTGTTGAAAAAAATGAGAGGGGAATAAAGTTTACCAATGGCCCATGGCTAGTGGTCTCTAAAAAGAGGACTTTCAATCTATAATGATCTTAAGTTATTGTCATGGCGGCATTATTTGTACAAATAAGCTGTACATGGAAACTTGAAAGTCTTGGTGCAAACTGATTGGAAGAATAGAATTTGGTGCATCATTTACTCCCACACAGCGTCAGAACAATTTGCCATGCCTTATCAGACCACTGGTTAAATAAGATGACCCGGTTGTCTCCACGTTGAAGTCACACATGCCTCAGATTCTATTCTCTCAGATTCAATTCTACACGTCAAGAAGGAGTCTTTTTCTCTGGCCTCCATGTATGAATGGATAGCATATGGAAGACAAAACAGGAAGAGAACCTTTCACTGTCCTGACATGGCCCCTCATAAGCAGAGCTGGTCTGCGGGGGATGGAAAGAAAGTAACAAGTGTGGAGTAGCACAAGAAGAGTTTTGACTCATTACTGACTCATTACTGGCTGTGTGGCTGGTCAGGCAGATGCAAACATATCACTGTTCTATCATGAACAGAACATTTTGTTATAACAGAAACAGAAGGGTGAATGATCATTAGCAGGTGACTTTATTTCTATTTTGCCTTGCAAGAACATTTTCTATGAGATACAGGTCCCCCGCTTTTCACAGGGTGAAGCTGCTGCCAACTGAAGGATCAGCTGCAAGTGAGCATCACAGACAGAACAGGGAAAAATCTATCACCCTTACAGAACTTGAGTATTTTTTCAGTCACACAAACATATTCTAAAGCAGTCCTAGAAAGGTGTCCTTCCTCCCACATAGAAGCAGCTGTGGTAAAATCTCAGATGAATTTTGACACCTCCAGTCTGGAGAATACCAAACTTGCCTACGATACATCTGTGGTTTGGAACTGCAAGGCACTGTGTGAGAAAAATCGGTGTTCTCCTAATTTTTAAATGCATTTTATTACAACAGAGATGCAATGCTGTGACAAGTGACTGCTTAGTACTTCATTTCTTTACTACACAGCTTTTAAGACCTGGGGGTCAGGGGAGCATATTAACGGTATGAAATGCACCACACTGCATCTCTTCAGTGATTGCCTGCAAACCCTTCTGCTCCAGGGAGTGTTTTCCTTAAGAGCCCTCACAGACACGTTACAAGCAAGTGTAAGTACCAGCAATTGTTTTAGCATGATAAATACATTAAAAAGCTTTCAATATCTTTTGTCTGTTTACAGCTGTGTTCCCTAAGGAATTCTGACAAGTTCAGCAGAATGGAAAAGTTACCAAATGCCAAACTAAGTGAGGCGGCTAATGTAAATTGTAAATTAAAAACCAAGCTATGGCAGGACAGGACAGTCTTGGTATTGCTGGGAGGAAGAAGGAAGGGGGAATGACCGGGTGAAATTAGTGCTTCTATAAAATGGGACTGGGTGACAGCAATGACTGGTGCCATGAAGAGCACAAGTTGGCAAAAGGCAAGCTTTCCCAACCTGCTGTGTCAGTCCATCTCTGGCCTCCATGCATGGAACTTAAAGAACCTACCTAATATGAATGGAGTAAAACCTCCCAGGATTCTTTTGATATAAGCATCATCTCTGCTTCACACAAAAAGCAGGCACAGAAAAACTAAAGCACCTTTCCTAAAATGACATAAGGCTTCATGGCAGCGCTGCCAATAGATCTCTTGACTTCTAGTCCTGCAACTAAGCTCCAAGACTACCCCTTTCTCTCCCACTATGCCATCTGCTTTCGCAGCCCTGGGATCCCCAGAGAGCTCTGTCAGTATTTCTTAGTGCAGAAATTATGCAGGTTGCCCCTCCCACACTCAAAAATCTAATCTGCTAAAGAGAAAAATTATACGAGCCAGTAAACACAGAGTGTAAAGAGTCTTTAATATTGATTCCCTTATTCAATATTTCATGAAGTCCACATCCCCATTCTGTGGAGCAGTAAGAGAAAAAACAGAGTTTGATCAGATCCTGACGTTTACAAGCTGAGACAAACAGTAATGTTTTCAGGTTGAGATTAGCTTCATGTTTTAGTACAAAAATCGGTCAGTTTTGTCACTACATCTCTCCAAGACACACTTTGTGCTGGATATATTAGAAGTGATCTAGGCTGAGATTTTCAAAAGAAGCTGAAGGGAGGTGGATGCCCAGCTTCAACACAATTCCAAGGGGATTTGGGCACTTACCCTCCAACAGCCTCCTTTGAAAATCTCAGATATCTAGTTTGCTAATGTGGAAAGGGGAAGAAGGTCGAGGTTAGGCAGGCTTCTTCTCTGCAATAAGAGGGAAGGAATAGAAATGGGAGTTTGCCATGCTATTACTACATTGTATTTACACACAATGGAAACTTACCAAACATGTTACCGATGTGTCCATTCTTCGTCAGTGGCCGAAGCTCATTTTTCCCTAATGCATATCGTTTGTAGTTATCCCAAGCAAACTTCATCATCTATAAAGAGAGATGGGGAAAAATAGTACTTAGTAAGACAAACTAAATTTCAGACAATGCAGGGTTGATCCCAATCAGCACAGAGTCCTGAATTTTCTGGTGACCCACTAATTATGAAAGTTTACACTGCACTGAAAATGTAAGAATCCTGCTTGAGAGTCACATTTAGTACTTTTTATTATGCTATGGTATTTCAAGCTTGACAGGATAAACTTATTAGCTTTGGGGCAAAATTTGGAATTGTGATGATAAACTACCTGCCTTATTCTAACCTAACAGGCAATACCTTCTTGGAAACCTACATGGGAATTTTGGATGAATAACAAATCATTTGAATGATCTCTTATAAGCCAAGAATTTTTAAGATTTCATAATGTATATTACAAATGCATAAAATACAAATGTTTAGCTCAATGGGTCTGAAGTTAATCCCCCAAAAGATACTATATTTTTAAAATGCCCATATCCCTATGACATTGGTAGTGAGTCAGCCATCAGGTACACCAGTGTTAAAATCCCATATGACCACTCACCAAATGCAGACATAAGACACTAAAAAGAAAGCTGGATTTGGGCATACAATATACATAAAAATCACTGTACTGAGCAAAAGTAGTAGCTGATCTGATTTTAAAGTAAACATTCAAATTTAAACTTTTTCTAGTGTTAAAGCCGAACCTTCATCTTTATTAACAAATTCCCATGTTTTTGAGGAAGAAGATAGAATCCATGCCTTTTTGAAATCTTCCAATCAAGACTCAATAGCACCTTGTCACGATGGTTTTGTGGCAGCCTTACCCCATCAGGAAAATGGATTTCTAAGAGATACCTTCTCCGTCTCACAATTCTGTGACACAATGCTGTCTGTGTTGGGGGAAAAAACCTCCTAGAATCATTGAATTTGCCTTCCTTGAGGGATTCTAGGCCTCTGGCTTTGTCCAACATGTATGTGCAAACATTGCTTCTTCCTTCCACTTGCCCTTTTTGTTCTTGCAGGCAGGGAAAATGAATTGACAAACATCCTCTCTTCAGACAGCAAAGACCAGGACTTTTGTCAGTTTCCAAGCAGTCCCTTAAAGTTTAAGGATACCTCCTTTTATAAATTCATGCAGCCTTACGATGACGCATCTCAAAGGGTATGTCCACACAGGCCTCTTATTTTGAAACAACAGAGGTTGTTTCGAAATATGAAGCGGCATGTCCACATGACGCAACGTTATTTTGAAACCATTAAACCTCGCATCTAATCGAAATAGCCGTTGTTTCGAAATGGTTGTTTCGAAACAACAGCGTTCGGACACGTTGTTTCAAAACAACACCATGTCCGAACGGCCTTGTTTCGAAATAACCATTTCAAAACAATGGCTATTTTGAAAGCAGGCTTTCCCTTAATTCGAATTAACAAACTGTTAATTCGAATTAACTTATTTCGAACTAAGGACTTTATTTCGAAATAACTCATTTCGAAATGGGTTATTTTGAAATAATGATGTATGTGTGGACATAGTCAAACAGATTGTTCTAAAACCTATGCTCTTCTCTGACTCCAACCCTGGGAGGAAGTCATATGAAAGGTCTGATGGTGGCTTTGGAAGAGGAACAGTAACCTTTATCTCTGGCCAACAAAGGTAAGATTCTTCTTTTTGAAATGTGGGGTTTAGAGACAGTAGGTGAATTGTGGAGAAGAAGCAATTAAAAGAGTCGAGCCCATGTAACAGTGGCTAATGTCTATCTGTCCAGAGTAGGGATTCTTGTACTATGGACTGAATATATACAGAGCCCTTTAGTCGTCTGGTATCGTTCTCTTCTTCTCTCTTCAGCTGTACATTTTTCAAACCCAATGTAGTATGCATGTAGCAGTATCTGCCTTAATTAGTGCACACACAAAAAGCCGTATCACGAATGTTTTGGTTTTTTTTCTTTTTTAAACATCCAGCTTCCAAAGTAAAGTTTCACAGGGCTGGCCATATGAATACGGATAAACATTTGCAGACCGGACTGATAACATTCAGACTCCAGAACCCCTAGGAGGAGGAATTTTGGATGAATAAATAAAGCCACTTTGGCAATGTAAGTTCTGTGTGGGATGAATTAGTCACTAGCGCTCATTGATTCTAGGAAGCGAAGGCTTAATGACCAACAGAGCAACAACCTCCCATAAAAGGCACTTGAGTATGCATCAATCATATGACTCAGGGTTTTCATTTTATTTTTTCTAGGTTGGTGATATTTTCCAGTGACAGTATTATTTTTAATAGGAAGTTTTACAATTTTTATAGTAACATTTTTGGGGAAAACTGAGGCATTCCCTGGATGATACTAAGCAAAGCACCCTTATCCTTTTCTAACAAGGGTACGCTCCTGCACTCCACTGATGACAGCGACCGATGTTCTGTCAGAACTTTTACAAGGGGCTCCCACAGAAAAGTTTACTTATAGACTATAACTAGTGATAAGATACATAAAGACACACACCAGAGGCGCAGGAGCTTGCAGACAAGAGAGGTGAGGGACTGAGGAATCCTTTTGTTTTCCCTTTTAAATCATAACCAAGGAGAAAAGTAACACCCTCTTGGCAAACATACATGAGTTCTACTTCAATGGAACTTCCAGCTTTGTTGCTGAAAAATAAGCCTACAGTGTCTATTGATTGTTGTAATGAATATTCTGCAATGTGTATAACCAAACTAGGGATGCAAATCAGAATGGGCAGCAGAATGGAGATCCTCCCCCAGATTTTTTAAAATCCCTGCTATTAGGTCTCTCTAATGATCCATTCCAAAAGGCAAAACATTTATTCTTCAGCATATGTTAGATCATCAGGATCTGTTGTCTCTGGGTGTAAATGAATTAACAGTATCTAGAAAAGGTAAACTCTTCCAGCAGAGAAAAAGAAATAGCCCCAATGACACTGCCTTCAATTTGGTGACAGAATTTTAGTAGGAGCCCCACTTCCACCACTGGATGTTTTACATGAGTAATGCCAGAGGACTTTAGGAATAATCTCCAAAATCTACTCATTTTAACAAGTCACCTCAAAACACTATTTGAATGAGTGTTTACAAAAACAGTTCCACCACTCATTAGGCTATTTTTGTTCCTTTCTCCTTCAAAATGGTTGAATAGGCAAATGAAATTAAATTTGTCATGCAGTTATGAAAAATCTCAGCATAAAATGATTTCCTGCTGGTTGCAATACTTGAAACTTTCTTTTCCTCTTGTGTTCTGGGCTCATAATCAGGATGGACTAGATTCGGCACGGTGCCTAGAGATATTGATAGGTTGCTGACATCTCCTTCGTATGAGAAAAATTTCATATGCAGTCTTTAAACTCTCGCATATTGTTGTGATAAGATCCATGACGTGGCTCTATCTCATACTCCATGATCAGAATTTACTCCCTCTGATCACTGGTTCAAAAGTAGTGCTTGGAAGAGTTTAACAGCCACAAAAATTTCTGCACAGTCCTACCAACTCACGCCTTTTGCAGCAACCATTCCAGTCCAGGATTAGCAGCACAACTCATGAGCAACTGAAGTTAAGAGATTAATTACGCATCAAAAAATAGGATTACACAATTTATACAACAGATGGGATTGATATAAATCTCTAAGTTTTGTAAGAAGTTAATGGCCACTAAATTCTGGCTGGAATTGAAAAAGGAAAGAAAACATGCAAGATGGAAAGCAGAAATCTATGATTTTAAAGTAAAGGCGAAGGTTAAAAGTGGAATGTTTTATAACATTCTAGCCATGGCTGACCATGATATAATCAAGCTTTAACAGGGTGTCTACATAAATAAAGAGGAGAGTTATGAAAGCCGGTCCATAGATTTTGATTTTATATTTATTGGTGTGCTGCAGGCTACTTGATAGACAATTATTGATACAACCTTGAAATAAAAGCCACCTTTCTCTCAACTGATTTACAGCACAAATTTCAAGTTATAATTAAACTTGCCAGACTGCCTTTCTTCTCTGTCTGAACTGTATAATCCACTTTATCCCCCCCCCCCAAGAACTCCAGCTACACTTTTAAATGGCATTGTCAGTTTCAGTGTGTCACAGACAAATACTTCCTTACCTGTTTTACTAATGCTGTGGATTTTAAAATTTTCACTGCTGACATAATTTACTTCTCACAATTAAGGCCCTGAATCTTTTTGCACTCCTCTCACCTTAGATAATGAAAATCAGTCATAGCCTCAACCCCATAACCATAGGCTCCCAAACTGCAGGTCAGGAGAGCTGCCGGCCCAGGAAAAGACCCAGGACTCAAGTGCTGGGACTTGGGGCTCCCAGGGCCCTGCTGCTGCAGCTGCCACCATGGCAGACCCAGGCGGTAGTGCTGGGGCTTGGGGTTCAAGCCCTGTAAGCCTGACACCACTGATGCTCTTGCTGAGAGAGGCAAAGAAAATCCAAGGGGAGCATAAGGTTGTGAAATTTTGGTAATTTTTCCAGTAATGACCTTAACTTCTTGTTAAAAGGGTATTGGAGCACTGGACAATTGAGAGGTGGAGATGTAGGAGTTTCTGGAAAACAAAAAGGCGGTGTGCTGCCAAAAAGTTCTGCACTGACAGAGCCCTGCACCTGTGCACAACCCTACTGCCTTTGGAGGGTGGAAAGGTTGATTTGGACAGATCAGCTTGCAGGATCAGAGTCTCATGAGTCAGTTTCACTTGCAGGTTCCTAGCACTACAGAATTCGTGTTACACACATTGCAGGAGAAAGACTGTCAGGATTCTTTACATTGTATTTTTTTTTTTTTTTTTTTTGTAATTCACAAAGACATTTTTATGAGATGTAGGCTTTATATAAGCTATTCTGTAAACCCTGGGCCAAATTTTTCTTGACAATGGTCCTTTTAATACTGCAGCAAGATATATTATAAATGTTTAATATTTATACTGACACAGCACATGTTTCTCATTCTGCTGAACCTGAATGAAGATACCACGGCTGCATCTACACTGCTACTATATCTCCTGTGATTCTCTCCCTTCCTTTAATACATATACATTTGATTGAGAAGTTTTGCCTCAGAAAGAATTTGCTTGTATGACCAACATAGCAATTTGTGCAAGTCTGTTTAGTGAATCAAATTCAAGGGTAGTGCCAGCCTCTTCCCGGTGGATGGGCTGAAACAGACCAAACAGAAAACTGGGGGGGACTGTGCATGCCCTCACCATGAGACCCTGGCCAGAAGCGGTCCTACCACGTTCCATGGACCTGCCCCAGAGCTGGGTTGGAGACTGGATGCTGGAGCTGGGCAGTACAGAGCACTGCTACTCACAGCCAGTAAGAGCCACCTGGATCAGGGGACCTGGCTCTACAGCTAGCAGAGCTTTCAGGAGTGGTGAATGTGGACTGCAGGGTTAAGCCCAAACTGGAGAAGGTCAGTCAGGGCAGCTGCTGTAGGGAGCCTTGGACCCTCCACTTGCCCTGGGCAGTGCACCCTGATGGACAATGACATGGGCCAGAGGCTGCTCTTGAGCACCTTTAGACTCCACCCAGGCTTACTTCTCCACTGATGGTGGAGCAGGGCACCTAGAAAGCAACTGCAACAGGCTACATCCAGGCTGAGCCTTTCCAGATCAACTTAGTGATTAATTAAGACCCAGGAAGTCAATCCAGAAATCAGCTTGGTAAAACCACCCTCAGTGGTGTGGGCACAGTGTAGTAGACACTGTACTGAAGGGCAGTTAGGAAGCTGATGAGAGTTACGCAAGATATTCTTCATAGCTTGTGTAACTCCTATTGACTGCCACTGAGTCTTCCCAGCAGCGTAGACCAGCCTACTCTCTGCACTCAGCCTTCAGAGCTGGGTGACTGGAAAACAGCAATTGCTACAGGCTGGCTACAAAGGGGCAAAAGGCAAACTCTAGGGTTGTTATAGACCCTGCCCCCTAACACTGCCCCAATCAAATTATCAATAAAGTCTTATAAGAAAATTCCATCATGTCAAGCTCTCACTGGTTCCTTACTCTAGCACTGCTTGTACGGCTCCAATCCACAACTGTGTACCACAGAACACTCTGGAGAAGTGCAATTTACAATTCCTAGGAAGCTTTATTCCCAGAAGCAGTGAGAGTGTACAAATTCCACTGATTTTAAATGGAGTTGAGGATATTCGTATATGAGAAAAGTCAGCTTCAGGTTTCAAATGACACCATGGTGGGGAAAGACAAAGGCCAACCATCAGAAATTTACACAATAAAAGCAATTTGCCAGTGGTGTGAGCTAGGCAACTTACTAACACACAGAAAGAACCCTTAGGGTATATGATGAACAAAGAGAGTCTGAGATAAAAACATCACCAAAGAAATATTCTACCATGCCAATGCACATGTAATACTTCAGATGTAATTTAAAATATTCACTGTTTAACTAATTAAAAACCCTGGGTTAAATCTACTCGTAAACGCAGAGAGGATCAGTGAGAAATCAAACTCACATTTGCCTCCTCATGTTAGCCCAGTATGATTTTTAAAATGCAGAGCATTTCCAAACAGCTATTTGATTAGTTTTATCCATCTAGGCTAGGATAATTAGTAAATGCCTAAGAGATGAAATTTAAATATGCCAACCAATCAGTCCATTTCAAGAGCTTTCCATGAACATTATGCAAAGCAATTATCTTTACAAGATAACTACTTCCATGGCTCTTTTGCTTTAAAAATAAATCCTTCCCCATCAACTCCCTATAAAATATTTAAACTGTCACGCTACCTAAAAAAATTCTAAGGGGAGGGGTTGTTGTTCATTGTTTTTTAAATTATTAACAATGTATGTTTCCCTCCGTTTTGTTCCTCAAAATTGGTAGGGTCTTCCCCCTTTGTCTTTTTGCTGAAGATTAGTTATTTATTAGACAGGACCTGACTGCTGCTGCCAACCTGTTTAGAGATTGCAATTAGCCCCAATTCCTATTTGAGATTTCTTACCTACAGTACAATGCTGTATATTTTTCCCACTTTGCAAAAAATAATTTTCTAGCTAAAACTATGTAGTAAAAAGTATAACTTGCTGTCAGACCTGCAGTAGGTGTGCGGCCATAGCCTGATTTCACCTGCTTACACTGGTGTAAATCAGGAGTAATTTCACCAAGTCAATGGAGCTGTACCAGTGTAAAACTGGTGCAAGATCAGTATCAGGCCTTCCGCTATTTTTTTAAGACAACTATAGATTCACATAAACCACAGGAAAGATTACAAGTATGGAGTCAAGTTAAAAAGCTTTATCACAGAGCCACTGTCACACTGGGTCACTTTCAGATCTACTCATTTTGGAAGTGTCCATAGAAGTTATTTTACATAATATTTTTATTGTGTCAATTGGCTAACAGGTTTCATTTCACCAGGTGCTAACATCCACAGGCCTTTATTTCATGATACAAAAGCCTGTAACTAGTAGAACAGACACTGCTACAGCCCATGACGATGTTACTAGGCAACACGCAAAAATGGACAGCAACAGTGATAATCCATTCAAAAGTAATTACATTTTATAATTAAAGATTACTGTAAATCCAATAGATCCCAGTAGGAACCTGAGCAATTTAACAACACTCTGGTTTACCTATCTGTTTTAAAACAGGCATGTTAGTTTCTAACCTTGAATATAACGCTCAAAGAATGGTAAAGAGTGGTGGAGATTCTCATTTAACAGGCTTTGAAACACTTGACAGCCATGATGTGCGTCATTTCTCTAATCATTAGTTGGATCTCTTTTCATTTAACTAATTTTAACAAAAATTACATTCCTCTCTATTGGCATCGAAGAAGCAAGTATTGGTGGTTAGATCTGAAAGTGAATAGAAGGCTGGGCTCCTGATGGGAAATACTGGTTGTCACTGACGTCAATGGAAAAATCCATTCTTTACTCCTCCACTAAATCTAGCTCCTCTGTGCCTCAGCTTACCTGTCTGAAGATCAGAGACCATTATTTCACAGGTGTGTTGAGACATAACAACAAACCCCTATTATTAAATCAAATTTGAACAGCATCCTGCATGTTCAAATCTAACTAACATGAAAGGAATCGATTCTCAACCATGTAAGAATCATTATCCCCAAGATTTTACAGGTGAGGAAAAAACAGGTAGAAAGGGAAAGTGACTTGCCCAATGTTACTCAAGATGTCAGCGGCACAGTCAGGATTACAACTCAAGACTTAATTCCAGTGCAGCTGGATCCTGCTGGGACTAAATGCAGATAGGAGTTTATCATTATCTTGTGTTTATCTTGATACTTGATTGATAACATCTGGATTATCAAGCTACCATATAAAAAAACCCCCTCTAATTACATAGTTTACCTACCACATGTTAACACTTGGGTTTTTAGCCTGAACTCACATTATTTTAAGGGCAGAACTAACCTTTACAATTATCTGTTTAGCCTTTTGGATAACGTAACCCATGGAATTTCACCCATCAAATTCTTGCACCAAACGCAGTAACTGGCGGCAGAATTGCAACATGTGTGTTTTAGAAAGACACCAGTATTTCAGAAAGCCTCAAGTATTTTCATAGACACCTCTGCAATGACCCAGTTGATTCTTCCTCAATCACTAGGTACTGATGTACGTAGTCATGCCCAGAGTCTTGAGCCATTCCCCTCCACCTGAATACTCTGAAATTGGTTTTGAAGCTGAACTTGAAACCCTGCTAGATCTGCTGCTGAAGCGTAAATAAATCAGGAGATACCTAAATTTATTAGTAGTCATTGTGCAGATACCGTGTATTATTTGCTACATATATCTTTCTTATCTATAAAGTAAATACAATATAAAAACGAACACACACTGGAGGAGTTGTCTGCCTAGGAGTTCTGTTGCAGGATCTGTAAGGTGTATCGTCAATTAATTTATATGACAGCCTTTTCCCCACAACTTTCACCTCTACTGAACAGGAAATACAAACAAGGCTAAAACTGCTAATAAAACTATGAGAAATCTGTGTTGGAAGCATCAGATAAATTCATTAGAGAGTTAAATTTGCAGAAGCAAAAGAGCAGGGCTGTGATGGGGTGAAATCATAGGCTCGAAAGGGTTAACAGCTGGTTAATTACAGCATAGGCGTACCTAATTAGTTGCTTCTCAGCTAGAGGAACAGGACAAGGAGATATCAGGTGATGGACAGCTGGACCCCATAAAAGAAGAGAGTATTCCATCTGAAAGGAGGAACCAGACAGACTTCTCTGTAGATGGCTGTCAGAATCTTCAGAGGAATATGCACCCCCGAGAGATATGGTCTGTGGGGCCAGTGCTTGAGGCTGGATCTGGGGAGAAGATTACAAACTAGCTAAGAAGAAAAATGAAGATGGAACCCAGAAGAAGGGCAGATTGGTTGAAAGACTTTTAGATGTTAATCTGAGCTTCTGTTGCCTGAAAGTTTTTCGATTTAGATGCTTCTCAGCCAGAGGCTTGAGCTGTGCAGAAAGGCACATAACCAGCAGGAAGCACAAGAAACTAAGATCCCTGAGATGCTGTACCCCAAAGCTATGGTGTGCTCCAATGGTGAACATGCATCATAAGAAGGGCAGATACCAAGTTCTTGAGTATAGTTCAAAATTCAGAGAAACTAATTCAACAACAATTCCACTATCATGAACTTACCGAGGTGAACGCTTACCCTGGCTTCTACTGGACTGTATCAGAAATGTTTAAAGGTATCCTACATCCCTATACAGCTACCAACTGACATTCTCCTTTCATTTATGGTAGCTCGGGTACTTGCACTTTCCTGTCAGGAAGATCCAAATTCTATCCTTGCTACCACTGTGACAAGTGGAGGATACACACAATATAGCAACAGCTGTGAAGCCCCAGATGGCTGCAGATTTGCTATGAAACCTAGGACTTTAAAACATATTTCATGTGAGGACCTCAAAGCTCTTTACAAACCCTTAAACTGAGCTTCATTATCTGCCTACCTCCAGTGTGGCTTAACAGAGAGCTCTGCACTGAGCTAAAGCATAAAAAGGAAGCTTACAGGAAGTGGAAGCTTGGACAGATGTCTTAAGGAGGCATACAAAGATAGTGCTCCGGACTGCAGGGACAAAATCAGAAAGGCCAAAGGACAATTGGAGTTGCAACTAGCAAGGGATGTGAAAGATAACAGGAAGGGGTTCTACAAGTATGTCAATAACAAGAAGAGAATCAAGGATGGTGTAGGTCCCTTACTGAATGGGGCAGGTGTCCTCGTGGAGGAGGATGAGGAAAAAGCTGAAGTGCTCAATTATTTTTTTACTTTAGTTTTCACCAGGAGGGTCAGCTCCCAGTCCACTACACTAGGTATGGCAGATTGGAGAGAAGAAAGGCCCTTGGTGACAGAAGGTCAGGTTAGGGATTACTTAAAGAAGCTGGATGTGCACAAGTCCATGGAGCCAGAAGAACTGCACCCCAGGGTGCTGAGGGAGTTGGCCGATGAAACAGCAGTACCGCTGGCCATTATCTTTGAAAACTTGTGGTGAACAGAGGAGGTGCTGGAAGACTGGAAAAAAAAGCAAATATAGTGCCTATCTTCAAGAAAGGGAAAAAGGAGGATCCGGGGAATTACAGAGCTGTCAGCCTCACCTCAAACCCTGGAAAAATCATGGAGCAGGTTCTCAAAGAATCCATCCCGAAACACTTGGAGGAAGATAGAGTGATCAGGAACACTCAGCATGGATTCACCAAGGGTAAATCATGCCTGACCGACCTCACTGCCTTCTATGATGAGATGACTGGATTTGTGGATGCACGAAGAGCCAGTGACATGATATACCTCAATTTTAGCAAGGCTTTTGATACAGTTTCCCACAGCTTTCTCGTCTGCAAGTTAAGGAAGTATGGGTTGGATGTGTGGACTGTAAGGTGGATAGAAAACTGGCTAGATCAACAGTTTCAGCGAGGAGGAATCAATGGCTCCATGTCTAGTTGGCAGCCAGTAATGAGGGGTGTGCCCCAGGGGTCGGTCCTGGGGCCAGTTCTGTTCAACATTTTCATTAATGATCAGGATGATGGGATAGACTGCACACTCAACAAGTTTGCAGATGATATCAAGCTGGGGGGAACCGTAGACATGCTGGAGGGCAGGAACAGGATTCAGGGAGACCTAGATGAATTGGAGCAGTGGGCCAATAGAAATCTCATGAAGTTCAACACGGACAAATGCAAAGTCCTGCACTTGGGAAGGAAATACCCCATGTACTGCTACAGGCTGGGGAGCGATCAGCTAAATAGCAGCTCTGTACAAAAGGACCTGGGGGTCATGGTGGATGAGAAGCTGAATATGAGTCAGCAGTGTGCTCTTGCCGCCAAAAAAGCCAATGGTATACTGGGCTGCATCAGTAGAATTGTTGCCAGCAGACTGAGGGATGTAATTGTTCCCCTCTACTCAGCACTGGTGAAGCCGCATCTGGAATACTGTGTCCAATTTTGGGCTCCCCACTACAAAAAGGATGTGGACAAATTAGAAAGAGTCCAGTGGAGGGCAACAAAAATGATGAAGGGGCTGGAGCACAAGACCTGTGAAGACAGACTGAAGGAACTAGGCTTATTTAATCTGCAGAAAAGACTGAAGGGGGATTTGATAGCAATCTTCAACTACTTGAAGGGATGCTCCAGGGAGGATGGAGCTCGGCTGTTCTCTGTAGTAACAGAGGACAGAACAAGGAGCAATGGTTTTGAGTTGCAGTTGGGGAGGTCAAGGTTGGATATTAGGAAAAAACTTGCTTACTAGGAGTAGGGTGAGGCATTGGAATGGGCTACCAAGGGAAGTGATGGAATCTCCCTCTCTGGAAATATTTAAGGCACGGTTAGACAAAACCCTGGCTGGGATAATATAGTGAGAGTGGTCCTGCTTTTTTGGCAGGGGCTTGGACTAGATGACCTTGTGAGGTCCCTTCTAACCCTACAATTCTATGATCCCCACATACAAAGGAGAAGACTAGGTGCAGAAGGTAATAATGCTCTTCACTTATCTTAAAAGGACTTTGCAGACATTTAGACTAAGCCCTACCACATCCGTGAAAGAAAGGCAATTATTCCCATTTTACAAAAATGGAAACAGAAGCCTATACCCTTGAGTTGCCCACTACCACGTATCAAGTCAGTCTGAAAGCCAGGAATAGAATCCAGGAGATCTCCTGACTCACCATACCTTGCTAGGAAAGCTGAAAATGGAGAGAACGCATCTCAGAACACAATTAAACTAACTCCTAATTAAATTCCTACCACAACTGGGTTTAACTGTATCAAAAGAAAAAAAACCCTTTAGATGGGGCATTAAGTCCCACTGGGTTTAGCACCATCTAAATTAGGAAACATCTCAGTAACAGCGTTGATTCTAAGGTTTTAAGTTTCTTAATGGAACAGCAGGATGTAAAAGGATGACAACGGTTTTTGAGAATGAACATGTGAGTTTAAGGCAAACCATAGAGCGCTTTAACACTTGAGGTGGGAGAAAGCTATGTTAAGGGTGCCTCATTTGCTCCAACTGAAGCTTATGGAGAATTTTATTAGAAGTAAAAACATTTGTGTTCTAGGTCTCTTCAGGACAGCAGAAGAAAGAAATCTCTCATTTGTTTCAGGTTTCTCTAAGTGATCCAGCAGATCAGATTCCAGTGCATGGCTGACACTGTTTCAGCACAAAAGAATCAGGGATAAAAGCAATTGTCCTGCGCTTATTACCTCTTGCTACTGCTCAAGGACTTGCTGTCATAAGGTTTACAGAACTTTCACAAGAGGCTTTACGTGTTCCCAATTTGCACAGGTCTGGAGGAAGTGATCTTGTTAAACTGGAGGGCTAATTTCTTTTGCAGACTGGTGCTCAAACGGTAATTCTGCACACAGCAAAAATTAGGGTCAGCTGCTAAGATCAGACCTAACTATAGCTTCTGTGATGCAGCTGAAACTGAAGATTTCTTGCCAAACAGCATGCAGAATATGAATGAGTGGGGAAAGACAAGAGAAACTAAGGATAAGGAGAAATTTCAGGTGATCATCCTTTCTTCAGTTACAGTTGGATAACTATAGCAACTAAGGGTTGGATAACTACCCGTTTCAGCAACATCTCTAACATCTATTGAAAACAATAAAAAAGAATCTTGATTTTGGTTTTGGATGCTTTCAGAACTCTGACTTCCCACCCCAACACAATTTAGCACACATTTTGAAATAAAAATGCTGAATTCTCACTGATTTGGACTCACCTGTATGCACTTAGGACAAGCCTAGACAAACCTATGTTTCTGGTTGCCACGGTGACCAGTTTTAATAGCCTGTCACCTAAGTCCACTGCAGAAATATAATGGAGGAGCACCTTCTGCTGACCAAAAGTAAAACTGCTGGTGCCTAGCTGTAAGCCAATTTTGTCCACCCCTGATTTAGGAAGTGTATAAAATATTCCTCCCCCGAAAAAGACATCATTCTACATAGGCCTTAAGACTGTAAATACAAATCTCTAATTTAGGATACAAATACTTGGAGGGCATGTTGTGTGTGTATAAACTCACACGTGTGCATACTAGGAAATGCTAAGTCAGAAAAAACCCAGCACATCAGCTATTGGACAATATTGAAATGCAGCAAAGAGCAACCCCAAACACTGCTCTACTTTTCCATCACAGTGATTTCAAGAGTCCATCTGTCAGCTAGAATTTGTAAAGAACTTTAGGCTGAATAGCAAATATTTTCCCCTATATCTGCAGAACAATTCAAATCATTAACCTTACATCTCAAATTTGATATACTGGTTTTGTTTTTTTAAAACTTACTTTGTTGACACAGTTGCACATTAGAAGATGTTTGCAAAATACTGTGGCCCAATAAAATAGTCCTTTATGTAGCTATCGATGGGAGGAGGGAAACATGAGCTGCACATGCCTAGGATGTGAGACAGATTCAGGCAGTGTCAAACTTCAGAGATCACTTTATTATTTGGATTTCTCAAATGATTCTGACTGTGAGTTGTTTAGCCTAGTACTAGCTCTTAGCTACTCTCTCACTGTTCTTCCCACAAGATCTGAGTAAAATAAACAGGGAAAATTATGTAAGTGCGCCTCTCCGAAAACATCTTGCAAGATTCTCACTGTTGGGTCTTGTGCCTGTAGCTTAAGTCATTCTGAAAATTCCCCTGGCTTTAAGGTTTTTGGTCCTGTGATGTAGCTCTAGGCTTCCTTAAAGGCTCTGCCATTCCAGGCAGTACTTTTCAAAGTAGACAACAAGAAGTCTTCTTTAGTCTCTGGTTAGTCACAAGGAATGCCAAATTCTTTTTCTCTAACATGACCAACACTCAGATAATCACCTACATGGTGAGCTTCATCTCCTAAACAAACCACATTAAAAAATCTGGAGGAGCTCGGTGGATGAGTATGTTACAGGATGATTTTTTCCCCTGGAAAAGCATTATTACAAGGTAAGTAATTTTGCCTTTTCTAAAGATACCCTTTGAGGAGCCTTGCTTCTGGAGAGTAAGAAGCCCAAGAGATGTCCTGAAAGACAAAGCAGCAGGCTACAAGAACAAAGGCAAATGCCTAAGAATATTTTCTTCCTTTAAAAACAAATGAGTTGGAGAAATGACACCTCCTAAAACTTTATCAGGCTTAACTACTTAACACCCATGGAGAAAACACACAAGGGACAGCCTAAAGCAGTGGTTCTTAACCACTGTGTTGGGACACATTACTGTGTCACTCACCAAACAGCGGTATGTGTGTCGCAGAGCTGAGGAGATGGCTGGATTTGGCTGGTGTGTTCTGTAGGGTTGTGATGTGCTGCCAAGTGTGTCACAACCTACAAAAAGTTGAGAACCACTGGCCTAAAGAAACAAAAGAGAGGGAGCAGATTCTGCTTCAGACGCAGAATCACAGCAGAAACACTCCCCAGATGAGGTACTACATACAAGTGCTAAAGAACAGACAGAGCATAGCCATTGGAGCTTCTATGCATACGTCTGTCATTGAGTCATCCTGCGGCAAGTAATGCCCGCCGGGCCTCAGACCAGATGAATCCTGACAGGCTCTCTAGCTTTAATCTAACCAGGTCACAATATGTAAAATGGATGCAGACAGCCATGGTCCTCTAGCAGCAATATTACTTAGGATGCTACTGTTAAATGAAACAAAAGAGATTTGGTGGTATGCTTGGTTCAGGAAATTAAGGCCCTGATTGGAAGTCATGAAATAACCACAGAAAACAGTTATTAGTTTATCACAGGATTTGCCACAGTAGGAACTGGAGGTATACTGGTTAGAACTGGAGCTATGAGCTACAGAGATAGAGTTCCTTCATGGATTACAGGTGGAAGATGCTGGATGGAAGAGTCCCTGAAATGCCCGGAGTTGCCCTGCAAAACACATTCCACAGACCTTGAACTGGCCCATCACTCACAGGGACAACAATCTGAAAAGCTAGGCATGTTCCTGGAAGGTCTGAGACCTTGTTTGTTTTTGGCTAACCAATAGCAGCAAAATTAGAGAGCAGCCAAACCTAAGCAGCACATAGTCACATCTTCACGCTCCTGAAATTACATCAAGCTGTTAAGAAGCTGCTGCTGTCCTTATAACACATAACACCAGCAGATAAAGATACAGACCCTACGATGTA
The DNA here is from genome assembly GCA_007922195.1 of Podocnemis expansa. NCBI lineage: Eukaryota > Metazoa > Chordata > Testudines > Podocnemididae > Podocnemis > Podocnemis expansa. Next base: position 47,565,313 of record ML681963.1, read on the forward strand.
TGAAGAAAACTTTGATTGATAGCATTCTGTGTAGCCACAAATCTTTTATTCAACAGCTGGGCGTGTAATATTTACACTTATTGTCTTTATGGTACCCACTTCACTACTGTATATGTGAATGACATCTGTCTGCTTCTTTGATTGTTTCTGTCTGTTGCAAAAGTAACTGTACAATATTTAAATCAATTAAGGCAATGATTTTCAAACTGTGGGTCAGGACCTGGTACTAAATCACAGACCCTCAGATCCTGGGTTGCGATGCCCCTTGCTGTGGCCACAGAAAGACAGGAATGCATTGCTCAAAGAAGTAACTGTTGCTTCATGGGCATAAATGATTTTTTCAGTTGGGTCCTGAGGAAAAAAGTTTGGAAATCACTGAATTAAGGTGGTTGGGTATGACTGATCAATGAATTATTTTGTGATATTTGAGTAAAATGATTGGGTGAGGTATAGCTTACGAGGACTCAAGTTTTACTGTAAAATTGAAGTTCAAGAAGAAGACCAGCTGGTCAAAAAGAAGAAAAGATTGGAGGGCATTGGGGAGGGGCAGGAATTCACCTCCAAGACACAGCCCAAGATCAGAACTGCTAGTATCCTCTGGACGACCATGTCATGCAGCAACCAGAACCCCGACAAGACTGACCTTGTCTAGCCAACAGGGAAACTCTGCCTGCCAGATCAGAACTGGTACATATAGCATTGTATGCTTAGCATGTGTCTTATCTTTGTCAGTCGTTAATAAACAGAATATTACTGTATAAGGCTTTCTCACTGGTGAAAGATCTTGCAAACTCACAGAATATGCTCAGAACCCTTCAAATTGCAAAAGTCTGTGGGTACTTAAATTAACCAGGTTAATTTTACACTGAATTGGGTATGGTTGACCCTAAGGCCTACAGTGTGAATTGGGTAAGGACAGGCGCCTTTCTCCCACAGCCCTAAAGACTAAGAAAGATTGCCTAAATTAACCAGGTTACGCCTAGAGCCATACAGACTGGGAAAAGGTGTGGCGCTCGGCTCTTCGGGTAACATTCCCTGCTCCAAATCCCTGGAAACAGAAAACCCAGATCTTACACAGATAGAATCTTCTTTACACTGAGTGCTTCTGGTAATAAAGAATATGGTCTTACATGCAGCACTTACCACCACTATATTTATTAGTCAAACACTAGGTGAGCTATATTAATTTTCTCTTTTGTTTTAGAATTGGGTGTATTAATTCTCCCTTTCTCCATTGGTGGCTGAGGGTTAATTGTTCTTGGCGCTTGGATGACACCAACACTGACCTCAAAACATCCAGCGGCGCAAGCAGGTAGAACAGTTGAAGGGAAGGAAAAAAAGGAGAAGATAGAGGCAACAAGTTGCTGCCCTTTTGCTCCTGCTCTATATAGGGAGAAGGTGGGGAGGGAACAGAACAAGAAGGGAACGCTGACGTGACCTGGCCTTCAATCCAACTGCTGAGGGGGTAGAGTGAGAAGAACCCAGAAAAGCACATGACTTCTGACCCAGTATGGGTCTGAAACATTCAGTTGCACCCCTTGTGGTTCAGCCAGATCCTGAAATGCTTAACTTGAGCAGTCTGGGGCAATGGCTCTCAACCTTTCCAGACTACTGTACCCCTTTCAGGAGTCTGATTGGTCTGGTGTACCTCAAGTTTCTCCTCCTTTAAAAACTACTTGCTTACAATATCAGACAAAAATACAATAGCCACAGCACACTACTACTGAAAAATTACTTACTTTCTCACTTTTACCATATAGTTACAAAATAAAGCAGCTGACATATAAATGTTATATTTCTGAATATAGTACTGGGGTAGGCAACCCTTTTGGCCTGAGGGCCATGGCTGTCTCTAGGCAGGCCAAAGAGGAGTGTGGGATGGGAAGGGGCTGCGATGGGAGTAGTGCTGGGGAGGGAGTGGCTGGTCAGCCACAGGGAGGGAAAGAGGGAGGGGGCCACTGACTGATGTGTGTGGTGTGGCTTCGGGCCAAACGAGACCCCGTACTGCTTGCGTGGCAGTCAGCTCCCCCTCTCCCACCCCCGGGGACAACCAGCCAGGCCATGGCTGGCCCGCCCCACCCCCAGGGGTAGAGTAGCCGGCCCAGGGGTGGGTGAGAATGGCAGAGCTTGGCCTGCAGACTGGCCCACCCCACCCCTGGAGGCAGATCAGCTGGCCCAGAGGTGGGGCAGGAGCTCAGAGCTCAGCCTCAGGCCATCCCATCCTGCTCCCCTTCTCAGTGCCCGACTGCAGCAGGGCATGGTGGGCCTCTGGGCCTAGGTCCTGTTGGCTCAGTGGGTAATCTGTCCCTGGTCACTGCACTCTGGATAAATGCCACCACTGCATGCAATCAGAGGAGGCAGGCAACCAGCTGGGTCCTGGATGGAAGAACAGTTGTCATGCTCCATAAAGTCCCCCATGGGGCTTGATAAAAGGCTCCCATGGGCCAGAGCAGTGGTTCCCAACCTGTGATCTGTGGACCCCAGGGGGGCACAGAGTGGCTCCAGGAGGTCCATGGAAAGGCTGGGAGCTAGGGCGGATGCTGCTAGGGTGTCTTGCCATGGAGAACCAGGCTTCCAGCCAGCACGGAGGTTTTAAAACTTCCACCAAGGGCAGTAGCCTGAGGGATGGCCAGGTGCCAGCAGCTGCCATGGCCAGGTAAAGGGGGGGGGGAATGCCCAGAGGGGGTTGGAGTCAGGAAAGCCGAATGGGGAAGCAAAGACCAAGCTGGCAGGTGAAGAACATGCTGGGGGGGGCATGGCTGCAGTAGTCCCCCAGCTCCCCAGACAGCGGCAGGGATCCATGGCCGCACAGACTCCCCAGTAGGTGGAGGATGCCATGGCCGCTCCTGGCTCCCTGGGCAGGTGCAGGAATCCATGGCCACTGCAGCTCCCCAGCCAGGGGGAGGAGGCCGAGGCCATGGTGGCCCCTGCTCCCCAGCAGGAGCGTGATGCAGGCCAAACTCTGCCCCACGTGGGCAAAATTATACCCAGCGTGGCACTGCCAATACACGGCACCACTAGGCACCCTAAAGGGGGCCGCAAAGTTTTTTTTCTTTACTTTCAAAGGGGTCCCCAGCCTTAAAAAGGTTGGGAACCCCTGGGCCAGACCATAGTTTGCCCACCTCTCCTATAGTACATAGAACGACATAGAAAAGTCATATGAAATTTGAGTTTGTACTGACTTTTCTAATGTTTTCTATGCAGCCTGTTGTATAACTAGGCAAATGTTTATAAGAGCTCATGAACCTTGATCCCTGGAAGACCTCTGCATACCCCATGAAGTACAAGTACCCCTCGTTGGGGACCACTGATTGGCAGGTTGCTTGTTAATGATTTCTTGCTGGTTGACCTGCTATCTCCTCTCTGTAGTTCTTGCTGGGAGGCACTGAATGGACTGAAGCATTGCTGGTCAAAAGTTACTTTATGATTTGAACTTCTGAAGAGGGGGAAGGGGCAATTCTCAAGCATTGACTAGTCAGCAAGGAGTAATCCCACAGTTTAGCACAGGTGCTAGTTACTAACCAATACAAAAGGATGATTCCACAAAGGATACAAGAAAGTTATCCTGTTGCCTTTCCAGGATCCAGTGTTTGAGTTGTCACTCAAGGAAAGTGTTAAGAAATTCTTGGCACATAGTAACAAATTTATTAGCCAGAGGCTGATAAACTCCTCCAGGAGTCTCTCGGTCAACAATAAATCAGAGAAATTGGCTTTCGAATACTGAATCTTTAATAAAAAATAAAACACATGGAATGGGTGTTAGAACAGTGTTAGAATTCAAATGCAAGAACTAAGGGGACTCGCTTTCATTTAGTCTAACCTCCCATCATGAAAGGTACCAGGGGTTGGCCCTGGCACAGTTCCAACACTGCATTAGACGGTCGTCACACTACAATGATTAATGAACTTCCGGAAGAAAAAAAAGCTATGAAAAGCAAGTTAGGTGACCTGAATTATAAACTAAGGCAAATAAACATAAGGTTTCATAGAAATCGCAGACAGAAGAGACCTACTAGGTCACTGAATCCATGGCCCTGCCAGTAAAACTGTCTCCCACAATACATTTTCTAATGCTCTGTCTACCCTTGTTTTGAACATCCCAAACAACACACTCCAAAAGGAAGTCTATGCCACACTCTAATAAATCTACCAGTTAGGAATCTCCCCCAACATTCAGCTTAAGACTTTGCTGTCCTCAAATTCTAGAAAACCAGAGGATAAGGAATGGGAGGAAGAGAAGGTAACTAGGACTTCTTCCTGCATTTTTTTTACGATTTACTTGAGCTCAGTAACACTTTCAAAAATAAACAGTCTGAATCAATCCACTGGAGAGAACTGAAGAATACATATATATCTCAAAGGAGCAATACGCTGGTTACATGTAATTCAATTAAAATTTAGCCTGGAGTTCTGATGGGTGCATGGTCCAAAGCAACCATGATGATTAAGAACTGGCAAATCACATCCTTGTTTCATTGCTGGAGGAGAACTTTTGAGAGGGTTAAGCAGCATCAGACAAGTTAGCAGTGGGCTTGCCTGGGTATACATAGCACATCTGAAAATATCTGTGAAGAGCAAATTTCCATTTTCATAACTTGAGACGAATCAGGCAGGCTTTGTTCATCAACTCAGGAATCTAAGCAGAATTTAAGATGGATGCCTTCTGCTACGAAACTGGAGAACAGAAAAGACTTCAGTATTTTCACTGCAGGCTTTTTATCTGCTAGCTGGGCTCACTTACACATGTGAGATTAGGGTAGAAATAGGATGAGCAGACACCACTACATTATAACAATCTTTTTTGTTACTTTCCAAAGTACACAGTTATGCACTTTCTTCACTGGCCAGGGAAATCATGTTAACATAAATATAGCAAGAACGCTGTTTTAAAGCATTGCTCTCTAGACAAATATTAGCATGGTTTCCTTTCTCAGTACTGACAAGCATTTAGGGCCTCGCCTCTCCCCAGTGGAGTCAATGGGAGTTTTGCACTGACTTCATTTGAAGCAGGATACGGCACTTTAAGAACTGCGATTTCCTACAGAATACTGAAGATATCATTATTTGCCCAGAACTTTGAAAATGTAAAGCGCTATCAATGCTGTTTTGCTGCAGCATTTTCCAAGTCTGCTACATAAATTACTATTCACAGTGCATTTAGCATTACACCCATTCTACAAAATGAAGATCCAAGGAACAGAGAAATTAAGCAACGCATCCAAGATAGTAGATGGAAAGTCAGACACGGGATTAGAACTAATGATTTCCTGGCTCACAGTCAATCACATGCACAAAAACAATTAACTCAAATCAGCAATTAAGAATTATGTTTAGTGGGAGTTCTATTTCCTTTTCTTTTTAATCCCCTTTAGTCCTTTTTTCTACTAACTCAAGTACACAGCTTGGTTACATGGAAGGGACTTCTTGTTTCAGCTTTCAAGATAAATGTATGCAGAGGGGGGAAGCAGTAAAGTAGTTTTTGGTTTGGAATGATCTCTAAAAATAATTTGCACTTATAAAGCTCCCCAAGGATCTCAAAGTGCTTTAAACACATTAGTTATGCCTCATACTAGCTAACCGAATTAAGCAAACTCTGAGATACCCGTTTTATAGTTGGACATACTATGTTAAAGAAGTTAAAAGTAACATATTTTTAAATATTTGTTTCACTATGGAGCTAAAGCCACAGGTTGTTCAGGTTAACCAAAGATTTAAACAAAACAAAACAAAAAAAACCCTACTTCTCACCATTTCTGCCCTTTATTTTTGCTGTGTCTTTCAGGGTAGGCAATGAAAGATGGAGTAATCCATTTCACTCCTCTTTCTAGTAAATTTCACATTTTGGTTCTGTTACATTAGAACAATATTTGCATTGTTTAGGTTAAAAACAAAATGGGAATTCTTCTGATAGTGTTTCTACTGGACATTAAAAATAGAAATATCTGTGGTAGCAGGCGATGTAAACATTTATCAAAAGCTTATTTTACAAAAAAAAAAAAATTGAATTTTGGACCATATTTAATCCAATAATGTTCCTTTATTATTTGCTTAAGCCCACAAAGTGACTCTGTAGCCACAAATGGAACAAGGCACTTAGTTTTCTGCTATCCTTGAAAGGACATGATGTGAATCTCTAATAAATGCAAAGATCTAATAAATATTATTGAATCCTTCTCTTTTCCCACTGTGCCTCCTTCCCTGAGTTTGTGTTAGGTCCATCATTATATATACATTGTTGATGCCACAGGACCATGACGACTCCATTGGAGCCCTACCAAAATATTACATCATACGATAAACTATAATAGCCATGGGGATACAGTGGGAAGACAAAGATCACGGGTACATGTCAACCTCTCACACCAAAAAGCCTTTGACAATTACAAGTTCCAAAGGTGTAGCCATGTTAAGCTAGGCTAGCAAAACTTACAAGGAGTCTGGCAGCACTTCTGAAGACTAACAAATTCTCTCCTCTGAGTAAGCTCACGCAATAAATTTGTTAGTCTTTAAAAGTACCAGCAGACTCCTCATTTGTTTTACTATTTTAAGGCACTTTTGGGGCGCACACAGTCACTAAGTATAAAAAGAAAATAACATTCAAAATACAAGGTTTCCCTTCCCTTCCAATAAAATAGTGAATTTTTTAAGGCAACTGCATGTAAATTTTAGGTTTAGAAGCAAAAGGGTAAACTCCTCCAAGATTATAAAGCAGATTTTCTTGCCATCCTTCATTCCTTTAACTAAAGAACAAGCTAATTTTAAGGATTAGATACGTTATTTTAAATGTAAAGAGTAAGGAGAGTGTTTCCTGTGAACTCTTGGAAAGAATCAAAATGAAAGAACAAACAATAATAATCCTTCCAGAAGGGTGCAGATTTAATTGTTAATTACAAGATTAATCAAGAACCTATAAATATTTTATAGAGGGAAAGAGTCAAATTGCATAAAATCCCACGTTTTAGCAAACATTTGTGTTACACACAAATATTGTGAAGATTTAAGTGATGGTAAAATGTTACAGATTAGGTGAAGCTCTTATCTAACTATATTGCTTCATCCTTCTTGTCTATGTCTGAGGCAACCCAGTAAGTTTCCATGTATTTACTGAACTAATTCATCAATATGTAGAACCTTGTACATAACAGATTTGTATTCGTCCTGTAAACCTGTTTAACCACATCCAGCGCTTGTGTTCAGTCATTATCTGTGATCTGTCTAGAGAGGGCCATGCTCTAGCAATTTTGCTTTTGTGTGAACAGGGTGGCAGTTTACAAATCAGCTTTACACCAAATTTAGTTGTTTTGGAAAGAGTGCTGTGTTAGATTTTGTAGCTGAGAGCAAACATTTACTGACAAGCTTTAATCCCCTGAAATAACCTTAACCGTAGCAACACTAGTGGGTACTCATACTCCATCAAGATCTTGAAATATACTATACCAGAGCATGGGTTACAGAGATAGAAATATTTTCTGTATTCATACATCAATAAGACAAATATTTGTCATCAATTAACTATATACACAAAAGGTGCAAATGTGGGTTAGCTAAGTTAACCATATACCTTCACACTGAATGAGGAGTTCACAGTCCCACCATACACAGTTTAGGTCTAATTTGTTTGCATTAATTCACTAAGAGACTAGAGGAGCACAAAATATAATCTTTACACTATTTGGGGAATTTACAGTATGGTGCCTTTTCAAAGGTTCAGTAAATAATATATGAGAAAAGAAAACACAATGGAAAGGAAAATTTCAGCAGGCCTTGACCTAGCTAGAATTCCAAAATGCAGCAGGACCATCTCATAACAAAACTATTTTTTGTCCACAGATGGAATTATGATTTGATCATAATATACAAAAACAGTTAAGAGCCTTTACTGTATTTCTCTATAAAGAGTTTTACTCCAGCAGTTTTTTCTTTGATCAATGTACAATATACATTTCTTACAAGGTACCTGACTAATATTTGACCACAACAACAGAACTAAATTATCTGAGCCCAAGCCAGACAGATGGGTTCAGAAAAGTACATTTCCAACTGGAATTGCTCTTGGCACTGTGCAAGCACGAGAACTGATAGTAGGGCTGCCTACGGAACTAAGGAGAAGTAACTGCACCACACAGAGGAACATGGAGAAACAGAGGGGCTGAGACATTCTTGGATATATTATCCCAGGATTTGGAGAGTTGTCTCAGGAACCAATAATCGGAAATGGAGCACCACACTATCAGGCTGCTTGTATGCTAAAACCAACAACTTCTTAGGAGCTCTATGTTACGTAAACTGGAGGTCTCAGTTCAGTTCCTAGTGGCTCAGTATACGTCAAAAACCATCATTATCTAGCTGGCCAAGTTTGCACAGCCACCAAGCAATGAATGAGATGTGAACTGAATTCTCCTCTCCCACTAGGGGTCAGGGTTGAGGCATGTTTCCAGAAGGATGACCCAGGGCACTTACGCAGCAGCTAGCCCCCTGTAATGCAGTGGTTCCCAACCTTTTCTCTGCTGTGGCACACCTTGATACCTTCAAATTTTTCAAGGCACACCAACATTAAAAAAACTCATGAATATTCATGAACCATGGCACAGTGTTTCAGAAATGCTCCTATGTGGGGTAGTAGGAGTAGCAGAGCAGGGGTGCCAAAACATGGGAGGTCACATGCGGTGGCAGGAGTGAGTGTGGGGAGCAGAGCAGGGCAGGGGTGGAAAAGAGGACAAGGGGAACCGTGTGGGGAACAGCACAAGGGTGGCAAGAGAGGAGAGAGGAAGGGAGGGGAATGGGAAGTTAGGGGAGGGGAGCATGGCGCAGCACCCACTTCCCCCTTCTCCATAGTGGCTCCCTGCCACCCAGGGCAAATCCTGACCCCACTGCTGCTCCCTCCCACCCCAGTGGGTCCCATCCTCAGCTCCTCCAAGCCTCTTCTGCCTGTGATGGACCCTCCAGCACCCAGCTACATCTTCCCTCCCCCACAGCCACCCACCCCCCAGCTACACACACCCCCAATCAACCAGCCACCCCCCCTCTGCTACACACACACACACACACCTGCCCCACAAACCCCTCAGCAGTGCTCCGCCCCCTCCCCCCAAAGCCCTTACCTGGGCTGTTTGCAGGCTGGCTGGCTGACACAAGCTGCTCTGCCCTGCAGGGGGAGATTCGCACTCTCCCAGCCTCCCCCAACTCTCTGCTGGCTGGGCTGAAGGTGGAGCCACCTGAACAGTGTGTTTGGGCTGCTCCTGCTGTTTTTAGGGGGACCCCTGAAAGTCCCTGTTCTAGTACCTTCCTCTATGTTTAGGGGGCCAGAATGCTTCCTGCCTAAAAATAGGGGGCCCTGGAACTGTGTTCTGGTGCCATCCCCCTTACTTTAACCCCTACCTTTTTCCAGCCCTGCACAGTCCACATGGCTGGGCTGAGCAGGGAGACAACTTTAGCTCCAGTTGTCGAGCATGCTCATGGCACACTCTGGGTGTTCCCACAGCAGAGGTGTTGCTGGTGCTAGGCATGCCGTGGCATGTGCCCCGATCCCCAGCGCTGGTGCCCCAGATCTCTGGCCCAATCGGGCCGGAGATCTGGGGCCCAGCCGCCTGCAGCCGCAGCAGCCCCATCCCCATCCCCATCCCCAGCTAGGGATCCAGGGCCTGGCTGCCGGCGGCTGCACCGGCCCCGGCCCCAGCCGGGGATCCAGAGCCTGGCCGCCCGCGGCAGTGGCAGCCCTGTCCCCAGCTGGGGATGCAGGGCCTAGCCGCCTCCAGCAGCGTGGTAGCGCCTGTCCCTGTCCCTGTCCCGGGGGTGGGGCCTGCAGGCTGGGGGCAGGGCCTGCGGGCCAGGGCCGGGGCCTGGGCCCCGGGTCCCTCCCCCAGGCAGCGATGCCCCTGTCCCACGGCACACAAGTGTGCTCTGGCACACTGGTTGGGAACCACTGCTGTAATGTACCTTTTGTATTTTACCCACAAAGGGATTACTAAGTAGGATTTTCAAAAGATTCTGGGAATTAGGCACCCAACACCACTGACTTTTAATGGAAAGTGTGCACCTAATCCAATGTTTCTAATTCTTGTAAAGTATCTGCTTGAAGTAAACTGACAAGATAGCTATTTAAAAACTGATCCACCTTGATAATTGTCTGCTGTTCAACCATATGCTAGCCCTGAAAATGATTACTACCACAACTGAAAATACAGCATCACATGGTGTGACTGACAGTCTTATAATTAGTGACTAAGGTAAAAAAAAATATATATATATATATTTTTTTCCCCAGTGATGGCAACAATTTGTTTGGAGGGGCTAGGGAAAAATCACATGGATGGTGTCTTGAAAGTAACAACCTAGATAAAAGAAAACTAGCAATACATATCTAACACTATGTTTAAAAGGATAATCAAAAGGGCAGGTGAGGTAAATGAAAGTGGGAGCAAAAGGAGAAAATAAACAGCTATAATATAAAGCAAAACAAACAAGAAGTGATATGGCACTTTTAAAGACTAACATTTATTTATCACGTGAGCTTTTGTGGGAGAAAATCCCACTTCATCAGATGCTTTGAAGATGGGGAGCTTACTGAATGCAAGAAAAATAAATGCAGGAAAGTGTAAGTCAGAGGACCAGGTCAGACTAATACAGCAAATCAAAGCAGTTGTTCAGAGTCAAACACTGAGAAATAGCAGAGAGAGGAAGGTATGGTCAAATCACCTGTTGTGATGAGAAAAAAAATCCATAGGCACTATTTGGCTCTCAGGCAAAGGTATCAAATCTGCATACAAATTCCAGTTCTGCAGTTTCTCTTTGAAGCTGCAATATTTTTATCCATTTATCTCAGCATAGCTATTAAAAAATCATCAAGGGAGTATGCAGGGAGATTGAAGTATTCTTCCACTGGTTTTTGAATGCTGTAATTTCTGATGTCAGACTTGTGTCCATTTATTCCTTTGCACAGAGACCGTCCTGTTTGTCCACATATAAGGTGGGGGGGGGCGCATTTCTGGCACATGATGGCTTAAATCATATTTGTGGACAAGCAGGTGAATGAGCCCTTGATGGAGTAACTGGCTTGATTAGGTCCTGTGATGGCGTCTTTTGTGCAGCTATGTTGTTAAAGTTGTCAGTGTGGTTTGTTGCAGGGATATGGACCTGCTCTAACGTTTCTATTGTTCAGGCTGTAGTTGCTGGTGAGTATCTGCTTAAGGTTGGGGGGCTGTCTGTAAGTGAGGAGAGGTCTGTCTCCCAAGGCTTGAGAGAGTGAGGGATCATCTTTTAGAACAGGCTGTAGATCCTTGATGATGTGCTGTAGAGGTCTGACTTGGGGGTTGTAGGTGGTGATTACTGGTGGTGTTTTCTCTTTTTTTTTTTTCCCCCTCATTACAATAGGTGATTTGACCTCACCTTCCTCTATATGCTGTTTCCCAGTGTTGGAATCTTAACAACTGTTTTGATTTGCTGTCAAAGTCTGACCCGATCCTATGACTTACACTTCCTTGCATTTATTTTCTTCCCGTTCTGTAAGTTCCTCATCTTCAAAGCATCTGATGAAGTGGGATTTTCTCCCATGAAAGCTCACTCAATAAATTTCTTAGTCTTCAAGCCACAGGATTCCTTGTTTGTTTTCCTGAACTAGACCAACACAGCCACCCATTGTCAACATAAAGCAAATACATTTTAATTACCACCAGTAAAAATGAACTAAATATATATCAGATAGGTACAGTCGCCATCACCTGCTCAAGAGCCAGGAACTCTTTGGTTGTGATTCTAAATCTGACACATTCCTTCTGCACACCTAGAAAACTGTTACAAAGGCATGGTAAGGATAAGATCATATTCTCTTATATTAGGCTGAGATACATTTCCTTATCTATATTACTATTAATGCTTTTGTTTATTGAATCTGAAGAAACTGTAAGTCTCCATTATTTATGCTGCTTGTTTCACTGTTTGGATTTTTCACAACTTTGAGAAAGTAGGCTAGTGAGCTTCACTTTTCTTTATAGCCAGTTTCGAGTTAGCTGTTCCTATCTAGTCACAAGCATTAGCACATTATGACTTTGGTTGGGTTGAAGACACTTCATAGTAATGTATCCTTTCCTTTGGTTTCAATCCCCACCAAGTTCCCCCTCATTAGACCTGTAGCAACAGGGAAGCAAGCTGCATTCTACTTTGCCTCATGCATCACTAACAAAATCTATCAGCTAAGCTCCAACTGCAAAATCTTTATAATGTAAGAGGCAGATGACACAGCTTGATTTTTTTCCATATCTTTCATCTCAATTTTCAGTGATTCCAGCTGGGGGGGGGGAGGGAGGAAATCATTTTGACTTGTAATTGAAGCAATCTGATCTGAAAATCATTGAGAGAGACAATAAATATGGAATTCCAGAGTGCTGCTTTTACAGTCACTTTCTGACTATAACTGTATATTTACACTTTGATTTTGGAACACTAATCAGTATTTGGCATGTGTTAACTATTAACTGTTCCTTGAAACCATCCATGATTGATCAATTATACAACTAATGTTTTTCAGAGCTCAGTTTGAGAGATGAATTATTCCAGGTCTTTTAGATTTCTTAACCTGTAGCACTGGGATGCTATGATTTGGTTTTATTGCAATTTTCTTCAAAGGTCAGAACTCCTGTTGTACTCAACTGTCAAAAGTAACACACAGCAGTACATCTTTGCAATCCTCTAGATGACAACGACCTTTTGCAGTAAAAAGCCTGTGCAGTACAGGTGCTTTCTTTCTGAAGAAAGAGATTATTCACTGATTTTGGGATTAAAAAAGAAATTAGAATGATCATAACATTGTCCTAATAGTTACTACTTTGTGTTCATTGGGGAAAAAATGTGCTAGCCAGTTAAACTCGCTACAGGACCCCAATTAATTCTTCTAATTACAAATTCCAAAGACTGTATTAGCCTGGTTCTGCGATTCCCAACCTGTGGTCTGAAGACCCTTGGTCGTTCGTGAGGGCTCTGCAGGAACAGGTCTGGAAAAGTGCAGCAGAAGCCAGGTGTGCAAGGCTGCAGAAGACAGGGGTGCCGGGTGGGGAGTGCAGGGCTGTAGGAAGTTGGGGGAGCAGTAACAGGATTGTGTTCAGGGAGAACAGGGAGATGGGGGGTAGGGCTTAAAACGTCATGAACAGGGAGTGCAGAGCTGCAGCAGACAGGGCCACAGTAAGGGGCTTGGGGCCAGGAAGTGCAGGGCTGCAGGGGGACAGGAGCACAGTAAGGAACCCAGGGCTCAGGAGTGCAGGGCCACAGGGGGACAGGGGCATACTAAGGGGCTCGGTGTGGTAAGGGGCTCGTGGCCAGGGAGTGCAGGGTCACAGGGGACAAAGGCACAGTAAGGGGGTTCAGGGTACCGTAAGGAGCTCGGGGCCAGGGAGTGAAGGGTGGTGGTCCACAGAAGCTTTTGACGATGACACAGTGGTCCACAAAGAAAAAGGCTGGGAACCACTGGTCTAGTTTGGCAAAACATACAAGGCATTTAGTGGCACTTTTAAAGACTAACACATTTATTTATCGCATGAGCTTCAAGTGCCTGACGAAGTGGGATTTACTCCCACAAACGCTCATGCGATAAATAAAAGTGTTAGTCTTCAAAAGTGCTACTAGGCTCCTTATTTCTTTTTCTTCTAATTAGTAATACAAACAACAGAGTAGGTCTTATTCCATTCTGAGAGTCAAAACAGCAGCAAACAAGATACGTTGTGCACATGATTCCAATACCACAAAACAGTGAACCAGATTCATCTCTGGCGTGACTCCTGAATCTGCCAACAGCTTCAGTGCCTCTTGCTGCAGCTCAGAGCTTTCTCAAACAGCAGCACAGTTAAAATGACACCAGTCTGGACAGTTTTACTCTTGTTCAACAGTATATTTATAGTGGGAAGAGGTTGGAAGGATTAAAGTAATGTGCACAATCAGTTATGAAACTGGGTATGGATACGCACTCAACTGTCAAGAGGGTGAGAGAGGAGAGAAATGTCACCACCCCCAGTCAGAACAGACTGAAAAATAAGCAGATTTCAATTTACTTGACTTTGATAAAAAAGTTGACACAGAAGACAGAACCCTGGGCCCTGAGTAGAGTTCCAGGAACAGCACCTAGTAGGTCTTCCACCCCTTCCTCCAAGCGCTAGGAAAGGGAAGGTCCTAGATTTGAGAAAGTCATCATCTCTGGTCCTTGATGTCAAATTCTCCCTCCCATCTTTCACATGACCTCTGGCTCACCAATGTCCAAATAAGTAAATAAAATAAAATTAAAAAATTTAACCCCCATTCATACCCATCTCATCTCTGTCCTGGAAAATGCACCTCGTGCTCTGTAAGAACACATCCAGGATCCTGTAGCCAATATATACATCTGAATGTGTAGTAATTTGACAGTGCACCCCTGCAGAATGTCATTGCTCTCACCACTCATCCATACCCCAAATGTACATGAAATGTAAAACTGAAACGTATTTTGACAATCAAAATGCTGCGTCATGACTTAAATGGCAAAGAAGAAACCAGCCAATACTCTTTCCACTCTGCTTTTAAATATATTTTTATCTTCTCCCCTCTCCATTTCCTTCCTTGTGTCTTTTCTATTGAAAATAAACACAATTATCTTTTTAACAAGTCAGTGGCATATCCCCTTCCTGTTCTTGTACATTCATTTTTGTCTTCTAGCTCCATTTTTGGACAGAACAAAAAATGAGTTCAAGCATTTTTTCAGTATTAAGTACTCTGCTATTCAAAAGTCTCCTTCGGCTTGAGACTATTATTTAGGAAGTCTGACCCCTTCAGAAACCCTAACTTGACCATCCTGCATTAATTACGAATGCATTCTAAGTGCTCAGGTCTGAATATGTTCAGGCTGCTAAATATGAATCCTTTATTAAAAATTAAACACAGATAAATGTGTTTTTTTTCTAAAAACGGCCGATGCTAGCTTTGCACGTGTGCATCATGTTGTCCTAGTGCACTCTGGCACTGGAAGCCCACAAGGTATCAAAACATACACTAATCCTTAACTCCAAGCGCATGAGAGAGCAAGATACTGGTACGTTCTGATACCCTGCTGGCTCACAGCAGTGCAGCAGGCAGGTGGAGTGAAAGGATGGCTCAGTTGAGCCTTGGATCATAAAGAAATCTGGCACCTCTGGGTGTGTTGTGTCTGGGTGCCTGGCAGAGAAGTTGGAATTTTACCAGTACTGCAGCCTTTGTTTTGAGGGCAGCAGTCTCAAAACCAAAAGAAGAGCTTAAAAAACAGAACAAAAAAAAGTATATTTTTGAAAGGGAGGCCGCATCAAGGGCTTGTCAACCTTGATATTATCCCATTATCCTTTCATTTCCCTCTCTGCTCAATTCAAGGCCGGTAAGTACATGCTGAATGCCTACAGCTTTACTAAGGAACAAGCCCAGGAAATGAATACTCAGCATCGCTAAATATGTGTGTTTTATTTATTGGGGTTTTTGATGTATTAAGGAGTGTTCCAAGTCTGTTATCAGTCATGGCAAAAGACACAACAAATAAAATCTATTAAAACATTGATTCTATAGCTCCTGGTTAACTAGGTCACAGATTACACTGCAATGTTTGCAAGGCAGCCAGGCTTTATGTACAAACCATAGGCATTAAGCCAAATTCTATCCTCAGTTTTACATCTGTGTAACCCTGCTGATAATTACTAAGACTGCATGGGTCTAAAACTGAGGCTAGAATTTGGTCCGCTGCTTCCAGATTAGAAAGTCTGGAACCACTGCTTCCCTAAACTAGACGCCGAAGTGATTTACAGATGCGGAGGACCTGGAAATCTGTGGAAAAGAAAAACTTAAGTCACATCGATTCTATCCTCATAGGCTAGTGCAAGTCTGATCGTTTTCTAGTGCTCTATCCACATCCTATTTTAAATATCGGATTCATAAGTGGCTTTCCTTATTTCCCCGAGGAGTCTATTCTACCGTGTTGATACTCCCTAAGGTTCAGAAGTTTTTCCAAAGAGCCAATCTGAAATTTCCCTTTCCCTAAACCGCTCCTAGTCGCAACCTCTTAAGCGACCTTACTGCATGTCCTCTCCTGAGTGTGTAGAAATGCAGCGCCATGTGCCTTCTGTCACATTACAAGTATGAAAAAAGCAAAAAGCAAGGAGTCTCGCGGCACTTAAAGACTAACAGATTTATCTGTCACATGCGCTTTCGTGGGAGAATGACGAAACAGGATATTCTCCCACGAAAGCTCACGCCACAAATAAATCTGCTAGTCTTTAAGTGCCATGAGACTCCTTGCTTTACTAGACTAACAGGGCTGCCCCTTTGGAACTTGATTGTAAGTATGCATGCCTCAGAAGACAGGGTTTAAAACAAAAAAAACAGGCTTCAAGGGGGCACCACGATCAGGCACTAAGCTTGGAGACAGGAAGAGAGGTACAGAGGGGGCAAGGATCAAGAAGGAAAAGCCAGAAGCCGGGATGCACAGGGAGCCCAGGGACCGGGACGCCCGGGGCTGTGATACCACGGCAGAGACAGGACCGCCCGCAGCGGGCCGGCGGAGCGAGCGAGGAGAGGCTGGGCAGGGGTGAAGGAGGGGGACTAGGCCTAGCTGGGGACACGCAGCCGAGCGGGTGGGTGAAGCGGGGCAGCCCGGCGTTACCTCTTTGATCTTCAGCCTGCGGGCGCGGGTCTCCGGCTCCTCGCCGCCCCGCCTGCCCAGCACCGGGTGGCGCCGGCTCCTGCGGAAAGCCTCGTAGTCGAAGCGGAAGGGGGCTCGTGTCTGGCGGGGGGCGGCCTCCGTCGCCCCCTCGCCGGGCTGCACCTGCTGCTGCTGGCCGGGGGCGGCCGTGCGGAGCCGGTCCCGCGGGCGGCGGGGGGCGGCGGGGCTGGCGTGGCGGGGCTCGGCGGCGGCCGGGGGGCTGCGGGGCAGCTCGGGCTCGGCGGCGGC
>ML681963.1:47582639-47833578 GCA_007922195.1 Podocnemis expansa
GAGGGCCCCGAAGCAGAGGGTGAGCAGGCCGGAGAGGAAGAGCAGGAAGAGGAACTTCTGCGGCAGCCGCAGCCCCAGCGCCCCCGGCCAGCCCGGCACCTTCCGCAGCAGCAGCATGGGCGCGGGGGGCGGCCCGGGCTCCGGCTCCCGGGGCGGAGGGGCGCCGGGCAGGGCCAGCAGAGGCGCGCCGGGGGGCTCCGGCAGAGTCGGCGGCGGGCAGCGGCCGCACAGCACCCGGCACTCGGCCCGCCGCTGCCCGCGCGGCACGTGGCTCAGCCCTCCCGCCGCCGCCGCCGCCAGGCTCCCGGGCCGCGGGCGCTGCGACGCTGGCCTCGGCGTCTGCGGGGCGCGGAGCGGCTAGGCGGGAGTCCGGCCGGGCGCGGGCTGCAGCATTTCGGCCGGGCGGGGACCGCGGACGCCGCCTGCACCGGGCTCTTCAGCTGCCCGCTGCCATCCGCCACTCCAGCTCGCCGCCCGGGCTGGCCATGGGCGCTGCTCTCCGGCCGCTCGCACGTCCCCGCCTGCCAGGCGGCTGCACGGCGCAGACGGAGCCGAGGCGAAAGCCAGGAGCAGGAAAGAGCGAGCGGGGAGGGGCCGGGGCTGCTCCCCTCCGGCTCTCTCAAGCGGCCTCCCCAGGAAACGCCTTTTTAGCCAGCGGGCCCCGGGCTGCAGTCTGTCCTCCCATCAAGTTTCCTCGTGGCGCTTTCTAAACCGATCCCAGTGAATTGCGCCTCGCGAGTAAATCGCAGCCGCACTTTTCTTCCCGCTCCTCGCTCCTCTTCTGCCCTGCAGAAAAGAGAGGGGCAACTTTCAGGCCGTGCAACGCATGGCTTCCCTCCTCCCGCCCGCCGCTTCCCACCGCCGGGAAAGGCACCGCAGCCGCCACAAGTGCTGCGCGGCCAGTCCAAGGCGCCCGACAGCCCGATCCCGCCTAAAAGGCCTCCGACGTCGCAATATCGCCTCTGCGCTCCCTGCTGCCTGTGCAGAGCAGGCGGAGGTTTGCGCCCTTTGCTGCTCCCGATGCGCCCAGGTGCCCGCTACCCGAGGAGGACAAAGGTTTGCTGGTTGCAGCATCCTCCAGCGGAGCCGGCCCCGCTGCTCTGGCCACAAAAAACTACGGGGGAAATGCCTGGGTGCAATTGCATTTCATTGCTCCACTGCACCTCACCCTCAATGCCTCCCGCCAGGCTACAGCCCGCCTCACCCCTGCACACGCCGGCTGCAGCTGCCGGCGCCTCCGCTCCGCTCCGCTCTCACTGCGACAGCTCCCCGCTCGCCCCGCCCCCGCACACGCCCCTCCTCAGGCCACGCCCCCTTGCCTCTACGGTCGCCGCGCCGGCCCCGAACCCAACCGTCACTGGAGGAGCAGAAAGAGGCGGCGAGAGCCAATCGCGGTCAAGCGTTCCACTCACGGCAAAGACTAGCTCAGCCCCTTTCCCATCCACCCGATTCTCATTGGTTCTTTGGTTGAGTCTAACCTCGCTGTTGGCTGCTCTCCGCGTCAGGCAGGGTGGGTAGCCCCGCCCAGTTGTTTACCAAAGAGCGGGCTGGAGCTGGGAGAGAGGCTGTTGGCCGAGAAGGCATGCTATTGGCTCTTAAAGTGTTCCAGCTCCATTGTGATTGGCTGAGATGACTCGACTACTCAAATGAAGTTCGCTTCAGTGGCGCTGAGGCAATTCAAAGAGTGCGAAGATTAAAGACAGGGGTTTTCAAACTTAGGGTCCAGACCTAGGACTGGGTTGTGGTGCCCCTTGCTGCTGCTGCAAGACTGGAATGCTTTGCTTAAAGATGGAATTATTGAGTCATGGGCTTAAATCATTTTTTTAACTGGGTCTGGAGAAAAAATGTTTGAAAACTACTGATCTGAGATCAGTGAAACAAACAAGGAAGCCTGTGGCACTTTTAAAGACTAACTGATTTATTTATTGCAACAGCTTTGGTGGGAGAAACTCCCACTCCATCAAGTTCCAAAGGGGCAGCCCTGTTAATCTAGTAAAGAAAAAAAAAGCAAAGCCTCTGGTGGTACTTAAAGACTAAGAGATTTATTTATCGCATGAGCTTTTGTGGCAGAAAATCCCACTTCGTCAGATGCTTTGAAGAGGGGGAATTTACAAAACTGGATGAGAATAAATGCAGGGGAGTGTAAGACATGGGAGCAGGTCATACTGCGACAGCAAATCAGAACATTTGTAAGGATTCAAACTCCAGGAAACAGCACACAGAGGGAAGGTGAAGTCAAATTACCTGTTATAATGTGAAAAGAATCCATGGTCACGATTCAGCCCTGCTTTCACACAATCTAATCTGCATCTTATTTGAATTTTGGCTCTTTCTCTTTGAAGCCTTGATGTCCCATTAATTTTCTTGAGGACCATCGCTAACAAATCATCAATGGAGTGATTAGGAAGATGGAAGTACTCAGCAACTTTTTCTTTTTTTTTTTTTTTTTTTGGTGATGTGATTTCTGATGTCAGTGTTGTGTGCATTTATTCTTCTGCGTAGGGACTGTCATGTTTGTCCACCATGTATAAGGCATGGGGGCATTTCCGGCACATGGTGGCATAAAGCATGTTAGTGGATGAGCAGGTGAATGCTTTGAACAAGTCACTGATTTGAGACAGCTCAGGGCTGCAGGGGGTACCTTTACCCCAGTGATCATGCTATGTTCTGTCCTGCCTCCACCACCTTGGCACTATCCACCATGCAACTTACCAGCTCCCCTTAATTGCTTCCAAATGTGGAACACGTGACTCATGCCAATGGCTGGGAAGCTCCCAGTGTGTGTGATGCTCTATCCGACCCACAGCAATTCCCAGCATGTAGCATTCCATCCCACCTTAAAGGCCCTGAGGAGCTGGTGGTACTTTCCAAGATGTAATACTCCACTACACCCAAAGGCACGGTAGCTCTCAGAAATCAGTGCTATCCACCTCACCCCAAGTGGAATCTCCTATCACGCAACACTACCATCATGGGGATGGTCTGTCCACAGATCCATACTGTCCTGAGTGTTCCTTATGAGAAAACAAGGCATCCTGCAGCACTTTTAAAGGCTAACAGATTTTAAGGACTAACAGATGCACATGAGCTTTCGTGGGAGAAATTCCCACTTTATCAGACACCTTGAAAATGGGGGAACCCACAGAATGGGAGGCAAACAAAAGCAGGGAAGTGTAAATTATAGGATCAGGTCACACTGTAACAGCACATCAAAGCAGTTGTTAAGATTCAAACACTGGGGAACAGCATATAGAGGGAGATGAGGTCAAATCACCTGTTGTAATTTAAAAAAAAATCCATACTCCTTGCATATGAATTCCAATTCCACAGTCTCCCTTTGAAGCCTTGATGTGTCATTCATTTGTTTGAGCACAGCTATTAGCAAATCATCAATGGAGTGATCAGAAAGATTGAAGTGCTCACCTACTGGTTTTTAACTGTTGTGATTTCCAATGTTAATTTTGTGTCCATTTATTCTCTTGCACAGAGACTGTTCTGTTTGTCCAATATATACAGTGGGGAGGGGGCATTTTTGGCACATGATGGCATAAATCACATTGGTGGATGATCAGGTAAATGAGCCTTTGATGGAGTAGCTGGTTTCATTAGGTCACGTAGTAGTGTCTTTTGTGCAGATATGTGGGCAAAGTTGGCAGTGTGGTTTGTTGCAGGGATATGTGCCTACTTTAATGGTTCCGTTGTTAGGTCTGTAGTTGCTGGTGAGTATCTGCTTAAGGTTGGAGGGCTGTCTATAATCAAGGAGAGGTCTGCCTCCCAAGGCTTGAGAGAATGAGGGATCATCTTTTAGAATGGGCCTTGATGATGTACTGTCAAGGTCTGACCTGCGGATTGCAGAAAGCATTTTTTCAACATGTAACACTTCCTCTCAGTCTGGTCTCTCTCTCACCTTAAGCTCCCAGCATTCATCACTCCATCCAGCTCTGAGTCTTTTATGGGATCCATGTCCCAAGCATACAGTGTCTCCCCCTTCTCAAAGTGGCCCCAGCAGACAGTGGCAGCTCCTAAGATGCAACATTCTAGTCAAAGTATCTACAGAAATGAGAAATCCCAGCAATGCTCTATCTTAAGTGATTCATGTGTCTGTCCAGGGCAGGCCTGAGGTCTTCTGGTGCCCTAGGCGCGTATAGCTTTGGTGCCCCCCCCCCCCCACCCAGTGGGACTCCCGCCCATTCCGGTGTCGAGGGTGGGAGAGCACCACAGGCCAGCCCAGGGTTCCCGCCCCTTCCAGTCTGGAGGCTGGGCTCTGCTCTCCTGCCCCACCTCACCCTAGGGCAGAGCACTGGCCCCCTCTACCCCTGAGCTGGCTGTTCCCTGCCCTGGGGGCAGGGCAAGCTGGCCTGGCAGAGAGGCCGGATGAGTGCTCCTGGCTTCCCCCCCTTCCCCGCTGCCTTCAGCTCTACACCAAAAGCAGTGGGGAAGGGGCGAGGGACAGTGCAGCCATGGGGGCCAGCAGTGTGGGTCCCGTGCTACCCTGCTCACGCAGGACAGTGCAGGGCCCACGGAACCACAGGGCCAGGGGTGATCACCCCACACCCCCGCCCCCCCCCAAGGACAGCCCTGGAGAAGCGCCCTTGGTGCCCCCCATTTCTTGGCACCCTAGGTCACCACCTCGGTCACCTCTATGGGAGGACCAGCCCTGTCTCTGTCCCACTCCAACTGGTGATGGAAAGATGGAAGAAAGCCCCTGTATGGATCATCTACTGCCTTCTCCATGACAACAGCTGGTTCCTTAACTCCACAATCTATTATGGACTGACCTGCCCCCAAAGAGAATAGAAAAGGACTGGCTCACCATGCATTGTTTAATCGTGACCAAAGTTGCCTGCAGAGATGGAATGGAGAGGGAGCATTGCAGCTTTGGCCTCCTCATTTTCATCTTTTAAAAACAGAAAAAAACTAAGTTCCAAAGGGGTAGCCATTGTTAGTCTGTATACAGCAAAAACAGAAGTCCTTTGGTGCCTCGAAGACTAACGAATTTCTTCGGGAATAAGCTGTCATGGGCTGCAACCCACTTTATCAAATGCATCTGATGAAGCGGGTTGCAGCCCACGACAGCTTATGCCCAAAGAAATTTGCTAATCTTCAAGGTGCCACAGGACTTTCATTGTTTTTAGGGGAAAAAACTACACAATCTGAGCTCTTTTACATTTCTAGACATTGCTAAATACTTTGTAATGTGGATATTCCCACAATGGATCACAACAGTGCTCCATCTAATCTATGACTATAGAGAGACAGTAGTAGATGGGCCACAGAAATACACACAAAACTCTGCCTTCAAATGTTATGGAATAAACTGCCTCTAGAGAAAGTTTCTTCCTAAACTCCATCGGGTAGAGATTGACTCATATCCTGAAGCACTGGGGTTTATATCCCTTCCAAACTTTTGAAGATTTGTTTTTTGTTTTGTTTTGATTCTTTTAAAACCCTTTTTATCTTCAAAGGACCAGGCAAACATTAACACATTTGCTTGGCACCTTGCTGAGATAGTTAAATATGACTTTGGTTGCTGAAGATTGTGTTAAACCTTATAGAAACTGGTTGGTGGAACCCTCACTCTTCATTCAGGACAAATTAAGAAATAATCAGGCTCCTTCACAGCCTCTCTCACTGAAACAACAGAAGCCGCTGTGCAAAACACAGGCCTGGAAGAAAAGTCAGCAACTAAGCAAAGAAATACCATGGTAGGGGATAGAGAAGGCATCAGAGGAGGCACCCAGTACAGCTACAGAGGGACTGAAAGTGAGGATCTGAGGAAAAAAGAGAGAGTGCATGCTTTTGGGTTAATGCTGGCTGGAATGGATTTGGAACTGTGGCCAAAGAAACTTGATGCCTACTGTGTTCAGGGAAACAGGATTTTGCATACATTCTCAGTAAACAAGACAGCATTATTTAAATACCCGACTTCATGAGCAGTTTCTCCCCTCTAACAGAAACAGCCTGCAAGGCCCTGAAATCAGCTAGCCATTTGTGTCAAGAATAATAACATTATTATCCCTGTGTAGGTGGGGAAAATGAAGCAGAGAGGTTAAATGGGGCTCATAGACTCTAAGGTCAGAAGGGACCAAGATGATCATCTAGTTTGACCTCCTGCCTAATACAGGTCACTGAACTTCCCCCACCTCCTCTTGTAATAAACCTCTGACCTATGACTGAATTATCAAAGTCCTTAAATCATGGTTTAAAGCCTTCAAGATGCAGAGACTCCACCAGCAACTGAGCTGTGCTCCGTTCTACAGATTAAGGTGAAAAACCCCTACAGCGTTTGCCAATCTGCCTTGGGGGAAAACTCATTCCCAAACCCAAATACTGTGAGCCATTAGACTCTGAGCATGTGGACGAGACTCGCTAGCATGACACCCAAGGAAGACTGTCTGTAATAGTTCAGAACCCACCCATCAAACACCTCAACTCAGGGCTTTAAAAGATCCACCACCAGTAGTCAAAGATCAGCTTCAGGTACCCCTGAAATTAGAACTCAGGAAACTCTAACAAACACCTCTGTGCACAAGCCACTGATCATTTTGCTTTATCCTTCACTACACCCACCTCTCTGTGATTGCAATGCTCCTCCTAACCTGTATTTCACCTAGCTCTAAAACAAAAGCCATGTTTTAGACCAGTGGTGTCCACTCTCCAGCCCTCAGTGATGACTGTGCCTTTAGTTATGAATTAAAAATGGGTTCCCTAGGGCATCATCTCCCTAACTGTCTCACGCTGTTTCCCCTGAAGCTTCAGGAACAGCAGTGGTGTAAGCCAAGAGCATTCTGTGAAGCAGCTGCTGTCTCTTCTATGGTACATCTGGCTTCTGGCACCCCTATTGCTTGCTTTTTCATCAGGTTCTGGGAACCCCCAAGACAGGATAGGAATTCAAACAGACTCTGCCAGAGCCTAGGGGAGTCCTTGCTTGCCCACCCAGGATAACCCAGGAGAGGGCAAAAAAGAAGCTGAGAAACAGCAACTACATCCAACTCTTTCATTTTGTGCTCCAGACCAGTCTGTGGGCTGCTTTAATTTGCATTCTTTGACAGTAATTCCCTATGGACCAGGGGAATAACGAGAGCCCTGAGGTATTCCAGCTGTATTTCCTCCCAGTGTAACCTTTGGGTGGGCTAGAATTCATTCACTTGCCCCTCTCCAGTGCCTAACAGAGACTAACCCCTGGAGAAAGCAGCTGGAGAGCCAGGATCCAGCCTGTTCAGACCTCATGGTGAAGACTGCTTAGAGTTCCCATCTCATAATAAAATACTACTTAGGATAAACATCACAATGAACTTTATTAACTAACTTAACAAACCTTATCCTAACAAACCAAAATGAATTTAAAGAAAACAGTAAGAACCAAAGAATCCCAAAGTTCAGGTGGAGTCACCATTATCTCAATTGCAGTTTCTGTTCAAGTTCTTGGGGCTTGAGTGGAAAGAAAGTCGCAATCCTCTTCTCTAGCTGCAGGAATCGTCAGGCAAATTCCGTGCAGTCCCTTCTTTGTCCTCTGCAACCAACACCACACAGTCTGCTTACTGGTTATCCAGCTCTCAGTCCCACAAGAGAAAACTCCCCTGCAGAATACTGCACAGCTGGGAGAAAATATCTTGCAGTCCACTCCTGGCTCAGCTCCTCTCACTCAGTCACTGAGCATATGGACGCTGCAGCTCTCTGTGCTTACTCCTCTCCTAGCTGCTCCTCTCAGGCTTCTCCCAGGCATCTGACTCCAGCAACAACAATAGAAACTTGTGGAGCATGCTCAAAATGCTGCCACTCGCTATATCCAGAAACTGTGGGTTACTTACCAGTAACCGTCCTTCTTTGAGACGGGCTGCTCACATCATTCAGCTATAGATGTCTACGTGCCACAGTGTACGGTAGCTCGGAAAGTCTTCAGCCTTAGTCTGTCAGGTCAGGGCATGCAGCCAACGCCCCCTCTACACCGCGACCATGGCTATATAGGTGACTGTGACCCTGACCCTCCCAGTCCCGTATACCTTCGCCAACTCCATTAGCAGGGAGAGTGGGAGGGACCTGAATGTATGTGAGCAGCCCGTCTCGAAGAAGGACAGTTACTGGTAAGTAACCCACCATTCTCCTTCGAGCGCTGCTCACATCATTCAGTTATAGGTGACTACTAGCTGTACCCTTGGATGATGGGAGGAGTTACAGTCTACCCACACTGAGTACAGCTCTGCCCAGAGTGGCATCATCTCTAGCCTGTTGGGCAATAATATAGTGTGTTGTGAAGGTATGAACCGATGACCATGTAGCAGCCCTGCAGATCTCTTGGATTGGAACCTTAGCAAGAAGGCCATAGAAGACACTTGGGCCCTCGTAGAGTGGGCTCTGACAGTTCCCGGAAGGGGCGTGTTCAACCTCCGGTAGCAGTCTTTAATGCAGTTCACAGTCCAATTCTAAATACACTGTGAGGATACCAGTAAACCTGTCTTACGTTTGGCAATCACCACAAACAGTTGGGGAGCTTTGTGGAATGGCCAGGTACGCTTGATGTAAGTTAGGAGAGCTCTCCTCACATCCAGTGTATGCCACTTCCTCTGGTTCTGCGTAACCTGGGGGTCTGGGTAAAAAACTGGCAAGCAAAATTCCTGGTTAAGGTGGAAGGAGGTGACCACCTTAGGGAGGAAGGATGGGTGGTGACGCATAATCACCTTATCTCGGTAGAACCTTGTGTATGAGGTTCCAAGGAGAGGGCTTTCAGCTCCAAAACCCTTCTGGCAGAAGTGATTGCTACTAAGAAGGCCACCTTCCAGGAGAGGACCAGCAGGGTGGCTGAGTCCAAAGGTTCATAGGGTGGCTCTGCCATTGCCCGGAGAACGACATTCAGCTCCTACGGCGGGGTGTACTTACAGAGTTGGGGAAAAAGTCTTTCCACCCCTTTTAGAAATCTCACAGAAGTGGGTTGGGAGAAGACCGATTGCCCATCCACCGTCTTGTGGAGGGCTGAGATAGCCACTAATTAGACTCTCAGTGAAGAGGGAGAGAGGCCTTTTTCTCTGAGGTCTAGGACATAGTTGAGGAGCAATCATATCAGAGCTGATATGGGATCTATACCCTTGTCCCTGGCCCAAATGAAGAATCGCTTCCACTTGGCTGTGTACCTGGACCTGGTGGATGGTCTTCTGCTACCAACCAGGACCTTCTTAACCCTGTCTGAGCAGACTCTCTCCTGCTCGCTGAGCCAGAGAGCATCCAGGCTGTCAGGTGTAGGTGGCCTGGGTCTGGGTGCCTGAGGCTCCCCGAGTCCTGAGTTAGAAGGTACACCCACTGTGGGAGGCGGAGTGGGGTTTCTATGTACACGTCCTGCAGGAGCAGGAACCAGTGCTTTCTGGGCCAGTCTGGAGCTATCAGTATTATCTTCACTCCGTCCCTGACAATCGTCAAGAGGACCCTCTGTATCAGCGGAACCGGTGGGAAGGCATACATCAGGGGCCCCGACCAGTCAATGAGGAGGGCATCGGTAAGAGACCCTTCTTCCCAGTCCCTGAGGGAACAGAACTGGGGGCACTTGCGATTCTGCCGTGTCACGAATAAATCTATCTGCGGGGAGCCCCATTTGTCTATCAGGAGGGAGAACACCCTGTTGTGAAGGGACCACTTGTGGTTCACTAGCGGTCTTCTGCTCAATGAGTCTGCTAGCCTGTTGTCCACCCTGGTAGGTGGGAGGCCACTGGGATGAAATTGTGACGTATGGTTAATTCCCAAAGTTTGCATGCCTCCTCGCAAAGTAGTGGGGAGTGCACTGCCCCCTGCTGGTTTGTCTAGAACACAGCTGTGGTGTTGTTCGTGAGGATCTGGACTGATCTGCCCCATATCTTGTCTAGGAAGGTCATGCAAGCTAGTCTGATGGCCCTTAGTTCCTTCATGTTTATGTGGAGAGGAGTGTCTGTCAGGGACCAGCATCCTTGGGTGGAGAGCCCCCCCCCCCGAGATGTGGGCCCCCCACCCTTCATTTGAAGCATCCGTTATCAGGGTCACCGAGGGCATAAGGTCCCTCAAGGGAATGCCCCCCATGGCAAAACGGGGATCCCTCCAAACCTGAAGTGTCCCCAGTGTATCGTGGGGTACGGACAGTACCTTGTTTAGGGAGTCCCTCCACATGTGAAACACTGTGGAGAGTCAGATCTGGAAGGGCCTCATCCTCAGGTGTGCCATCTGGAGTACTGAGGTGGAGGCTGCCATGTGGCCAAGGAGCTGCAGGCAGCCGGTGGGCCGTGGTCATGGGGGATGTCTGCAACTCCATAATGATGGTGCAAATGGACCGAAATCTGGAGAGGGGTAGGAATGCTGACCCCTTGCAGGCATCCAGGCACACCCCTATGAACTCTGTGTTTTGGGATGAATGGAGTTTTGACTTTTCTTGGTTTATGAGAAGGCCCAGATAGTCACAGAGCCTCACTACCACCCTGATGTGGAGCTCTACCTGGTGACTTGATTTTCCGACTATTAACCAGTCGTCTAGGTAGTGGTATATTCTTATGCCCCACCTGTGCAGGAACACGGCGACCGGCACCATGCACTTTGTGAACACCCTGGGGGGTGAAGGGGAGCCCGAAGGGGAGCTAAGTGAACTGTAAGTGGTCATTTGCTACCTTGAATCTTAGGAACCGCCTGTGGCAGGGCTGTATGGCTATGTGAAAGTAAGCATCTTTTAGATCGAGGGCCGCGAACCAATCCCCGGGAGATAGAGATGGAAGGATCTGTGAGAGGGAAACCATGCAGAACTTTATTTTCCTTATATGCTTGTTTAAAGCTCTGAGATCTAGGATGGGTCGAAGGTCCCCATTGGATTTCGGGACCAGAAAGTATCAGGAGTAAAACCCTTTTCCCCATTCCCACCTGGGAACCTTTTCTATGGCTCCAAGGGAGAGGAGTTTCCTGCATTCAAGCTCGAGAAGATGGGACAGTTCCTGGTTTCCGAGGGTTGGATGAGGGGTTGGTTTTCTGTCCCAAGGAATTGAGAGAAACTGAATACAATACCTCTTCACAACCATCTCAAGAACCCACTGGTCGGACACGATGTTGGCCCAGTGGTGTGTGAAGCGGTGTAGGTGGTTGGGGACCGGTTGAGTCGTAGGTTTGCTGCTCACGTGGTAACCATCAAAAATGCTGTTTCTTCCCTGATGGGTGTTTGGGTCTCTGCCCGTGCCTGCCCAATTGCGGAGTGCAGGGCTCTTCACTCTTCCTCGAATGGGCCTTGTCATCGTCCATGTCCCCAAGATGTCGTTGGGGAAAGGTGAGGGACCTCGGAAATTAGTTCTGCAGTTGAATTTGTTGTTTTAACTGCTGAAGCTGTTGTTGAAGGAGCTGATGGGGCTTTAGGGATCATCTGCTAAGTTGCAGGGTGTATATCCCCAGTGACCGGAGTTGGCTCTCCAGTCTTTCATGCCATGGAGCTTCACATCTGTTGACTCAGCAAAGAGGTTAGGGCCTTCTAACAGGAGGTCCTGGATGGTAAGTTGCAGCTGCGGTGGTAGGCCCAAGCACTGTAGCCAGGCCAAGTGTTACATCACTACAGCCTATCCCATAATACGGGCGGCTGTGTCTACGGCATCCCAGATGGCCATGAGAGCATCAGTGGAGGCCATTTCCCCTTCTTCAAGCATCGTGTCAAAATCCCTACTCTTGGGATAATGCTACGGAAGCCTTGCGTGGCATTCCAAAGGTTAAAAATATACCTTGTCATAAGGACCAAGTGGTTAGCAATGTGAAGTTGAAGGGCTGCTGTAGAATAGGCTTTCCTGCCAAGGAGGTCAAGTTTCCTTGCCTCCTTGTTTTTGGGGGTAGAACCCAGCTGTCCTTGTCTTTCCTTCTGGTTCACAGCATTGACAACCAGCAAACCGGGAGTGGGGCGCTGGAACAGAAAGGAGACCTTGTCCTGGGCGACGTGGGTACTTCCAGTCGCGATGCTTGAGACCGGTGGGATCAAGGATGGGGCTTGCCAGCATGCCCTGATGATACTGTATACCCCTTCACGGAGAGGGACTGAGACCTTGGCAGGTGGGGCCCTATGGCCAAAACGAAGAGGGGATTAGTTTCCTCCTGGATGACCCCAGGCTCCAGGTTCAGGTTTGCTGCTATACACCACAGCAATGCCTGGTGGGCACGAGAATCGTCTTTATGGTCTATTGGTCTCTCAAAGGTATACTCATCGGGTGAGGAAGAGGAATGGGACCGAGAACCACTACAGTGTATGGAGTCTGGATCGGGCTCATCGTCAGAGTCCATAGAATGCACAGGAGACTGGTCAGGGTGGAGCCGTGGGGGTCAGGGTATCCTCGACCGCCACGTCCAGCCAATCATGTGACCAGTCATTAAAAGAGGCCCCGGCACCCCAAAGACATGGAGGTGAACAGCCTCGACTAGGTTGCGCTGGGGGGGATCGTCCCCCTGCCACCGATGGTGCCGGGAATCTCTTCCTTCGCCTAGGTATGGGTGAAGGAGAATGGTTGCGGCACCATTTCCCCAAATGGTCTCCAATCTTTATTATCATCTTGAGCGGAGAGGATCAGCCCGAGGCTGGGGGCGAAGTCGACGCAGAGGCATGAGAAGGGGCTCCAAAGCCTGGGAGCACGGTACAGACACATCCCAAAAGAAGCGCAGAGAAGAATCATAGAATCATAGGGTTGGAAGGGACCTCATGAGGTCATCTAGTCCAAATCCCTGCCAAAAAAAGCAGGACCACTCCCACTATATTATTCCAGCTAGAGTTTTGTCCAGCCAGGCCTTAAACATCTCCAAAGACGGAGATTCCACCACCTCCCTAGGTAGCCCATTCCAATGCTTTACCATCCTCCTAGTAAGAAAGCTTTTCCTAATCTCCAGCTTCAACCTCCCCAGTTGCAACTTGAAACTCTTGCTCCTTGTTCTATCCTCTGTTAGAGGCCGGGGAGTAGTCCTCACCGGATTGCAGTACCGGTGCCCAGCTCAGCAGTACCAGATCTCTCGACGGGCAGTCCCCAGTGCCAGACTGGGGTGCCAGGAGTGGGTTGCTGGTTGGTACCGGGTTAACGGACAGTATCGTCACTTGTGCCAACTTATGCCACTTTTGCCAACCTGGCTTCTGGTGCCACGGTCAGCGTCGACTTGGGTTTCTTCCACAGTACTGTTGACAGTGCCGCCTTCGGTCCGGCATCAGGGTGGTTCAGCGACCAATGAGTACGGAACCCTGACAGCACCGTCATTGACAGCATTGACGGCACTGACCAAGTCTTCGGACTCGGCATCAACGAGCAGTCACGAGGTTGCGGTTCCCGGGCCGGTCAGGGAGCCGGCAGAGCACTCATGGCTCACGTGGCATTAGAGGCTTGCGTGGTACTCCCATCAAGGGAGCACAGACGCAGCTCTCTGTCCTTGCGAGTCCTCTTTTCGAAGGACTGGCAAAGGGGGCAGCTCTCGGCAAGATAGGACTCACCCAGGCATGTGAGACATTTGTTGTGTGGATCATCGAGCGGGAAGGCTTTGAAACATTCTAAGCACAGCTTGAAACCGGGCATCTTGAATTTCACGGTAAAGTCAAGCACTTGCTTACGCAAAACCAATGAAATCAACGTTGAGGGTGGAAAAAGGAACTGGGAAGGTCAGGGTCAAAGTCACCTATATAGCCGCGGTTGCGGCGTAGAGGGGGCGTTGGCCACATGCCCTGACCTGACAGGCTAAGGCTGAAGACTTTCCAAGCTATTATGTGCTGTGGCACCTAGACACCTATAACTGAATGATGTGAGCAGCACTCAAAGAACTTCTGGTTTCTGAGCAGCAAAATCTGCCCAGCAACGTAACCTAGCCTGAACAGATCTCTAAGGGTGTGTTCACATAGGCTTCTTATATTGAAACAACAGAGGTTGTTTCGAAATAAGAAACAGCATGTCCACATGACGTACTCCCATTTCGAAACAAGGGGTACCCTTGTTTCGAAATGGGAGCCGTGTTTCGAAACAGCTTAAACCTCCTTCCATTTTGAAACAAGGTTGTTTTGAAACCAGTGGTTTCGAAACAACCCTGCAGGGATATGTTGTTTTGGAACAAACTGTTCCGAAACAACTTTTGCCCTTTCTCCCGGGGTGCTTAGCACCCTGGGAGGAAGGGCCACCCCCTCAGCACCCTGGCCAGGGAACCCTCAGCACCCTGGTCACAGCACTGAGGGGTGTCCCCTGGCTGGCACAGGGGGACTGCAGACCCCCACGGGGTGAGCCGCAGCCGGCAGGCAGTCTCAACCTGCCGGGGTCTGCAGGGGACTGCAGACCCCAGCAGGGTGAGGCTCTGGGCTGCACTCACCTCGCCGGGGTCTGCACCCCTCTGCAGACCCCTGTGGGGTGAGCCGCCAGCTCCTCTTGCCCTGTGGGGGTCTGCTGCCCCCCCAAAGCAAAATAGCATGTCCACAGTCATGCTATTTCATTTCCCTTATTTCGAAGACACTTTTTTGTCTTTCGAAATAAAGTGTTTTGAAATAACACATTATTTCAAAACGGCTTGTTTCGAAACGTCTTGTTTCGAAACAAGCACTTTGTGTGTGAACATAGCCTAAGAGACAGCCTGTTTTAGGCCTATGGCTTACACCTGCAACAACCCTCATGGTTGGGAGTTGTAGGAGTTGTCTATGCCAGCTCTAAACCCACTGTCCTCTAACCTGAGAGCATCCCCAGCAAGGTACCTGTGGATGGTTCCTATTCGCCTTGAGGCAGCCTGAAGTCTGCAAAGAGAATGAGCCAGCAGAAGGTGCCCCCATGTAGCTATTCTGGCCCATCAGCCTTTTTATGTTTGCTCCTTCAGCTGATAAAGTTGGACAACCTGGCTTGGTAAGATGATTTGGGAACATCAGAAAAGCTAATAAAACACAGATTTGCAAAACAAAACTAATAGGACTTGCTAAGTCCTCCATTTTATACAATAGTAACACATAAGAAGCTGAGAAGTCCTTTAAAAATAGGTTAAATTAAGGCTTTTTGTTTTTCAAGACAGAGCACTGCCTTCAAGGTGTTTAATTACTTTTCTAAAACAATTTAGTACATGTAAAAACACAGAGAACCCAGCTTCTGTACACGCCTATAATTCAATCAAGGCATATTCTACCTGAACTTGAGAAATTGGCATAGAAGGAGTTATAAGGCAGCAGTGTAATTACTGTAAAGATGGGGTTTAGTTGGATTATGATTCTTATTTTTAGCAGGACTGGAAGTAATAATTTAAAGTAAATTACTCTTTTATGGCCATAAGAAAAATAAAATTTAATATCTACAGTTATAGGAAAAGGAAAACTACAGTGTGATGGATAGTACTCAAGGCAAAATAGTTTGGCAAGATAATTAACATTATTTTTAGAGCCTCTAGCCACCCTTTTAAAGAAAACTGAATTTTTCGCTTGCTCTAGAAAGGTCCTCCATCCTAGCTCCAGGGTAATTAGGATATATCTCTTGTGCTGCAATATCATTCTGGTCTGTAGCCAATAGCCCTCTCTCTGTATTAGAATGCCAAAACCTATGATTTCTAGACACAACAGCAAGAAGAGGCTATAGAACGCAGATGGAATAAAAGAGTTGTAGTGCTGTCAGATAATTTTAGCTGTGTTGTGGTTGGTATTGTCAAAACAATTCCTGTTTCATCTGGAAGGGAGGGGAGCAAGATTCAAACCGGCACTTAATACAGGGCAACAAACTCTCTATAAACCAGACACCTTGAATGAAGATATTAATTGGAAAATAGAGGTAACAACAACAAAGAACAGGCAAAACTGCCACATTTAAAAAGAACACTTTACCTCTAAAAAGGCACTCACTTTGGCAGACAGAGAAAGGTACCATTTTTCTGTGCAAAGTTGAAAAATTTCTCTTGGTTTGTGTTGGTAGTTAACTTAATTTGTTGTTCAGCTTGTGGGACCTGATCCTCTGAGATGCTGCGCGCCTTTGAGGAACCGAGAGCTCAGTGTCCAGAATGGGTTTTCCCCAGCTTCTATGCTCTTCCCAGTCCTTGTGCCCTTTCCCTGAAAGCCCAGCCAATGTTGGGAGGACCATACTTACTGAGCTACCTTTAACCTCATGCAACTAATGGGCCTGTTTGAATCTATCCAGTGTTGAAAAGCTCTATATGTCAGAGACTTAGATGAGGAATATAAAGCTTCCAATCCCTTCCACTCTGACCTCAAACGGAGTCCATAATTTGATCTAGTTTGGAACTGGATAAAGAAATCCACACATTTAGACAAGCTGCTGCAGATGCAACCCACAGTCAAAAAGTTCCACAAAACTGGGATCCACACACTAGGAAGGAAAAAGATCACTCTTTCACTAGAAAGATAAGTCCTGAAAATTTATAGTCAGTGAGTGAGCAGAAGGCATCTGGTTAGTATCTGATGCGTTAACTTTGGCAACGGGGGATACATAGTCATGCCAACTGAGGTATGGAAATACAGTTGGCATTTAGAGCCCTGAGGCAGTGTCCCAGCTAAAGAACTGGCCCTTGCAACAAATGTGTCAGACTTTCATTTGGTCCATATGTAGCTATATAACTGTTATAACTTGGTGTTCTCTGTATGGCACCTTTGCTTTTCTAAGGCCTTTTGCCTGTCATCTGGCTCAGCTGTCAGATAGTATTTTAGATCAATTTAGATAAAGAATATTACAGAATGAGTCACTGTTCTCTCTCCTTCTATGGAGACCTTACATTTGTTCTTTATTTTTGATTTCTTGAGCAGAAATAAAAACTACGTAGGTTAGGAAAAACATACTGTGCTCTATGTGCAGAGAGAGGAAAACCAGTGGGCTAGATTCTCAGTTGATGTAAATCAGTGTATCTTCATTGCTGAGGCTCTTGCCCCATGAGTCTGAAGATTGACAATCATACAGAGCAGGAAGCCATGTATTTGAGACCAGAATCTGTGAATTAGGAAGTATCTGTGATACTAAATTCCCCTTAATCCCCACTGCAGAGAACTCCTTGCACCATAACTCACAGGAGGTCTGACACACCCCCTAACCCCAAGGCTCTATTATCAAAAAAATGTACACAAAACGCATTGTGAGAAGCATCATCTGTAAACTAGTAGTGCACTAGTCAGGAATATCATTGCATGATTAATATATGTGCTGGGAATATGTTCTTAAATGTGTTTTGGGGGCAGTGCCAAATTCATGTTTGCCCTACACAGAGCATTGTGGATTTACGTGGCTGACCATTTTGATGACAGGTGGTGGACAGTGAAAGTCTGTTTACATATAAGGTAAATAAAGCAATCATGTTAACAACAGAGCCAGGGCCGGTTCTTCCATAGAGATGACCTAGGCAATCACCTAGGGTGCCAGCCATTAGGGGGCACCAAGGACTGAGGTGGGACCATCAAGCCTATCCTGCCCTACTCCGCTCCCTGCCCGTGGCTGGATACTTGCCCATGGCATTGCTCCCCAGCTGGATGGACCCCAGTGGCAGCGCTGCTCCCTACCTGCAGCCAGATCCTTGCAGTGGCGGTGCCACTCCCCACCTGCAACCAGATCCCAGCGGTAGCGCTGCTCCATGGCTGGGGCTGGATCCCCGCTGGCAGCCATGGTTGTGTGCCAAAATCAGCGTTGGCCTAGGACACCAAAAAACCTTGGGCTGGCCCTGAGCAGAGCATGGAAAGTCTTCCTAGCTCTTGATGCAAAGATAATGGACTTTGGGGAGATATAAGAGGAGTAAGAAGACATAGTTATCCATCACCTAGGAAAGTTTGACTGCCCTCTTATTCTGTGAACATTAGATCCTTCGCCTGAAGAGCTAGAAATGCTGGGAACCTGATGGAAGTGAGAAAACAGCTTAGGCAAAGTTTATAACTTGCCAAAGTTAAGTTTAAGTCACTAGAAAGTATGTTTTGTTTGTAACAATATCTGCTAAAATACCTGTTTTGCTGTTTTTTTAGTCCATTTAGATCTGTTCTTTATTATTAAACTTTTAGTTTTATTATGACTTTAGTTCTTTTATATTGAAGTATATAGAGCAAGTCTTCAGCTAATCCAGCACATGGGTGTGTTTGCTATCTCTTTGGAAGCAGTGAATTTATAGTTTCTGTGAGAGTCAACATCTTCAAGCATCTGACAAAGTGAGATTTTCTCCTATGAAAGCTCATGCAATAAATAAATTTGCTAGTTTTTAAAAGTGTCACTAGACTCCTTGTTTGTGAGAGTCACAGTGAGAGAAACTGGACAGCATAGATAAATGTCTCTGGGGCACTTAGGAACTGGGGTGCTTTACCTGCAAGGCAAGACTCAGACTGGCAAAGTCTTGAAGAATTTGCTGGTGAAGTGGACAGACTGGCATGGCAGGGAGCTGCCACTCAGCCTAATCCCCAACAAAATTCAATCTTGCTAAGGCAGAGAGGTAGCAGTGACTTAATTTCTGGGTTGCCCAGAGGATAGTATCACAGCACCATCAAGAGCTAACATGCCTGCACTCAACATTTGGTGCATAGAGGAGATCTGTAGTCTGAATTTAGACAAGTCCAGGATAGGCTATATAAATCTCACTACAAATTTTAATTGCAATTTTCTGCTAGCAGAACAGATAGACATTTGCACAATATAAAAATAAACCAACTAGCCCCCACCATCTCTCCCAAGTGGGCTTATCAATTTCACAAGCAAAAGAAATAAAAAGTCATTCAACAGCTGAGATAAAAAATCTGTTCCACTTCTCCCAAACCACAATTTTGTAGAAATCAGAAAGTTTTTATAACAAGAAGAGCCTTGCTTAAGTACGATGACTGTGTCTCAACAGCTCAACCTTGTGCCTTGTCAGAGAAAATCTAAAACAACAGTGCAGAAGCAGTGCAAAAACTGATATCTAGTAGGGGAAACTGTATGGAGAAAATCATAAAAATGGCATTATTTCTTTATCTCCATGCTAGTGCAGAAATACAGGAGACTGCAAGATTCTTCATCACTAAGGACAACATTTTTAAAGGTGATCAGTGATGCTGGATGCTACAATTTTGCAGTGTCCCACTTGAGACACCCTGGATCTAAGTTTTTGAAGGTGCTGAGCACTGGCAACTCCAGCTGAAGTCAGAGGGCATCAGGTCCCTGCAAGGATATGAAAAAGTTGGAGAAGTCTACAAAATGATGAATGGTTTGGAGAAAATGAATAAGGAAACATTATTAACCCTTTCATGTAATATAACATGACCCAGTGTGAAATAACCTACTGTGAAATTTATTAACAGGCACCAGGATTAAAACAAACAGCTCTCCACGCAACACACAGTCAACTTGTGGAATGTGTTGCCAGAGGGTCATGTGAAGACCAAAATTAACTGAGTCAAAAAAAAAGATTTAGGATAGGTCTATCCATGCCTATTAGCCAAAGCAGTCAGGGATGCAACCCCATGCTGTGAGTGTCTGTAAGCCTCTGACTGCTAAGAGTTTGTGACCTAACAACAAGATGGATCACTCTGTAATTGCCCTGTTCTGTTCATTCCCTTTGAAGCACCTGGCATTAGCCACTGCTGGAGGCAGGGCTGTAACTAGGGTAGGGCAACTCCTGTGCTGGTGGGCCCCCTTCCCATGCAGGTGGGCCCCTTGGACCCCAGCTCCTGCCCCCCCCACATACCAGCACCCCACCCCCTGCCCCCAATACCCCCCCTCTAGCATGAGCCAGGCCACATGGCTGGGGAGGTGGAGGCTGTAGGCCCCTGGTCAGGGTGGTGGCATGGCCGGGGAGGAGGCTGCAGGCCCAGGTTGGGGCAGGGCATGGAAGGGGAGGGGTTTGGGGCAGGGCTTGAGCCCTCCAGCAATGCCCCGGCACCTGCCCCTGCCCCTGCCTGCTGGAATGTGGAGGAATGCTGCTCTGGGGCTTGCTATTTTTAGGGGCCCAGCGTTCAGGCCCCTAAAAATAGAACATGGAACCGGAATGCTGCAGTCCAGGGCCCGCTATTTTTAAATAGTGGGCCCTGGAACGCAGCATTCTAGTTCCATGTTCTATTTTTAGGGGCCCCGGAATGCTGAGCCCCTAAGATAGTGGGCCCCAGAATGGCGTTCAGCCACATTCTGGCCTATTTTAACCCCTGCAGGTGCCATATCGAGCAGATCTGTTTGACCGCATGATTTGAGGGCGCAATTCATGCTACTTGCCCAGGGCACGCCTGGGGCAAGAAGCATGAAACATGCCCTCAAATTGAGTGGTGAAACGGAAACACTTGATTGAAACCGTCCTCTAAAATACAGTGCCCAGGGCAAAGCCCTGGTTGCCCCGTACTAGTATAGCCCTAGACCAATGGTCTGATTTGGTATGCCAATTCTTAGTTCTTACATACTTAGCAGTAGAAGCAGTCTTGGTTTTTGAGCATGACACAGAAAAATCTGAAAATCTTGGCTCAAATGTGGATCTACTAAAGTTAATGTCAAAATACTGTTCAAGGGGTCTGGGAATAGTCTCCTTGTCCTAAGGGTAACCAAACATCTTAATATTACCAGGAACATCCCAATATTAGGGGCTTTTACTTTTATAGGCAACTACACCCCCTACACACACGCACATGCACACACACACACACCCCAAACCAGAAATGTTCTTATTTTTCACGCTTGCTATTTAGTCTTCCTACCTTGTCCCTAAGAAGTTGGTGTTACTATATACCTGATTTTAATCTCACAGTGAAATAACTTGGTAGCAATTCCCAAAAGGTCAGTGTATCAGAACTGCAGTCTCCTCTGAGGTCCCTTTGAGCCACCAGAGTGGAGCAAAGGAACACTGAACCCGCCCCCCCCCCCCCCCCAAACACACACACAGGAGTTGTTTGAGGATTACTCTAACCTGGGTTGAAAGACATAAATGCGAACTCAGCATCCTTACCTTACTGAACTTGTGCCTTTACAATGAAAGGATCCATCTTTCACAGCAAAAGATTTTTCTCCCCTTCAATGGCAAAGCTCATTTCCCTTAAATCTTACTGACTTTGAACTGGTCTGTCATGATAAATGCCAAAAGAAATCAAGGTACCTCAGGGCAATCAAAAGGGATGGTTTAATATTTCCATTCCGGAGTACATCTCAGGGGAAAAAGCAGCATTTCCAAAGAATTAAAAGTCATTTAAAACATACACTGCAGTTAAAATACCAGGGTACAGGCTATATACCGACTGGCCTCAGATGACCAATAAAGCACTGTTAAACTCATATGTCAACCTTATAGTAACTTCTACTGCAAGGCAATGCAGGTCAGCAGGTGCCCTTTGGGCAATTATATTAAGATTAACATACAAGTTCCTGAGTATTTCACAGCTCAGAAGAGAGCAGCTTCTTTCTTTTAGCGATCTCAAACTGCCAGAGTATTGATTAGGATAAATGCCTCAGATGTTTTGCAGATACTGTAGAGTGAAGTATGAAGAGCACTTGAGCCAGAGATTTCCAGTGTAAGCAGAATTTAAAGTTGTTTCAGTGAGTCCAGAAGTGCCTGAGGGGAAAAGAACAGATAAAAAGAGTGGGGCAGATGTTTCAACAGCTAAGTAGATTTCTTTTCCCTACAGAGGAATGTAAAAGTTGTTGAAGATCTTTGCTATGCGCTGCTTTGCCAAATGAGGGAATTACGCTTTTCTCTGTGCAGACGTTAACCAATACAGTAAAATAGACACACTGTAGACCTCACGTTTCTGGAGTGTTTAAGTTCCTCTATCAGATCATTGGCATCAAGAAGAGATGTTACTTAAGATTTAAAATGATCAGGGTCAAAGCAAGTAAAAATAAAATCCTGTATATTCAGAAGACAGGAGTTGTTTTTATTTTATAGTCAATATTTTTGGTCTTTGCAGAGTTGTCAGTCCCAATGTGCTGCTGGATTCCCACTCAGCTAATTAAATTCTGCCAGCTGTACTTAATGACTTCTAAGTTTCAGGTGGGTCTGGAATTCTTTACTTTCTTTTTTGAATAGTCGCAGCATTGGTGACTACCATTGAACAGCTGCCTTGTTTCACCCCCAGAGGTGGCTGCGCTCCAGTGGCAGGCACAGTGATTTTGGGGATTATATATAGGGACAAATTCAGACAAAAGCAGATAGGAGTAGATGGGTACAAATGCTTATGGATAGCTCAAGGCCACACTCAGTGGCAGCATAAATATTTACACACATGTGAACAGGTTTAATGGCAGAGTAGCATAAATCTGCAGTGATTTAGCTTTCAATGAGTGTGTAAAATAAGTGTACTTTCCTCATCAAGAGAACATAAGGGGAATGGATATAGCAGAAAAAGCAACAGAAAGATAAATAATGAAGTACTGCAAGACGCACTTAACTTCTACCCCCACAATCCCTAGGGGCCAAATTGAACCTTGCTCTAAATCCATTAACCACAGAGAGTGACAAAACAAAGGCCAAAAGCCACTCTGTTACATTGGTGCAAATCCAAGAACTGAGAATGTAATTTGCTGTAGGAGCCTATTCATAAGACTATGGGTATGTCCACACGAGGCTTTTATTTCGAAACCTCGTTTTGAAACAAGAGCCCTCCTTTCAAAACAGCTTAAACCACTTTGGTTTGAAAGGAGGGTTATTTCAAAACCAGTTGTTTTGAAATAACACCATTTGGACATGTTATTTCGAAACAAGGTTTGTTTCGAA
The DNA here is from genome assembly GCA_007922195.1 of Podocnemis expansa. NCBI lineage: Eukaryota > Metazoa > Chordata > Testudines > Podocnemididae > Podocnemis > Podocnemis expansa. The sequence goes on from ML681963.1 coordinate 47,605,239, forward strand.
ATAACAAGGACCTTTCTCCCAGGGTGCATAGTATCCTGGGAGAAAGGTCCCCCCACTCAGCACCCTGGCCAGGGATCAGCACCCTGGCCAGGGTGCTGAGTGGAGTGCTGGGGGGGGGGGTGCCCCGCCGGCCTTCCCCGGCGGGTTCCCCTTGCGGGGAGCGGGGGGGGGGGTCTGGCGCCTCAGCCCCTTTGCCCCCCTGCCCTGGGCAAGGGGAATCAGGGGAAACCAGCTGGGGCACCCCTGGGGCTGTGCCCCCCGCCTGGGCTCGGGGGGGGCTGCTGCCAGCCCCGCAGCCTGGTCAGGGGGGCTGCAGCCCCCGTGGGGTTGCCGCTCCAGGGGCAGCTCACCCCACCACTGGGGCTGCCCCCAAGCCCAGGGGCAGGGCTGGGGGCATCCTGCCCCCGGGATTCCCCGAGGCGCCCCGCTTCTGCCTGCCCGGGGCTAAGCCGGGGGTGCCCCGAACCCGAGATTCCCCGGTGCCCCCCCCCTGCTACCAGGACATGCTATTTCGTTTCCCTTATTTCAAAATGGGTTTTATTTATTTCAAAGTGTGTCATTTCTAAATAAGGGCTTTATTTTGAAATGACTTGTTTCGAAATAACTTATTTCGAAACAGGGCCCTACATGTGGACATAGCCTATGAGAAGGGAGAAGCTCAAGGAGTCCACTGAGGAAGCAAGAAGAATTTTTGGCAGAGCTGGCTGAGGAGGAACACTGGGCTGTAGGAAGAACCTATTGGGAGTGTGGGGAGGGCTGGGCAAAAGGCTGATGGATCACCCAGTTCCCAATTGCCCGTGATCCACTGTTGTTATACATTCATATCACATAGTGCTGGCATTTGCACTTCACACTGTGGGGTTAAATAGCTGTCTAGTAACTATACATAATACGCAGGGCCCTAGCCACACGCACACACAATCCTGCTCTGGAAGGCTTCTAAACAAAGACCACTAAAGGGCTCACAAACTTAATGGACTATTCCCCAATCCCTACACATAGTGTGTGCTGTTGGATAGGGCAGGAGACAGGAGTCAGGACCTCAGGATTCTATCCTCACTGACTCAATATGTGGCCTTGAATCATTCATTTCACTGCTCTGTGAAGTGGGGTTAATAAGCAGAGCACAGAGATCCTCAAAAGAAAGGGGCTATAAAACAGTAAAACCCTTTTCCCTAGGAGGAATCTCCAGCTGTAACATCACACCCAGTACATAAAGGCCCCATGGAATGAGAAAAACTTGTATTGCTTGACAGATGTATCCAATTAAACTTCATAGGGCATTTCTCGTTCTCATCCCCACCCAAAGTTTATAAACAGAATGGGGGGACAGGACTTCCAAAGATTCCTGCTAGCAACTAATTCCAGTTTTAGAACCTGAATAAAATAGCAGAAGGAGGGGAGGGAGGTGGGGGATTATATGTATTATAGGACATTTCTCTTTCCCATCCCCACCCAAAGTTTATAAACAGAATGGGGGGATGGGACTTCCAAGGATTCCCCCTTGCAACAAATTCCAGTTTTAAAACCTGCATAAAATAGCAGAAGGACTGGGGTGGTGTGGGGGATTATATTATATATTACAGACAGAACTAGTGGCCACATAACTGAGAAGACATACTAATACATCTATGCTTAAAACTGATGTGCATTAGAACACATTTTTTAAAACAGTCATCAGTTAGGCTGTATCATTCATGCATGCTGTGCACTGATTAAAAGGGGGCTCAGACTAGATTGCCAGGCTGTAAAACAGAAAACCTGAACTGGAGCAGATTGCAAACGTAGAATTCTAATCAAAACTGACTAGGTACCACGCACAATGAGAGTTGGTCTAGCTAAGAAAACAAAAAGAAAGAATAAGCTGCAACTTGGTACCTTACTTGCTTTCTTTAAAAATCAAGGGAATTCTAGACAGAACACAAAAACACACTGTGCATACCTGGCGGTATCTATTAGGATGCATATTGTCCTGTTACAGATTGATGGCAGATTCCTGATAAATCTGGTTGCAATCACAGTTTCTCAGATGCTCAGAGTAATCAATATCCCTTTTAGGTTTTATGCTGCTTTGGATTCATAGATATATAAAACAGTTGCAGTTCATTTGGAATGTTTTAAAAGGAAGGAAACAGTGGCTACATTGGGCAAATAAACCTTTGGTGTAACTGTTAAGTTAAATGATATCTCAGATATGACTTTAACCCGGGATAGCTGATGTTCATGTGTTAATCCATGAATCCTTGCAGTGTAAGCATCTTCACAGTTAGCATTAAAGATAGGGTGTCGATCATTTTACTGCCTGTTAGAGGAAAAGCAATGTCACCTACTTAGATCTTAGAAGCCTGTAGCTTTGTGTCTGCTTCAGATTGGCAAAGGGCTTTTCCAGATATGGCTTTGACATGAGATCCAGCATCCATGATAAGCCTCGAGGGCAGCGTTTGGGTTGTGTGACACAGTGGCTGAGTGTAGGTAGACTGCATGCCATCATTATTCACTATGAATGCTAGACTAGATGAACTCATAGTTTATCTGTCCGCTGCCACCCTTTCAACAACCTTCATCAGTGGCAAGGAGCGTTTGTATCTTCAGACTCTAAATAGCCACATCCAGAAGCCTCTCAGAACATAGATGGGAAGAGACATTTAAAAAGCTGCAAGCCCCAGCATGTATTTGCCAAAGGCAAATTGGGCTCAGCCTTTAATGCCCTGTAAAGGTAGGTAAGGAATGCCAACCACTTTACACAATTCTTCCCCCTACGTAAGGCTTTTGCCTTTTCGGTCCATAAAGCGACTGCTGTTCTGGCATCACCAGTTTTGAGGGAGCAAAGAACACCAGTCCTCAGAGAGGGATCCCTATGAGTAACGACTGCAGTAGAAGAAAGCACATTGGTGCAAATGGCTTTTTGCAGAACGTATATTTACAGATAAAGATAAAATCTCCTTTTATTCTTGTGTGAAGAATCCATTGTACTCCCGGCTTATTTGAAATGGAGTCGTGTCCTGAGATGAACCTCAAATTTTGTGATAATAGGGACATTTTGCCACCAGACACTGACCATAAGCATGTGGCGCTGCATTTTCCTTCCTCTAAAGGCTAAGTCAAGCTTGGAGACTTTTGCATAAGATGTGCTATAGACAAACCAGAAGTGATGGGCTTGATGCACAGATTGTTGGGTGAGGTTCTGTCCTGTGCTGTTAAGGTCCCTTCTGGCCTCGGAATAAATCTGTTCTTATTACACAGCCATAAACTATCATTACAGTTGTAGCATTAGTATTTAAACTCCCAAGAGTGTTCTAGATATACAGGTAAAGCATAACACAAGTGGCATCACACAAGTTCAATATTTACATGCCCTGAGTAAACAGGGCTCAGATTCCAATTACAAAGCATCATTTAGACGCCACAAGGCAGTGGTAACTTTGTTCATGTTGCTAGAAATGAAGCTGTTCTCAGGGCTCTCACCACATCTATCAGCTCCCAAAATGCCATGATGCAATATGGAATTTGGCATGTGAATCTGCAAGTAAGTTCATAAAATCACTTGCAAGAGACAGACTCCACTGCTTTTAATTAAAAACCACAGGAGCCAGTTGGAGAGGAAGACATTTTGGTGGAACTAAAGGGCCAGAATTCATTCCACCCTGCACTCAGTGAGGAGGGTAACAATTTATAATTATTACATAGTCAGAGCAAGTTCCTGTTGGCCAATCACAAATGGGTGGGGGAAGAGAGGCTCATATTGTCAGCTGTTTGTGGAGATAGATGATTATACAGATTAACCCTTTCAAAGATGTCTGATATACCAGTACAAAACAGAGAGCTATGATTTAGGAAATTGTATGAAGTGCTGTGACTGCATTTAGCAAACTCACATGACCACTGCAGTCACTAGCATCATGCAGTAGGCATCTAGAGTGTCCCTAGGCTTTTGGCGAGTAGGTGGAAAACATATTTCTTACTCTGGCTTTTGGTTTCAATAAGCAATACTTTTAGCTTGTTTTCAGCTGACTCATTCATCAACCGCTTCTCTGTCAGTTAGGGGATTAAAACCACCTGATTTTGAGCCCAGCAATGCTGCACTTACTTGTGCAAGATGACTAAAAAGAGTTGCAAACACATGTAACTGGGTAGATTTCTTTGAGTCCCTAGTGCAGGGGTCTCAAACATGTGCCCATGGCCCTTATGCAGCCCCTAAAGCTATTTCCTGCAGCCCACAACAATGCCATTGTTACTGATATTTGCAACATTGTTGTATGCAAAAGTTTCAGTGGTGCAGCCCTTGAGCTATAGTACTAGTCCTCATGCAGCCCTTGTGGTGATTTGAGTTTGAGACCCCTGCCCTAGTGGTTCCTTTTTATCTCATGATCTCATCAGACTTAACATAGCTTCCCTTATAATAGTTGTAATATGGACTTGTGTGACAGGATTGAGCCAAGGCCTGTAAAGTATTTTACTAGTAGTTTGTACTGGGACCTGTGCAAGCTAAGTTACAATAACTCAGGCCACTACTTAGATAGGAGACCCCAAGGGAGCAAGTGATTCAATGGTATTCTACCGCCAGAGTTAGTATTGAGCTACTAGCTAGGTATGTTGTGTGGACATTGCACCGTTCAAGATACCGCTTGGCTGAGTTGCAAAACTTATTAAAGGTTGCATGGAGTTTTTGCAATCTGCCTCAACAGTAATAATAATAGTATTAATTATTAAATAATTCATATCATGTAGCTGTAATTGAGATTTAAAAACACTTCCCAAAAGAAGTTAGTAGCATACCCATTTTACAGCAGGGGAAATGGAGGTACAGAGCAGGGAAGGGGCCTGTCTAATGTTATATAGTGAGCCACTAGCAAAGCCAGAGTTAGAACCTCACTCTTCTAGGCCCTAGGTCTGCGTTCAGGCCACTAGACCATACCACCTTCCAATAGGACAGCTACACTTACACCTGTTCAAATATAGACCCTTGCCTTTATCCTTCACATCCCAATTTAAATGTCTGTACATCAGTGCTGCTTTGAGTTACAAGTGTCATACTCATGTCAGTATCAGCCTATTTCTATAATTTACTCATTCCATAAACAAATGACATTTTTCAAAGATTAAATCAAACACTCAGAGAAGCCAAATCATAGGCACAGAAGCGTCTCGGATACAGATGTTAGAGCTTAATGTCCAAGTGCCATAACCAGACTATGCCCTTTGTAAGGGAAGCAGGGCTGTAGACAGTCCTCCAGCTGTCACACTGGGCACTCTTCTATTGCAAGTTAGTCTGCAATGATGCTCAGAGCCACAGGCTGAGGAGGAAGCCAGGCCAAGCAGACACAGGAACACAGCACCCCTAAAAGCAACAAAGTAGCTAAAGTAGCATGTTAGAGTGTCCCCCCCCTCACGATTCCACTCTGTAATGACATAATATTCATTTGTCCACGTGACAGCACTGATCACCCATGTACGGTGATGGGCAAGTAGCACTCTTGTCTGAAAGCACATGAGCTGCAGTAGGAAAGGATGGGAATAGATCAGTTGTGGTGTTGCCTCCCACCCTCCCCGGCCCATAGGAGTGGGGTTCCTCCTCTGAACATGAGTAAAACTTCAAATCAATGCAGCAGGGGCCAGAAGCAAAGAGCCATTACCTGGTCCAAGGACATTCAGTTTAAGAGAGAGAAGCTAGCATCTGAATAGATGGCAGAGTAGCAACTAATTATTTTTTGATTCTGTGAGTGGCTGGAAGTCCTAGGAAGTCATAGATCTTAAGCAAAGGAGGGACACCTTAAAATATGTATAATAACTGATTGTGACACAGAGACAGTGATTATTCACATCCTATTTCTTGAGCCATTTCAGGACCTGCTTTTAATGCTTACTGTTTCTTGTGCTTACCTTCTAAAGCTATTTTACATGCAATACTAGCGTGCAGTGTTAATAAAGCCAAGAGAGAGTGAGATGGATTATTTTCTGGCTCATGCCTCTTAAACTAAATTATAAGTTCTTGTTTTAGAAGCTTTATTAAAAGGTGATGCTATGTGAGCCAGCAAGGAAGAGTAACTTGCAGAACCCAACCTGCTCTGTAGGTCAGACCACATCATATCGTTCAAACAATTCTTCCTTGTCAAGGCCCCTCCCTCTGTCTTTTTGCAACTGAACAAGTTTAATCAGAAAAATCACTGACATACAATACAAATTGTTCCCAGAACAGCATTTGTACAGAGACATCACCCAACCTTTATCATGCTACCAAATTGAAAGTTCCAGCCTTGAAACTGAATCCTTGAAACCTTAGATTCTTTGGCAACATTTTACTGTTGCAGCAGCAATTACTCAAACTTTACAGATATCTCACCCTTCTTTTGTACTTTGAAGATCCTGTTTTATGTTGACCTTGGTGAACTACAGTCACTTTTCACTAAAGCAGATTTTGCTCTGCAAGACTTGAGCCACAAGTATTATTTCACATTTATAAAGCACCACTCATATCCTAGCAATTTACACACCATAGTCAGTGCAAACATCACCCCTGAAATGGAGCCATTGTGGCGTAGAATGCAGTATTCCATTAGTGTAGTGCATACTTCACAGCAATGGGAAAGATGAAAGGACACAAACAGAAACCGCTGGTATTCAAAATGTTATCAGGTGCAGTTTGCATATTTATTAAACCTGTTTTCTTTACCTAAACGATCTAACAGTGCTTATGCCATCATGTGCCAGAAATCCCATCCCATCTTATACATTGGACAAACGGGACAGTCTCTGTGCAAAAGAATAAATGGACACAAATCTGACATTGGAAATTACATTAAAAATAATACACTTCAATCAATCCTCCTGATCACTCAATCAACAATCTGTTAATAGCAATATTAAGGCAAACAGAAAATAAATCAATGCTTCAGAGAGAAACTGCAGAATTGGAATTCATAAGTAGATTTGACACCATCAGTTTAGGATTAAATAGAGACTATGGTTTTTCTCCCCAATTACAACAGGTGATTTGATCTCACCTCACTTTGTTTTCCACTGTTTGACCCTACACAACTGCTTTGATTTGCTGTTACAGCATGACCTGATCCCACGACTTATACTTCCTTGCATTTATTTTCCTCCCATTCTATAAGTTCCCCTTCTTCAAAGCATCTGATGAAGCAGGATTTTCTCCTATGAAAGATCATGCAATAGATAAATCTGTTAGTCTTTTAAGTTTCACCGGTCTCATTCATTTTACTGTCATTTCAGTTACCCATAGTAACCACATACACCTAAAAAGATGCCATCAACTATTTTTTAAAAAGCATCTTTTGTGTTTGAACATTTTCAACCAACTAGTGGTACAGGTAGCACTTATGAGTCCTTATAAGTGAATGAGATTAGAGCCATACCATGTCCTTCTTTTTCTTCCAGTGTGTCTTATGTCATACGTTTGATAGCACTTTCGGGATTTTCTCCCTCCAAGGCTCATGCGATAAATAAATTTGTTACTCTTTAAGTGCCACATGTCTCCTTACTTGTTTTGCAGAACTAGACTAACATGGCTACCCCTGTGGAACTTTGCAGGATTTTTGTTGCTGTTTTCTTTTCTGCTGTGTTTTTTTATAGCAAGGCAAGAAAAACACATTTGTAAGGAACATGGAAGTATGACCGTCACTGCACAAAAATTGGCAAGGAGGCTTAGAAACAGGTACAGTGTGAAAGACTAGACCATTCATTTAAGATAAAACAATTGGATTTCAAAATGACAGCATTGCCTGAAGTTGTTTTCTAAGGATGAGCTCAAAGAACTTTTAAAAAAGAAACAAGTAAAGATTTCTTCATACTGTATATTGCTAGTGAAGCTAGAATCAACACTACTTAGCAGTAGAAATGAGCAAAGGATTTTTGTCAGATAGAATTTTTACTTTTCTCAGGACTCCAAACCCCTTTGTGGATTCAGGCCAAATTTAACTACTCCTTTCAAACCATTTTTTTTTAAACATTTTGTTTTGATCTTTTGTTTCAAAGCAGTATTTTGGTTTCAAGTTTGGCAAAGTGGACAAAAAATGTAAAAAAAAGCAGACTCAAACTAAATTAAAAAAATCATTGAGATGATACAAAATGTTTACACCTATTCAAAACAAATTGTAGAAGGTTTTTTGATCTGATCATCCTTTTAAAAATTGGTTTCAGTTTCCCTTAAAATTGGATTTATTTCATTTTCCTATTTGACCCCCAAACTGCAAACGAGTAACTCACTCAGTTCTATGAACTATCCTTACATAGTACAACAGTGAAGATAGCAAAATAGATGCTAATCACAGTTACATCAGTGTAAACATGGTGGCTTCAGAGTTATTCTGTCTTAACACCGGGATAATGGAAATGGGTTTAGTTGCAGAAGTGAGGGTTATATCACATAAGTGAAGTTTGCAAAACGATGCCTGAAAATCTCTCTCTCTGGCTTATGACGCATGGTGGCAGTTATTAAATGTAGACTTTTTACAAGCAGCAAGCTGAGGGAAAAAGCTTTGTGTATATAGTTGTTTATTTGCAAAAAGTCAAAAGAAAAAGAAACTATTAAAAACCCACACCTGCGGGACTGTCTTTCAAAAGCATATGATGTGACTCCTGTAGGGAAGCAATCAGCCTGTAATAATTTAGATGCTCTTGTTGCTATGGATACATTTTTTAGAAAAGTGACATGTTCCATTATAATTTAAATTTCCAGTAACAAAAAAGCTAACATGTTAAAAATAAGAAAAAAAGCCAGAGACATAGCAGCTTTATTTCTTACTGTCAGTTTTACTTGTGCTGTGACAGTATATATGTGTGATAATATTGCCACCTCTGAAGAGATTTAGTACTTTCACACATTTTGTTATATTAAGTAGACCTAGGGCATGTAATCATGAGCCCAAAGGTCTAACCCTCAGATGTCACTTTATAATTCTTCTCACAAAAGGGGCAAAGGGAGGAGGGTATTGCAGGATTTGGAGGAGGACAGAGAGGTACAAAAGCATAGCTAGAACGACTTTTTGGAAAGCAGTAGCTGGAAGTGAACTCATTAGAGTTGTGTGGCACTTTAAGACTAAGATTTTCTCCCACGAAAGCTCATGCGAAAAATAAATCTGTTAGTCTTAAAGTGCCACATGACTCCTTGTTTTTTTGCTGGACTAGACTAACACGGCTATCCCTTTGAAACGTGAAATCGTTGCCTGGAGTGAATTTGCCATGAATGTGACCGTGAAGAGTCAAGTCAGAAAACTCCATCTGCACTCCTTGCATGGTAAAATCAGTTATCACTGAGCTGGGGCAACAGCATTGTCTTAAAACCAAACCTCAGATCAGCTTTCCAAAAAAGAGGATTAGGGTATAAAGGACAAACTGAGGAGATGCAAACAGGCCTCTCAACCATTCTTCAGGGTCTCAGCTTTCAGTAGCAGCATGAAGCACTTGTGCTTTTATCTTTGCAAAGAAAATATGACACACCTTTAACCAACCCTGTGGTAAGTTCCAGAGGGGTCACTTTTAAAAACTAACAAATTTATTTATCACATGAGCTTTCATGAGCGAAATCCCACTTTGTTACGTGGGAAATGAAGTGGGATTTCTCCCACAAAAGCTCATGTGATAAATAAATTTTAGTCTTTAAAAGTGCTACAGGACTCATTTGCAATGCAGTAATAGTTACCTAAGCATGCAGAACACCTGAACCAATATCTGAGTAGTATGAACTGATCCATCCATTTCAGTGGGGGAGCTCAGATATCAACACTACCGTTAAACATAAACTAATTCACCATTCACAACAGTGTGTAAGAAAGCAGAGGGTGTATTGTGAAAATGTATACAATCTGCACTGAACAATGGATCAAAGCTTAGGGCTTTACTGCTACATCACAGGGGATGAATGATTAGTTCCATTTACTCTTAAAGGGGAGATCAGAGGGCAAGAGCTTGGGGAAACTGCCATTCACAGAAAAATATATATTATAATTTGAAAGACCCAATAAGTTTGCAGATGATATCAAGCTGGGAAGGGTTGTAAGTGCTTTGAAGGATAGGCTCATAGTTCAAAATTATTTGGACAAACTAGGGAAATAGTCTGAGATAAATAGAATGAAATTCAATAAAGATAAGTGCCAAGTACTCCACTTAGGCTATGCCCACATGTAGATGGTTATTGTTTCAAAATAAGCTAAATCAAAATAAAATTGTTATTTCAAAATAACTTAAATCAAAATAAGCAAATATTAAATCAAATTAAGGGGAAAAAACCTCAAAACAAAATAGCATGTCCAGACACAGGACTTGCTATTTCGCTTCAGGAGAGGGGCAGTATGGGAGGTGTGGCAACATGGCCCCCTCGCTGGGCCATGTTAGCAGCCATGTTGCCAGCCCATCCTATAAAAGCAGGTACTGGCCTCACTCCCCTGTCCATTCTGGCTAGCAGGAGCCTGCGAGACACAGAGATGGATGTTGCCCGGCTTCCTAACCATCGCAGTGCTGTGAATAGACCCTTTGTTTGCCTGCAGAGTGTCCGCCTGCTGTGGGACACTCTGCTTGCAGACTCTGATGGTACCCAGGCTGTGCCCCAGGCTATTACCTCACTGGACCTCAGATCAGCCCTAGTTCCCCTCTCCCCCTTCTGTGCCTGAGCAGATCTGGGCCCGGGAGACCAGCACAGAGTGGTGGGAGCGGGTAGTGCTTGGAACCTGGGGTGACGAGCAGTGGCGGAGGAATCTCCACATGAGCAGGGGGCGCTTCAACCACCTGGTTGCAGAACTCGCCCCAGTCCTACGCCGAAGGGACACCATCATGAGCCCAGCTATCCCTGTTGACAAGAGAGTGGCCATCATTCTTTGGAAGATGGCCACTCCCGAGTTGTATAGGTCTGTGGCGCACCTTTTTGGCACAGGGAGGTCCACCATTGGCAATGTGCTGCTAGAGGTAACCAGGTCTATCAATAGGTTCCTGCTCCCACACCTGGTCACTCAAGGAGAGCTGCAGGACACCACTGCTGGCATGGTGACCCTCAGATTTCCCAGTTGCGCTGGGATACTGGATGCCACACACATCCCTGTGAGAGCCCCGGAGCACCGAGCCACCAAGTACCGGAACTGGAACAGGTACTACTTGGTTATCCTGCAGGCCCTTGTCGACCACCAGGGCATCTTTCAAAACTATTATGTGGGATGGCCAGGGAGGGCGCATGATGTGAGGGTCCTCCATAACTCTGCCCTGTAGCAGGGCATGGAGGCAGGCACCTTCTTCCCCCCCCACAACATCAATGTCGGGGGAGAAGACGTGCCCGTCCTCATTGTTGCCGATGCAGCCTACCCTCCACCCATGGCTCATGCACCTGTACACAGGGCCCCTCAATGCCCGCTGGCAGCTTTTCAACCACTGTGTGAGCCGCTGCTGCCAGGTGGTCGAATGGGCATTTGGCCGGCTGAAGGCCTGATGGAGGTGCCTCCTTACGTGCCTCCACCTTGCAGAGGAGATGACCACAGAGGTCATCAGTGCCTGTGTGGCCCTGCATAACTTTTGTGAGCTGCTAGGCAAGACTGTTGCTGCTGCCTGGGAGGCCAAGGCACATTTCATCAGTGGCCAGTACAAGCAACCCACACCCATGGCCCCACGGGAGTGAGCATCACAAAGGGCAATCACAGTTCATGATGCACTCATGAACATTTTTGCCACAGAGGAACTCTGAGGGCCAGTCCTGCCCTGCCACACCACCCTCTCCCCTGTTATACCACAGCTAGCCCCCACCCACCCACCCGCAGTGTGAACCACACCCAATAAAAACACACACATGCACTAATATGTGTCAGAAACTGTTTATTGAACATAACATGGGGGCTTGGGGCAAACAAGGGCTGGGGAGGGTTAGGGGATGTGGAACTGTGAGGGGAGACTGGGGGAGGGCCTGCAACTGGGAGACGGGAGTGGGATGTTGGGGGGAGGACCTGCAACTGGGAGACGGGAGTGGGGTGTGGGGTTGGGGACTCTGGGTGGGAGGGGAACCCCTATGCAGGACCTGTGTGGGGACCTGGGGTGGTGTCCCATGCCCCTGCCCACAGCCACCCCAGGTCCGGGGCTGGCTCTGATGAGGGTGGACCTCCGTGGGCTGCTGGAGGTACCATGTGGTCTGTGATGTGCCGGACACTTGTAGCAACATCCTGCACTGCAGTGCTCAGGCGCTCCATCGGCAAGACCTGCCGCTCGAGTGCAGTAACCACATGGTCATCAGCAGTCACCGCCTCTTGCAGCAGGCGGAGGGGAGCATCCTGGCGATGGGCCTACTGTTGTCTCCAAGCCTGGGCAGAGTCCTCCGCTTGGTGGCCCAGGTCCACAAGGCTGGCCAGGATTTCCCTTCGCATCTGGTGGCCCTTTCTCCTCCTCGGTCTTGAGGTGGCTGACAGGCTCCGTGCAGCAGCATGGCGGGCAGCTGGGCGAACTGCTGGAGGGAAGCAGAAAACAAGGTTGGCCCCTGCTGCCTGCTGGCCTTGCCTGTGTGCAGCCTGTCTGCAGCACACGCCTCTGCCCTGACTGTCAAAAGGATTCTGGATCTGAGACATTGCCCCCGGAGGCATGCATGGCCTAGTGATGCCCACAATGGGGAGCTGCGGTCACCCAAGACTTACTCTGGGGAGTCTCCCAAGGCCACTTGCCAGTGCCGTGGCCTGTATGCTCTCTGCCCCGCCCAAGATGCAGCTGCATCTTTGTACTTCCACCCCCTCTTGAGCAACCCCAGGCACGCATGGGCCTGTGACCCTGGTGCCACAAGTCCCTCATGCAGCCATGCCCATGGGAAGGCCTGTGTACCCCCCGGGCCTTTGCCCTGCCTGTCCCTGTGCTGTGCCCCCACACTGCCCATGACCTGGGCAGGCTCAGCCCTGCCTGCATGTATGGGAGAGGAACACTCACCAACAGGGGCTCCAGATATCTGCCTGGATGTCCCTTCCTCTACCTCCAACTCCACAGGGTTGGCATATCACTAGGCCCCTCTTCCTCCTCAGGGGTACCAGTCCCCTCCTCTGGGGCAGGGAAGAGCTCTGGAGTCCCTGGTGCAGCCTCTGGTGGTAGCGGTGGTGTGATAGCAGGCTGGCTGGCATCACTGACGTCGAGGGATGCCGTGGAGTCACCGTCCTGTCCCTCCGGGGGTGAGCCTGTGCTGGGGGGCTGCCCGGAGTTGATGGCCCAAGCTGGGAGGCTACAGGGTTCTGCGCCCAGGAACTCATGGAGCTCCCCATAGAATGGGCAGGTGGCACTGCTACCTGCCCCCTGGTGCTGGCATGCCTCCATGGTGTGGGCATGGTCCTCCTGCAGGGTCTTGATTTTTGAGCACACCTGCTCCATAGTGCGCTTGTGGCCCAGCGCAGACAGCTCTGCGGCTATCTCTGCATAGACATCTCGGTTCCTGTGCCTGGCATGGAACTGGGCAAGGATGTCCTGCCTCCTCCATATGTGGAGGAGATGCAGGACCTCCTCATTGCTCCAAACAGGAGCACGGCCTCTCCCCTTTGTGCCACCAGAGCCATGTGCTGCCATGCTCCTTGAAGCCCTTAAGCACGCTGCCTGGCACAGGCGGGGGATGGCACTTGCTCCTTCCTGGTGCTGTGCTCCCTGGGAGGAAGGTCAAATCGCATTATTTCAAAATAACAGTTATTTTGAAATAACACGTCCAAACGGCATCATTTCGAAATAACCGTTTTGAAATAACGGACTTTTGCTTTAAAGTGGGTTTAAGCTATTTTGAAATGTCTCCTCTTGTTTCAAAATGATGGAGCCCGTCATTTCGAAACAGAGTACGTTGTGTGCACCTGATCTTTTTAAAATCAAAATAACCAGTGTTATTTCGATTTAAAAGAGACATGTGGACATACCCTTAGGGCTCAACAACCCATTGCACGCATACAAAATGGCAATGACTGCCTAGGAAGGAGTACTGCAGCAAAGGATCTGGGTGGCATAGTGGATCACACATGAGTCAGTAGTTTAATACTGTTGAAAAAAAAATCAAACACCATTCTGGGGTGTATTAACAGGAGTATTGTGAGTAAGACACAAGAAGTGATTCTTTCACTCTTGTAAGAAAAATTATATGTAATCTCTTCTGTAGGACAGTGAGAAAGGTGCTAAAGTGTAGGCCTCGTTGGAGCCGTGGGTTGCTATGGTAGTGGGGTCGTTTCTCTGGCAAGTCATGTATCTAAGTTTCTTTAACAAGCGGCCTAGAGTTGATAGTTAAAGTGTGTTATCTCCCCTTTCTCATGCTTTTTCTCCTGACCATCTGGACAAGAAATGTAAGCTAGACTGTCCGTCTTTGTTCTAACTGAAAAGGGAGTATTGCCTCCTATCTCCTGCTCACCCTTCTTGGCACCACAGCCTCACAAGAATGTAAGGTCAGCATCTCTAGGCAGAAATTAATGAGTTTGCAGGTACTGCGGCTGCCCAGGATAATGCAAATGATGTCAACAGTAAACAGAGGCGGGGATAATTATATGCATTCTTTAATCATTAATATGTATTTAATAATGTTAATGTAACCATATAAGGGTCTCTAAAACATTGTCAATCATGTAAGCATTATCATAGCATTATCATACTGTACTGGATAAAAGTGTTGTGATGCTGCCCCTCGGGGCTCTCTCTTGCACTCGAGTTGTTGGGGGGGCCTGCTCAGAGGGGCTAGCACTTCTTTGCTGCCCTCTGATGCAGTTCCTTTTGTTATTCAGCTGAATAATAAATCCTGAACCACACCTCGTTCTCTGCTAATTTGAGTCTCAGCTGGGAACGGGCCTTCATCACTGGGGAGGATCGGTGGTCTCTCTTTCCAGGTTGAGAGCCCTGATTAATTTGTCCCCCACACTCTACTCTGCACTGATTAGGCCTCAACTTGAGTACTGTGTCCAGTTTTGGGTGCCTCATTTCAAAAAGGATGTGGAAAAACTGGAGAAAGTCCAGAGAAGGACAACAAATATCATTAGAGGCCTGGAACATTTGACCTATGAGGGAAGACTGAAAGAGCTGGGTTTGTTTAGTCTAGAAAAAAGGAGACTGTGAGAGTGGATATGATAACAGTTTTCAAATACTTAAAAGGTTGTTATGAGGAAGAAGGAAGAAAATCACTCTCTTTAATCACAGATGATAGGACAAGAAGCAACGGCTTAAATTACAGCAAGGGAGGCTCAACCTAGACATTAGGAAAAAATTCCTAACTGTCAGTGTTTAAACACTGGGATAAGTTGCCTTGTTAGGTTGCGGAATCTCCTACATTGGAGTTTTTAAGAGCAGGTTAGACAAACACCTGTCAGGGATGGTTTAATGGGGGTACTTGGTCCTGCCATGAGTGCAGGGAACTGGACTCGATGACCTATCATGGTCCCTTCCAGTTTTGTTGATTCTATGATAGACAATTACTTGGACAGCAAATGCCAGTTTGGTCTGTCATCATTTAACATACAAAGATTACTGTAAACAAATCTTAAATTACTTAAAAGGAAATAAGTTCCGGAGGGGTAGTTGTGTTAGTTTCTGTATAACAAAAGCAACAAAAGTCATGTGGCACCTTAAAGACTAACAAATTTATTTGGGCATAAGCGTTTGTGGGCTGCAACCCATTTTGTCAGATGCATCTGACGAAGTGGGTTGCAGCCCTCAAACGCTTATGCCCAAAGAAATTTGTTAGTCTTTAGGTGCCACGTGATGTCCATTGTTTTTAAAAGGAAATATTTCTTCACACAAATGCACAGTCAATGTGTGGAACTCTTTTCCAGAGGCCATTGGATACGCCTACACTATGTGTTTAAGTCGACTTCAGGGCTCTTAAGTAGACTTAAACAGAGCCCTGTCTACACTGCAGGGCAATAAAGTCAACTTTAGGGTCCAATAAAGTCGACTTTATAAGGTCCACTTATAAAGTCGACTTAAGGCATGTGGACTCACTAAGTCAACTTAATAAAGTCGACTTAGTGCAATGGGGCCACTAAATCGACTTTATTAAGTCGAATTAAGCCAGGACACCCATTTAAAGTCGACTTAATAAAGTCGACAATGTAGTGTGGACTCACTAAGTCGACTTAATAAGGTCTACTTAAAGTCGACTTTAAGTAGACTTTATTAAGTCAACTTAATAAACTCGACTTGGCTTTCACAATGTAGGCATAGCCATTGTGAAGGCAAAGACTATGACAGGGTTCAAGAAAGAACTAGATACGTTTGTAGAGAATATGTCCTTTAAGTCCGATTAGCCAGGTTGGGCAGGGAGACAAAAAACCATGCTCTGAAGTTGCCCTAGCCTTTGTTTTGCTCGAAGCTGGGAATGGGTGACATGGGACAGATCACTTGATGATCACCCATTCTATTCGTTCCCCCTAAAGCACCTGCCATTGGCTGCTGTCAGAAGACAGGATGCTGGGCTAGATAGACCAGCCTGACCCATTATGGCCCTTGCCTTTATGATGTTCCTATTCTTTTTTAAACCCTGTAATATAGCACTTGTAATCCTGGTGGAAAGGGATGGCCACTTGTCACTAAGGTCAGGTACATGTATGCACCTTCCTATCTCTCAATTAACACATCTCACAGGAAGGTGAAGAAACATGGACTTACCAAAGTAGCACTAACCAGCAATAGCTTTTGTTTTGTACCTGGTGCTTCTGTAATGAAAGAGGAATGGGATCAAAGTGCAGGGCTAGATGCAAAGAGATGCTGGATTCAGCTTTTTGGGTGACTGTCTTGATAAAAGAGTTTGGCCAGGAGACTTGCTTCCATAGCTGAATGCAACTGGTACGTGTTCCACCTAGCAAAGCTACAGCCAGGTGATACTAACTATATAGCCTGAAAGCTCTACAGCTATAGAGCCTGAGCCAAAGCCCAGCACAGTCAAGAGGAGTCTTTTCAGTGAGTTTATGAAAGTTGAATCAGATCCTTAGTCAGCCTTTTTCTTCCACTTTGTGCAACTAGTGAGTAACAGCCAAAGAAGTGGTAAGCAAGCAAGTCTTTGTTATACAAGTTTTCAGGTTAATATTTTAGAACCTGGATCAGCGTTGGTATCTTTCCCCCTTCTCTGATGAAGTGAGACAACCCCAAAGATTCTAATGGAATTGGCCGACGAAATAGCCGCACTGCTGGCCATTATCTTTCAAAACTCATGGAGAACGGGGGAGGTGCCAGAGGACTGGAAAAAAGCAAATGTAGTGCCTATTTTCAAGAAAGGGAAAAAGGAGGATCCAGGGAATTACACACCAGTCAGCCTCACCTCCATCCCTGGCAAAATTATGCAGCAGATTCTCAAAGAATCCATCCTCACACACTTAGAGGAAAATAAAGTGATCAGGAACAGTCAGCATGGATTTACCAAGGGTAAATCATGCCTGACCAATCTCATTTCCTTCTATGAGCAGATGACTGGTTTTCTGGATGCGGGAAGCACCGTTGATGTGCTCTACCTTGATTTTAGCAAGGCTTTTGATACAGTTTCCCACAGCATTCTCATTGGCAAATTAAGGAAGTATGGGTTGGATAGGTGGACTATAAGGTGGATAGAGAACTGGGTAGATCAAAGGTTTCAGCGTGTAGGAATCAATGGTTCCATATCTAGCTGGCAACCGGTCACGAGTGGTGTGCCCCAGGGGTTGGTCCTGGGGCCGGTTCTGTTCAACATTTTCATCAATGATCTGGATGATGGAATAGACTGCACTCTCAGTAAGTTTGCGGATGATACCAAGCTGGGGGGACCAGTAGACACACTGGAGGGCAAGGACAGGATTCAGGGAGACCTAGATAAATTGGAACAGTGGGCCAATAGAAATCTTATGAGATTCAATAAGGATAAGTGTAAAATCCTGCATTTGGGACAAAAAAAACCCCCTATGCACTGCTACAGGCTGGGAAACATTCAGCTAAGTAGCAGCAGTGTAGAAAAGGACCTGGGGGTCATGGTGGATGGGAAGCTCAAAGTGGCTAGTGTTTCTGCTTAACAAGCAGAAGGTCCTGGGTTCAATTCCCAGGGGGTTGGACTTGATGATCTCACAAGGTCCCTTCCAGCCTGATTGATTGATTGAGTCAGCAGTGTGCTCTTGCTGCCAAAAAGGCCAATGGCATACTGGGCTGCATCAAAAGAAGTATTACCAGCAGATCAAGAGATGTGATCATTCCCCTCTGTTCTGCACTGGTGAGGCCACATCTAGAATACTGTGTTCAGTTTTGGGCTCCCCACTACAAAAAGGACAGGGACATGCTAGAGAGAGTTCAGAGGAGGGCAACCAAAATGATTAAAGGGCTAGAGCACAAGCCCTATGAGGAAAGACTGGAAGCATTAAGCTTATTTAGTCTGCAGAAGAGAAGATTGAGGGGGGATTTGATAGCAACCTTCAACTACTTGAAGGGATGCTCTAAGGAAGATGGAACTCGACTGTTCTTGGTAGTAACGGAGGACAGAACGAGGAGCAATGGTCTCAAGTTGCGGTTAGGGAGGTCTAGGCTGGATATTAGAAAAAAACTTTTTTACCAGGAGAGTGGTGAAGTCTTGGAATGAGCTGCCGAGGGAGGTGGTGGAGTCTCCATCTTTGGAGGTGTTTAAGGCCCGGCTGGACAAAACCCTGACTGGGATGGTTTAGTGGGAGTGGTCCTGCCTCTGGCAGGGGGTTGGACTAGATGACCTATGAGGTCCCTTCCAACCCTATGATTCTATGAATGCAATCACATTTAAAAAGAGTTAATTATAATCAGCCTAAACTTATGTTTATCAGGGGGTGGGGAGGGAACAAGTTCTAGTCTCCAGGGGTTAAAATAAGCCAGAACACCCTGGAATGCAGTTCTGGGGCCCACAGATCAGGCAAGCCAGAGAAAAATTGGGCCTACACATGCGTGAAGGGGGCCCAGAGATTAGGAGGGGTCCAGGGCCCCTCAAATTATACTTTGACCACTGCTAGTCTGTTCTGCCCAAGAACAGAACATTCACTAACTGGACATTGAACATGCATTTTGGGTCTTAAGACACTAGCTTATGTCAGATATGACTCTCCAAGAGCTTTCCAGCAGGTGCTCAGCTACTGCGGTGATGATGAGTACAGTATAAGAATCTGAGCAGAATGCAAGTCTTCTCTTCCATCATCTAGCCAGGGCTGTACATTGTGTTTGGTTTAATGCACAGCAGAAGCTCAGTGTGCCTTTTCATCACTATCTGCAATTTCGGCTTCACTGCAGTTCTCAAGAAGTTGTACCTTTCTGCCCTACATGCTCACAGTAGCAACTTGACCAGTCTAAGACTAAAGAGTATGTAGAATTACCTTGGTCCAAACCTTAAGGAGATTGACTCATTGTAACACTTTCTAAAATCATCAATGAGTGGCTGGCATGAGTGGTGTAGTTGGGGTAGAGGAGGAGGAGGAGAAAAAAACATAAAAATTAAAAACTAAAATTAAAGAGCCAGAGAGCAGGGTTGGCATTTTTGGAAGTACTTAACATCAGCCTAGCTTGTCTCCCATTGAATCTAAGGCGAAGAATTCAGGCTTTTTAAAAATCCCACCGCAGCTACCAGTTTATAGAGAAGCCTTCAAACATTCTCCCTCAGTGTGGCTTGGAGGCTCTGTACCACTGATAGCTGGGAGGTGCAAGAGTGGGAGGTGCAGGTATGTTCACAGCCTACAGAAAGAGAAGTTAGATTAAAAACCTAAAACTACTCCTGCTGGATTGGAAGGGCGCAACATGACGTTACTTTATCATTCATAATTCTAGAAGAGAACAGGCTAGCACCTCAAAACAGAGACTCACAAACCAGGCCGCTCTGTAACACAGTAAGGCACAACTCATCCCTTCTTACTTTGTGCTGATGCTGCACAGCCAGCCTGGCACTAGGTCCAGATCACATGCTTCTCTATACAGCACCTCCCCGCCCCCACCTGCGATCTGGATCAAAGGGGAACCCCCACACACATTTAAAGAGACAGCATGCAGTTTTAAATGTGCTATGGTGAGGAAGGGGCAAAAGTCAGGCATGAGGGCTGAAGTTTGGCTTCCAAAAGTCAAATAGTGACTTCTGAAAATGATGTCCTCTTTTGGGTGCAGTTTACCAGACACAAGGTAGATAACAGGGGCATTGCAGGTGCCGGGCTTACAGGGCTCGAGCTCCGAGTCCCAGTGCCAGAGCGCCAGGTCCAAAGCAGCAGTGACTGAATAGTGGTGTGCTTACAGCGCATGAGCTCCAAGTCCTGGCACCCAAGCCCCAGCTCTTTTCCCAGGCCAGGGGTGCTCCTGGTAGATAACCCAGTTTGACGCCACTGAAGCTGGCTGCTATTCTTGCCCAGGTTTGTCTTACTACAGCTTTTAATAGTTAGACATATCTTCCTCCTGCAAGCCCAATATTTCATCTTCACATCAAGTTATCAGCAGGACTGGTTTCCTTTTAGAACTATGAAGTGGGGTTGGAGGGGGGTGAGTTTATTGCTATTTTCCATTATCCTTCCCCAGGGCATTATTTATTTAACACCTTTCATCTAAAGTAGAGTAATGCAATATTAAAAAGCCTCCCGTCATAAGGAGCATCCACTCATTTCTGATAACTGAGTAGAAATCTGGTGCCAGTATGTTTCTAGAAGGGCTTCTAAACACATGGGCAATTTAGTAGAGGAGGCTAGGGCACAATTCTCATTTACATCAATGCAACTTCATTGACTTCCAGCCTTGTCCCCCATTATGGCCATGTGATCTCCTATGCATGGCATGACCTCATGAAGTTCATTCCTATCTTCCACTCCAATTCCAAGGCACAATTTACTGTCTTCCTCTCCAAACAGACCAACACACTTTTCCCTCAAAAACCACACACAGCCTAGACTGGTCATACAATTTTCCTCCTGGGGAGAGGATGAAACAGAACGAGTTACCCAGGGGCAGATGTTAGCCATGTTCCTTAACAAACAACAGAAAGGTGCTCAGATAATGCTGTGATGAAGGCAGGGTAAGAGCCTGAAGAGAACAGAATTCCCAAAGTTCCTACCCTATCCACATTTAAGACCTTTCTTCTACAACGCTGTTTACAGTGAATCAGATTGACCTGTCTGAGTTGGCTGTTCTCCTTCCACTAGCTGCCCTGTTACTTACCGGCTTATTCCAAGACTGACAGCTTTTTGTAGCAGTGACCATTCTTCAGAGTATTTGGAAGATACGTAGTACATATTAGATCTTACCGTAAATGGAGAGCTTGATAGAAATCCAGCTCAGTTACGCTGGCAAAAGTAAGAAATGAATCAGAGCCAAGGAGTACAGAGACAGGCTGGAGTAAGACCAGCTGAAATTTCTCCTCCATAGAAAGTAAAAATAAAAAACACACACCCACCCACCCCTAGAATTTCATCAGAAGCAAAGCTGAGCATTTTTGAGAAACAAAACTTAAGATCTTGTACCAAATATAATTCCTTAAACAGGACAAAAAAATAACCCCCCTATATTTTCCACCCTCCCCCCTTCCAAAAAAAAAAAGGTGGAATAACAGAATCTTAAATCAGAAGGGACCAATATGATGATTAGTCTGAGCCCTTGCACAACACTGGCCACAGAACCTCACCCACTCTCTCCTGTAATAATCCCCTAGCCTATGACTGAGTAAGGTCCTTAAGTCATGGTTTAGAGCTCCTAAGGTACAAAGAATTCAGAAGCAAGTGGGGAAAAAAAATCATGTATGGCAAAATATTTTGCAGGTCAAACAAAATAAATTCCTGATCATTTCTAAGATGGAGACACTCAGAGGGAGAGGCGGAGTGGCTTTTATTGAGATTGGAAGGCACAGGCACTTCTGATGCCATGGAGATGTCTTTCTGCTGAAGTCAGGAAGGGAAGCTGCCTTTAACCATTTCTCTACAACATGTGCAGGTCTACAGTCACCTGCAAAGGGATGTTTTGACAAAGCCAATGGCTGACGCTGGGTTTTTTTCCATGGTCTATTTCTGCAGTACCAATCTCATGCCATAAGTGGTGAGGTTTGGGCCAGGTCTACACTCTCACTGAAATCTGGCAGCAGTCAACAGGTGTTATGCAAACTACATAGCCTGGCAGCAGGCACCTTTTGTTCCTGAATGGAAAATAAGGAGTCAGTCTTATCTGAGAGCACCTGGCTAGAGTGAAGAGGAAACAGGCTGGTTCCTGAGTATCCTCCCTTTGCCATCAGGCTGGCACTTGGTTTCACTCCTCTTCCTCCTTCAAAGAGTCCTTCAGCCTGCTTCCACCCCTCCTTTCCATACCTATCCTGCAGAGTCCAGGAGGAATAAGGGTTACCAGATATCAAAGCATGGAAAGGACAGAGAAGTACAAAAAGGAGGACATATGGAGAAAATGTAGTATTAATGTAATATTTGTCTGTTTTTGGGGCCCCCTGGAATGCTTCCTCCTAAAAATAGGGTGTTGCGGGGTGTTCCAGCATACTTTAACCTCTGTAAGTAAAAACCAGACAAAATCATGTATTTTTAAAATGCCTGCTGGATGGAGGACATGAAGGTAAAAAGGAGGACATGTCCTCCTTTTGCCTGACATCTGGTAACCCTAAGGAGGAAACACTTGCTCCAGTCAGTGGATAAAAGCTTCCTGGCAGGGAATTAACCCCCTTTTCTACTGCTCTGTCATGGTGACGTACACATCTCTCTCAACACCCATCATCCCAGACTAGGTTGGTTCTCAAGTTGCATTAGAAGCTAGTTCTACAGCAGTGATCTACCCAGAGAAGCAATGCAAGGGCCTGAAACCCATTCAGTAGCTACCAAAAGAGGGGGTTGCTTATATGAGTCCAAACAGGAAAGAAAGGGAACCCACACTACAGAAAATCCCCAGTTTAGAGTCAGTAGAAGGAATGGAATTGCTCCTCCAAGAGGAGATCCCTCCTTGGTTCTTCCATGGTTAGAATACTAACAGACGTTGCATGGAACGTCTCAGCCAGCCATTACAGAATAGTCACCAAAGCAGTAGCTTAGACTACCCACCTGGAGAAAACAGACATCCTTTTTCATATTAATAGCTCCACATTAGTGTATTGAACCAGATCCGCTGCATGGTAGGTAATTAGAGGTGCAAAAGACTCACCTGGGGGTGGGGAGGGACAAGCAAACAAACCAAAAAACACCCAAACAAAAGAACACCCTGAGAACAAAACCCACAACTGGCTCCCCACAATGCATTCAGCTTTCCAAATGGTTCTAAAATGTGAGCAAAGGAGACAGCTTTGCATAGCTGAAGGAAAATGGATTCCCGAGTTTCTACAGAGACACTCAAAAGGTCACATCAAAATTGAAAGATCAATTTGTTCCTTGGCACCTTCATCAGTTATGCATGAAAGATCAGGCTGTGGATACTTAGTATTCATAATTTGAGACTTATCCTTAGACTGGAACATCCAATTCAAAATAGAAAAATGAACTTTTATGGAATTTTTTTTTTTTTTTTTAGGACACTTATGAAAGGAATCTTTGTAAACCCATACCCACTCAACATTCAATACCAGACTCAGCGTTACACTTGGAGAACATTCCATTACTCACGGTTTAGTAAATCTATTTGTCAACATCCTAAAACAAATTTCTTCATTTGCTGTTCAACAGGTGATTTTAACTAAGCCATTAAATGTTAACCAAGGGGAGAACTGCCAGAAATTGCAGAAAAATGGGGTAGAATACATAAACTTTCAGGGGTTAGAAGTTTTTCTCTCTCATGGGAAAAGGCTAAGAGACTCCCTGCAAGTTAAAAAGATTTTTATATGTGGGAATTGTGTTTACTTATACATAGGACAAGGGGCGTTGCTGGCGCTGGTCACAGTGGGACCATGACATCCCAATCCTAGCGCCAGTGCTGAGTCCTGTGGGCAGCACAGGCTTACAAAGCCTGTAACAGCCTTGAGCTCCCACCACATGCAGCCCTGATTCAAGCCAGGGATCCGGGGCTCGGCCGCTGTGGTAGCAGCCCAATTCAACCTCAACCTTGGCTGGGGACCTAGGGCTGGGCTGCCAGTGGTGGCAGGATCCAGCCCCAATCTGGGGCCCAGCTAGGAACCCAGGGCTGCAGGTTCCAGCCCTGTCCAGGGACCTAGGGCTGCCACTGGTAGTGGTGGCAGAAGCCAGGGCCACCAGCTGTGGCAGCAGGAGCCAGATCTGGCCTCAGCCACCAGATGAAGAACCAGGGCCAGACTGGGCCCAGGGCCAGCATGGCAGGGACTGGGGCTGAGGGTTTGCGTGTCTGGGCTGAGGCCCCAAAAGGGTTTTGGGAGCCAGCGATACCCCTGCATAGGACTACTTCAGGGGTCTCAAACATGTGGCCTGTGGGCCACATGCAGCCCCTAAAGCTATTTCCTGCAGCCCACAATGACACTATCATTACAGATATTTGCAATATTGTTGTATAAAAAGGTTACAGTGGTGTGGCCCTTGGGCTAATATGATAGTCCTCATGTGGCCCTCGTGGTGATTTGAGTTTGAGACCCCTGACCTAGTTAATGCTTCCATGTTTCACCATGAGAAAGCATAGCATAGTATAGGGGAAAAAACCTGATGATTCTTAACTGGGGGCTGAGTCAAAGCCTAGCACTGAAGCACATGATTACAGAAAGTGTCTCCAGCAATCACTACTCTGCAGGTATGCCACTGAAGAGACTGATGAAGACAGGCCTTCCATAGATGTTCTGTGTGCTGGTAGTTTCTGGTCATTTATGATCTGTTAGATGTCAGAAGACAGAAAGCATTGCATGTGAGAAGCAACGAAAAGCTAACACTTCTTGCCACCATGTTTGCAAGCAAAAATAGTTCATCACTAGTATTCAAAAGATAGAACTTTTATTAATACAAATATTCTTTACAGCAAAAGGATTAAAACTATTTACATATATGCACAACATTATATTTGTGTGTATATACTCCAAGGATCTCTAGAAAGAAGGGAGGTTAATGCACAGCTGAATCCCCATGGCACGTATTTGGAACAAAAAAGAACTTTTAGGATGATCACAATTTCCCCAACATGTCAAAGCCATGGTATTTGCTACAGCTAGTTTTGCATAGTCTAAGGGGTGTTTATACAATAAGTATACAGTAGATATGCAACACTTTAGCATGCAAGCCTTGAATAATTCCTCCATTTACGAGAGATTAGTGCCACCTCTGAGACCAAACAAGATATAAGCTATCTCCCGCAAAAAGTACCAAGATTTCATAGTAAATGTGATGAGTCAGCTTTGCAGCTCGCTCCTATCATACCACAGTAACCTTTATAAAATTAATTGTCTGTAAATAAAGATTAATTCAGCTGTTTCCTAATACAATTATTTTTGTTCCCCCAGAGATTTATTTATTTTTAACTTTGCACAATTTTAGGAGTGTTACAAGACTAATTCATTCCCCACATAGTGTTTCGGAACTGAGTTACAAATCTATAAAACAGATTAGTAGTATATTTCTCACAAGACCATGAACACGGCAAACTGTGTCAGTGCACACATTTAGACTCATTAAGTTTAATCTTTTAATTAGCATAATCCTTAGACCACCATTATTTATTTTCAGATCTAGAAGTATAGGAGATTAAGGAGTGGCATTTTTCTTCTCAGTTTCTCAGGTGGTGTAGGTCTTGGAAAGAAAACATCAAAACAGCATACAGGGCTTGGGTGGGGGGGAATATACAGATAAATATTGGTTTCACTTAATCCAATTCTGCCTCGGTCTATTAAGTGGCTCCAGTAAAGAAAGACTGGTATGGGAGATCAGATAGAGTGTATGCAATAAGAAATGGCCAACCGCGTTTAAGCATTAATCTATTCTACAATGGGTTTAATCCAATGTGCCATGTTTGATATATACCCAAAATCTACATTGTTACCAGAGGGCCCGTTTATGACTGACTATCAGTACGACTGTAGTCTTCATATTTAGAGTCACAGTGAAAAAAGTATTGCAAGTGAGAGGTCTTTGTGAGATGCAGAGCTTCACCACTGCAATAGTTTTTGGATCAGTAGCTTCTGGGTAAGAAGTTACAGATGAACACCCAGTCTGTTTCGACATCCTGGATAATAGTTTTAGCTCAGGTTTTTAAAGGGCAATGAGTCTTTGGGGTAAGTGTGCCAACTTCAATCTGAAAGCTAATAAAGAGGGCCAGACAACCAATTATGGATGGCTGACAACAGTGGGGACTGAACACAGGCATCATGTGAAGATAAAACTTGTTACTTCTGATTTTAATATTATCAACTGTTGTGTTTTTCCTCCCTCCTTGTTTAGCAAGAAGGTGAAATGCAGCAAGACAACTGCAGAACTAGAGTCATTTTAGAAGCAAAGGATGAGTAACAGTTATCCTTCTGATGGCAATTATACATGCAGGCATCTAGAAAAATATATACATATGCTAAAGAGAATCTTTGGTGCTGGATAGTCCTGTTCAGAAGAGCATAAACTCTGCTCAACATGCATTCCCCAGTATATTACCATCTAAAACTGTACACATGACAAATGTTGGATCCTATACAAGATTAACTTCCATAATAGATATAAACTGTAAAAGTTACAGAATAAATATACTCAAGAGCATCTCAATGTTTAGATAAAAAGCAAGGTAAAAAAATGCACTAAATATTTAAAGCTTTGGTCTAAACAGCTGGTACAGTAACAGCATCCTGCAGGAACAGTGAAACCTCTCCTTTATGCAATCCTCAAGAACTTCACCCAGAAGGGTGTACATTCAGTTCTTTTACTGTTAGTGGTAATTCTGCTGCAAATTATTAGCTGGAGGAGATCTTCAGAATCCAAACAGGTCTTTCTCTGCTGCATTGGAATCAAATTTGTCCCAGTCTACA
Organism: Podocnemis expansa; assembly: GCA_007922195.1. Taxonomy (NCBI): domain Eukaryota; kingdom Metazoa; phylum Chordata; order Testudines; family Podocnemididae; genus Podocnemis; species Podocnemis expansa. The sequence goes on from ML681963.1 coordinate 47,632,036, forward strand.
GGTGAGAGGGCTTCTGCGCTCTGGATATCTTGTGCAGTCAAGCCCGTGTCCAGGACATGGGGGTTAGTTCTAGATTGAGCAAGTCTGAAAAGACAGATTAACCAAATCACCTTTATCCAAAGGGAAGGCTTTTATAGCCTCTGTGCTTGCTGTATCTAGAATACTAGATGCAGCTGAATACTTCAAAATCATTCCTACAGCTTGCAAAGAAATTCTTCTAAGGGAACAACTCATCTTTGCAGTTCTCCAAGTTTGATGCCTGCTTCTCTGCTGACTCGAGTTTCACTCTGAAGACTGTCTACATTAGCAGCGAGAAGTTCCAAAGGGGTAGCCATATTTGTCCCATATGCAATAAATAAATCCATTAGCTCGTCTTTAAAATTGCCACCGTTTGATTTGCAGTGAGGGTTCCTGTTACATGATAGGCCTGGCAAAAGGTTGCCTTTTTCTCCCAGCCTAGCACTGCCTGGTGCATTATCTCACAAAAAAAAAGCACTGACCAAAGAAAGCAGCCTCCCCAGCGTGTTTAAATCCTCACCATTCCGGGAATACCTGAGCAAGCAGCCAACACTAAGTAATTCACTGCCACCCACATTCATCCCAACAGTTCACAGCAGCTTTCCTGGGTCCCAGGAGCCTGTTCTAAAAGTTTACTCTTTATAAAGAAACAGCATTCAGCACAATCCTTCATCCCAGGGCTGTGTAAATAGGTATTTATGGAAGTCAATGTCCCACATTTCTGTAGGCACATTAAATAATGCGGTACTTGAGTGCAAACTCGCCCATGCAGAAAGAATATTTGGAGATCATGTAATGATGGATCTTAGACAGTCAACTCAAATTTGACCCTGAAAGTATGTTGTTGTTGTTGTTGTTGTTGTTAAAAAACCGCCCTCCCCGCCCAAACAAACAAGCAAAAAAACCACAACCAAAAACAAGCTCTAGTGATGCTTTTTTAAAAGAAAGACCAATGGAAAGAAGTTCTCATGATTTGTTAAATTCCATTAAATATTTCCCTGATGCACCTGCAACTTAACTGAAATAGTGACTAGTAAAATTTGATTAGTAAAGTGCAATTTGAAGTAGTCAGCAATGTCTTTAGCAATGTAGTTGAAGAAACTGCTTTGGAATAGGGTTGAAGCTGACAGCATCCCTGTAATGATTTAGGAATGATTAGCAACTTCTTTCTATGATGGCTGTACTCCTAGCGCACAATGGTGATACGGAAAGCAAGCCTTCAACCCCAAGTCCAGTGCATGTGCTTCTTCTGTGGCAGAAGGTAAACTAACCTTAAATGCTGTAAGTATGGTTTAAATAGGTGTATTAGGGATCTGCAGTCATCAAGTTGCTGTCATTACACCAATGCAAAGTTTTTTAATACACATAGCCCCTTAGTTAGGTGATGAACTAGATCTCAGAGCTCAGGTAAACAAGCAAGGAGTCCTGTGGCACCTTTAAAGACTAAAATTGGACTACACATTCACAGTTCATTTGGAGAAGAGCAATATTAATGTTACCCCAACATGGGGAAAGCATGCAACGAGCCCTGTGGCACTTCTAAAAACTAACATTTATTTATTGCATGAGCTTTTGTGGGAGAAAAATCCCATTTTGTCAGAAGCTTTGAAGTGGGATTGTCTCCCATAAAAGCTCATGCGATAAATAAATGTGTTAGTCTTTAAAAGTGCCACAGGGCTCCTTGCTTATTTTCCTGAACTAGACTAACATGGCTGCCCCTTTGGAACTTGTTAACATGGGGGAGTAGCAAGAAAAGGTTAATTCAAACAAACAAGAGGACCAGACCAAGAGCTCTCACTGGCAGGGAACTGAAAACTGCCAGTTGAACTAATAGCCTAAAACCATCTGTCAGCATATCCATTCCAGCAGGAGGAGACACTATCAACATGCTATGTTTGGGGAGTTAAATTCCTAATCTCACACACCTATCTCCGTCCTTAAAAAGTTAGGCAAATATTTTGACAGATCAGCCAACCTCAAGAAGTCTATCTTTTAATTAACAGGTGAATCACTGACAGGGATGCTTCCTGGATCAGACCACCAGAGCTGATTAGATTAGGACTAGTTTAGTGATGCTTCTAGTTAAGTCTTTTGGGTTGGTCCCTAGTGCCACAAACTTGTAAAGAGTTATTAAAATTACCTTGAAAATGCTTCTTCGAGACCATCATCCATTTCCTTTATTAAAAAGAAAGGGGGGAAAAAAGTTAGTTGCTAAGCTAGTGAGCAAATGTATTTAAAGAGCTGGCTCAACTTTTGCCATAGGTATGACTAGAATCTTCAAGAGCTTAGAGCAACACTAGGTATCAGATGGAGACAGCACTGCAAGGTTGGTTTGGGGGTTTTTTGGGTTTTTTTTTTTTTGGGGGGGGGGGGGGGAGAAACGACCTAAAAGACTGAGGAATGCTGTTCCACAACCAATTGCATCCACTTCCAGCATCTCTCCAGTCTCTTTTCCCCTCCCCATCAACAGCAATCGCTATTGCTTCCCCATACCAGTGCTATAGCTAACCTGGTACCTGATCCAAAGCCCTGTGGAATCGATGGAAGAATTAAATCATCAGAAGGTTTTAGAATCCACTCCCTATTTCCAAGCTTTTCAAAATGAGCAGCTGCACAACCGACACCACAACCTCCCCCACACAACCAAGTTAACTCCAGGAATCAAAAAGTTCCCAAACTCGCTATTGCTTTGCCCCTTTCCAATGCCTCCTGATGGTTTTCTGCACAGGATTCTGCTGTAAAATTGATGCCTTTTTATTTGTGCACTGCCTCTTTAAAATTCCTTGCCATTACTGAGGAGAGTAGCAAGGCAGTGCACTACATAAACTCTCAAAACAGGCCTGATCTTTGTGCAGTCCCTTTGGGCAAGGGGGCATTTCACCCAGAGAGAAGCCACTTTGTTCCAAGGTCAGATGCTGAGATTGCAACATGTGTGTCCCACAAGAGCCCTCCTTTTGTTCTCTCAATGCAAAACACCAAGGCTGTTCTGCCTGAAAACATCTGTCCATTCTTTGCTGCAGACACTTTTCCTGGTGTTGGAAATGAAAGGCTAATCACCCTCTAGATTTTGAGTCAGCTGACTGCCCTCCCCACTTGAAGCTTGCAGGGTGGAAAGCGTAGCAGATGAGAAGGGGCATCTGCCCCAGCTCAGCCAGATGCTTTCAGCCAAGTACCTAAGCACCTACTTAATCTGGAACTTTGCAATGAGAACATAATACTTAAAGAGCTATGCAGACAGCTTTCCAAAGAACTCTTCGGGCGTGCTTCCTTTTAAATCTCTCCACTTGGAGACTGCCAGTGAACAGTGTTTGAATATTATTGAATGGCCCAAGGAGGTTGTTTTAGTTAAAAGTTTGACTGAGATAAAGTATTTATTGACAGGCTGATTAAATATATAGGGGTTTTAAAGCTTTGGTGTCTTATGATTGTCGTGCTATTGAGAGGAGAGGGGGGAAAAAGCCACACCACGGAGTCCTGTGGCATTTTTAAATACTAAAATTTATAATGCATGAGCTTTCTTGTGAGAAACTCCCACTTCATCAGAAGCTTGAAGATAGAGAACATACAAAATGGGAAGAAAATAAATGTAGGGAAGTGTAAGTCATGGGATCAGGTCACACTGTAACAGCAAAGCAAAGCAGTTGTTGTTTAGATTCAAACAGTGTGGAACGGGATATTAGAAGTCAGGGGGGTAGACAGAAGGGAAAATTACCTTCTAATATGCTGTTCTCCACTGTTTGAATCTAAACAACTGCTTCAATTTCCTGTTACAGTGTGATCTGATTATATGACTTACACTTCCCTGTATTTATTCCCCCCCATTCTGTAAGTTTTCCCATCTTCAAAGCACATGATGAAGTAGGATTTTGCAACCATCAGAAAAACAAAACTTTTACTTTCACTCAGTGTCACACTTCTCCCTCTTTCTGGCAGGAACAGCTAGTGCCCAGTATGCTTACCCAGACGCTGTTGTTGTTTTCAGACGACAAGTTTGGCTCCAACTCATCTAAACATGTGAAGTTTGTGCTGATGCTGAGGGGCGATTTGGCAGCATCTTCAAAGTCCAGCAAGTTCCCTGTAGCAACTACTGTGTGAACAGAGCAAGAAAGGTTACCTGGAAAAAGGTTATAGAGGGATCCTTTCTCTTGAGTTTGTAAAATGAAGAGAGTTTTACAGTTCCCTCCATGCACACACACCCCCCATAAGTAAAACATGCTAACAGCACTTATCTACTTTAAATTAACAGGTAAGAGTCCTTCTCCATCCTCCCAGATTGAGACCAGGATGGTTCTAGGCACTACACAACATCCGTCTAGGGATGGCGTAGAGCCTTATGGCTCAAGTAGACGAGAATGGCAGGGAAAGAAGCACAGATGGGGTAAGTGACTTCTGGATCACACAGCAGGGAACAAAACCCAGAGCAGCGATTCCTCACTGCAGAGCCTTGCCCAAAGCATCACATGGCCATCATGCTCCTGATCCATGCTATGCTACGAGTATGAAATGATTACTGGGCTAAGTGTTGCATGAACAAATTCACCCTTGTCAGAAATGAGGTCCTGGCTAATTGCAAACACCCTGTATTATGTGGTACAGCAGACTGGGAGACCTGCAATGGCTTTGCTTAAGCATCTGTTTGAAAACGGGGTTATTGCATTAAATATGAAGTGGGAATACCACAGCATGCCCTTTGTCTCAGAGGTTAAATTTTGATATTAATATTATTGCAGCCCAGTTCCACATTGTTTAATACCACCCAGGGATCAGTCAAAATGTATATTTGCATGATAGGACTCCTGGGGGTGGGAGAGCATTTGGTAAGCAGTCAAGGGAGATTGGTTACTGGAGATAAAAGAACATGTTAGCTGAATGTTTATTGCTAAAGTTAGTCAGTGCATTAGCTGGCCAGTGTCATTTATGGTTTCAGAGTCATACCACGTTCAGATGGGACAGTTCATACCTCTTCCAGCTAGAGATTCGGACATTAGACTGCAAGCAGCCAGGTCACACTCGAGTTCCATTAGCTCCACTACACTGCTCAGCAGAGCTGAATTAACTGGACCGTGGGCCCCAACCTGGGCTGCCCTGCACAGCACCTCCCCCCCCCCCCCGCCGGGGGCCCCACACGCCAGCATGGTGGCCAGCAGGCAGGCCGTTGCTGGGGATGGGGACCCTGGGCCCAGAAGGATTCCCACTCTGGCTCCGTTCCAGCCAGTCTGCCTTCCCCAGGGGCAGCTGGGGCATGGCACGCCAGTGTGTGCCAGCTGCCCTGCCCCCAAGCAGTGCAAAAATGCACTGCCCTCCCCTGCCCCCAAGGTGGCTCAGCCTTCACTTCAAGGTCCCTGCCCACCCCCCCACCCCCCCAGCCGGCAGGGCCAAAGTGCTGCACCCCCTAAGCCCTCTCAGAGTTGAGAGGGGTGGATTATCACAGTGGTTTTAATGTCTGGGCACAGGGCTTCAGCCCCTTTAGCCCTTGTGAAAATCTAGCCCTGTTGCTCAGGGCTGTGAACAAAGTTTCACACCCTTTGCAATGTTACTGGCCCTTTTTTTACTTTCTGCCATTGCCTGAACTTCTCTTCACTGCCTCCTGCACAGAGTCAGACCAGGTCTCCTTGCCAAGAAGTTTCCCTCCTTACAACTGGCCACACAGAGGTTTTGCACTTTTTGTAGCCCCTCTTCTCTCCCTGCCACCTCGGTGGCATTATCGTGACCTCCTTGGTTGTAATCAATGTCTGTAGAACCCCATCCTATCTGCTCCATCTGCAAGCCATCACCACTTCATATTTTGTTCCACAACTTGTCTTTTGTCCCCCTGCTCCCTCACTGGCCTTTTCACCCCAAAGTCCATGACAAGCCACCTATGTGGCTCTACAATCTGCTCTCCTGGTATCTCTTCATAGTCTCATTTGGCCACTGCCTGACAAGAGCTTTAACAATCTGGCAACACTGTTGTATGCAATTCAGTGCTCTTCCCTTTTTCACAACCCACTGGGAACAGTCAAGGCTGTGGGCCCCAGCTAATTAAGATATTGTCACCAGTTTCATTTTGGCACCAAGTTTCACTTCAGCCTCTTACTTCACAATAATTTTCTCAGCCCTCCCACCGGCCCATTGAGTGTTGCACTACATCAGATACTCAACTAGACCTACCGATAGCTTGTGGTAACCTTGCTTGTCTGGAATTCCTCTACCTGTTGAAAAGCCAAGCTATGGCACCTATTCACACAGCAGAACCCTGAAGTTTTGGTCTCTATTCAGTGCTCTTCTAATGTCCATCAGCCACTCACTCTTCCTTTGGATTAGGCTCTCTACAGGACCTTGCTATGATTATTCTTATGCCATTCTTCTTTGCTACTGAACCCCAAATCATCTTGCGGGGCTCCTCAACCTCTGTGGATTTTGACCCCTTCTATTTTGTCTCTTGAATACAGGCAACACAGACCCTCCTCATCAGCCTCTCAGCAATGTCTCTGAGCTTCCTATTTATGGTGCCCACATTCAGGGGAGCAAGATGTCATTCCTTGGCTCACTTTAGTTGCACGCGTCCAGAAGGCAATAGCTTTACCATTTGACACAGCCAGCCAGTAAAGCAGTTGCATGGTGGTTCTCAGGGGACATCCCAGCACTGCATTGACATACTCCCTGGAGACATAGACCCTTAGAGCATGTGTGATCGTAAAGGTTGCACCTGGCTAGCTGGACCAGCCTGACCTTTCTTGATTTGACACAGTTCCTTCTCTTAGCTGCCTGACCCAACTGTGCAGTCCCACCTGCCCAGGCTCCTCAGCTTCAGCAGTGGAGGCACTGGAGAAGAGACTGCATTGTTTAATATTAGTAGCCGTGGCTGAGAATGGCTCCCTTCATTGGCGGTTTGCCAAAACAAATTTAGACACTTGATACAAAGAGGTTTGCTTTGCTCTAGTCTCCATATGCCAACCTGTAGACTTGGTCAAATAAAGATGAAAAACCCAGTCACCAAGTTACCCACTCAGAAGTATTTAGACCCCAGAAAGCTCACAGGGGTTCTTTTGATCATCACTTACTTGTTTTAAGGCAGGTAGGGTCTTCTGAGTTTGGGCCACTGGCACCTTCTCCTTCAGAAATGGATTTTTCCCGCTTTTCTTTCTCTGCAACAGAGAGATTCCCTCATTGCCTGTTGGCGCTAGGTTTCCTCATGCACATTTCACTAATGGAAATGTGGTATTTAGGTTGGGAGCTTTCCCCAGCAAAGTGTTTTCTGTTAATGTTTTTGTTTTGCCAAAAATCAAAGTTCTACTGCAAAAAGTTGGATTTCTCGGGTGAGTGGAGGTGGGGGGGAATGTTATGTGTCGGATCCAGCCCTGAGTGCCTAGAAAGCTTTCCCACAAGCAGAAAAATGAAACGGTCAAAAGCCTTCCAGGCAGGGAGCTTTAAGATTACATTTTTTTGGGGTTGTCCCCAAAACAGAGCTCTTCTGGGAAAATGCAAAATATATATATTTTAAAAATAGGACAGGGATTGACTTTTTGGTTACAAATTGAGGCACAATTTTTCTTCCCCAAGCTTGGATTTCCATCTTCCAGCCAACTTCTGTGACCACCTGCATCAGGGTTTCATGTATGTGCAGCAAGTATTTTCTGAGTCACTGCCTCATAACCTGGCCCAGGGGTATCAATGAACCAGCACAGGGAATCAGGGGCCACACATGGCCAAGCAGGGCAAGGAAAGGCCATGAGAAGTAGAATCCCAAGACTCTGAGCACCTAGTATGTCTGGGGCAGAAAGTGTGACATGGTTTGCATGCACGGTAAACAACAGCAGGGGGGACTGCAACTTAGAACGGTGTGGTGAGTCTTTCTGGGCCAAGGGAAGTGGATCCTGTGGAGAAATAGGGGAAAAGGCACTCAGCCTGCTACGGCTGACACAAGTGTGGTGCTTCAAATTACACAGTTTTTTGGGGAGGGAAGAAAAAGTCTCTGACTTGCATTACTAAGGCAGAGGTCAGCAACATATGGCTCTTTGGCTATCCATTTGCAGCTCTAGGCTCCAGGTCCCATTCCTCCCCTCCTGTCACCAGCAAACCCTGTGCAAGGCCCACTGCTGGCTTCATCTCCCCCCTCCCCCCCGGACCCTGCAGGCAGCCTATGCCAACCGGGGGGGGGCACTGCAGGGAGACTGCTCCTGGTTCCAGGCTCCCCTGACCTGCCAGGGGACCCTGTGACAGGCACCTTGGCCTAGCTCCCCACACCAGGAGGCTACACCCCTTGAGGCTCTCAAAACACTTGGTTATTGAAAGAAATTTTTTTAAAATGGCTCTTCTTATCTTTTGGGCTGCCAACCCCTGTGCTAAGGGATGTATCAGTACTTTCACAGCCTAGAATCCAGGCAGCACAAACCCACCTTCATCCCAAGTCCTCTTTCTCCTTGGGTTGTGCTTTCTCCATGGATCAGCACAGATTCTGCCCTGAGTGTTCGGATTTTCAAAGGTGCGAGCACCACCGCTTCATGAACTAGGGAGCTACCATGCTCAGCACCTCTTTGGGTTGGGTGGTGAAGAATAGCACTAGCCCCTTAACATCAAGTTCACCCCATGCCAGTGTGCAAGAGAGAAAGAAACACAGGTGTCTGGCTGACTTGGAAAGACTCTCTAGTTAGTTGTCAGGCGCTACATATTTCACATGCTCACCCACGGGGCAAGCACCAGGCAGAGACAAATTTACACTAGCAGGATTCTGTACGCTGTGTCAGTCGCTGATTGCAAACTCCAGACCCTGCAGTCAGGGTCAAAAATCCTGCAGTTATTTTAGCAGCACAGCCAGAATGTTACTCAGTGCTATCTATTTTTTTCCCCCCAGTGCATATTTTAAAGATCACATGAAAGGATAATAAACCCAAATTATTTCCTTGGATATACTGCAAGACACAGACACACACTCACCTTCCTTGGATGCTTGCCAGAACTCAAATGCCACTTTGAATGCTTGAGCTACTGTGAGGGTAACCGCCTGGGCCTGAAAGACAGTTGCACAGGGCATTCAGAGAGCATTTCCAATCGTTCGGCTCTTCTGCTGATAGAGGTTAATCTGGAACTTACTCTTTCCCCAGTGCTAGGACCCTGCACCGCTTTAGAAAGAGAAATCAAAGCCTGCCACAGCAGGGATTATTTGCTCTCCATAGCATGCTGCTACACAGAGCTGGCTGTAGGTGTGTTACAGCTAAGGAAACAATGATATTCAGAAAGAAGGGATGACATCACACTGACAGCTCAGGAAGTGAATCACTCTAACCTCAGTCTATGCACACAGAACTGCTTGAAAATTAGCCTTCCCATATGCCTCAATCCTGACAGGCGGGGATGGCTACTAGGAATCACCCAAGGTACAGGCATACCCCCCCCCACATCACTGTAGCATCTGAAGCTGTCACCATCTTTACAACATTCCTGTGAGGCTATTATCCCCATTGTACGGATGGGGTAAACAGAGGCAGAAAGACTGACTTGCACAAGGTCATGCAGGATGCCTGCAGCAGATCATGGCGTTAAATTTGGTTCTTCCAATCCTGGATGACAGCCCTAGTCACTGGATATGCCAGGAAAGGTGCCAGTGATGGCTGTTTTCAGCTAGCCTGAGTGCCAAATGGCCAACATTAACAGTCACTTGAGACATAGGGCTGCATTTGGAATGGCAGGTTAGAGAGAGAGCAAGCCCTTTACTGATTCCTTCCCCTCTGCCCCGCTCAGAACCAAGATGATCTCAAGTCCCAGGAGGCGGTAAGAAAAAGAGCTAGATGCTGTGATAAGTGAAAGCTGGTGTCCCCCACATTCACAGTTTCAGCTCTTAATTACAGCCTATGGGGTGAATGATGATTAGCGCATTAAAGATATGGGAGAAAGTTTTAAAAGCACAAAAGGTAATTTAGACACGTAGCTTCCAGTGACATCAGCGGGAGCCTCTACAATCTTGAGGAACTTGCTCACTTGTACCAGCAGCACAATTGGCCCTCTGGTCCACACATTTTTTTGTACCACTGTAACTACACTATTCTAAAAAAACAGGTTTAAATAATCATCCTCAGATGGTCTCAGCATAGACTAGTTTTTTCAAGTTTACAGACATAAGGTACGCTGATGTAATTGCAGCCACACTATTTTGCTGTATGTTTTTAGACAGAGTTGTATTTTAAAACCCCATAACTACGCACCACACCATGTGTTCAGACCAGCCCCAGGAGCTAAACAGCAAGGATTACTTGGTAGTGACAGGGGATGCTGGTTTCATTAAAAGAGTTCACTCATGATTTAGATACAGTCACACATATCCCAAGGCTGAAGCTGACACTAGATGGCTGGCAGTTTAGAAGTTTGTTTTTATAGTCACATGGGACACAAATCCAGATTCCGAGATACAAAAGAACTTCCATCTCCTCTATACTTTGGGAAAGAAAAAAATTGTTTAATTGCGAAATAAGTTCCCCAAGAGCCATAGTATTTTTTATTTTTAATTCTTCTTAAAAGGGGGGGGGCATGCAAAACCCATCTCTGCCAATTAAACCTCACAAAGTAGATCTCATTTGAATGTCTGAGCTATTTACATCTTTGATAGAAGTGTGAATGCTTTATTGCAAAAACTTAAATATGGTAATTAAGTATGAAACTCCCCACAGCTGTTTACAATTTAAGCTGTCACATCTGAATCAAGCTTAATAGATCCAGCTACCATTGAGAATTGCCCATGAACTAAAAATATGGACTAATTATATGCCAGAGACTGGTAGCTATACATACATCCAGAGACCATACCCTGCATTTCTTGGATGTCAAGCTCTGGTAGAGCAGTATCAGTTTACCTTTTATCAGCATGGCATTCACGCATTTTATGCACGGACAAAGATTCTACTTTCCACCACAAAAGGCCTTGGAGAACTTTTTATGTTGAGGAAGACATATTGAGCTGATGTACCAAAGAGATAATTCTTTTAGCACTAGAGAGATTTAAATTTTAATTTGCAGTGAGTGTCTTATCTTGGCAATGCAAAGATGAGGCAGCGCTTTGCAGCCAGGAGAGAAAACTGGTTGCTTCCATTAGTTTCCCCACTCCCCCAGAGAGGTGGGGGAAAGGGACAGAATATTAATGCTGTCATTCATGCCTGGAGCAGCAGGGTGTTTGGATCTGTGGTTTGGGCCACATAGCTAGCGGCTGTGGCTTGTCTCTTCTCTCCCTCAGCCTGATGGATAGAGGCTCATTGCAGGGGGGAAAGCCACAGAAGCTGCTACAGAGGAGCCCACCCGCAGGGCCAGTGTTAGCCCACTGGAGGTCCTGAGAAGAAACATTTTTGCTCCCACCCCCAGCACATATTAATAATTAACAAGGGACCCCAAACAAATAGTCTGCTTATATTGTGTACCAGCTCTTCCCTCCTAATATTGTGAGAGCATCTACTGCTGCAGTTCCTATCCTGTTTACTCTTCTCCTCACCCTGTGTGGGTGATGGTGGGAAGGGCAGAAATAAGGACACAAGGCAGACAGTGTTTCAGCTCCCAGCCTTCATCACACCTGAAGAGAACTCACTATCCACTGAAACTGAACACCATCATGCAGCGTCCCCAGCCACGTAGACATCCACCCGTGCATGCTGCAAATGCATGGTCACCTCCACTGAAAGGGGCTCCTGTGTCTATGGGAAGAGGTTTCTGTAGGTCTGCCTCCCCCCATCCTACTATACGATGTGCCTGTAGAGCAGGATACTCCCGTTTCCCAGTCCATGCCTCTGCTCGTCCACATCTAGGCCACAAGGCCCCCCAGCACATCAGTTACTGCTTCCCCATTATGAAAGCACAGATCTGATCTCTCTATATCCACTCACAGTTTACACCTAGGGATCCATTTCTCTCCCCAGCCAACTGTTAGATGCCGAGCCTTTACTCATGCTGTTGCAGCTCAGCAAAGTACCCCCCCTTACCAGATACACTGAATCAAGAGAGGAAGGAGAGGAGAACCAAACCAAAAACACCCCAGCCATTCAAAACAAAAGCTGGAGGCTATTTCTCAGCCCCAGCTATTCTCCTTCACAAGCATTAAAAGGTCCCGTGTTCCACACAGTGTCAGTCACAGCACGATGGTGCTACATCTGCAGTCAAGTATGTCATTAAAAGACGGCTCATGGGCTTCAATGGAGAGAGACAGTTCTTCGAACTGACCCGTGAAGCAGGAGGGAACACTGAGGTGAAGTGGCAACAGGCACTTACCTCCCCACTGTCTTTAACCAGCTAGCCAAGGGCATTTCTGTGCCCTCTTTTTTCAAGTTCTTTCCCACCAAAGGGAAGAACCTTGTTACTCTGGATGCAACAGCAGCATCATAGGACATGCCGACAGTCATGCTGCAGCCAAAGGGCTGCAGTGATGAGGAAGAACCCATGCTGCCTGCCATTTCAGAAAGTTAGGACAGACCAGTAGCGTTTCAGCTGATGGGAAGGCTTTTGGACAACTGACACTCCCACATTTAATATAAGTGCCTCCTTCCCACACAGTCTGATTATTGTTAGTCTTAAAGTGCCACACAACTCCTTGTTGTTGTTTTACTGAACTAGACTAACATGGCTATCCCTTTTGAAATTGACAAGGTTTTGATTAACTTTAAAGCATGCGAACAGCCCCATTGGCTTCAGTCAGACTTAACGGTCTGTGCTCTAAGCACACATAGAGCATTTACGGGATCAGGACCTTGGAATGAGTTCTCAGGCTTAACTGGATGTCAGTTTTTTTTACTCTGCATTTTGCATCCTTAACAGGTGATTCTCGTATCTGAGAATGGGAGATGGGTCTTTACCTCCTCTGTGCTTGTAACCAAATGGCTAGATGAACAGAGAGACCCTGGAGCTCCCATTAGAATCAGATGAACTGGTGGGTGGTTGGCACTTCACAGTCAAGTCCGGCAAGGAATTTAAAATCCTTCCCAACACTGCCACTGAAGTCACCTAACGTATCTGCTCCTCCCACCTGCACGTACACAGGTTGATTTAGCCTTGCTACATCCTACGATATAATCGGCCTGTACTGCATATCCAGAGGTGCAATACTGCCTACAGCCATGAGCTAGGTCTGCATGGACAGGAAGTCCAGTATCTGCAGGCATAGCCATTTGCTGGCTCAAACCCATAGATCCATAAACCCATCACTTTGGTAACAGCCATAAGGACCTGTGCCCTCCTTTCTACTGACCAGTTTCCGTTTGGGGCAGAGGAAGGCATGGCATTCCAGGTTCTCGCTGTGCTGGTTCTGAGCAATGTAGGCAAACACTTTATCATGGGTCTTGTCCGCTGTGCAATATGATATCCTGAAAGGGAGAGGGAGGGAGAATTAGATGCCTGGCTTGCAGCAGAGCTCACATCGGTGAGCAAAAGAGCTGTTCATACCTTGGAAGACACAAAGGGAAGATGAACGCCACTGACTTCCAAGAGCCACTGGTTTGAAAGGGGGGAAATCCCCAAGGAACTCCTGGCCTGAATAAAAATCTCAGAACATGCTCTTCCAGCAAGGAGAGAGCCCAAGTTGTTCCAGCATCACAAACTGCTCTGGAATCTCCCCTGGGCGCAGTTCAGTCACAGAGAGAAGCTGATGCAAGGGACTAACAGTCTGCCTGAATGGATGAACCTCAAACTCCAGGAGATCCACGCTAGCAGATGCGAGCATCCTTGAATCTAGCAGGCAGGATGCACTTTAAATTTCTGAGCAAGGTTTTTGGCAGTAATAGCATATCCTTTGACCAGGTAAGCAGACCATAAAAGCGCCTTTGGGGAATGTGGGGGCGGCATCCTCAGAGTTTGGAGTATTTCCTTTCCATCACTGCCATGCCCACCCCTCCAACATCCATCTGTGCCGATATTCACACAGGGATCAACTACTCTCCTCCTACATCAGTGAGCATCATTGTTAGAAACAGCAGAGGAGTCACTGAGATGCAGCCCAAGGTGCACACGCAACTGGCTGCAATTTAATCTAGCTAGCTATTAAAGTGCTGACCTCCCCACAAAACAGGTTAAGGAAACCCTAAGGAGAGGATTACAGAAAAGAGGGTGTACTTTGGGCACTCTTTTCACAACACTAGATTCTTCATACAGCCCTTGCTCACAGAGTTGGCCTGCAGAAAGAGGAACAGGCACCTCATTTCCCAACAGACAAACTTAAAAAGTCACTGTCCAGATTTAGTTACTCAGCATTCTTTTTGTGTGCATGTACATTTAGGCTACCTTCCCTCACTGGCTTATGTTTTGCCTTGCCAAGTTGCGTCACGCTTTGCACAAGGCAATGAAGGCTTCACACACACACGCTCACCCACCCACCCACCAGCTTCCAACTACTCCCCACAGTTCATCTCCATATACAGTCGTTATTAGTTTCAGAGGTCATGTCATTCACACCAGCCTTCAAAGTTAATCAGTTTTGAAATTGGAAAGAGATGCACCACACACAAGGCGTGAGTCTGAAGACCACCTGCAATCACACAGGGGCTGGATTTTAAGCTCCAGTGAGTCAGGTACAAAGCCTGCCTGAGCATGCAGCAATGGGAAGAGATTATAGCCTCTGCCAGTGAAGTCTGTGTTTGCCTAACAAAACGGTTACAGGCTGGAGGGGGAGAGCTCCAGAAACCATAGTTCTGTAACTTCAAGCATGATCCAGCACATGGTGGGAGAAATTACTCTGGGCCATAAAAGAAAGCTTGCAAGAGAAAATAATAATAATAATAAAAAAAAAAAAAAATTATGGAACTCAGCCCTCCTGCCTCTTAGAAAAAATTATTCCTTCAATCATAAGTGTTACTGTTTTACAGAACTGCCTGTGCTGCAAGCATTGCCAGCCTTCCTAATATACGCAGGCTTCAGGTCAACCGAATCAGAGCACACCTGTATATAAACACTGATTGGACAGACCAGCTTTACAGTTCCATGGGCAAGTGTCCCTGATGAACTGAGGGCAGTGGCTAACATAACTATACAGACCTCGAGTCTGCACTCAGTAGCTTCTCCATCCGGTCCTCCCCTGCAGGGTAATTCCATTGATTTCAGGAGTCCAGTATAAATCAGGATTGATTAGAAGAGCAGAATCGGGCAGCTGTTAACTTCCATTTGCAAGAGTGTGATGGGGGAGAAAATTGCAGACAAAATGTAGCAGCAGAGAGTCACAGAGCACCTTAGCAAGCATAGCGAGGAGACAGATTGAAGTCACCACCATCCCTTATTGCAGTGGTTTTCAAACTTTTCCTCACCTCAGGACCCAGTCGAAAAAAATCTTTTATGCCCACGACCCAACAATTCCATCTTTGAGCAATGCATTCCAGTCTTTTGGCAGCAGCATCATGGGGTTCACAAACCAGTACTGGGTCCTGACCCCAAGTTTGAAAACCACTGTTTTATTGGACTGACAGTGCCCCTTTCCCAACAGGCCATGGCCACATTAGTGCTATTCACTGCTGCACAGCCTTACAGCAGGACACTGAGTGGGGGACAGAAGTAGAGAACATCTCAGACATTCAACTTCTCCTCTCCACAGCTCCCTTGACTACCTTTTTCACTTCTTAACAGTCTTCGGTTCTCTCAGCCCTATGGTAATTGAGGGTATGTCCTATTCCACAACACTATCGGATGCAGCATAGCCAGGATCACCAATTGACACAAATGGCAGGCTTTGCGTTTTGCAGTCTTTCCTTATCCTTCCCCCTTCTTGGATATGCTTACTGCTCTAGACAGAGGTGTTTTCCTTTGGATTCTCATTGTAGTTAGCATTCATTCATTCCCTTCTTCCTGTATCTTTGTCTTAAAAGCAAAGATTGGTAGATCAAAGATTCATAGAAACATTGTGACCCTCCACCACAGGTAAAGACTACAGACAGACAACCCCAGTATGTTCTCGTCCCATGCTCCCTCCAGACTATGGGCTGGGAAGGCAGGATGAATGCTCCTAACAGCTTTGGTAGGACCTGGTTGGGCTCCATATATTCACATGCTACAGCATTTTCCAGCAACTTACCTGTATATGGAGATGTTTTCTATCAATTCGTTAGTTTCGCTGTCATTGAGGATGATCCCTCTGGGAGATATCTTCAGCCTAACTTTCTGCAGTTTCTTTCCACTGGCTTTAGCCTTCAGAAAGGAAATAGATTTTATAAGTATTTAGCGAGGTTACATCAAAAGCTATAACAGAGGCAGATTACTCACTGTAGACATGTACTGCTTAATAGACAAGTTAATGGCTCTTGTTACCATCAGAGATTGAATTTACTACTACATACGATGAGGCCCTTTTTAAAATTATACCTTTGCTGAAGCACTAACTGATACCAAAGAGAGATGACAGCACATACTATATTACTATGTCTACACCCTCTGCAATCACAGGGATTTTGCTGTGTTGATTAGAGCACCTACAGGCTACATGACTGGGATGGCTGTCTCCTTGGCAGAGATCAACTGGGCACAAGTGGCATCTGGCAATTTTTAAGGGGTTTCGTTTTTAGTCTGATGTCCAAGGAAATACTAAAGCTCTCAGATGATACATTAGCCAGCAACAAGAGGGGTGATATGCAACTGAGTTAGACAGTTAAGAGTTTCTCAACTGGCATCCCATGCAACACTGGTGCTCCATGGACATAGCGAAGGTGTGTTCCATAATCAGCCCTGACCCCCACCCCACCGGGGCTGAGTGGAGAGTGGGCAGGAGCAACACAGTGAGTGGAAACATGCCTATGCAATTTTAAATGACCCAGCCACAGCAAGACTTCCAGACGCGTTAGCATCTGGCACCACCTCACTCCTTTGCTGCGGCCGGAGCATTTTAAATTTCCTGCCCACCGTTACCACTGGCATTGAAATCACCAGGACATAATTTCCATGGTTAGACTTTCTCTGACAAACCTTACTCCAAGAATAGATTAACCTTGTTCAAAACACACAGGCCCAAAATTCCTGTTAAAACTTGAGCATTTTCAGTTCTAATCTGTGTACATTATTTCTCTATTTTTTTAAAATAATTATATTTGCAAGATGTATTTAATTTGATTTCCTGAATCATTTTTGCAGGAATGCGTAATATGCAGATATTACAAACGTTACAGCCAGTACATACAGCTTTTTCCAAGAATGTTTCCTTCAGGTGTTCCACGTAAAATAATTAATATCTGTAGTTGTTCTCCAGTCAAGCAAAGGTTGAGAAACATTTAGATTGACCCTAAAGATTTGTTTAAACAGAACTACACTCCAGGGGCAGCATTTACACCACACCCTTATCTTCTTTTCTAGCTGTTTCAAGTAACCCCCTATAGGAATAGTTTATTAACAGCCAGAGCCTCCAATTACTGAGGAAGCAGTGGATAGTTGTCTTGATGAGAGACAGGATCAAGCCTATTCCAGAATGCACTGGTTTATAAAGGAAGCCAAAGCTCTGAGAGCCTTCACCTAATTCAGTGGAATTTGCACTCAGATACTAGTGTGCAACTCTGACACGCTAGAGCGTTTGCACTCTACCTTGCTGTTCTATGGACAACTGAAGTCGGGGCTTACTGCCTCTGCTGCTCAACTTAGCTGTTCACTGGCTCATGATGGTGGCTGACAATGCACATCAGATTTAAGGAAGCAGTAGAGCTACAAAAGCAGCTACAGCCTAGGAGCCTTTGTTAAAACTGATAGATACTGCTCCAGATGTGACCCATCAGTGTTCCACAGCACAGCCACTCCCAGTCATTCAAAAATCCTAGCCATGGTGCCACCCCTTCCCCTGAAATTAGGGCTAAAGCCAATTTCATGATTTTAAAGACAAAGCATTTCACTGATTGCCCTTTAGGGCAAACTTTGCTCCCATTTTCAATAATTTTCTCTCCTACCACAAGGACTAAAAATGTCCAAAAGGAAGAGCAGGGGCGTCATTGGTACCTGCCACATAAGACACGTGCCCTGAGTCCTGGCACCACTGCCCTGAATGCCTGGTGCGCCCTTGGCCTCTCCTGGCCCCCTCCCCAGCTGGGTATCCAGGGCCAGGCCGGGCCACCCACAGCAGCCACTGTTTCACCCAGCCCCGGCCCCATCCAGGGATCTGGGACAGGGCTGGCAGTGGCAGGACCCTGAAGCCCCGGAAGTAGAGCTCACGCCCTAGCCCTGGGTCTTTCCCCGAGGCAATGATGCTCCTGAGGAAGAGTGAGCAGAATCTCAATCACATGACTCAAGGAGCTGGAGATTTAATCCCATGGCAGACTGGAGCTCAGTGATGCCACCTCTTGCAGCATGCAACCTCCCTGCTTCTTCTGATGAAGAAGTGATGCTTATCTCCTCCCAAATTTGTGGGCCACTACGCATGCAGCACTCTTCCTTCCAAGGAAAGCACTGCAGGACTGGGTCCTTCAATAAATGTTCTTTCGTAGACCATCCAGGCTGCTGCTTCTCATTACTAGCTTGGCTGCAACACAGTCCAGACAGAGGAACTGGCTGTTGCAACCCTAGAGTTTTAAAACTGTTTAGTTCCTAGATCTTTGCTCAGCATTAGCGGGCTGACTAGCTGGAACCTAGACACAACAGGCTTGGACACTTGTGAGGTGGGCTGTTACCAAAACCATCTCTAACCACTTCTGCAGGCTTGTTGATCTAACTTTGCATCACACAGCTGTTTATCTGCCTTCACATGGTCACGTTTTCTCTGTATTTTAACTGCCCATAAAGAGACGGTCAATTAAGATCAGAGAGGCCGGCAGAAGATTAAGAGCGTTAGACAGGCCACCTGCAGCCTGATGCAAAGAACCTCAGACTCAGCTCTCCTAGTTGGTGGAGGTTGGGCCCTCTCCCCACTAGCAAGGCAATTACCAGAACTGTACAATGACAAAAGCAGACAACAACGCAGCTGTTCCAAGGCCCTGACCCCTCCAGCACTGCCCCTCAGTTAAGACCCTCAAGGAAAGCTGTAACAGAGAGGGATTATTTGGGTGCACACCAAGAGGCCTCTACCCTAGCAGATGAGCTTAGCCCACCTCAGCAGTGATCACGAGGGAGACCCTGGCTACAGCATGACTGATTAGCAGGCACTTCAGTCAGAAAGTCAGTTTCATGGGAGACAGTTTCAGTGTTTTATAAGCAGACTTTTTTGCAAGAGCCATGCACTATTTTTGCCCCACTTCCAGGAGAAGGCAGAGATTCTGGAGCAGA
Organism: Podocnemis expansa; assembly: GCA_007922195.1. Lineage (NCBI taxonomy): Eukaryota > Metazoa > Chordata > Testudines > Podocnemididae > Podocnemis > Podocnemis expansa. The sequence continues at coordinate 47,651,215 of ML681963.1, forward strand.
GACAGGAGCACTGTGCCTTCCTCAGAGCTTAAAGAAGAGAGGAGCCACCCTTCCCTGTCTCTGCAAGCTGTGTTTTAGGATACATGTTTTAAGATACTCCCATAAGCGTTTGGGCCAGATGCTCAGCTGGTACAGATTTGCATAGCTTTACTGAAGTCTGTTGAGACCACATGCCACCAGTAGAGGCTCTGCCCCTAGGTTTGCAGGCAGAGCTCAGCTGTCAGAGGAGTAATAAACCATTCCAGATTTGAGTGGGGATAGAGGGAAGAATGTCTTAATGCAGGGGTTCCCAACCTTTTTAAGGCTACAGACCCCATTTGGAGGGAGAGAAAAAAGTTTGCAGCCCCTGTGGGGAGCCAGGTGCTGCCGCAGCGTGGTGGCATCTCCATGCAGGGTAGAATGTGGCCCACGCTGCTCTCCTGTCGAGGAGAGGGAGCCACAGTGGCCACAGCTCCTCCCCCTGCCCCCAGTGGTCCCTGCCCGTCAGGCCCTTCTCTGTCCCCCCTCCCAGCTGGCTCCCCATCCCCAACACCCCCCACTTACCTGGCCACTGGAGCTGGGGGGGCACCTGGCTGTTCTTCCTGAGCACATGCTTGGGGGTGGGGGGTTTAAGAACTCCCTGCCGGGGGGAAGCTCCCTGCTGGCTGGAAGCCTGGGTCTCTGTGGCAACCAGAAACCCTGTCGTCATCCGGCCCCAGGTCCTAACCTGTCCGCAGACCCCCTGGAGCCATGCTGTGGCCACTCAGGGGTCTGCAGACCACAGGCTGGAAACCATTATTTTAACGCATCTTCTTTCCCAGAAGCCACAGCCCTTCTCCCCTTTCACATCTCTTGAAGTTCAGCTCGTGTCAGGAAGCTACTATTTGTTATCTGAAGCATTTAGCCACCACATTTAGTTTTATGCGGATTAACCATGCGATTGAGTCTTTGCCTCATTCCATTGTCTAAGTGCTGAAAGAAGCATTAATTTGATGTAGCATGAGCAGTGAATAAGGATGGGTTCTTAAGCAAGTTTCAGTGCTAAATATTTAACCATAGGACTTTGCTGCACTGATGAGATTAAAGAGGCATCAGTCACTTGCCCCTGAAGCCTCCTCTGGACCCTAAATCTCAGAGAAGCACAAACAACCAGGGTTGCTGGAACTAGGGGTGCTGGGGGGTACAGAAGCAGCCCCTGGCTTGAAGTGGTCTCCACCACATACAGCATTTACAATTTTGTTCAATGGCTGTCAGCAGCCTTACCAGGAAAACCATTCCAACCCCACTATATCCACAACATCCATAGGGGCCTGGGGATTCCCATACCAAAGGGCCAGTAGCCCTCCATGCAGCAGGCATCAGTTAGACAAGAAGAGTACAAAGGTAGCTTCTAGAGAACTTGCACCATAAAAAAGTCAAGATTTGGCAACATTTACCTTAGAAAGGTATCCAGAATACTGGTCCTTCCCCCCACGCATCCCTTAGAAACCCTGAAGTTTTCCTGTGCCAGCATGTAACAGTGTTTAAGGATTAACCATTAACTAGAGACACCGTAGTCACCATTGGAGGCCTTTTTCCCTGTAAACAGGACCCATGGTACCCATGTGAGACAGTTATGCTGGACTGGACAAAGCACTAGAGAGATATGATCTACTAGGTTTTATTCCATCTAAACACCAGTCCTTCTGGGTGCCCCACAATCTCCTTGTTCTTATGTCAAACCCTCCAAAAGGGGTGTGTACAGGATGCATTTACAACCTGCATCAGAGCATTTAAGAATCACTTGGTTCAAACACCAGGGAGACAAGGGTTGGTATTATTTGATTTGCAGAGAGAAAGAGAGACTGTGACACTCACCGTTGCAACAATTCTTTTGACAGCAGCTGCAGAAAGGTCTTCTCCTTTGGGCTGTTCCACCAGTGTCATACCCATGTATTTTAGGTTGAAAAGCATGCCCTCCAGCAGGGTCTCTCTGGTATCTGTCCAGTTTTCTGGTAGTTCTGTGGAACAGGAAAGAGCCTTAGTCTCAAGCACATGAGGACTTGAGAAATGGTTTTGCTATACATGAAAACGTCACAAGGGGATGCAAATGCACGCAGCTTGCTTCACTGCATCACATATGCTTTTGCCCAGGTGTCAGAGGTGCAGGGACATCCCACAGCCCCAGCAGCCATGCCTTGGAAGTAAGAGATGAAGTGCTGGCTCCTGAAAGCAACTGCCCCATCACTGTGATACCTCTGCACAAGCAGCATCTTAGCATTATTCAGTTAGGATAACTACACTCTGCTCTCAGCAAAGACTTTACAGAGAAAAGTTGCTTGAAGGGAGAGATCCAGGCCAGAAGAAAAACAAAGTGGGCACTTAAAGACTAACAGGTGAGAAGAAAGATGCCCAAGGCAAAGATGTTGGGAAAAAGTTGGCCTAGGTCAAACTCAAATCACCATGAGGGCCACATGAGGACTAGTACAGGGCCACATAAAGACTAGTACGTTAACCCAAGGGCCGCACAACTGAAACCTTTTCATACAACGATATTGCAAATATCGTTAACAAAAGTGTCGTTGCAGTCCACAGGAAATAGCTTTAGGGGCCACATCTTTGAGACCCCTGGCCTAGGTAGAGAGACTGAAACCTGATGTCCTACTGAAGGGAGAGGATGACAAGGCTCTCAGGAGCCTGATTTTGCCTTACATGGTTCAGCAAATGTCCTGCAACAGAAAGACAATACAACCAGGGACAAATTTTGGAGCAGGATGCCCAGCAACATGGCTGAATGCCTGTGCCCTCTGCAGGGAAAAGTTCCCTGTGCCCTCCTAATTTACTATTTGGCTTCTCTACAGTCTACACAGGGCTCTGGGGAGTAGTCCTCAGGCACAGGAGAAAAGGGTCCTCACGAAAGCCCAGCTGCTAGGAGAGAGTTTACTTAAGGAGCCTCCCCTACCCCCCTTTGCTACAGCTGGTGATTAAGTGAAAGAAGCGTGCCAGTTGGAGTCACCAGAGACAATCCTTAACTTGAGAGAACTAACTAGGGCTATATCTACACTGACAGAGGCATATTTGGCACCATCAGATTGACTTTTCTGGTTTGGCTGAGCAACAGTGAAGACATGCTCAATTGATCCCAAAGACAATCTGTTAAAAATCACCTCTGAAAAAAGTGCAGTGCTGTGTTGATGGAATGCATTTCCCACCAACGCAGCACAGTGGAGATGGCACGCTAAAGGAAAGTTGTAAAGTCAATGGGAGTTATGAAGCCTTCTCTGTATAGCCTGTGTAACTCCTGGCGACTACCACTCAGTTTTCTTGGCAGTATAGACCAGTCCTAGTAAATCCAGTTCTGCAGACATCCCTGTGGCATGCACCTTCCCTATGCTCTCCTGGGTAAAGCTCCCTTAGGACCAGCCAATCCCTCAATTAACTGCTAAGTGGATTATGAATTAGCAAAACATTGTGCCAATGGCAACCTTGCCTTAAAAGCTAGGCCACTCCAGAAGCTTAAAACAGCACAAGCCAAGAACACAGACCGTAGAGGTGTTCCAGTCCAAACTGAGCAGGATCCCAAACAGCGTGACTCTGCTAACTGCTGCCCACCCACCCCCCACGGCAGATGAGAGGAAGCAAAGAAGGGTTTAATGCAAAAGTTCAAGTCATCTGTGCCCAAATTCATGCACAGAGTTGAGTATAAGCTACTCTCCAAAAGAAGAGCATGTCAGTCCTAACAGCCAGGCTGCACTATCGTCCCAGGGAAAGGGACCGAGCTTCTGCATCCAAGACTGATGGGAAAGAGACTGCTCTTTGCACTGTCACTTATCTCCTGTTCCCCATCCTGTCTCCCAACAGGAGTTGCTTCTTTATCCATGAAGTGTCAAATCCAAAGAATGCAGATTCCAAAGCAGGCCAATCCAGCTCACCCAACTGTTAGTGTGAACAACTGATTGAAGACCCACTGGGCAGCTCCTGAGTCAGAGACACCAGCTTCACATGGTGAAAAGCAATTACTCTGCATTTCTTCTACGCCTGTTGGCCACTAAACATATGGCATAGGACTAATTGATGTCAGAGAAAACCCGTCCCAATGATGTATGCTTCACAGAGTTCTGCTAGGCACCAGGAACTGAGCCAGGAAGCCTGAACAATAGCATTTAAAGATTCCAGGCCAGCTGGGGTTAATTCACATAACAGATATGAATTGGTGCAGCTCCACTGGATCTCCAGAGCTACACGAGCAGAGAATCCAACCCTTGGTTTGGAAAGAACAGGGCAAGATCATGCCAACATAATCATGTACATTTCTTAGCAGTATGGAGGTCAACAGAGAGGTTCGTACAGGCTATAGTTTAACTCTCCGGAGTAGGGGACTCAAATTCACAGCCCCTAAAGTTATTTCTTGCAGCTCGCAATGACACTATCACTATAAATATTTGCAATATCATTGTATGAAAAGGTTTCAGTGGTGTGGCCCTTGTGCTATCATACTAGTCCTCAAGCATGGTGCGGCCCTTCGGCTACCATACTAGTCCTCATGCAGCCCTTGTGGTGATTTGAGTTTGAGACTCTTGCTCTAGAGTCTGGTCTCTCCAAAAAGAACTAACACAACTTCCTCCCCCAGGCATGGGCCATCTTTTGTGGTCAGGTCATTGGCCAAGACTCCTCTGGTTTTCTACCGCTGTGTTAGATAGTAGCCCCGTGACGACCAAGTGCTAAGATTCTAATGCTGCAGGGTGGCACCAGTTTCTCACCCTCCTGGCCAGATTTTAGAGGAGCAGCGGAAGTGGAGAGGACTCCTGGATTCTCAAGGAGAAGCACTAGCAGTTCAGTCACACCAAAACTAGTGCATCTACTTCATTTGTGTCTAAGATCTCATTCACCCCATAGCCACTCTAGAAATTGCTGTAGCCTCAGGAATAGAACCCAGAACCCCTTGCTCTGGAAGGGCAAGCCCCAGATATCAGAGGGGAGACTAACAGCCAAGCAGTTCTGTTTCACGCCAGTAGGGGCACTGATGCAGACAGACAGCCTAACTACTGGAAGAAAATCAGGAAAGCCCTGCTGCACGTGTAACTGCTCACAACGCTTTACTTACAACTAGAGACCAAGTCTCTGTCCCTGCCAGAGAAATTCCCAGGGAAGCTGTTAGCGACATGTTTTCACTCCTATATATGTGAGAGATGAAAGAGGGTCCCAGAGAATGTGGGTCACTGAAAGGCTGTTCTGCGTGGAAGAGATGGGCAGGGATTAAAGTATAATTTGTCAGGCCCTGGACCCTCCTAAATTGGCAGGCCCCCCTCACGCCAGTGCAGGCCCCTCACGCACCCCAGCTACTGCCCCCCAAACCTACCCTCTCACCCCAGCTACTGCCCTCAGCCCCCATCTCGCCGCTGATCCCCCAAACCTTTCCCCAACTCCCTCCCGAACCCAACGTGTCACTGATGGTCCCCATGGTCCCCCAACCCCCTGTCTTGCCGTCTTCCCCTGCTGCCCTGGGCCAACCCCTCCCCTTCACCCTTTCCCTGCCAGGCCAGCTCACCTGTCCCCAAAAAACAGCCCCTCAGGGTTCCCTTACCTAGATGCCAGGGGGAGTGGTCCTGGCCAAGGCTTTGGCCTAGAGCTTCTGAGCATGCTCAGTGAGACCAGACTGGGGGCGGTGGAGTTTAAAGAACTCCCTGCCTTGCCGGAACACGGTGCAACACCATTCCAGGGTTTGCTCTTTTTAGGTGCTCAGAGTTTGGGCCCCTAAAAACAGAAGATGGAGCTGGAACAGTGTGTTCAGGCTCCATTTTCTAATTTGGGGGGGCCCTGGAATGCTGGTCGCCTAAAAATAGTGGGCCCCGGAACAGTGTTCCACCACATTCTGGCTTACTTTAACCCCTGGAGATGGGTCAGGGCCACTGTTCATTCACCTATCCCCACTGAACCTAGTGGCAGCATGCTGGCAAAAAGAGGCATTGACAGCTCACTGGAAAGGATGGGTGCACAGATCTCACTAGGGGAGAGGGAAGCCAGTGAAGTTGTGTGTTAGCCGTTTTGTGATTGTGCAGCTGTTATACAAGGCATGCAATCCAGGGACCTGCGGCCTTTCCCAGCTCACCGAGAGATGGAAGCAGCAGCACTGACCAGCATCCAAAATGGCAAGGCTCTGGTGCTCACTCCAGCGACACCAATGATCCTCCTCCGTGATCCAGCTGCTTCTTCTACCCCATCCAGCTGCTGCGGTGCCACAAAGACTAGCCATACTCAGAGACCACTGTCTAGACGTAAACTCAGGGTGCGATATCCACCACCACCCTCTTCACCACTGAGAAATACTGACTAGCAAAAGGTCTGTGGGGTGCAGTTCTCTCCTACATCCACTCTTTCTCAAACCCACACAACTCTCTCCCTGTAGTGCAAGGGTAGACAACCGCCAGCATGTGTGCCAACAGTGGCACCTGGCACCCTCAAGAGTACCACAGAGTGGCTCGTGGCACCCTCTGGAGTACCACAGAAACTGCCACTCCTGCCACCGAAAGCCACTCTGGGCAGCTTCCTTTGGGTGTAGCTGGGACACAGAGGGTCTGCCCCTGCCTATGCCTCCATGTGACACAGAAAAAAGCTGCCTATAGTGGCTCCTCTCTGTAGTGTGATACTCCCCAAAGGAGCCACTCCGGGCAGCTTTTTTCTCCAGCATGCCTGGGAACCCGTGAAAGGAGCCAGTTCTTTTTGTGGCATGCCTGAGGACCCTGATCCCAGGCACAACACCAAGATGAACCACTATGGGCAACTTCTTTCCATGGCATGCCTGGAAAGCGCTCCCACTCCAGCCGTGACTACTGCTGAATTTTCAGGCAGCTGCCACATTTTTTCAGCAGAGGGGGCCGCCAGCAGCAGCTGAGCGTCAGGGAGGAAGGACCAGCACAAGAGTCCGCAAAGGTCACCAACCCCTGCTGTAGTGGCAGCTCCCATAAGCCTTCAGAACAGGCCACTCTAGCCCCTGGGGGGACTCATTCCAGCTCTCCAAGTGAGCTCCCAGGTGCAGGAGAGACAGGTGACCCTCAAGCACCAAGTGGTACGCAGGCAGGCAGATCATACTAGGAGCACATCTACACCTAAACATTCCTGATGGCAAGCACCCTCGTCCAGGCCCCAAACACACAAGGGCAGAGAACAATGCAGATAGTATGACTCTGGTCAGAGTCGGTTACATCTCCAAACCCTGTGGCTATGTACATTACATGCTCTCTGCATGCCTGGCTATTTTAAGCAGGGTCATGTCCCTGCTGCCGGAGCCTTTCCCTGCTGCCTCCCCCTTGCCAAAGCCCTTATCGAGGGCTGCACCCAGCTTGCTTTTCACTATAGCATGTCACTCCACATTCTTCCACAATGCTGCTACTGGCAAGCAGCATAGATGCACAGGGCAAGTCAGGACAGTGCAAACCCGAAGCATCCAGTGCCGTGGGACAGTAGGTCACAGGGCCAGAATCTTGCCCCTCCCTCTACGGAGCAGAACAGCAGGTTCCCTCTGTTGCTGCTAATTCACCAGCAGCCTCTGCTGTACAGAGGCACTTGGAGACAGTACCAACTCACTCTACACCAAAGGGTGACTTCACAGCAACAGGGGACTAACCTAATGACTCAGGTGTCACTCTCAACTGGTAAGAGCTCCGACTGAACAGAGGAACCTCCACTGTGAGCCTTCTGAGTCAGGTGCAATTTCCTGGAGCAAATTAGCAGTCAATGCCCCTACAGGCAAGAGCCAGGGAGAAGCCCTGCATCTGGCTGGATGAGCCAGGTACAGGATTCAGGCCAACATGCCCTATGTGATAGACCCTGGTGACTAATATAAAGATGCACAGATAATGAACTTGCTTTGCATCTCAGCCTAACATATACTCCAACATTTCAGGCCAAAGGGCTTGGGTGCATGAATGCAAACCCCTGGAGTACAACAGTGCACAAAACATCAAACTAAAATAGATTGCACTAGTGCAAGATAAATGATTTGCTCTGGTGCCAAATATCCCTAGTGTATGCTCTACCTGAGGCTGCGGAAGAATCCAGGAAATGTTATTTAAGAGATGTATGCATACCCTGTTCCCCAGCGAGAACCTGAGTTACATTCCGCACCAAGTGACAGTGTTGTCTGATGGACTGAGCACTAGACTAGGACTCAGGAGAGCTGGGTTCAAATTCTAACTCTGCCACTGACATGCTGCATAATCTTAGGTAGGCCCCTGGGCCTTGCGTCACCTCCCTGCCTCAGTTTTCCCCATCCTAGAAATGGGTATAGTTATCCTGACCTTTATAAAGTGCATTGGAATCTATGCATTGCACTGTCAGAATCTGTTCTGTGGTGCATTGAAAGGGCTGCAGCAGCTTCAAATAATTAGATTTTAGGGTTATGTTGAATCCAGTAAGGAAGCAAATACCCAGTCATTTCTGGGTGTTCAGAATCAGGTATCCAACTGTTTTTAATGCTTCCGATATGGGGCATTAATTGTGTAGCTGCACCTCTGGAGCAGGGGAAGCTGAAGCCAGCTGGAGCATCCAATACTCCGATATGGTGGGATAAACACATCCATGTGATCAGACAACACCATTGTGAATGAATCCCCCAACAGCCTTCGGTTTCAGAGAAACACTCTGATTGAAATAAAGAGGGTAGCTCAGAACTCACACAGCTGAAGCCTCAGGTATAAAGCCACTCACATCTGAATGGTTGTTTCAACCTCTCTGGCTTGCGAACATAGGCATCCCACCACCATTTGCAAGCAGGAAAGCTTGCCTTCTGCAGCAGGGAGTGGATTCTGTGAAGTCATTTTGGGCGCACTGGCTATAAGAAGTCATTGGGCTACACACAGCTACCAAGATTAAGAGTCAGACATAGAACATAATAACCTGATACAGAGACGGCATGGCCTCTTTTCTGCATGGCTAGAATGTGCCCAGCACTGTAATTACACAGACATTTAACAGCACATGAATCTTTTAGGAACCCACCTTTGCACTCCATTCCTTAAAAAAAAAAAAAAAACAAAACCACACACAGCTCCTCCATTTTAGCCAGACCTCCGAAAAAGCCACTCCCAACTCTGCCAGGTCTCCAGGACAACGTCATCAGCTCTATCCCAGCCTGCACAACAGGCCAGGTAGGAATCCTTGTTTCACAGAAACCAGGCCCCCCGCTTCCTGCAACTACCAGCAAGTCAGTCATTTCAAGGCACAAGGTAGGAGGCACATGGTAGATGGAGATTTCACGCAAGTTTGTCCAACTTCTCCTGGTTTTGAGATTTACAGTGTATCAGCTGCCAACTGTGATCCAGCAAGTCAGGACTGACTACTCAGGGGACAGCGTGCAAGCCTGCCTAGTTTAGGGTTACCAGATGTCAGGCAAAAGGAAGACATGTCCTCCTTTTTACCTTCATGTCCTCCATCTGGCAGGCATTTTAAAATACATGATTTTGTCTGGCTTTTTACTTATAGGGGTTAAAGTATGCTGGAATGCCACAGAATACCTTATTTTTAGGAGAAAGTGTTCCAGGGCCCCCTAAAAACAGAAGAACACTACATTTTCTCCATGAGTCCTCCAATGTCCTCCTTTCGGTATTTCTGTCCTCCTTTCCAGGCTTTGGTATCTGGTAGCCCTAGCAAAGCTGTTCGTGACAAATCCTTGTTTCAGTGGCTTGGCTTTGCAAGGAGAGGCACAGAAGCCATTAGCTGTTACCAGAACAGGTCAATATAGAGATCTTCCTTCTCTCAAAGGACTACAGCTCTGCTGGGAATACATTAAACCACTTCCCCCATTCCCCTAGATTCTGGAGCTTATGTGACAAGGAAGGGAGGCTTTGGATCTGACCTACCTGCTGCTGTTTGTTAAGAGGCACAAATCATGTTACCCTGCAATGTGCCCATCTGCTCTGCCCTGATAAGCAGATGGGTAATGCCCCACGTTCCTGAATATTCAAGGACAGTGGTATCTGGAAGTGCTATATATGTATGGATTGTTTGAACAACTGAGCTAGTCAGCCTAGGAAAGACACTACCATGCCTTGCCAGAAGGCAGGCAAGGCACAAGCAAAGAGGGCGCAAGATCCTGTCAGCTCAGTAAAAAGAGGTGTTTGCAGCACAGCACCACCAGCACATTTACACACACAAGTGCAACTGGAGAATTGTGTTGTCTTCCCTGGTCCTAACTCCTCCCAGGCACAGACATGCAGGCTGCTCCCACTGGAGAATCAGAGAAACCTCACACAGCCTGGGATTCCTGGGAACCAGAGTTCTGGCTCCAAGCCTACAACAGAGGCAGCACCTTCAACTCTGGGGCAGCTGAACCAGAACCTGCCTCCTAACCTTGTTTATCCACTGTGATGAACAGCCTCCTTAAGGATTACATTGACAGAAAGTTATTTACCAGAGCACAGGTGGAACCACAACAGAAACTAAACTAAGTCACCAGCGGGACTTGGAACGCCCAGTTGTTTCCCTGATCCAGTGGGTTTCTGGCGTCCAAACTCAATGATACAGCTCATCCAGCCCGCAGGACAAGGCAAGAAAGTCTATTTTGCTTAGCTAGTCAGAGTCTCTAAGTAGCCTCCATCCCACGGCATGCTATTTTTAGTCAAGTATTGTTTATTACAGAGTTTCCCCCACCCCCAACCTTGTGGCTGTGCAGATGACCCGCTCCCCAAGTTCAGCAGCCAACCAAGGACAAGCCAGATGCTGTGTTTAACTTGGTACCATCTGTTTACAGACACGATGCAATGAGGGCTGAATTTCATCAGCATTAGAGACTCTCACCATGCTGCCGATTTCCTCAGCTCCACACCGGAACCATTCTAAAATTAGTGAGGGTGGAGCAGCTCATGCTGGGTGGCAGTACGACTTCTGCAACACACCTCAAGCACTGCTGGTGAATGATGTGACATATCAGCAATGCTTTTCACCATCAAAGCATTTGCAAGCAGCCTGAGCTACAGAAGAGAGCCCTAAGTTATGCCTGGCACCCCACGTTAGTTTGATCTGCTGCTCCCAGAATTATTTCCTGTGTGGCATTCGGCAAACCACTCAACCACTGAGCCCCACTCTATGCACAGGGGTGGAGGGCTGAGCGGAAAAGTGCAAATGCTACTGACCTGCCTCAGACAGACTGACGATCAAAATGTGCAGCATTTCCCAGCGCTAGGGCTATGAACAGGTGAAGCAGGAGAACGGAAGCATCTTTGCCATGAGGTTATCACTGGAATGTCTTTTCCAAGAAAGCAGACTTTCCCCTGGCTGGTGGTTTTTAAATCTGTCCAAAGTTTGACAGCAAATGTACTAGCCAATCTTTACCGTCACAAAGCAGACTGGCAACCCCAAACACTCAGTTCTTTAGCTTTCCAAAGTCCTTTTTTTTTAATTCACATTTTGAGTGGAGGTGCAGGGGAGGGAGTTCTCAATGTAGAAGGTTAAAAGTGTGTTTTTAAAGAAGATAGGCCACAGTGGGATTTTTCTAACAAATATCCTGCAGGGGAAGCTTTTCATCTATCTGGAAATCCAAAAACATCCCAAGGTTCGTTGGAGCATTCGGAGTTCAAGCCATCATCCCCAGGGGCACATCCAGCAGAGTCACACTGCTTCCAGCAAGAGCTAATGTGACCTCGCACACTCGCACTCTCTTTCTCACACACATACAGGAAGGAAGTGGGCGTAATGTGAGGGGAATAAAGGTGTTCTGATCATAAACTTGTTCTTTCGTGGAGCCTCCAAGATTAGATTTTTACAAATCCTCATTCCAAAAGAGCTTTATCATTAAAATTCATTATTTTAGGGGTGAGGGGAAGAATATAAATCTAGATACTGTATATGCACTCTAAGCCTCCAATGCAATCAAATATGCTTGTAACTGAGGGAGTCTTTTCTGTAAGAGGTCAGCATGCATTTACCTTGAATCACTGCTACTGTTTGCAGCATTGGCAAAGCAGCTGTTTTTGCTCCCTTTGACAGCTACTCCTGCTTCTCATTCATATTTACTCAGCACGTGATAATTGTGATGCAATTTACAGCCTTGTTTAAGACATAAATTAATAATAGAGTCAGAACAGCTTTGGTCCCAGCCCAAACTCTGCCTTGCTTTTAGCTACCTAGCTGGGTATTTCTCAGAAAAATCCCACCATGCCACTCTGCAGACCCTGTAACAAGTTTCAACACAGGCCCAGGGCCAAAGCATCTATGCAGGGGTTCCCAATCTTTTCACTAACACAGCACACTTCAATGAGTCAAACAATTTCATGGCACACCCACTTTTTTTAGCTGAATTGATTGCTCACAAACATCACATTTACTTACATCTACTATGGCTACAGTTTTACTAGAGTGGTTTGCAACACAGTGCATACAACAAGCTAAAGAAGGATCAAATGTATTAATGTTTCAAATCCACAGGAAAAAAAAGTACGCGTCATCTCAATTTTGCCCTTTGACCACCTGCATTTATAATGTTCACATTTTCAACTCAAAAGACTGATACCTTGCTTTTAATCTGATGACCGACTTTTCACAATTTTTATGAATTGTAATTTTGCTTGGATAGAATATTGTTTAAGATACAACCATGTTTGTTTTACACTGATTCTCATTACCTTCATACAAAATTTGATGGCACACTTGGACAGTTCTCACAGCACACCCGTTGAAAACCACTGATCTACAGCAGAGAGAAACTCTTCCTCAGGAATCCTAGAGAACACTGAGAAAGAACTCAACCAGCAGTACAATCATTTCAAATTCTAGCCTCTGAAACCTTGAGAGAGGCATAAAAATCTGAAGTAAATCTCAAAGGGTTAGTACAAAACCAAAATCATGTCAGGAAGTTTGGAGACCTTGCTCCATAGTGGCAGTCCCTTTTTACTCTGGCACAAGGAAAGCTGGCAGAAGAAAATAATTTGTTCTTGAAAGTGGATTGTATGCGACAGGGAGGTTGGGCTTCCCCACACACCTGATAGAAGCAAGCTTGGAACCACTCCTTGTCCCACTCCTAGCTCAGGAGCAAGAATATTTAGCAAAAACTCCACTTACATCCTCCTGTGAGTTTCTTCACTTAGCTCAGAAAAAGCCAAGCGATGCCACTCCTCTCAATGGACAAGTCTGTGCACATTCCCCATGGTAAAGCAGAACCAGAAAGGAAGAAGTCACCACATAGCACTTGGGGCATTATGGAAGATGACAGTCCTGGAGTGTAGCACTGAGAAAGATTATGTTCCCCACCTCTGGGACATGGAGTTAGGAGTGGATGGAGGAGACAAAAGAACTCAAGGGAGTCTTGGGGTGGAGCAGAGGGATTGGGACATCAAAGAGGAAATGAGACATGGGTGAGTTAGGTAACTGGCGAGGACAATAAATTTGATTTGAATGAAAAAGTACAGAGAAGCAAGAAAGCTCATGCAATACATAAATGTGTTAGTCTTTAAGTGCCACAGAACTCCTTGTTCGTTTTTCACAGAACCCTAGGAGCAGCATTCTAGACACGCAGCAGGATGAAGATGGGGAGAAGGATGCACCACACAAGGCAAGAAGTTAAAATCTCCAGGTCCTGTCCAAGTGGCCAGAGAGAGGAAGAGAAGAGAACAGAGCACATGAACTGTTACAAGCTGAGAGAAGAATCAGAAACACCACCAAGGTTGAGAGACCAGGCAGGCAAGCTCAGTGCTAAAAACAACTGAGGAAGGGAAGGTGAGGGAAAACTCTACTTCAAACACTTTCATTATTTTATGGGAGCAAGAAAAGGATCCAGGGTGGCGTGTGTACATAGCAGATGGATGCAAGTTACAGGTATCGTCCAAAGCTTGAGATTCTAGTTCCAAGCTGGAGTAAGTGTGGAGAAGCAAGCACTGCAGCCATTAAAACAAGGTGAAAAAAACCCAGCCAACAGATAACTGGGATCCAGGGATGAGAAAATAGCCTCTTTTTAAGTCAGCTGATAAACCAAGGGTTACAAATTAGCCACTGATTTGACTTTGGATAAAGCAAATATAGACACCCCCCCCATCATTCTGAAGATCCTTAACCCTTTCTGTGAATCTGGTACCGTTTGAGTTCTGCCAGTGATGGGACAGAAAATCACTCTGGATTCTTCTACTGCTAACATGACTGACAACAGGGTTTGCGAGAACATGCCAGGAGGCCAACGAACTGCCGGCCAACACTGTACTACTGCTGACACGCCACATTAAGATGTCCAGTGAGGCTACGCAATGCTCACACTCCATCCTTCTCCTGTGCAACATTTTTATTGTTGTTTAGCTGTTTCCTTTTGCAGACCAGGAAAGAAAACCTGGATACTTCAGTCAGGGGATAACAGTCACAAGGTTGTAAAGGCAGAGAAATACAGCGAATCTGTCTGCAAAAGACTCACTTTGAGGTAAAAAGGGGTTGTTTAGGGGGTTGAGAAACAGATTCTCTCTCACAGGAAGTTAATTCAACAATCCCCGATAGCACAGCCCTGCAAATAGTGTAGTGGCTAACACCTCTGCTTAACATGCAGACGGTCCTGGGTTTGATTCCCAGAGGGTTGAACTTGATGATCTCATGAGGTCCCTTCCAGCCCTATGATTTGATTTGATTTGACAGTCTGACTACAGAGTTCAACAAGTTTGCAGGTAAGCAAAAAGTTCAACTAAAGTAGCCCAAGAAACCCAGGCGGGTGAATAACCTCCCACAGACGACCACGCAGCAATTCCTAAAAGATGGAACAATACCCCTGAGGGCTGGGAAGAAGAGCATGGTGGTTAACCACCAGCTTCGTCATCAACTGCTAGAAGTGACACACACGGGCCTTATTCACTAGCCAGACACCTTCAATAACGAACAAACTGGCACGTACAGCATTCAGCTGTGCGCCACGGACGTTTCCACTTTCCCCCAACGCGGCTCGCCCAAGCCAGAAGATGGCACAAGCCTGGCGCCAGCAGGCCCCGAAGGGCAGGGAGCCGGCTGCAGGTTTGGATGTGGGGCTCTTTTTAGGAAAGCTCAGGGCTGGCCTCTGTCTGCTCCCAGGGCTGAGGGGCCAGTCAGCAAAGAGGGGTGAGCTCTCCAGGGCAGGCTTCAGGCATGTGGCCAGGGGCACTTTTGGGGCACGGGCCTGTGTGGCACCCGAGGCGGAGGGAAGCGGCCGCCTTTCCCAGGCAGTTTTGCCAGCCCCACCAGCGGGGCCCGCGGGCGGAGGCGGCTGCCAGCAGAGCAGCCGAGGGCATCCAGCCCCCAGGAAACACCGCGCCGCGCCGCCGCCGCCGCCGCCACTCACTCTTGTGCTTGCCGCTGCCCCACGACTGCTTGGCGGCGCTGGGGCTGCGGATGATGGCCCGGCCCGCCGACCTCAGCGCCTCCATGCCGCCCCCCAAACTCCGCGGCAAACTTTTCCCGGCGCCCGGCCCGGCCCGGCCGAGTCGAGGGATGATCGCGTGGGGGGGAAGTGGGAGGCGACCGGCGTGTAAATCCGCCCGGGTGACGTGCGCCGCCCGGCCCGGGACACTGGCACCGCCCCGCCGCGCCGCGCCGCGCCGGCAGGGAGGGCACGGGGAGCACGCGTGGGGCACTCTCCTGCCGCCCGCTCAAACCAGCGGGTGCGGGGCGTGCAAACCCCGGGAAGGACAAAGCCAGACAAAAGCATTTCTAGAGGGGTAGCGTGTAGAAAATTTTAAAAGGGATAGCCGTGTTAGTCTAGTCCAGTGAAAAAACAACAAGTTGTGTGGCACTTTAGCAGATTTATTTGATGCATGAGCTTTCGTGGGAGAAGAATCTTCTCCCACGAAAGCTCATGCATCAGATAAATCTGTTAGTCTTAAAGTGCCACACAACTGCTTGTTGTTCTTTCAGCGTGTAGAAAAGCGGCGAGAGTCCTGCGGCACCATGGGGTTACCAGATGCCAAAGCCTGGCAAGGAGGACAGGGCAGTAGGAAAAGGAGGACGCATGGAGAAAATGTAGGAGTCATGTCAGCTTCTGGGTTTAGGGGGCCCTGGAACGCTTTCTCCGAAGTATAAGGTGGCATTCCAGCAAACTTGAACACCCCGTCAAAAGCCGGCCAAAATCTTGTATTTTAAAATGCATGCTAGAGGGAGGAGGTGAAGATAAAAAGGAGGAGGTGTCCTCCTTTTGCCTGACACCTAGTAACCAATGTTCCCTCTCCCTCTGCTGTGTGCGCAAAAAATTCCTTTTGTGCAAATTTTTGGAACCAGTGTTCAAATCTGTGCAAAAAAACAACAAGCAGTTGTGTGCACTTTAACAGATTTATTTTTTGCATGAGCTTTCGAGGGAGAAGATCCCACTTCCTCAGATGCTTCGAAGATGGGTGAACGTACAGAAAGGAATGGAACTAAATGCAAGGGGGTGTAAAACATAAGTTTCATTCCTTTCTGTAAGTTCACCCATCTTCGAAGCATCTGAGGAAGTGGGATCTTCTCCCACGAAAGCTCATGCAAAAAATAAATCTGTTAGTCTTAAAGTGCCACACAACTGCTTGTTGTTTTTTTTACTGGACTAGACTAACAGGGCTATCCCTTTGGAAATTGACAAATCTGTGCACACACCAGTGATTGTGGTCAAACTTGTGAGGGAAATGAAGTAAATGGTGGATAATGCTAATAGTATCTAAATTTTATTTTGAGATGGTGATGGAAATGATTTTATAAATTACAAAACCTTACTGGAAACATGCTTTTTGAAATTACCAGTTTAAAGGAGCATAAAAATATTAGCACTGTTGAATTTTTTTGTGCGCACTTTATTTTGTTGTGTGCGCGGGGTTCACAACCTGGGTGCGCATGCACATGCACACAGCTTAGAAGGAACATAGCTAGTAACCCTACACCATGTCGAACAGGCGTGGCCAAACTGCAGCTCAGGAGCTGCGTGTGGCTCTTGAATGAAAAAGCGTGGCTCACAGGAGAATGGCAGCAAACCGGTTTTGGAGGTAGAAGCATATGGCTATAGGCCTCAGGGCAGCTCTTGAAGGTTTAATAATTAACTTAGGCAGCTCTTCAGTTCCATAAGTTTGGCCACCCCTGATTATAGACGAACAGGTTTCTTCGAGCATGAGCTTTTGTGGGCTTCAACCCACTTCTGATGAAGTGGGTTGAAGTCCACAGAAGCTTATGGTCAAAGAAATCTGTTAGTTTGCAAGGAGACAAAATCATGTATTTTAAAAATGCCTGCCAGCCAGAGGACGTGAGGGTAGAAAGGAGGACGTGTCCTCCTGTTGCCTGACATCTGGTAACCCTAGGCTGGGCAGAATTCTCCCCCGGACTTGAAATTAGGGGGCTGTAGGAGGAGGTATGGGGGCTGTTGGAGATGCACTAAATTGGTAGAACACTGTTACTAGCTGACAGCTGGAGGGGGGTGTTTGTTAGGGAAAACCCTCGTTCTGAGCACAGAGTGGAGCCCTCCAAGCTTGCAATCCAGCTGCTAGATGTGAGGGTGAAAGGCACCTGTATAGGAAAAAGCCCCAACTATCCGGACCGTCCCTATAAAATCAGAACATTCCCGGTCAGCAGTTTGGAACCGCAGGTCTTAGTGGCACCCCACTGGGGTGATGGCAGCAAGGCCAGGCCGCGGTGTAAATCCGTTTCTCACTCAGATGTCATCTCCTCTTGCTCCAGGTTGAAACTAGGATCAGTGTATTGAACAAGCTGGCCAAAGCTGCAGGAGCTGGCAGCCCCTCAGAGACCTGACCTCCTGCCCAAAGAGGTGCCCCAGTTTCTGATGCGGTCCAGCACCTTTGCCAATGCTTTTTCCAGCCAAGCAGTAATCAGGCTCTGCTCTGGATGTAAAAAGTCCAAAAAACCAACTTGCATCCGCCTGCAGAGTGAGTAAAAACAAGGAGAGTCCTGTAGCACCTTAAAAACTAATAGATTTCTTCAGGCATAAGCTTTCGTGGGCTCCAACCTACTTCATCAGATGCATAAGGTTTATGCCCGAAGAAATCTGTTAGTCTTTAAGGTGCCGCAGAACTCTCATCGTTTTTGCTGTACACAGACTAACACGGCTACCCTTCTGAAAAAATTAGCAGTTAGTGTCCGTGAGTCTACCCCAGCATGTTGTGTAAATGTGTCATCTGTGATTCTATGACTGGACATAATGGCCTCATATCCAAGAGAGTTTAATTGTTTGTATTTTATCACATGGCAGCTACTCCTCAAAGACTGGAACCCTCTTTGTAATACAATGAAGGAGGCTGAACGCTGAAATTAGTTCACCTTCCCCCACAGGTCTCAGCAACTTTAGCATGATTTTGTCCCCCAAAACTCTTGAGGGTCCATATTACCAAAGCAGTGGTCCTTTCACATTTAAACTTCCCTCCTGTCCTGTTTTATGGCAAGGGTGTTCGTGTTTGATATTAAGCTTGGTTCACTTTTCTAGTAAGTCCAGAGTGTTTCTGGTTTTTCAGTTGAAAATCATTTACCCACTGAGCAATTACTGCACTTCATAACATACATGGAATAACCAAGGAGAATTACTATCAAAAGAATTGAATCTATTAAAAAAGCATGGGAAGGGGGAAAAAATTGTTTCCGTAAAGCCTCAGATGTAGTACAAGCAAATTTCATGCAGTATTTTAGTTTTACACTAAATAAAGGGCTCTATGTGTACAGCTCCGTGAATCTGTAGCTACTTGATTTCCAATGGCTATTAGTATGCTTTGAATTAACTGTGCATAAGTGGTTGTAGGTTTAAGGCCTCGTGTCTTGTTGAGATTAAAGGGGATATTATTGGAAGTGAGTGGGTTAGGCCCAAAATGTAGGTCTTGTGAAATAATTTTTTACAGGTTTCATAAACCTTCCAAATAATAGCTGTATTTTAATGCAATTGAAAACAGCTTTTTGGTTGAATTTAAACATTCCCATCTGGTGTTGGCAACCCAAACCTTGCAGCCTTGCTCTAGTTAGGAGAAGCCAGAAGGTAAAACTGACTTAGAAATAAAAGCGAAATAGACTAAGCAATTTTCCTTGTCCAAACTGAATGAAATACAAGAAATGTATCAACAGCAAAAATGATGAAAGTAAGTTAGATTAAAGGTATTCTTCTACTTTTAACAATCTCACCTTTTAGTAATATTTTCCCCCAAAAATACACTGTGTGATTTTTAACTTGACAGTATCCCTTTAAGTGTGACAACAGTGGTCTGAATTTGAAACAAAAGAGCTTTAAATTAACTGGTAGCAAAAGATACAGCTGGTAGTCTAATGTAGCTGGTAAATAACAGCATGGGTGTGTTGCAAGTGTATAATTAAGTCAGTTTAAAGGTCCTTGTAAAGCTGTAGGCCCTGATTCAACAAAACCCCTGAGTATGTCCCTGAATCCATCCCTATTCAACAAAGAACACAGCCATATTTATCTTTAAGCAGGTGTGTAAAACCCATTGAAACCAAGGTATTTAAACACACATGTAAATGATTTGCTGAATCAAAGCCCTGTGGCTGAGATATTGCCTGACTCCACGTGGTTCCCAAATTACAGCATACATTGTGCTGCCTGTTTCATACTTGCCAACAGCTGAGTGGCCAATCCACATCCTCTTTGAAATTCTATGACAAACTACACTGGTAAATCCACATGGCAGGCATTTGATGCAGCAGGGATTTTGTTTTCCTTTTCTTTCCTGTATAGTTTTCTGTGTTTTGCAGCACCATTAGCTAAAATGTACCACAATGAGCAAAACAAACAAGGAGTCCTGTGGCACTTTTAAACAGTAATGAATTTATTTATTGCATAAACTTTCATGGCACATCTGACAAAGTGGGAAGCAGCCCATGAAAGCTTATGCCCAAAGAAATTTGTTAGTCTTTAAGGTGCCACAGGACTCTCATTGTTTTTGCTGTATGCAGTCTAAAACAGCTACCCCTCTCGATTTCATGGGTATAATCCCACTTCATCAGATGCCTGACATAGAAGCCACAGTATATGAGGTGTATATATACATGCAGCAGAAGCTGTGTCACAAGCACTGTTCCCTCTAAGCTGTGTGCATGTGCACACGCACACAGGTCATGTAACCTGTGCACACAAAAAAATTCAATAGTGCTAATATTATTGCTCACAAAGAAATGTTTTTGCACACACAAAGAAATTGCGCACACAGTCTATGAGTAATTAGAGGGAACATTGGTCACAAGGTAGTTTTTTAGTCTGTTTTAGCAAATCAGACAAGTTTGTCTGATGACGACAGCGTCCATGCTGCCTTTACAGAACAATAGATGTGAAGGTGGTAATGTTAAAAGTGGGCAAATTACCTGTTATAAGGAGTTAACCTAGTGTTTCTGAACCACAGTGTCAGGACACATTACTAGGGTTAAAGTAAACTGGAATGCCTGGAACTCCCACAAATCTGACGGGTCAGAGTTCTGGGGCCCAGATTCCAGAATCTCAAAAAATCAGGCCCACACGTACGTGAAGGTGGCTCAGACAATACAGGACGGGAGCCCAGAGATTAGGAAGGTTCCGGGGCCCCTCAAATTGTACTTTAACCATTGCACATTATTGTGTCGCTATACAGTCGTAAATGTGTTGCGGAGAACCAGGGAGATGGCTGGATTTGGTCTGGGGTAGGCGGGCTGGTGTATCCTGTAGGTGTAGGGTCACAATATGCCACCAAGTGTGTTGCAACCTGCAGAAGGATGAGAAGCACTGAGTTAATCATTCAGAGTCTCTATTCAGAGCCAAGGTGATGGTATCAAATATCCATATGGATTCCAGCTTTGCAATTTCACACTGAAATCTGGTTTTGAAGTGTTTTTGCTGACGTACGGTAACTTCCAGGTGTGGTGGCAAGTTCCAGAAGGGTGGCCATGTTAGTCTAGTTCAGCAAAACAAATATGGAAGCGTCTGATGAAATGAGATTTTCTCCCATGAAAGCTCATGCGATAGACAAATTTGTTAGTCTTTAAAAGTACCACCAGACTTCTTGTTTGTTTTTCACGTCTGGCTGACTCACCAGAACAGATAATTTCCCTTCTTTTAACAGTAATGCCTTCTCGTTTGTTCTTTAAAGGCCACATAGACACTGAATCAAAACAACTTGTTTGATTTGCTAAAACAGATTAAAAAACTGCCTTGTGATTCAGTTCTCTGCACATATATATACATATACACTTAGCATACTGTGATTTCCATTTCATACGTCTGATGAAGTGGGATTATCTCCACAAAAGCTTATAGTATACAATAAATTTGTTAGTCTTTAAAAGTGCACAGGACTCCTTGCTTGTTTTGCTGAACAAGACTAATATACCCCTCTCGAGCTTACCACAGTGAGCTGTTTACCTCAGGTGGCAGGTTCAATACCTTCACTCAGCAGCTTCCTTCCCACCATTTCCCCTATAGCAATTGTAAAACTAAGCCACACTCCTCAAAACAGAGTAAGCTCTTATCTTGCATGCAGCATGCTACAAGTTCAGCATTCTCAATGCTCTGTGATATATCCCCAGCCAACAACTTGTGCACATTGCTGGGGGTTTTTTTTGCTCCCTTCAATGTGCCTGGCCTATGCTCTCAGACACTATGGAGATTTGATGCACAGGTTGCATGGGACTAGTTTTTGGATATTGGTGTTTCGAGCACAAATTCCAGCTGCAATATGTCCCCCACCCCCACCCCAACCCGTGGTGATTTTTTCCCAATGAACTGTCAGTGTCAATATTTTTACCCAACTGTGATGAAAATGCTGTCTCAGATGGTGCGACTGTGTGGGAGTAGCAGAACATATTTCTCCAAGTGTCACAGCAGCATGAAAGTGAGAGACCATGACAACACGACAGCAGTCTGAGTGAGAAAGGCTAGTAATCAAATCAAGGTCTCCTTGGCCGTGCAGCACCTCCAAGCCAGTCTCCCCAAAAGTAATAATACAGGCTTAAAATGGCCTTGTAATCTAGCAATCACTCTCTCTCTCACAACAAAAACAAAACAATCACCCCCCCAAACCCTCAAAACAAACAAACCAAACAAAAGCAAACACCCCTGCCCCGGGCTACAAAAGCTTTAAAATGTCAGTTCTTAGCTGCACCATCTGTCAAGGCACCCAGAGCTCCGCAGTCCTATGTTCTACACCAGAGGTCTCAAATTCAAATCACTACAAGGGCCGCATGAGGACTAGTAAAGGGCCGCATGAAGATTGGTACATTAGCCCAAGGGCCGCAGCACTGAAACCTTTTCATACAATGATATTGCAAATATAGGTAATGATTGTGTCATTGCGGGCCGCAGGAAATAGATTTAGAGGCCGCATGCAGCCCGCGGGCCGTGTGTTTAAGACCCCTGTTCTACACACCTTCACTTTCCAGGCCCTTCACACTTTCCCTTCTCTCTCATTTAGCCTCCAAAGGTCGATCCCTGCCTCCAGTCAGCCTATGATGGCAGCCTCCATCACCCACTTGTTACATTTTCTAACAAGAACCTTTGTGCTTTCTCCCATCCTCCCCCGCACACTTGCAAAAAGCGCCCTTGTAAAACATCTGCAAAACTAACTCCTCCTTCAAATCCTTTCTCAAAGCTCTTCCTTGCCATGAGGCCGACAAGAAACTTGACAATGGCAAGGCTGTTGATGTGCTGAGACCTCTGCCTGTATGATGCCTGACCAACATTGTTCCCCCGTACTAATTTGTTTGTTTGTTTAGATCCGGCTGTTGTCTCATGTCTTACGGCTTCTGAAATTGCAAACCCTTTGGGTCAGAGACTGTCTAGTCTGTGTTTGTTATGGCACCCAGGACTGGAGCTCCTAAGTGCTCTGAGCATACAAATAAATAATAAAATAATCCTAATACACAGAGATCCACAGGTAGGTGTGTCCTTCCCTGGGGAAATACACTTGTGTAAACACAAATTTGCCACAATCAATGTTACACTCTTCATAGCTTGTGGCAAATTACTCTGATTATAAATCAAGGTAAATCCCTATTGGTTTTAGCTTCAGGGATTAAGTGGTAGTATGGACATGTACTATTTCTAAGGTAATACAATCACAATGCACTGGCCTCTGGAGAAGCCTGTGCGGTCACTCTTCTGCACTCCACTGCCCAGAAGCCACCTCCCTTCTTGTCTGGGCAGACAGGCAGCATGGACCTCACTTGCAAGCTAATTTATTGCAATTGTAGTGTGTATGTATGCACAGTGCAAGCAAATTCTAGTGCAAAGTGCCTGTTCTCTCTGGGCACATTAGAGCTTCACAGATTACACTGCTAGCGAGAGAATTATTGGCATTAACAGTTAGAATAAATACTTTGCACTTGTATGACACCTTTCATGGGAGGAGCTTTACAAACCATAGTGAATTTAGCTGCAGCTTGTTGTCCCTGTGGGATATTGTAACTAAGCCAGTTTCACTGCTGGGCAACCTGTGACATATATAGAACAATTAAGTTAAGGCTCAGGTTACAGAGTGAGGAATAGATCTTCTAATTCCCATTTTCTTGCTTTTAGTGGTAGATACTCCCTCTTCCTTTCAGATTCACTAGCGGGAATTGGTTAAAAAAAACACAGTTCTCTCTGCATGATTTTTACTTCACATTCATATTGGTTTCATCAGTGATGCATTGAGGGGGAATAAAACTAATGATATTATCGGCTTGATCTAGCTGGTGGGAGTAATGGATCACTGCCCTCTACTAGATGATGTCAGGACTGCTCAAAAGTGCTCAGACCTTGTACTGCTACTTGCTAGGGAAGATTCTCCTTTGGATAAGGTGGGCGGCAGGCTGGGCTTTTGCAGCATGAGGCTCTTAGTTTATCCCTACTTTTGGCATGCATCATGTGTGGCATAGTGGTGGCCACAAAATATCAAGCCAGACACAGATTTGCTCCAGTACAGGGCTGGGCCTTCCAGTCGCCTAGGGCACCAAACACTGGGAGGAGCCAAGGGCTAGGCTAGGGCTGCTCCGCTCCCCAGCTGGGGCTGGATCCCCCACCTGCGGCTGGACCCTGGCAGCGGTGCCACTCCCCACCCGTGGTCAGATCCCAGCAGCAGCAGCACACCTCCAGCTGCTGGGGGGGTGGGGATGGGCACCAAAATCCCTGTATGCCTAGGGCGGCAAAAAGTCTTGGGCCAGCTCTGCTCCAGTATTAAGTAATACTTTAAACCAGTGGTTCCAAATCTGTGGTCCGGGGACACCCTGAGGTGTGTGGACATGTTGCAGGGGGTCTGTGGAGCCTCTCCCTACCGGGGCCAGAATCCAGCTACAGTCCTGATGTTCCCCACCAGCGCTGCCTTTCCCCTCCCATGGCCAGATCCTGGCAGGGGAATGGGGCTGTGGCAGCTCCCCGGCAAGGGCAAGGGCAAGGGGCATAGCTGCTGCGGCTTGGCTCCCCAGCGGTGTGGGCAATGGTGGTGGCAGTGCTGCTCACCAGCTATCCCAGTGGTGCCACCAGAGTGGTGCAGGCCAAATTACATAATTGGCCAGGGGAGCTGCAAAGATTTTTTTTTTTGTTAAAAAGGGGTCCCCAGCCTGAAAAAGGTTGGGAACCACTGCTTTAAACTAAACCCACCCAAAATATATTCCCCCCCCCTTAATTGTACAACACAATCAATGGATAAAGGGGACTAAGCAAACACCATCTAAACCGTTGAGTGTATTGGTCTTTCCAGGCACTTAAGAACCAAAGACAAAAGACTACATTATGAGAGGAAGATGACCTACTGTTTAGATTAGTCAATCTTTTATAATCTGAGACCACCTCCCCTCTTCCCTGAGTAGACCTGGAATGGATCGGGTGATGATGTTCCTGTCACCTGTTCACAACATCCAGGCTGAGAACCTCTGGTTTGGATCCTAAGACTCGGAATAAGGATTCTGGACACTGACTTACTGTAAGGCTGTAGACTATTTCCTGACAGTTCTGTGCCTCAGTTTACCATTCTGTTACACAACGATAATTTCCACCATATGGAAGTGTTGGCAGGCTTGATTAATTAGTGCATGTTTTTAAAATTAAAGTCAAGCAGAGAGAGGGCATTACAAAAATAAATAGTATTAAAGTATTGCACAAATAAATGATCCCTGACCTCACTGGTGTTTTATGGAGACCTTCTGCTAATTATAATTAATTTACAGTTTGATTGCACCTGCCAACCACATGGCTTGTGCTTTTGTCCACAAAACATGCTTACTGCAATTTACTGACTGTACCAACTCCAGCCATATTGTTCCCCCTCATATACACAGACACCGTCCTTTCAGGTCAAAGGGACTTGGATTGGGCCCCATCACTACAAACATAGGACTGTTGCTCAATAGCGACTGTGGTACCAATTTTCCTGTCAGAGGTGAGTGGTGGGAGCCAAGGGCTGAGGGAGAATGTTGCATCACTATGCCACAGGGTGTCTCACATAATTTGAGTGTCTCTCTGATAGTTTAGGGCTAACATGCTGTTTAGGATACCCAGGCGTCTTTGACTGTGTTTCCAGCCTAAAGTTTTTCCCAGTTCAAAGTTTTTCTGTTATTCTCCTGAGGAGACTGTCCTTCTGACTTGGAGTTATTTCAAACTCAGCAGCAACATCCACATGCCTTGTGAGACATACACTTCACTTCTCACCAGCAAGGTCTAGCTTCTCTGTTGCTTTGCTCCTTGGTCACCAGTGCAAAGCTCTGGCATTCTGATTGAGTAGCACTGGAGTACATGACTGCACAAGGGCAGGGCTGGAGAGAAGCAGGCAGTCTGTGTTTATTTTACACCAGGGGTCTCAAACCACCGCATGAGAACTAGTACAGGGCTGCATAAGGATTAGTACGTTAGCCCAAGGGCCACATCACTGAAACCTTTTCATACAAAAATATAGCAAATGTTGGTAATGATAGTGTCATTGTGGGCTGCAGGAAATAGCTTTAGGGGCCGCATGTGACACACGGGCCATGTGTTTGAGACCCCTGTTTTACAGACTCGGAGGATGAGTAAATCCATTTTCAGCAGCAGGTGCTTAGTCTGATCCCAGGAAGGGCAGAACAATGCCTGGCTGCCTAGTGTGCTAACTACAAACTGTTACTGAGGGCAAGTTTCTGGCATCATTTCACTGTGGCCTGATCATTCTTCTTCTGCCCTAACAAAGTCATGCTCTTGAGCTGCCTTCCCACCTACCACTGTCGTAGCCTGAGTCACAGACAAAACAAACAAGTTCTGCTAATCCTTTCCCCCAGCAGAAAAAGAAGATCCTCTGGACTTGAGCAGCAGCTACTTCATTCTAATCAAGGTCTGCCAGCTTCTTAGGCACATGAAAGATTAATGGACACAAGGCACGGAAAACAAACAAGGGAAAACTGCTCCTAGGGGCAGTTGCTTTGGGTTAGGGTTGAGGTATGCTGGAGATGTAAGATAGGAGCTTACCCTGGTGTTGTCCATGTGATAGGAACATAGGGATTGCTTGATGGAGTGGATCAAGTTGTCCATCTGCTCCAGCATCCTGTCCCTGACAGTGGCCAGAACCAGATGCTATAGAAGAAGGGGCAGAAAATCTCCTAATCCCTATTAATTAGTAATTGTCTTAAAGCATAACATCTAGTAACGCATCCACAATTCATGTTAGCATTAACTAGTCTAATGGTAGTTATGTCACTTGTGTCATCCTGAAAAATGTTCAACCCCATTTTGAATCCTGCCCCGTTTCTTGCCTCAGAGACATCCTGGGCAGTGAGACCTACATTCTCAAAGGCATTAAGGTGCCCAACTGCCATTAAATTAATCAGAGTTAGATGCCTAAACACCTTTTGGATCTGGGCCTGAGATCCACAGTTTAAAGACCTGCTATGCTAGTTTGGGGGGGGGGGGTAGTTTTTCTTCTGAAGTTATTACAGATTAGCAAAGAGTCCTGCCTTGACAGCAAAATAACTGTGCACAAGGCAAACTGCACTAAAACAATCTCCCCTGGGCCCACACAGTTCCCCTAGGAGCCATCTTGCCTGCTCTGCCTCTGAACCATGTTCCCCATTTGTCACTGTTAAAAGGAAAATGATGCAAGTAAACAAAGGGAAAGGCATGAGAGAGTTGAGAAACTCCAGGCTCGGAGGGAAATAGCAATGAATGATTAATAGAAAACCCAAAGCAGTGTCACTGCCATTCAGGGTAAGAGAGGAAACTGGAAGACAAGCTTGTTTGACCCATTGGTGTTTGTGTGTGGTTTGCTTCACTTCAAGAGTCACTTCTCTTCTCATATTTTAAAGCTGGAGAACAGAGAAGTGTGTATCTGCCCAGGGGTGTTGCTGCCCTGAAAAAACATTCGGGTCGCAGGCATATCACCACCCGTTGATGAACCAGACCCACCCCTGGCCTCAATCCAGCCCCTGGGCCTGATCCAGTTGCACTGCTGACTCTGGGGGCCGGAGCCAGATTGGGCTTCTGCCGCTGACAGCCCTGGATTCCCAAACGGGGTTGGATCCAGCTCCTGTAGGCCCCAGTCCTGCCGCCACCAGGCCTAGCCCAGACTTGGGTCACCAGCCTGCCAGATCCAGCTTCCATCAGCCGCTGGCCAGCACCCAGGTCCCCAGCTCAGGCCTAGATTGGGCTCCTGCTGCCAATGGCCAATGGCCTGCCCCTGAGTCCCTGGTCAGGGTCAGAGCCAGATGGGGGGGAATCTCAGGGCAGTCACAGGCTATGTGAGCCTCTGCCACGGACGGGGCTCAGGGCACTGGTTCTGGACCTGGGGGCTTGTGTCCCATGTGCCCAGCACCAGCAACACCTATGGATCTGCCCTTACCACTAAGACACATATAACTCTAACCCAAATATTTGGCCTTATTGATAAACAAAAGCAGTCTGCATTCTTACTAGCTCTCAAAATAATGCTAGGCTTTTCTGTATCTATACTACTCCAAAGGCCCCATAGATGGTCAGTGTCATTATCCCAGTTTTACAGATGGAGAAACTGATCCGCAGAAAGGTGGAGTGACATGCCAAGGTCATTCTGCACATGTGTGAAAATCAGCTTTCCTGTCTCTCATCCCTGCCCTCTGCTTGCTGGATCATGACTGCTTCTGCTCTGCAGGGCCATAATTAGGGTGGGGTGAACGGGGCAAAGCCCTGGGCGCCGAATTTTAGAGGGCACCAGACTGACCATACCTGGCCTTGAAGAGGAAGGTACTTTTGCCGAAGGCATATTCCTCCGTGAGCCAGGCTGGGGCTGGGGCTGTGGCTGGGGGAGCTCATCTCCCACCCTGCCCCTGAGTATTCACAGGTGCATGCTGGGCCAGAGCTTTGGGGTAGGGCAGAAGCCTCTGGCCACACCAGACAGCCAGGGCAGCTTGAGCCTCCTGGGACCGGTGGCCAGGGCCCAGGTATGGGGAAAGGCACAGACACCCTGGGGACCAGAACAGGAAAGCCGGTGGCCAGGTGGGTGGGCAACGAAGCCAGCGCCAGCTTGGCCAGTGGGGAACCCCTACTGCCCAGCTCTGGCAGCACTTTGGCTGGCAGCGGGGAAGTCACCCCACATCCCCTGCTTGGCCTCGGCTGCACTTTGGCCAGCAGTGGGGAAGGCACATGCTCATCCAGGGGACTGGGGCTGGATCCAGCTTCCTGCTGCTGGGCCGGATCAGGCCCAAGGCTGGATCGGGGCCTGTGTTGGGGGTTTGCCTTTGGGGCTGCTTGCACTGGGCAACAGAAGCCCTAGTTATGGCCCTGCTGCTCTGTACACTTTACAGAGTTTTTTCCTCATGTGGGCTGGCCTCTGTTGTTTTCCTTCAGTGGTTACACTGCAGCAACAGCAGTTATAGAAATGAAATGGAACACGAGCAAAACCAGGGAATAATATAGGTATGGCTGAATAGAGGGCTGAAGGATTGCAGCCCAATGCAGTTACTAAGTGCCCAGCCTGGTAGCTGGCCAAGACACCAAAGTGTCGTGGGATCTGGAGGGAGTACAGGACTCAAAACACTCTTTTCTCAAAAGGACATAAATACCACATATTACCTCCCAGGGTAAGAGGTGTGTCTGCACACACTCACGCCCACATCTCCAAATGACACACTCATTCCTCCTTCCCACTTAGGCATATTCACCAGATATACATCCACTGAGCAATACTTAAATACACACATATTCCTAGGGAGCCACACTCCCCATACTGTGCCTACTCAGAAAGGCATACTCACACAAAGGCTCTACGCATGTTCTAGCTCATAAACACTCCCCATAAATACACAATGACGTCCCCACCTCCCTAAACACTCATCATCCACCAACACAATGACACACAAACTCATGACACACATGCACTTATCTACACACATACACTTTTTAGAAGACTTCTGCAATTGTTTTTAATTATTGCTAAACGTGACAATCCAGGTTGCTGCTCACATTTCCAGCATCCCAGCTGACAGCTGTAAATGTTGACACATGCCAGAAAAAAATCTTCACTGGCATAAAATGGGTAGAGAACTTACTTCCATAAAGGCAGAGTGTCGACATCATCCCCAGTACCTCCTCATGCAATGTTCCAGTGTTGTGTCGATTTCAGTGTGTGTGCTGGTCACAAACCCTGCACCAGAGGTGACCAGCTGTCCTGATTTTATAAGGACAGTCCCAGTATTTGTGGCTTTTTAAAATTTTGGTGCCTATCACCTCTTATCCCCTGTCCCAATTTTTCACACTTGCTACCTGGTCACCCTCCACATAGCCTACCATTATACTGCTCAGCAAGTGCATCCTCTGCCCTTCTTTCACACTTCGGGGTCATTGTTGTGTGCTCCAATGGAAGTTGAGGACACGCTGGGGATGCTCACAGACAGATTCTGGAAGAAGCCCTCCCCACCTGTTGAAGTGCAACCTGCTGTTCTCAAGCCTGGAGACAGTGGAGCAAATTAAGCACTCGGGAATCTCTTCCATTGGCCTCACTGGGTTGAGATCAAAAGTCCTGAGAGCCAGGTTCTCCTGGGATGTTGCACTTATGTATCTGAAAGGGGCATCTGGCTGTCAGTGGAAGCTTTGCCTAAGGACAGCAGGATGGTTCTCTCAGAGGTTTTCCTTTTATTTATTGGGTTATTGCTTTTTCTTTTGTTTATTTTATTTTGTTGTTAATATCCTCTATATTTTATTTTATTTTGGCTCACAAAGAGCAAGATTCTGATCTGAATTACACCACTGTAAAACAGGATGAGCGCTACTGAAGGCAGATGGTAGTGCAGATTAACACCAGGGCAACTGAATTCAGAATCTGGGCCCAGATTTATGTGCTATAGTGAAGATAAAAATACATCAAATACATAATATATATCAACCATGAGAATAAATAACCAGCATGCACACATGTTCAGTGCTGTGCAAAGAATGGATGAGAGACATCAGATTATTATAGTTCTGTGTACTCCTGTAATGTCTGTTGTCTGAGGATCAAACAGCACTTTACAAACCATGACTGATTGATGCCTCGTGGTCAAAGTATGAACACAGAAGAAATATCAAAGTATGAACTCACAAGGAGAGCTAGTGAAAAGAATGGTTGACAGAACTATGGGTTCTTTTCACATTACAAAGGGTAATTTGACTTCAGGCTTCCCATTCTTTAAGCCTGTAAACTGCTCTGATTTGCTGTTACTTTATGACCTGATCCTATGTTTTACACCCCCTTGCATTTAGTTTCATTCCTTTCTGTAAGTTCACCCATCTTCGAAGCATCTGAGGAAGTGGGATCTTCTCCCACGAAAGCTCATGCAAAAAATAAATCTGTTAGTCTTAAAGTGCCACACAACTGCTTGTTGTTTTTTTACTGGACTAAACTAACACGGCTATCCCTTTGGAAACTGACAGAACTTTTCCACCAGAAAATGCTGTTTTGTCTAGATTGAAATGTTTTGCAGGAATGCATTGATTTGTGACACAATTTTAATGAAAATATTCCAAAATGATTTAAAATCAAAATACAGTATTTTGTTCTGAGTTTATCATTTCCTTTTGTTTTGACTGTTCAGTTTAGTTTGGACTTCTCTATTATATTTACAATTTATTTTAGTTAATATATTATATCAAACTATAATGTTTCAACATTAGCAAAATGTTTAATTTCAGTAATGGTCACTTGTTGCTTTTGAACTGAAATATTTTGGAATATTTTGTTCCACAAAAAATTTCAGTATTTTTAGCTTTTTGTCCTAATTTGGGACGAAAGCAAATTTGGAAATGTCAGA
This sequence comes from Podocnemis expansa, assembly GCA_007922195.1. Classification (NCBI taxonomy): domain Eukaryota; kingdom Metazoa; phylum Chordata; order Testudines; family Podocnemididae; genus Podocnemis; species Podocnemis expansa. Next base: position 47,682,298 of record ML681963.1, read on the forward strand.
GTTTGCCACAAGAGAAATATTTCATTTTCCAACCATCTTTACCACACAAGTTTTCTGTTCTAACCAGTAGACAACACAGCCTCACTCAGAGGAGGACTTTTTTTTCATAGTCTAGTTCAAAGAGGGCTTGCCAAATTCTCTGGTCATACTTAAGAAAGCTGAGCTATATCATTAGCAAACTCCCAAACCAGGTCCCAACCACTGCCCAAATGCTGATTCTCTTAACAGCACCTTGCAATAGTGTGTTAATAACCTGGTCTCTTAACCTGATAAATTTGTTAGTCTTCAAAAGAGCCACAAGATTCCTTGTTTGGTTGCTGAACTAGTCAAACATGTCTGCCCCTTTGAAACTTTTAAGGACCTGTATCTATTGGCTAATGATAGTCTTCAATAGGCAGCGAATCAAGGCCTGAAAATGGACAGGATGCTGCATAAAATACAGTGAATTTTACTGTTTTTATTTTGTACTCGTGTTTCGCAGAAAATGGCCACCGTTAGATAAGATTAGTCTATCCCCCTCATCAAAGCTAATATGTCCCTCAGGCTTCTGACCCTCCTATGGGAATGCTTTCCTCCCCACTGCCTGGTTTGTCTCCAGCTTATATTTGCAGGGGATACTGCCTGGCTCTGTGCCAGACAGAAAGGACAACATTTACATTTCCAGCTGAGCTGTGGGCCAGGTGCTGAGGTCCTTAAACAACAGAGCTTTGGACACAGACTCAAATCTTCCCAGGTAATTAGGTGCCTATATTTTCGTGAAATCAACTTAAATGCCTATGAGGATATGAGTCTCCATCAATGAGAGTTTTGTTTAATCAAGGACTGAAGCAGGTGGCTTTTTGGGGTGGACACTTACCTGATGTAAATCAGCCTAGATCCCCGCAATGGGCAGTGGGGCTATGCCAATTTATGACAGTTGAAGAGCTGGCCCTGTATTTTTGCAGGCTCAATCCTGCACGGTGACAAGTGCCTGCTGACTTCAGTAATAGGGGAAGGTGCTCAGCACCTTGCCAAAGCAACTCCTATAAATATTTAATTACCAACATAAAAGTGAAAGATAGTATGGTCCAGCGGCTAGAGAACAGGGCTCAGGGCACCTAAATGCTATTTGTGGTTCCACCACTGGCTTCCTGGAAGACACTAGGCCAGTTTCTTCACCTATTTGTCCCTTTGCTTTCCTTCCATCATTTGGCTGTCTTATCTGTTTAGAGTCTAACTCGAGTCAACAGGCACCTCAGGGCAGCAACTGGTCTTGCAATGTACCTATATACAGGGCCTGACAAAATGCACTCCTCCCCCCATACATTCTTGGTAGAGGCCTCTAGGTTTAATTATAATAGTAATACAATTTGATTATATTTAAGCAATAATTTAACAAATGCAATAAAATAAAGCAATTCATTCGTGTTCTAGGTGCAAAAAACGAAAAAAATAAAGCCTTTTCCTACAGCCTTACTCACACTAGCAAATAGTCCAGTTGGCTTCAACTACTTGCATAGGTAAGGATTTCTCGTGAAGAGTGCACAGAATCAAGCTGTTAATTTAAAAAAAAAAAAAGTTTTTGTCCTCTTCTGATTTACTGAAAACGAGACTCAGAGCAGACCTTATTTCCCTTTAATCTCATATCCCTTCTAGTCAGTCCACAGGAAAATTTAATTGCCAGGTTAGGGACACTTTGGCAAATAGAATTTATAGCACAAATGCTGATGGAATTCATCCAAATAGTGTCAAAAGCCATGGCTGCTCATTCTAATAATAGCACTGAGCCCAGTTCAATACGTTCTTAATTATAACCATTTTTCATTGCTTCCTTAAGAAAACTCTCCGTCTCGTTTTATGTCTGCCCAGCAAAACTCTGTCTGTCCTGTCACGTGTTAAATGGATTTATTTCTTAGATGCTATTTCCACACCACCACCACCACCACAGACTGATCCATTGGATTCAGTCACACGTTGCCAGGGTATCAGATTTCATTGCCGTTGTTGTTGTTTGTTATAAAGTTCAGATTGTACCAGAACATCCAATTTAATGTGCAGCCAGAACAAAACCTCGGAGGCTGTATGGATGTGACAGAACAGATGGGCAGTGACTTGCTGCTCCAGTTGTGAAGACTTGGTAGCTAATAATCATTGTAGCCATGGCTTTTCATCTTGTTTTAATCCCGATAATCTCCTTACACTGCACTCAGATTGTTGTTTTCTGAGCTCGGGGATCACTCAGCTGGGAGACGCGCTTTACCCTTTGCAAAGGGGCCATCCAGCCCCGTATTTCATTATTACAGATTTATAACCAAACTAATTCCTTCCTTACCCCTCCATCTGAAGAGAGACAGAGTTGGGCTCTGAAGGCAGGTTTAGAGGGATGCTGACAAATTTAAAAGAAAAAAACTCAGGAAGGAAACATTAGGCAGGGGTTGAAACAGGAACCTTGTATGCAGGCCCCAGCACCACCATGGATTTGGCTTGTGAATGTCACCGGTGCCTTCAGGGCTTAAAGTAAGCCAGAACACCTCAGAACACAGCGCTGGGGTCCACAAATTGGGGGGGGGGGAGTTTCCAGAGCCCCCCAAAATAGAAAAATTGGGTGGAATGCATGTTCCACCCTACCCTGGCCTGCGAGCTGCAGCCAGACTGGGGGAGTTTTCAAATCTTCCTACCCTGAGCATGCTCAGGGCAGGAGCACCCACGTGGGTAGGGGGAGAGGAAGTTGGTGAGGGGGCCCAGAGACTAGGAGAGTTCCAGTGTCTGTCAAATTATACTTTAACCATTAGGTGCCTTCTCCCATGATGTGATATTTTACATAAAGCCCATATTCCCAGAGACACATGATTAAGTGAGCCTCTCAACTTTCAGTGGAAACCCCTGTCATGGGTTGTACACTCATGCATCCTGGGTTATGATCTATATGATTTTCCTCTTCACTTTTACACTGATTGTATGATTTGTTGCCAATTTCACCATGCAGTGTTTCTTTATGGATGCTCATAACTTATTCTACATGATTACTGTGATGATATGTTTTCTGCAGCATCATGCATGTGCCCAGACGTGTAGCATGTTTAGTATGGCTCAGTGGGCTGGGAGACAGTGCTGTCTCTCAGCAAGCAGACAAGCACCTAGTGAAGAAAACAAAGTTATGAAAAAAAAAAAGCCAGGAGTCTTGTGGCACTTAAAGACTAACAGATTTATTTATCACATGAGCTTTCATGGGAGAAAATCCCACTTCGTCAGATGCTTTGAAGAGGGGGAACTTACAGAATTGGATGAAAATAAATGCAGGGGAGTATAAGACATGGGATCAGGTCATACTGCAACAGCAAATCAGAAAATTTGTAAGGATTCAAACTCCAGGAAACAGCACACAGAGGGAAGGTGAAGTCAAATTGCCTGTTATAATGTGAAAAGAATCCATGGTCACGACTCAGCGCTGCTTTCACACAATCTAATCTGCATATTATTTGAATTTTGGCTGTTTCTCTTTGAAGTCTTGATGTCCCATTGATTTTCTTGAGAACCATCATGAACAAATCATCAACGGACTGATTAGGAAGATGGTAATGCTCAGTAACTGGGTTTTTTGTACTGTGATTTCTGATGTCAGTTTTGCGCCCATTTATTCTTCTGTGTAGGGACTCTCCTGTTTGTCCAAAGTATAAGGCGTGAGGGCATTTCCGGCACATGATGCATAAATCACATTAGTGGATGAGGAGGTGAAGGACCCTTTGATGGCATAGCTGGCTTGATTAGGTCCTATGAGAGTGTCTTTAGTGGAGATATGTGGACAAAGTTGGCAGCGTGGTTTGTTGCAGGGATATGTGCCTGCTTTAATGTTTCTGTTATTAAGTCTGTAGTTGCTGGAGAGCATCTGTTTAAGGTTCGGGGGTGGTCTGTAGGCAAGGAGAGGTCTGTGTCCCAAGGCTAGAGAGAGTAAGGGGTTCTCTTTTACAATAGGCTGTAGGTCCTTAATGATCTGTTGTAGAGGTCTGACTTGAGAGTTGTATGTGGTGACCAATGGCATTCTATTGTTTTCTTTTTGGGGCCTTTCCTATAGCAGTTGATTGCGGGGTACCCGTCTGGCTCTGTCAATCTGTTTCTTTACTTCTCCAGGTGGGTACCATAGTTTTAAGAAAGCTTGACAGAGATCCTGAAGCTGTCTGTCTCTGTCTGAGGGATCAGAGCAAATGCGGTTATATCTTAGGGCTTGGCTGTAGACCATGGGTTGTGTGGTGTGTTTAGGATGGAAGCTCAAGGGATGTAGATAACTATATCAGTCAGTAGGTTTTCAGTATAGAGTGGTGCTGATGTGTCCACCCCAAAGTTGTACTGTAGTGTCCAGAAAGTTGATCTCCTGTGTGGAGTGTTCCAGGCTCAATCTGACTGTGGAGTGGAAATTTTAAAAATCTCTGTGGAAATCTTCAGGAGGATCCTTGCCATGGGTCCAGATGATGAAGATGTCATCAATGTAGCATAAGTAGAGGAGAGGTGCTTTGGGATGAGACTTGAGGAGATGTTGTTCTAAGTTGCCCATAAAAATGTTGGCATATTGTGGGAACATGCAGGGTACCCATAGCAGTGCCACTGACTTGAAGGTATAAATTGTCCTCAAATCTGAAATGGTTGTGGGTGAGCACAAAGTCACAAAGTTCAGTCACAAGCTCTGCTGTGGCATCATCTGGGATGGTTCTTCTAATAGCTTGTAATCCATCCTTGTGTGGGATGTTAGTCTAAAGAGCTTCTACATCCATAGTGGCCAGGATGGTGTTTTCAGACAGTGGCCAGGATGGTGTTTTGTGAGCTTTCTGACACATCAACACCACCTTATACCGAAAACCTACTGATTAGTATAGTTATCTACATCCCTCGAGCTTCCATCCTAAACACACCACACAACCCATGGTCTACAGCCAAGCCCTAAGATATAATCGCATTTGCTCTGATCCCTCAGACAGAGACAGACAGCTTCAGGATCTCTATCAAGCTTTCTTAAAACTACAGTACCCACCTGGAGAAGTAAAGAAACAGATTGACAGAGCCAGATGGGTATGCTGCAGTCAACTACTACAGGAAAGGCCCAAAAAAGAAAACAATAGAATACCACTGGTCACCACATACAACCCTCAAGTCAGATCTCTATAACAGATCATTAAGGACCTATAGCCTATTGTAAAAGATGACCCCTCACTCCCTCTAGCCTTGGGAGACAGACCTCTCCTTTCCTACAGACCACCCCTGAACCTTAAACAGATGCTCTCCAGCAACTACAGACCTAACAACAGAAACATTAAAGCAGGTACATATCCCTGCAACAAACCACGCTGCCAACTTTGTCCACATATCTCCACTAAAGACAACTTCATAGGATCTAATCAAGCCAGCTACTTCATCAAAGGGTCCTTCACCTGCTCATCCACTAATGTGATTTATCCCACCATGTGCCAGAAATGTCCCCACGCCTTATACATTGGACAAATGGGAGAGTCCCTACGCAGAAGAATAAATGGGTACAAAACTGACATCAGAAATCACAGCACAAAAAAACCCAGATGCTGAGCACTTCCATCTTCTTAATCAGTCCGTTGGTGATTTGTTAATCATGGTCCTCAAGAAAATCAATGGGACATCAAGACTTCAAAGAGAAACAGCCAAAATTCAAATAATATGAAGATTAGATTGTGTGAAAGCAGAGCTGAATTGTGACCATGGATTCTTTTCACATTATAACAGGTAATTTGACTTCACCTTCCCTCTGTGTGCTGTTTCCGAGTCTGAATCCTTACAAATGTTCTGATTTGCTGTTGCAATATGACCTGATCCCATGTCTTATATTCCCCTGCATTTATTCTCATCCAATTCTGTAAGTCCCCCCTCTTCAAAGCATCTGATGAAGTGGGATTTTCACTCACGAAAGCTCATGCGATAAATAAATCTGTTAGTCTTTAAGTGCCACAAGACTCCTTGCTTTTTTTGCTTTACTAGACTAACACGGCTGCCCCTTTGGAACTTAGCAAAATCATGCTAATTGAGGTGGCTGGGAAGAGACAAAGGGATCATCTCTGCCTGGAAGGGGAGGGGTGAGAGGAATGGGGAACAAAGAGAGACACTTGAAAGATTTTAGGGACTTTTAGTCTGGGACTCGCTGCCTGGAAACAACTTCAAGGAGGGGTTAAAGTATAATTTGGTGGGCCCAGGAACCCTCCTAAATTTCCAGGGCCCCCTCAAGCAGGTCTGAGTCCCCTTCACACAGGTCTGGGCCCCCTTCCCACAGATCTGGGCCCTCTTCCTGCAGGTCTGGGTCCCCTTCACCCACCCAGCTACTGACCCCCAAACACCTGCCCCCCCATCCCACCTACTGCTCCCCACATACCTACTCCCCACCCAAGCTACTGCTTCCCACCCCAGCTACTGCCCCCAAATGCCTTCCCACCACACCTCAGCTACTGCCCCCAAAACACCTGCCCCCACAACAGCTACTGCCCCCCAAATGCCCCCTCCCCAGCTACTGCCCCTGGCCCCCATCTCGTCACTGGTCCCCTGAACCTTTCCCCAACCACCTGCCGTGCCGCGCCATCTTCCTCTGCTGCCCCAGACCGACCCCCCTCCCCTGCTTCCTTTTCCCACTGGGCTGGCTCACCTGTCCCTCAGCCCTCCCTCAGGACCTCCTTACTTGGCCGCCATGCTGAGCATCCCTCGCCTGGATTGAAGCTCCCCCTGGAGCCTGCTCTGACTGAGCATGTTCAGAGGCTCTGAGCATGCTCAGTCAGAGCAGGCTAAGTGGCAGGAGATTTAAAATCACCTAGCCTGGGGGGAAGCTCCCTGCCTGCTGGAATGCACCAGAATGGCATTCCAGGGTCTACTATTTTTAGGAGCTCAGCATTTGACAGGCCCCTAAAAATAGAAAATGGAGCCAGAAAGCTCCATTCCAGTGCCCACTATTTTTAAATGGTGGGCCCCTGAATGCAGCATTCCAGCTCCATTTTCTATTTTTAGGCAGCCCAGAACACTGACCACCTAAAAATAGTGGGCCCCAGACTGCTGTTCCAGTGCATTCCGGCTTACTTTAACCCCTGACTTCAAGCAAGATCTGGGCCCTGCCTGGCCTTAGGCAGAGACTGGCTGTAGGAACATTTGACAGCTGAACACCTTGAGCATAAACTTGTTTGGACTGTGAGATTAGTTTGAGTAGAAATATTAGGTTAGCATGTGTATTTTACCTTTTCTTTCCTTGTGACATCTCCTGACTCATGTATATTGTGATTCTGCCAAGATTAGCCATATTCTCACTTAGAATTATAGTCTGATCAATAAACTTGTAGCTGTTTTATCTAACGCTGTGCAATCTTTAGAGGGTATGAGTGAAGGAGGCTGGGCACAATCCATTTCTTTGTTAAATGGATGGACTTGAGTGTATGGTGGTTGGAAGTGTTCCCCAGTCTTTGTAGACAGTGGCTCCCAGTGTGGTAACTGGGGTCAAGGGTGCTTGCTGGGGCACCATCCTTGAGTAGCCAGAAGGCAGACACCCACTGCCTGGGACTAATTGCATGTGAGAGGGTAGAGTGGACTGACTCAGGAGTGAGTGGTCACTTGGCAAAGTGGGGTGAATCAGGATTCAGGAGTGGGAATTGGGAGGTCACAGTGGCACACTTGACAGGATCCGGGAAGCGGCCTGTCACAGCCCCCTACAAAATTGTCTCTAGCCCCACAGCTCACAAACTCTGCCATGTGATGCACCACCAATGTTAACTTCCACCACCTGTAGTACCACCACTAGTTTTTTTAATAAACAGCCTATGTATGAAAACCATCTTGAAATCTAAGTGTTGTTAAAACACATTGTATTGTTAGCACAGCTATGGATATAGAAGCTGTAATCCTGCAAATATTAATATGTACATTTTAAACTCACCCCATCAGACGTTTCTGGTTTGCCTTTAGTGAGAGGAACAGTGGGTTACTTACCTGTAACCATCCTTCTTCGAGATGGGCTGCTTACATACATTCAGTTACAGGCATCTACATGTCGCAGTGCACAGTAGCTCGGAAAGTCTTCAGCCTTAGCCTGTCAGGTCAGGGCACGCAGCCAACGCCCCCTCCATACCGCGACCGTGGCTATATAGGTGACCATGACCCTGGCCCTCCCAGTCCCATGTACCTTCGCCAACTCCATTAGCGGGGATGGTGGGAGTGGCCTGAATGTATGTGAGCAGCCCATCTCGAAGAAGGATGGTTACTGGTAAGTAATCCACCATTCTCCTTCGAGCACTGCTCACATCATTCAGTTACAGGTGACTACTAGCTGTACCCGTGGATGCTGGGAGGAGTTACAGTCTGCCCACAGCGGCATCATCTCTAGCCTGCTGGGCGATCGCATAGTGTGTCGTAAAGGTATGAATTGACGACCACGTAGCAGCCCTGCAGATCTCTTGGATTGAGACCTTGGTGAGGAAGGCCGTAGAAGATGCCTGGGCCCTGTTAGAGTGGGCTCTAATAATTCCAGGAATGGGCATTTTTGACCTTCTGTAGCAGTACTTAATACAGCTCATGGTCCATTTGGAAATACACTGAGACGATACCAGTAAACCTCTCTTATGTTTGGTAACTGCCACAAACAGTTGGGGGGGGGGTCTTGCGAAATGACAGGGTGTGCTTGATGGAAGTTAGGAGCACCTTCCTCACGTCCAGAGTATGCCACTTCCTTTGGTTCTGCATAACCTGGGGATCTGGATAAAAAACTGGCAAGCAAATTTCTTGGTTAAGGTGGAAAGGGGTGGCCACCTTAGGGAGGAAGGATGGGTGGTGACACAAAACCACCTTATCCGGGTAGAACCTGGTGTATGGGGGTTCTGAGGAGAGTGCTTTCAACTCTGAAACCCTTCTAGCAGAGTTGATAGCTACTAAGAAGGCCACCTTCCAGGACAAGATCAGGAGGGTGGCTGAGTCCAGGGGTTCGTAGGACAGCTCTATCATTGCCCAGAGGATGATATTCAGGTCCCAAGGTGGGGTGGGCCTACGAGGTTGGGGAAAAAGTCTCTCTACCCCTTTTAGGAATCTGACTGAAGCGGGATGGGAGAAAACTGATTGCCCATCCACACTCTCGTGGCGAGCGGAGATTGCCACTAAATGGACTCTCAGTGAGGAAGGAGCAAGGCCTCCTTCCCTTAGGTCTAGCAGATTATCGAGGATCAGATGAATTGGGGCTAATACAGGGCAATGTTCCCTCTAAGGTTTGGCGGCTTGTGTGCAAAATTTTCAACCCGTGTGCAAAACTTTTTCTGAATAAAATTTGTGTGCAAACTCGTGCAACAAAAATTATTGAAAAATCTAGACCAATGAAAAATTAATATAAACTATTTAAAGTTGTTTTTTATTACTAAAATCACTGAATTTATTTAAAATTTACCCAAATTGCTATACAATCAAAAGAAACTAATCCATGGCTTTCAAACAACCCAAGACCAAAGTTATATTCAATCAGGATCCTAGGAGTCACAATTCTGCCTAATACCCTCATTTCCTGTGTTCTACATGCAGAGTTACAGTTTACACGGAAGCCAGCTAATTATCACTGACAGCATTTAAGATACACAAGGAGTCGTGTGGCACTTAAAGACTAAGATTTATTTTTCGCATGAGCTTTCGTGGGAGACTCCTTGTTTTGTTTTGTTTTCCTGGAATGGACTAACATGGCTACCGCTTTGGAAATTGGCAGCATTTAAGATGTCTTGATGCTCCCAGAGGGGTAAATTCTATTGAAATTTTAAAAATCAAAAAAAAGATTCCAGGCATCCTTTTCAGGAAAATGCTGCTACAACAAGGATGCTAAACACAGCTGAAATCAAAACAATGGGCTTCTAGCTGCTTTAAGATAAGGCTACAGTATTTCTTAAAAGCCTATTTTCAGTCCCTTGTATCTTTACCTGCCCCATCATTTTGGGGCTACATTTCAACTTAAGAGAAAATCTCTGCCAAAATACCACATCACTTTAATGCATTATGGTTTCTTCTGATGGACAGATTAGGGTGCATAGTGAAGAGAATAATCTCATGGCTCCTTTGATTCCCAGTCTTTTGGCTGTTACTATATTTAAAACAAGTACTTATCTGATATCTCCGTTACATCTCTAAAATTTCTGTGAATTGTTCTTCAAAGCATCTGATGAAATGGGGTTTTCTCCCATGAAAGCTCATGCAATCAATATATTTGTTAGTCTTTAAGTACCACAAGACTCCTTGTTTGTTTTGTAATGAATTGTTGTGAGTTACAGGATTTTGGAGAAAACATCTTCCAGGTTCTTTGAAAGCAGGGGGTTAACATGCTCAAACACTCTCACTGTTCAGTCACTCCACTTAAGTAACATCCACACTAGCTTTCAGGAAATATACAACTGATTTTTAGAGATTTTTCACCTCCACAGCTTTATCTAGTTACAGAAGGGACATTTTGGTACCATGCACTCCCTGTTTCCCACTTGAGGAGTTTCAAACTTCAGGATATGAATGGCACTTACTCTTTGCCATGCCTCTTGTTTAAAAAGCTGAAGAATTGCCCCAATTCCGACTCCCTAAGCTCCCTGCCCCCATTCCAGCCCTCCTAAACCCCACCCCCAGCTCCACATCTTCATGCCACCTCTTTCAGCCCCCCCAAGCCCTCCCCAGCCCACCATCCTGACCCCTTCTCCCCCCTCCCCACACACTCTCCCTGCCAGCTGCCTGACAAACCCAAATCCCCCCCCAGCCCTTTTCACTGGCCAAAGAGCTGGGCAGGGGGCAGGAGGCCACGGTGCTGGCCAGCAACCACGAGCCTGGGCTGGAGGCTGGGGCTGGCCATGAGAACGGCCAGACCCCGGCTGGAAGAGGCGGAGCCTCCACAATCTCCGAGGAAGGGAGGGGAGGGAGGAGTGGCAGGGCTGACCCAAGCCCACAGACCCTCTCTTCCTCTGGCCGAGGGGCTGGGCTGAGGCTCGTGCTCGGACACAGCACTCCGGCTTGTCTCCCCTCGGCCACGCTGCCCCTGAACTGCCCCATGCGCGGGGGCAGGAAAATCCTGCGCGGCAGGATTTTTTTTAAGCGCGCGGCCACGCTGCCGCGCGCCTTAGAGGGAACAGTGATACAGGGTCTACACCATTGCCTCGGGCCCAAATGGAGAAACACTTCCATTTGGCTGTTTACGTGGACCTGGTCGATGGTCTTCTGCTACCAACCAGGACCTCCTTAACCCTGTCTGAGCAAAGCCTCTCCTGCCCGCTGAGCCAGAGAGCATCCAGGCCATGAGGTGTAGGTGGCCCAGGTCTGGGTGCTGAAGGCACCCCGAGTCCTGCGTCAAGAGGTCCGCCCATGGTGGGAGGTGGAGTAGGATCTCTATGGACATGTCCTGCAGGAGTGGGAACCAGTGCTGTCTGGGCCAGTCCAGAGCTATTAGTATTATGTTTGGTCCATCCCTGCCGATCTTCAGGAGCATCTTCTGTATCAGGGGAACTGGCGGGAAGGCTTACATCAGGGGCCCTGACCAGTTGATGAGGAAGGCATAGGTGAGGGATCTCTCCTCCCAACCCCTGAGGGAGCAGAACTGGGGGCATTTGTGATTCTGTCACGTCGCAAACAAGTCTATCCGGGGGAGATCCCATTTGTTTTACCAGGAGGGAGAAAACCTTGTCGTGAAGTGACGATTTGTGGTTCCCTAGTGGCTTTCTGCTTAGAGAGTTTGCCAGCCCATTGTCCACCCCGGGTAGATGGAAGGCCACTGGGCAGAAGTTGTGTTGTATGGCCAATTCCCAGAGGTTGCATACCTCCTCGAAAAGTGGTGTAGAACGGACTCCCCCTTGCTGATTCGTGTAGAACATAGCTGTGGTGTTGTCTGTGAGGATCTGGATCTACCTGCCCCGTATCTTGTCTAGGAAGGTCAAGCAGGCTAGCCTGATGTCCCTTAGTTCCTTCACATTTACGTGGAGAGGGCCGTCGGCGTGGGACCAGAGCCCTGAGTGGAGAGACTCCCAGAGATGTGGGCCCCCCCACCCTGTGTTCGAGGCGTCCATTATTAAGGTCACCGAGGGCCTGAGGTCTTTGAAGGGGATGCCCCCCATGGCAAAGTGGGAATCCCTCCACACCTGAAGTGTCCCCAGAGTGTCCTGGGGAACAGACAGTACCTTGTTCAGGGAGTCCCTCCATATGTGGAACACCATGGAAAGCCAGATTTGGAAACGCCTCATTCTCAGGCATGCTGTCTGGATCACTGAGGTGGAACCTGCCCTGTGACCGAGGAGCTGCAGGCACCGTCGGGCCATGGTCACAGGGGATGTTTGCAACTCCGAAATGATGGTACAAATGGACCGAAATCTGGAGCGGGGTAGGAATGCTGACCCCTTGTGGGCACCTAGGCATGCCCCTATGAACTCTATGTTTTGGGACGGGTGGAGCTTTGACTTCTCCTGGTTTATATGGAGGCCAAGATAGTCCCAGAGCCTCACTACTGCTTTGACATAGAGCTCTACTTGGGAGCTTGATTTCCTGACTATTAACCAGTCATCTAGATAGGAGTAAATTCTAATGCCCCATCTGTGCAAGTATGCTACGACCAGCACCATGCACTTCATGAACAACCTGGGGGCCAGGGAGAGCCCGAAAGGGAGAGAGGTGAACTGAAAATGGTTGTTTGCCACCATGAGCCTTAGGAACCGCCTGTGGCGGGGCCTTATGGCTATGTGAAAGTAAGCGTCTTTCAAATCAAGGGCCGTGAACCAATCCCCAGGAGACAGAGATGGGAGGATTTGTGATAGGGAAACCAAGCGGAACTTTATTCTCTTATGTGTTTGTTTAAGACTCTGAGATCTAGAATGGGTTGAAGGTCCCTGTTGGATTTCGGGACCAGGAAGTATTGGGAGTAAAATCCCTTTCCCCACTCCCACTTAGGAACCCTTTCTATGGCTCTGAGGGAGAGGAGTTTTTGGCATTCAATCTCGAGAAGGTAGGACAGTTCCTGGTTTCCAAGGGATGAACGAGGGGGCAGTTTTCTGTCCCAAAGAATCGAAAGAAACTGCATAAGATACCCCTCCGCAACTGTCTAGAGGACCCACTGGTAGGATGTGATTTTGGCTCAGTGGTGCGTGAAGCAGTGTAAGTGGTTGGGGACCAGTTGATTTGTGGGTTCGCTGGCAATATGGTAACTGTCAAAAGCACTGTTTCTTCCTCAACAAATGTTTGGAGGCCTGCCCAGACCTACCCGACTGGGCGACATGGGACTTCTCACTCTTTCCCAAACGGACCTTGTCCCTGTCCATGTCCCCAAGGTGTTGTTGGGAAAAGGGGAAGGACCTTGGGAATGTACTCTGCAGTTGGATCTGTTCTTTTTACTGCTGGAGCTGCTGTTGGAGGAGTTGATGAGATTTTAGAGAGCATCTGTTAGGTTGCAGGGTGTAAATTCCCAGCGACTGAAGTGTGGCCCTCGAGTCTTTCATGCCATGGAGCTTCGCATCTGTGGACTCGGCGAAAAGGTCAGGGCCTTCGAATGGGAGGTCCTGAATAGTGAGCTGCAGCTGCGGAGGTAGGCCCGAGCCCTGTAGCCAGGCCGAACGGCGAATTACTATCGCTGATGCCATCGTGCGGGCGGCTGTGTCCACGGAGTCCCAGATGGCCATCAGGGTGTCTCTGGATGCCATTTCCCCTTTTTCAAGCATTGTGTTGATGTCTCTAAGACGATTCTTTGGAATAATGGCACGGAAACCTTGCATGGAGTTCCAGAGATTAAGGATATACCTTGTCATAAGGGCTGAGTGGTTTGCTATGTGCAGCTGAAGGGCTGCTGTGGAGTAAACCTTCCTGCCAAGCAGGTCGAGTTTCCTCACCTCCTTACTCTTAGGCGTAGAACCCGGTTGACCTTGCCTCTCTTTCTGGTTCATGGCATCAACGACCAGCGACTCTGGAGGGGGGTTCTGGAACAGACAGGAGAATTTGTCCTGAGGGACTTGGTACTTGCGGTCCGCGACCCTGGATACCAGCGAGATCGAGGATGGGGTTTGCCAGCGCACCTTGACGATGCTGTATACCCCTTTGTGGAGCGTTACAGACACCTTAGCAGGTGGAGCCTTCCGGCCAATGTCGAAGAGGCGATTCACCTTCTCTTGGACGACCCTGAGCTCCAGGTTCAGGTTGGCTCCCATATGGCATAGCAACTCCTGGTGGGCACAAGAGTCCTTGTTACAGTCAATTGGTCTCTCGAAGGTGTATTCATTGGGCAAAGATGAAGAACAGGCCCGAGATCTACTCCGACATGTGGAGTCGGGATCTGGTTCATCATCCGAGAAGTCCAAATCCATGGTCTGTGAGGGGGACCGGATGGAGCGGTGCCGTAAGACCAAAGTATCATGGGTGGCCATATCCAGCCAGTCGTGTGACCAGTCGTTAAATGACGCTCCAACCTCCAGATGGCACGGAGGGGAGTGGCCTTGGCTAGGTTGTGGTGCAGTACCCGAGGGGGAGGGCCCCATTGGTTTAGGCAGGCTTGAGGATCTGATTGCAATGAGGTGAGGGTGACAGAGAGCACTTACAGTGCCGTTTCCCTAAATGTTCTCCTACCCTTATTACCATCTTAAGAGGAGAAGAGCGTACTGAGGCTAGAGGCGAAGTTGATGCCGATCCGTGGGAGGGAGCCCCTGAGGCTTGGGAGCACGGCACCAACATATCTCAGGAGGAGTGTGGGGAGGAGGCTGGAAAGCGGTCCTCCGCTGAATGCTGTACCAAAGTTGGGCTGGATGGCACCGGGTTGGAAGGGCAGTCCCCAGTACTGGATTGCGGTGCTGGCAATGGGCTAGGCGGTGCCAGGTCAGTGGGCGGAGCCACTCGCTGCGCTGACTGGGCTTCCGGTGCTGCGGTTGGCATGGAGCTGGTTTTTTTCCGTGGTTCTGGTATGTGGACCGGAGTGTGCGCCTGCACTGACATGGAAGCCTGCGGTGTCGATGGTGCCACTAGCAGTACCGCCTTGGGTTTGGTGCTGGGTTGATTCGGCAACCGCGATGTTTAGTGCCCTGAAAGTACTGACGGGGGCATCGACTGAGACTTTAGGCTCAGCATCAGAGATTGGTCCCAGGGTTTCGGCGCCAAGGCCGATGGGTGAGCCGGCGGAGCACTCAGGGCTTGGGCAGCATCAGAGGCTTGCGTGCTGCTCCCAGCAAGGGATTGGAGGCACAGCTCTCTATCCTTGCGAGTCCTCCTTTTGAAGGACTGACAGAGGGAGCAGCTCTCTGCGAGATGGGACTCACCAAGGCATGCAAAACATTTATCGTGCAGATTGTCGAGAAGGAAAGCTTTGCAGCATTCTAGGCACGGCTTGAAACCAGGCATCTTGAATTTCACGGTAGAAGACAGACACTTGTTTACGCAAGTTTCTTGGCTGATCCAAAACTGTCACTGAGGGTGGAAAAAGGAACTGAGAGGGTCAGGATCACGGTCACCTATATAGCCGCGGTCGCAGCGTGAACGGGGCATTGGCCACGTACCCTGACCTGACAGGCTAAGGCTGAAGACCTTCCGAGCTACCGTGCGCTGCGGGACATAGACACCTGTAACTGAATGATGTGAGCAGCACTTGAAGGAGAATGGGCTTGCTTGACAGAGCAAAGCTGGTAGATATCCTGGTTGGAAGATAGCTGGTGAAATCTTAGGAGGTGGTGGCAGGAGCATCATTGCTGCAGCCCTGCCCTCTGGTCCCAGTCCAGAGTCGGGGCCCTGGGCTCCTGCTGCTGCCAGCCCGGCCAGGGATGGGGCTGAGCGAGACAGTGGCTGCCGCGGGTGGCCTGGCCCAGGAGATGCAGGTGCAGCTGCAGCTGGCCCGGCCCTGGCTACCTTGCTGGGGATGGAGCTGGGAGAGGCAAGGGGGTGCCCCAGGCATTTGGGACACCCTTGGGTGGAGGTGGTCACTGTGCTGGTTGGGGGATGGGCCTGGCACTGGAGAGGCTCCTGACCAGTTGCTGTGAGTGTGTCTGGGAAACACAAGGGGTGGTAGGAGCAAAACGTCTGCCCTGCCTTGGGAAGCTGCTGTGTGTTTCCCTTCATGGCCAAGAACCGCTGGAAGCTCCATGGTCATCCCACCACACAGCAGCACAGAGATATTGGTGGAGGTGGGCCCATGTACTGCAGTTGTAATTAGTAAGTGGACACGTGCCATGGGAAGGTGGCTTGCATTCTGCTGGTGGTACATCTAACACAGTTCAGGGGGCTGCTAATTGGTCTAACCCTCATGGTTGCAAAGAAACTCTTGAAAACCTGGCTTTACAAAAACCAGAAGGCCAGTGCAAAATGTTGGTATTTTTAAAATCTCATGATTCTGGGTGGGCTGAGTTGTAATATTTGATCACTGAGTGTTGGAAATACCAGAATCTCATCAAGAGACCAATGGCCAGGAGATGCCAGATATTCAGTGCTTTTGAAACTACTCTGAGCACCCACTTCTCCAGATGAAAGACAACAGGAGTTGCAGCCACTAAATGTTTCTGAAAATCAGGACCTCCATGCACCTCTCCCCCAAATCTGGCAAATAATGCAGACCCTCTCTATGTTGATGGGAGGCAAAATTAATTCACTGTTTTAAAGAGCTTTGAGGTCTTTGGATAAGAGATGCTCTGGGACAGTGGTTTGCAGACTTCCAATCAGGACCCAATACTGGGTTGCAGACCCTCAGGCACTAGGTCATGGCGCCCCCTGCTGCGGTTGCTAAAAGACTGGAATGCATTGCTCAAAGATGTAATTGCTGGGTCATGGGGATAAATGATTTTTTTCAAGTGGGTCAAGAGGAAAAAAGTTTGAAAACCACTGCTCTGGGAACCAGGTAGACTCTTAAGTAATAAACCAAATTTCCCTCTCCTTCCTACTCATAAAATCCGTGATTTCAGCAAGGTTGCATGGTTGTAACTGGGAACAAATTCTGCTCTTAAGGACCTCACTAAGAATGCTGTCTGCATCAGGACCACTGCACTTCCTTCTTGGCTGGTTCCATGTTGATCCATCCCTGGCAGTGTATCTAACAAACATGTTTGTCTTGAGTCTTCCTTTGTTTAGTCCAGATTCCCAGCCACCTGGCCATATGGCAGTGCCCAGCATTCATCTGCGTCTGAATAATTCTTCCACAGACTACATACGTGTAAGATCCTTACCACACCCCACCCACCATGGAGTTTATCTAGGTTTTGTCTTCATATTGTACATCATCCTGCCCTTATTTATGTAGAAACAGGGAAACCTGTTTACTTTGAACCCCACCAAGAGATGTAATAAACCAAACTGTGGTGATATTGACAGTTCAGGGTTAATACCTTTGGAAGAAAGATCATGCCTGGTCTGAGCTTTCATCCCCAACTCACACTTAGTGCCCTGACCCAGGAGACCTCTTACGTTTTCGGAAGAAACGCTCCAGACCCACGAGGTGCTTGCAAGCCAGCAAGGTGGGCTTTAGGGAGTACTGTTGGCCTTGGTTATCTTATGAAGACTCAAGGAGATGAATCTTCCTGTTGTCCCATTATTTTCCCCCTAGGATTCCACTACCGGGAAGGCTACATGGAGAACGGAGGGAGCGAGTAAAGCAAATTTGCGATGCCTCCAACTAGACACCCAGTTGTGATGATCGGAAGCCTATGGGATTAGAATTTACATTGATTTATATGACCCTGCATGCCCGAGGGTACCGGCAGGTGTGATACCAGCCCCTAGCTATGACGCACCTAAGTGTGAGTTGGGGATGAAAGCTCGTAAGAGGGAAACTAACCCTTCCAAGCGATAAGGCTTAACTGAGGAGGCAGTGGTCTTCTCTGAAGATCATCTGGCGGGGGTATGATGCTCACAAGGTGCAGTTGGTGATTCAGCAGGTGTACCTTGAATATTTGGAGAATCTGACAAGGGCGACCTATGTTGTTATCCAGTCTTACCCAGGATAGAATTCTACCATGGGAGAACAACTATTTCCCTGATCTTCTGTGCAAGTCGGAAATCAGGATTTGGTTGATTAAGCTTTGTCAGGTAAGCAGACGGAGAAAGCCTTGGCAGTCTCCTATGGCGGGAGTGTCATGCAAATACTACCAAATGGTTTCTGGACCTGGGGGTCCTACAGGGGAAAAATGAATCTTAGCCACCAGGTGCCTGGCGACAGTGCCCTGGGCTAGGCCTGGATGACCATGGATTTTTGGTTGTCCCAGGGAATGGATCAATTAGGATATAGCCCAGTTGGGTGACGGCTATGCGTGAAGCCCAATGGCGCACAGCAAGTCTGTCAGCAACCTATCGCCGCGGGATTGGCTAAGGGATAATTGGGAGGCTTAAGGCGAGTTCCCCCCCACTTCTGTCTGAAAGAGTGTAGGGGGGAAGGGTAGTATTGCCTCTTCTCCCATGAATCCCATTGACCTGGTTGACTCTAGGTCGAGTATACACAACTGCCACTTCAGGAGTTGGAAGAGGGAAGGGACCCCCGCTTCATGATGCCATCACGATCAGGACTGAGGCATCCAGAGGTTCCTCTAATGCCAATAAATAAAAACAAAACTCAAACTTTGAACATGATCCTCCAGTCCTTGAGTTTTGCCACTGACTTTAATGTGAACAAGATTGGGTCCCAACAAACCCAAGACACCACAAGTGCCAGAGGACTCCTTGCTTCTTTTGCTCAACTAGACTAACATGGCTGCCCCTTTGGAACTTGTCAAGACATCAATAATTCATCTGGTTGCTCTGTTTGCAAATTCCCATTGTTATACAAACCCCTGGCCCTGCAGGCCCAAAGTTTCCTGAGTCTGGGCAAGCTTTGTGGTTTCTTCTCCCCACTCCCATTGGACAGGAACCTCACCCTCTCTACATCCTAATGGGCTGATGGGAGAGAAGCAGTCCTCGAGGACATTCCCTTCCCTGCAGCCCCCTGCCATGAGCCTTAAGAGTGAACTGCACCACTGTAAGATTTTTGGGGCAATCAACATCTGCACTGTGCTCCACTGATATGTAGGTCGCTGTATAAATGATGAAGCGCAACTGTCTGATCCAGCAAGTGCATGGTCATTCCACCAGCAAATGCATTTTTGATTTGCAGTTTTAATTTGAGATTGGTTGGCTCCAAACCCAGGCTATTTACATTCTGGTTCATAAGGCTCCCTGCCTCTGCCGTGGATGGCTCAGACAGGGTGCTTTGTGCAAGACAGCCAAGAGGGAAATTGATGAGCTCCGCCTGCCCCCAGCCACACCATCTCCCCACGTCAACCCTCAACCCAAACCTCTAAGGGGGTCACTCTCTTATGGGAATGATGGCCTGGAAACTAATTCCATCTGTGTCGGCTGCATGGTTCCTAATCTGCAGAAAGCAGATTATTGCTGCTGAACCGTGTGGAGGAGCTGGCTGTGCATTTATTATTGCTGGTTCTAGTGGTATTTCCAGTCTCCCCCCTGCCACTCTGGTATGCAAAAATAGCAGAACAAAGGGAGGTTATTGAAAAAGGAGCAAAAAAAAAAAAAAAAAAAAAAAAAAAAAAAAAAAAAAAAAAAAAAAAGATGAGCTCACGAAAAGGGCAAACTCACAGCAATGGGAAGCTTTAATTAATCAGATGTAAATTGGGACACGTCAAATGTAAGACATCCTCTCAGCAGCAGCCCATCAGAGGGCTGTATGGGTAAGAGTGCTTGATTCCAAGCAACAGAGAGGAAGAACTGGAGCAGGGAACTAGCATGTGATTGGTGTCCTCTCCCTTCTACTATGATCCCACTATCTTTGGTTGGGGTAACAAGGCCACTGGCCACCCTGCCTTTAAAGGAGAATGGCTCACTGATATACTTCACTTTCATCCTCACATTTAATTACAATATAGAGTGAAGAATGGACTTGTTAATCTGTGCTGGAGCAATTTCCAGCTAGGAGGAACATGCCTGCCTTACCACGGACTGAGCTGGCATGTTACAAATCACATGCAGCTATGGCTGCAGAGGAACCAGACTAAACTAAGAGCCCTGGGTACATACCTAGAATTTTAGATAGGATCCAACTTGGGGCAGGTAGCCCATGTGGTTATACTGTTACTTTGAACATGCTGGCTCACCCAGAGCTAGTGCAGGTATTTCTGCCTGAGTTATGAATTTCACATCCAGCTCCAGCATAGGCACAGCCTTAGATGCCACAACTCAAACTGTTCAGCTTGATTAGCAGCTCCCAGAATTTAAAAAAAAAATCATGTCAGGTTTCTCCACTCCTTCCCCCCAAAAGTGATTCATTTTTTAAATAATACATATGATTTGCCTGTTGCATGCTCAGCCTTTAAGGTTATGCTGAGGCCAAATTTTCTCTTTTCTCCAAACCAAAAGGCCTAGAAACTTTGAAACGAAAGCTGAGACTCTCACCTGGTCACGTTCCTCCAGGAGCTGAGCCATCAATAAAACCACAAATGCAATGGAACTCCTGTGAAAGTTGTGAGAACTGGCAACAGTGTCAGCTGTCAGATCATTAGTCACTTTGAGAGCCTGATGACAATCCACAGCTTGTGACTCAGGAAATCATGTGCCTATTTAAATGCACAACAAACCAGGCAATGCCCAGGGCCAAATGTGAAATCTGCAGGTGCAAATTTCACACATAATTGTTCAGTGCCAGGGCGACTGCGCCAGGGAAAATATTATCTGTGCATGTAAAGGCAGCAGTTAAACAACTAAGTATCTGGAAAACATGCATGCACAAAACTGAATGCTTCTGTGGTCAGTTTGGCAGGGAGGAATTAAATAAATAAATAAATAAATAAATAAGGGTCTGCAAAATTGCCTCTTCTCCTTTGAGCACTGCTCACATGATTCAGTTACAGATGTCTATGTGCCGCAGTGCACGGTAGCTCGGAAAGTCTTTAGCGTTAGCCTGTCAGGTCAGGGCACACAGCCAACGCCCCCTCCACGCCGTGACTGCAGCTATAGAGGTGACCATGACCCTGACCCTCCCAGTTCCTTCTTCGGCCATCAGTGTCAGTTCGGATCAGCTTAAACTTGCGAAATGCAAGTGCCTGTCTTTCACATGAAATTCAAGATGCCTGGTTTCAAGCCATGCTTGGAATGCTGCAGGGCTTTTCTGATGGACAACCCACATGAGGAATGCCTCACTTACTTGGGTGAGTCCCACTTCACAGCAGAATGCTCCATTTGCCAGTCCTTCAAGTGGAGGACCCGCTTAGAAAGGCAGCGCCGCCTTCTCTTGATCTCAGGGAGTGAAGCAGCGACTCTCAAAACTGGCCAGGCCACGAGCACTCCGCCAGACCCCTTGTCAGCTCGGGCTCAGGAACCCCACCACCGATCATCGGTACCAGGCTTGAAACCTCGACCGCTACAGTACCGCCCCAGCACCGAGCTCTTCAGTCACTGGGTAGCCTCTCAGCTGTACCGAGACAGGTACTGGCACAGGCACTCCTGACAGCCAACAGGGGCACCATAATCCAGCTCAGATGCAGAAGAAGACGATGACCAAGGCGGCACCATCTCCATCGGTACCGCAGGACATGGTACCGCCTCTCATGGTACCGATGTCAAGCCTGATACAAACATCAAACCTGGTACCGCCAGATCTGGTATCAACAGGCCCAGTACCAACAAGCCTGGTACTGCTATCTAACCTGGCACCAATACTGGTACTGGCATCCAGCTCCATGCTAGACTCTGACCCGGCACCAAACTGTAACCAGGTACTAGCGGCTAGCCCAACACCGTGACCCAGCACGGCACTGCCCAGCCCTCCACCGGTACCACAGTCAGGTACAGAGGGACAGGGAACCTCACTTCATCGCAGCTCTGAAGAGCCCTTGGTACCGGGTTCCCGGACATCAGGTGGAGTGTCTTCTAGATCGTCCTCCGAGGCCGCCCCTCCCCTTCTTAGGAGGAGCGCCTAAGAAAGAGACTTCGCAAGAGCTCCCCATCTGTGAGCTCAGTGAGGTCAGCAAGACCACAGGTACATGGGGAGGTGTCCGTGCTTCCCACTGCACCTACGCCTCTAGCGAGATCATCCCATAACGAGTGGACCCTCAATTGGCTGAGCACAACAACCGATGATGCCTCATCCCGCTACACCCAGTCACCTCCACGGGGAGTCCTTGGACCTCTCCAACAATGAACCTGATCCTGATTCTACGCAACACAGTAGATCCCGGGCCCAATCCTCCTCATCACCAGATGAGTGTCTAATCGACACGTCCACTGACCACGAGGGGGATTCCCCGCATTGAGCAGGACCTACTCCGCCGTATGGCAGTGAGACTTAAATTGAAATTAGGAGTAATCCAGGAGGAGGATGACTCCCTCTTTGATGCTTGCTGTAGAACCCCACCAGCAAGGGTGGCAATCCCTTTACACTCCGGAGTATATTGCATCGTCCAAGAACACTGGCAAATGCCATCCTCAATCCTGCCAGTGTCCAAGGTCGCGGATAAGAAATACTATGTCTCTCCTGATGGGTTCTCTTTCCTATTTCATCACCCCACTCCAAGGTCTTTGGTGGTTGATGCTGTAAACCAAAGGGAGAGACAGGGCCAGCCGAGCTCCATGCCCAAAAACAAAGAGGTGAAGAAGCTCGACCTCCTGGGGAGGAAGATATACTCCTCTGCGGCCCTCCAGCTACGTATCTCCAACCATTCAGCCTTAATGATGTGTTACATCTTTAACCTGTGGGAGGCCATACGAAACTTCCACACGGCCATCTCTGAGGAGCGCCTGAGAGACTTCGAAGCAATGCTAGAGGAAGGGGAGAGGGCATCCAGAGATGCTCTGGCAGCAACCTGGGATGCAGTGGATACAGCAGCCCGCACCATGGCCTCCGCAGTCATCATGCATTGGTTGGCCTTCCCCTAAGGCTCAGCCCTATCCACACAGATGCAGCAAATTATCCAAGACCTCCCCTTTGAAGGTCCTGACCTCTTTGCTTCATCCACGGATACAAAGCTCCATGGTATGAAGGACTCAAGGGCCATTCTTCGATCCCTAGGGATATACACCCCGCAATCCAACAGGCACTTGATGAGACCATATCAACAGCCCCAACAGCAGTTGCAGCAAATAAAGCAACAGATTCAACTGCAGAGTCAGTTCCCAAGATCTCTCCAGTTCCCCCAGTGCCACCTTGGGGACCTGGATAAGGACAAGAATCGTCCAGGTAAGGGGGGAAAGCTCAAATCCTCACAGTCCTGAAGGCATGGACAGGGGTCTGACCGCTCCTCAGGCCGTAAACAGCATTTTTGATGGTCCCTGCGAGGGCAGCGTGCCAGGGTCCCTATTCTCTCCCCAACGCCTGTGCCACTTTGCCCACTGGTAGGCCCACATTACATCAGACCAGTGGGTCCTCAACACGATGGCACAAGGATACAACCTCCAGTTCCTTTCAACCCCTCAGGACAGAAAACCACCCCCTCGTGCAGCACTGGGAAACCAAGAACAGTTATGCTGGCTTGAGGCTGCATGCCAAAAACTCCTCTCCCTCGGGACCATAGAAAAGGTCCCCAAGTGGGAGACGGTTAAGGGGTTTTACTTCAGATACTTCCTGGTCCCCAAACCCAACAGGGATCTACGGCCTATTCTAGACCTCAGAGCACTAAACAAGTACATAAGGAGAGTAAGTTCCGCATGGTTTCCCTGTCTCAGATTCTTCCCTCCCTGTCCCCGGGAGACTGGTTCACAGCCCTCGACCTAAAGGACATTTGCTTTCACATAGCTGTCCAAATCCACCACAGATGCTTCCGCAGGTTTATGGTGGCACAGAGCCATTACCAGTTCACCACTCTTCCCTTTGTGCTATTGCTGGCTCCCAGGGTGTTTACAAAATGTGTGGCACTGGTCGCAGCATTTCTATGCAGGAGGGGCATCAAAATCTACCCCTACCTAGATTATTGGCTCACAGGAGGGAAGTCAAGCTGCCAAGTACAACATCACATCAAACTGGTAGTAAAGCTTTGCAGATTCCTTGGTCTTTGCATAAACACAGAGAAGTCAAAGCTCCGCCCCACTCAGGACATAGAATTCATAGGAGCGTGACTAAACACCCATTGAGGCATAGCGTCCTTGCCCCTGTCAAGATTTCGGTCCATCTGCACCGTCATTATGGAACTGCAAGTGCCAAGACTAATCACAGCTCGCCGGTGCATGCGGCTTCTGGGCCACATGGCGGCTGCCACCTCAGTAATCCAGACAGCATGCTTGAGGATGAGACCCTTCCAGCTCTGGTTCTCCATGATGTTCCAGCCATGGAGACACCGTCTAGACAAGGTGCTCTTGGTTCCCCAACATGCCCTGGAGTCCTTCCAAATTTGGAGGGACCCCACTTCATGATGGGGGGGTATTCCGTTCAGGGAGCCCAAACCTTCAGTGACCCTGATAATGGACGCTTAGGACTCAGGTTGGGGAGCCCATCTGTCTGGGGGCCTCTCCACGCAGGGCCTCTAGACCCCCGAGGACAAACACCTCCACATAAATGTGAAGGAACTATGGGCCATCAGACTGGCCTGCATGACCTTCCTCGACAAAATTCACAGCAGAACAGTCCCAGTCCTCAGGGACAATATAACAGCCGTGTTCTATACCAACCGGCAAGGGGGGGTACGCTCCTCGGCCCTGTGCAAGGAGGCATGCAAACTTTGGCAGCTGGTGATAGTTCACCACTTTACGCCAGTTGCCTCCCATCTACTGGGGGTGGACAATGGCTTAGTGGACTCACTCAGCAGGAAAACCCTAGCAAATCATGAGTGGTCCCTTCACAACAAGGTGTTTTTCATGTTGACAGAAAGATGGGGACCTCCTCTGGTGGACCTTTTCACCACAAAACAGAACCACAGATGCCTCCAATTCTGTTCCCTCCAGGATCGGGAGGAGGGCTCACTCAGTGACGCCTTCCTCTTCAGTTGGTTGGCCGCCCTGATTTATGCCTTCCCGCCAATTCCCCTGATCCACAGAGTGCTACTGAAGGTCCTGGCAGATGGAGCACATGTCATCCTGATAGCTCCAGACTGGCCCAGACAACACTGGTTCCCGCTCCTGCAGGATTTGTCCATAAAGACCCTGCTCCACCTCCCTCAGTGGGCAGATCTAACACAGGACTCGGAGCACCTTTGGAACCCAAACCCAGGCCTCCTACACCTGACAGCCTGGATGCTCTCTGGCTCAGCGAGCAAGAGAGGTGCTGCTTGGACAGGGTTAAGAAGGTCCTGGTTGGTAGCAGAAAACCCTCCACCAGGTCCACATACACAGCCAAATGGAAACGCTTCTCCACTTGGTCCCATGACAAAGGCATAGATCCTTTGCAGCACCAATCCATACAATTCTGGATTATCTTTTAGACTTTAGAGAAAAGGCCTGTCCCTGTCCTCACTGAGAGTCCACTTAGCGGCGATTTCGGCCCTTCACGAAAGGGTAGACGGGGCTCCAGTCTTTTCACACCCCATATCTCACAGGTTCCTGAAAGGGGTGGAAAAGCTTTTTCCCCACTCTCGTAAGCCCACCCCTCAGTGAGATCTGAACGTTGTACTCCAGGCATTAACAGACCCGCCGTACGAACCCTTGGATTCGGCCACCCTGCTAGTTTTGTCATGGAAAGTGGCTTTCTTAGTAGCAATCATCTCATCTAGAAGGGTTTCAGAGTTGCAAGCTCTTTCCTCTGAACCCCCATATACGACGTTCTTCCCAGACAAGGTGGTCTTCTGTCACCACCCTTCCTTTTTACCCAAGGTGGCCACCGCCTTCCACATGAACCAAGAAATTTGCCTGCCGGTTTTCTATCCCGACCCCTAGGTCACAGAAAACCAGAGACGGTGGCACACCTTAGATGTGAGGAGAGCGCTCTTAACTTATATCGAGCGTACTCGACCCTTCCGTAAGACCTCCCAGCTGTTTGTGGCGGTCGCCGAATGCATGAGAGGTTCCCCAGTGTCCTCTCAGTGCATCTCCAGATGGATTGTAAACTGCATCAAAGACTGCTACGGAAGGTCAAACACTCCTTGCCCAGAAACTGAGAGAGCCCACTCTACTAGGGCTCAGGCATCTTCTACGGCCTTCCTCACCAAGGTCCCGATCCAAGAGATCTGCAGGGCTGCTACGTGGTCATCGATACATACCTTCACGACACACTACGCCATTGCCCAATAGGCTAGAGATGATGCCGCTTTGGGCAGAGCTGTACTCAGTGTGGGCAGACTGTAACTCCTCCCACCATCCTCAGGTATGGCTAGCAGTCATCACCTGTAACTGAATGATGTGAGCAGTGCTCGAAGGAGAATGGTTGGTTACTTACCAGTACCCATCCTTCTTTGAGATGGGCTGCTCACATACATTCAGGCCCCTCCCACTATCCCCGCTATGGAGTTGGCAAAGGTATAAGGGACTGGGAGGGTCAGAGTCACAGTCACCTATATAGCCATGGTCATGGCGCAGAGGGGGCATTGACCGTGTGCCCTGACCTGACAGGCTAATGCTAAAGACTTTCCAAGCTACTGTGTGCTGTGGCACGTAGACCCCTGTAACTGAATGTATGTGAGCAGCCCATCTCGAAGAAGGACAGTTCCTGGTAAGTAACCAACCATTCAGTTTGAAAGGCTGGGTGAAGCCTTTTGAGAATGTGGCTTTCATGGTAACTGAGAAGTTTGACTCTTTTTATAGTGGTTGATCTATTAGAAAGGTCTCAAATGTGCTGCCCATGGACCACATGTGGCCTGTAAAGCTTTTTCCTGTGGCCCACAATGACACTATTGTTACCAATATTTGCAATATCATTGTATGACAAGGTTTCAGTGTTGTGGTCCTTGAACTAACATACTAGTCCTCATGCCACTGTTGTGGTGATTTGAGTTTGCGACCCCTGATCTATTATTTATTACTATAGCACTTAATACCTAGAACCCTGAGTGGATACAAGATTTGTTCCACACCTGATCCAGAAGCCACAAAAATGGTCCATGGAAACAAAGTGAATATCTGCAGACTCGCTAGGCCCTACTGATACTCCAGGCCTACACTAGGGTGTCATTGTGTTAGGTGCTATACAAACACAAAACAAAAAGACAACCTCTGCCCCAACAAGCTTACAATCAAGCATGGGAAGAATGCTAAGAAATAAGAACATACCTTGCAAACAACTGGGAAGCCCTTATTTCTCCTGCATTCAGATGTGAGCCACTTGTTGGCTGAGAGCTCCCACTGGGAATCATTGATAAAGCTCCCACTTGAAGACCATTCACTGTTAGAAAGAAGGCAACGCTGGGCTATTCAGTTTGTTGGCTCGATCGTTAACAGAGCTAATCACTGGATCTTTCTGAGAAGGTCTGCAGCACAGCCTGGAGCATAGGTTTAGTTCATGCTACCTTGGGGCTGTTTTGCTTCATGTTATACAGCAAAATGATTCTAAAGAGGGACCTGCTGTGAGAAAACATTTTCATTTCAGAAGCTTTTCTGGCCTGCATCTTTCCAGTGTGTTGCTACTGCTGTTACTTTATATTGCATCTGCATTCACCCTCTGACAGACAGTTCTGGGGGCTGGCTGGCTCAGCAGATCATCAATGAGTTATGAAGCTGATGGGGGTCACCTGTTCAAAGCTGGCCTGGCTCAGCAGTAATTGAAAGTGATGGTTGTTTGAGGCCTTGGATCAAGTGAGCGTGGTGGGCCTGTCACCACAGTCCAGAAACACCTCCATGATTGGGCCTAACCAATTCTCCATTGGCAGCCTTAGCAGAGAGGCCATGGATTGAATGGGTCATGAAGGCCTAAGTCCCCTCTCCTTCCTAGAGGCTGTCCCTCCAGAGCAGGGCCAAAGGACCATAGGCCTGGTCTACATTTGCCATCTGCGCAGAGCACTTTCCTCCTGGCAGTTCAGACAGTGGTAGTGGTGACAGGGGGCTTAGCAGAGCCGACCACTGGGTTAGGCAACCCTGCTCAGAATAGGACCAGATGTCATGATGGTAAAAGTGTCTATGTCCATGCTACCACCACTGGAGCTGCCCCAGTGACAACGCAACAGTGGGAGATTTCCAGCAAAGGCCTGGGGGTTATGATGGTAAAACCTGTGAGTCACCCTGCGTACTGTGTCTTTTCTGTGCACAAAAGGTATTTTTAGACTGGAGACTTTGTTAAGTTGACTTTAAAGTCAACCTTGTTATGTAAACTTAGAGCATTCACACTGAAAACTCCTGTCGACTGCCTGCGTCCACACTGGCAGGTGCTAGGTCGACCCTTCCTTGTGGCCAGGAACTCTGGGAGGGGGCCTGGATGCCAATTAAGTTGACTTAAGGGCTTTGCCCTATCTACACTGCCTTAAGTTGACTCAATAAGATCTTAAGAGGTGGTGGTATTAAGTCGACTTAAGGAAGCTCTTAAGTCAACTTAATAAAAGCCCTGTGTGGCCGGAGGGGTCTGTAAGTCGACTTAAGGAAGCTTCCTTAAGTCAATCTTAGGCTCCAGCGTAGATGTACCCAAAGAGCCTTGGCCTTTAAGGCTGCTGGTGAGGCACTCTCCTTAAGCATGGAGTTCAAACAAAACCAAGCTCCCCCACAACTGTGCGACATTTCCTCTGCACATGGCCCAGCATGGAGGGGGAGTTAGGCCCAGTGTTCTGCAGAGAACAATGGCACTGGTGATCATTGAGGCCCCCATCATTTGTCATTTTGAGGTGTCTCTGCAGTGGGTCAGAGGTGGGGAGTTAGGTCTCTCAGCAGAAGCGAGCCTTCTGCATCCTGTCAACCCCAGCTCCAGCCTGCGCATTTGGCTGGGAGGATGTCATGGAATATTGCCTATTCCCTCCACTCTCCCACCCTCCGGACGTTCATCAGTTCATCCTTCCTGCCACCACAGCAATGGCAACAAAACAATCCTTTGTTCCTGAGCAAATCCATCTGCTGGAGAGAGTGTAGGCCTAGAGAAAGGGCAATAAATCAAGATAAGTAAAAGCAAAGACCTTGAAATACACCCACCTGGGTGTTTTCAGTTTAAGTGTAAAGGTAAAACAGCAGTTGGGAAGATGGTGCAAGATTGGGAAGGCTGAGGAAGGACCAGCGCCTGACCAAGTTTCAGAGTGCCCTGCCACTTTCTAAGCTGACCCACACAAAAGACTGCCAACATAATGCATTAACCTCTGCCTGCCAGCAGGGATGTTGCTGGCGCTGGACTTACCAGGCTTGAGCCCTGAGTCCTGGCACCAGAGCCCTGAGTCCACTGCAGCAGCAGCTGCAGTGGTGGCACACTTAAAGTGCATGAGCCCTGAGTCCCGGCGCCTGAGCCCTGGGTCTTTTTCGGAGACCCTGCCTGCCAGCTCTTTATAGCAGATGGTGTCACTTGCATTAGTTATCTAATTGCCACTTTTGCATGTAACCCTGGCTATGTGCAGTGTTATGCCTTGTACTATCCAGGGAGCGATGGCTCAGCACCAGATGCAAGGAACACACAGCTGCTTTCCCCAAGCTGTTTATTTCCTTCTCTGGGGATGGTCTGTGTTCACCTGCTGTTCCTGCCAGACCTGGCTCAAACTGAAGATGTTTGGATCTGATCCTCAGGGTCTTACTATGCCATATTCAATGGGATTTGGGGGTGTTGAGTATCCTGCTTAGCAATTTCAGACCAGTTTCTTGTCTAGGCAGATTTTCAGGCTTTTTTTCCCCAAGATGTACAATGGTGACAAAGCACTTGGCTGGCTCCTTTCCTCAGCAGATCTTGAAAAGCTATGCAAAAATGGGTGCTCAGCAACCCCATCTAAACTGAAGTGGCTTGTCCAAGATCATACAGCAGAGTGGGGGAACAGAATAGAGATCTCCAGGCCACTGGTCTCCTGCTCTTGCCACTAGCCAGCTGTTCCACCATAATTGTGGGACTGGGGGGCTTTGCACTTGCATAGTGTCCACCCTAGCGTAAATGGCTGAGTAATGCAATGTCACACTTTTGCACACAGATCCTCTAGCTGATCAGTGTTGGCCTTTCATAGACTCAGACTCTAAGGTCAGAAGGGACCAATGTGATCATCTAAGCTGACCTCCTGGACAGTGCAGGCCACAGAACCTCACCCACCCATTCATGTAATAAACCTCTAACCTATGACTGAGTTATTAGAGTCCTCAAATCATCGTTTAAAGACTTTAAGGTACAGGCAATCCACCAGCAAGTGAGCTGTGCCCAGTGCTACAGACAACGGTGGAAAACCCCAATAGTCCTTGCCAATCTGTCCTGGGAGAAAATTCTTTCCCAACCCCAGTATAGCAATCAGTTAAACCCTGAGCATGTGGGAGCGACTCACTAGCCAGTCACCCAAGAGAGAATTGCCTGTAATAACTCAGAACCCATCCCATCTAATGTCCCATCTCAGGCCATGGGCAATCCACCATCAATAGTCAATGATCAGTCAGTTGCCAAACTATGCTGTCCCATCATACTATACCTCCATTATCAAGCCCAGTTTTGAAGCCAGTTAAGTTTTTTTGCCCCCTCAGCTCTCCTTAAAAAGCTATTGGACATTTCTTTGTTAAATCTGAGGCTCCTATGCTCTCTGCTATCACCACAAGAACGTCTCTCAAATAGTCTCTGTCAGCTGTAGTCCTGGTCCAGTAGGTTGTCATTAGAAAACTCTTAACCACCTTGAGAGGAACACTGACTCAGTAAAGTCGGAGAAGGAATCCATGGTCCCAAAGGAAGAATTAGTCCACATTGTAAAAGAAATCAAGGAGAATATCAAGAATTCCTAGAATTGCAAAGGAGGGGGAAAAAATCCAGAGAAGAGGGAGCGAGGGTGGAGGTACAAGGCCACCACAGAGAAAAGGAGATGTTCGAAGGCTCTGAGGGAATGACTTAACTTCTTTTTCATCTTCCAATTAATGCAGCTCAGATCTCCTAAGAATGATCTATGGTACCCACAGACCTAAGCAAGCCACCTTTGTTTCGAAACATAGCAGCATGCTGGGTCCCTATGGCATTCTGCAAGCTGGTGGGTTTTGCTGCAAAAAAAGTATTGGCAGCAGTTGTTGGAAATTCCAGCTGGGGAGAAGATTTTTTTCTTCCTAGGGTGGCATTTGCTGCACATTCCCAGTGTTACTCTCTGAGGAACTGACAATGAGAAAAGAAGAGATAAAGAGGTGGCACAGTTGTGCATTGACACATCTACCACTTGCTGCTTCCCATCACTCTGCTGTGCAAAGTTTTATCTGCGAATTCTCTGATGTTCCTGCCAAAAATGGAAAACCCAGAATCCATGGCCCAAAGAGAACTGACTGTGTATGACAGCCTACTACTCCATGTCTGACTGCAGACTAGGGCTGCTCAGGGCTATCAATATTCTGGAGGGGATGCTGACATCAGTCAGGGGTCAGTCTTGCATTGAGGAGAGCCTTCAACTACTATCTGTGCTTCTGAAAGTCTCCCCCAAACCAGGCTCACTATATCAACCACAACAGGCAGGCTCTGAAGCAGTGGTGGCATATGGAGCAATCTGGAATAGTTAATATTATTAGTAGTGTTAATATTACGTTACAGAGCCCAGACCATGCTAGGAAATGCACAGAGCAGAGGGAAGAGTCTCCCAATCTAATTTTAGAGTTGACATGATCAGTGTGGTTAGCAAACCATAAAGGAGGGTGTTGAAGATGAATGAGGTTACAACAAGACAGCATAGTTACTTTGCTTAGCGAAGTGCATGTAGTCGTGGTTCAGTTAATCTGTAGTGCTAGCATTGACTCAATTATGATGAGCAATAAGGTGGAAATGAGTTGTAAGGAAGGATTTTTGTCAGAAAGAGGGTGGAACAATAGCACAGTTCTTCAGGAGATCACTTCATCCAGCACTGAAATGTGGCTGCCTCTAGTGTGGAACGTGGCACTTGTTTGAGAACGAACAGCAGTGGTACATTGAGATAGGCTATGAAAGAGCATGCTCTGTCCTGTTGAACCCCCAGGGTCTGCGATGTAACTGCGATGGACTGGCAACACCCACCAAGGAGATGGACACCAATTTTCAATAGAAAAAAATTTATAAAGGCATAGAACAAAATAGCAACAAAAATGCCTGTTGGGGGGGTGGGGTAAACAGCTAAACAGTGAAAAGGACTATGCAAGATACAAGTGGGCTAATAAACAGCTATGTAGTAAAAGGACTATACAAGGTACAAACGAAAACCACACTTATAAACAATGCATAAGTGAAAAAAACCCTACACTTATAAACAAAGCATAAATGTGAAAAAGCTATACTTATAAACAATGCCTAAATGGTATTATAGAGAAAAGAAAAAAAAGGGGAAAGAAACAAATCGAGAGAGGTAGGATAACTGTATCAGTTTATAATACCTGTCCTAGCACCGTAGTGGAACCCAAAGCGAGGAGGCAGACCAGCTGCAGCATCCCAGTACGTGATCGTTCAGCCAGCAATTCAAGCACACCCAAAAGTCTCGCAGGTGGGAGCTCCCTGTCTTGGTTGGGGGATCAATCTGACCGGTTCATGACATGCCCTTTAGCATTCAAGGCTGGTAGAACACTCAAGCCAACCGAGGCAGGGGCTTAAATAGTGTACTGCACAGCCAGAGTATAAAATAGCCAATTGGAAGTGAGGTGCAGGTCAGGACCAATGATGTAACTGAGACCCCAGACAATGATCCCTCCTTCGTGGTGATGGGGGTGCGGAGAAACTGTTCAGTGGGATAGAAATTCACCCCTCCCCCCATGACACAAGGCTTGGGAGGTAGAAACTCACCCTGGAAACTGAGGCCCATCGGGGAGATCGATACTTAACATTCTTCCCCTTGAGCTGCATAGCCCAGAGATGAGACCCATCGGGGAGATCAATACTTAACATTCCTCCCTGTGAGCTCCATAGTCTAGAGGGCTACGTTGGCGTGGGGTGGGGGGGCAGCGGGGCCATTATGTCTGCCACCTCCATTGACATGTCCATTTGAAACAGACAGGAGAATTTAGGCAAGCAGAAGGTAATTAACCAGGCTGGAATGTAGTCATGATGCTGAGCTTAACACCACTGTGACAAGTTACAAAGGGCAGCCGTGTTAGTCTAGTTCAGCTAAACAAATAAGGAGTCTGAGAGGAACGGAGGCACCCATCTGTCGCCCTGACAAGGCCTCTAGGGAGGTATGCTGCCTGCCAGGCGCCCGTATCAGAGATGTTACGGAGGGACTGTCAAAAATCATCCATCCCTCAGACTACTACCCCATGCTTCTTATCCATGTGGTGATCCTCAGCAGATCAAAGGTGACTTCAGGGCTCTGGGAGCGAGGGTGAAGGAGTTTGGAGCACAGGTGGTGTTCTCATCAATCCTTCCAGTCAAGGCTAGAGGCCTGAGGAGAGACAGATGCATCCTAGAGGTGAATGCCTGGCTGAGAAGATGGTGTGGTCAGGAGGGCTTCGGCTTCCTTGACCATGGAGTTCTGTTTCAGGACAGAGGATTGATAGGCAGAGATGGCCTTCACCTGTCCAGGAAGGGGAAGAGTGTGTTTGGGCACAGACTGGCTGACCTAGTGAGGAGGGCTTTAAACTAGGTTCAACGGGGGAAGGAGACCAAAGCCCACAGGTAAGTGGCAATGTGGGAGATCTGGGGGAAGGGATGGAACTTGGGGGGTGTTGGGACTGTAGTACCAGGAATAAGAGAGAAGGTAGTTGGAACATGGGGGGGGGGGGGAAATCAAATAATTGTCTTAAATGTTCCACTGAAGCGCCAACACATGAGGAGAGTGGGGGAGGAGGACTCCAAGAAAAAATGCAAGGAGGTATATGTAATAGAACTGAAAACCAAACTGACAAAGTGGGGCAAGTGACTGGGTATCTTAGGTGCCTATACACTAATGCGAGGAGCCTGGGAAATAAACAGGAAGAATTGGAAGTACTAGTGCAGGCAAGGAACTATGATATCATAGGAATAACGGAGACGTGGTGGGATAGTGTGCACGACTGGAGCTCTGCCATGGATGGCTATAAACTGTTCAGGAAAGACAGGCAGGGAAGAAGAGGGGGAGGAGTAGCGTTATATGTAAAAGAGCTCTATGACTGCTCAGAGCTCCACTATGGAAGTGGAAGCGTGCCAATAGAAAGTCTGTGGGTTACATTGAGAGGGGAAAGCAACAAGGGGGATGTTGTGGTGGGTGTCTGCTATAGACCACCAGACCAGAAGCAAGAGGTGGATGAGGTGTTCTATGGACAACTAGCGGAAGCTTGTAGATCACAGGCCCTGGTGCTCATGGGGGACTTCAATTACCCTGACATCTGCTGGGAGGCCAATACAGCAGTGCATGGGCAATCCAGGAAGTTTTTAGAGTGTGTTGGGGACAACTTTCTAGTACAAATGCTGGAGGAACCAACTAGGGGCCTTGCACCTCTCGACCTGCTGCTCACAAACAGGGAAGAATTGATCAGGGACGTAGAGGTACTGGCAAGCTAGGCAGTAGTGACCATGACATGGTTGAGTTCAGGATGCTCATTAAAGGAAGGAAGGAAAGAAGCAAAACAAAAACCCTGGACTTCAAAGGAGCAGATTTTGGGTCCCTCAGGGAACTGATAGGCAGGATCCCTTGGGAAGCTAATCTGAAGGGGAAACGAGTCCAAGAGAGTTGGTTATATTTTAAAGAAACCCTGCTAAGGGCACAGGAAGTTGCCATTCTAATTAGGAGAAAGAATAAACATGTGAGGCAGCCAGAATGGCTTAGCAGAGAACTCTGCTCTGAGCTTAAACATAAAAAGGAAGTTTACAGGAAGTGGAGGCTTGGTCAGATGACCGAGGAGGCATATACAGATATTGCTAGGGACTGCAGGGATAAAATCAGAAAGGCCAAAGGACAAATGGAGCTGCGGCTAGCGAGGGATGTAAAGGATAACAAGAAGGGGTCCTACAAGTATGTTAATAACAAGAAGAGGATCAGGGATGGTGTAGGTCCCTTGCTGAATGGGGCAGGCATCCTCATGACAGAGGATGAAGAAAAAGCTGAAGTGCTCAATGCATTTTTTGCTTCAGTTTTCACAGGCAGGGTCAGCTCCCAGCCCACTACCATGGGTATGGCAGATTGGAGAGAAGAAGAGAGGCCCTTGGTGACGAACGGTCAGGTTAGGGACTGCTTAAAGAAGCTGGATGTGCACGAGTCCATGGGGCCGGACGAACTGCATCCAAGGGTGCTGAGGGAATTGGCTGATGAGATAGCAGCACCGTTGGCCATTATCTTTCAAAACTCATGGAGAAGGGGGAGGTGCCAGAGGATTGGAAAAAAGCAAATGTAGTTCCTATTTTCAAGAAAGGGAAAAAGGAGGATCCGGGGAATTATAGACCAGTCATCCTTCCCTGGCAAAAGTATGGAGCAGATTCTTAAAGAATCCATCCTCAAACACTTAGAAGAAA
Organism: Podocnemis expansa; assembly: GCA_007922195.1. Lineage (NCBI taxonomy): Eukaryota > Metazoa > Chordata > Testudines > Podocnemididae > Podocnemis > Podocnemis expansa. The sequence goes on from ML681963.1 coordinate 47,717,612, forward strand.
ATAAAGTGATCAGGAACAGTCAGCATGGATTTACCAAGGGTAAATCATGTCTGACCAATCTCATTTCCTTCTATGAGCAGATGACTGGTTTTCTGGATGCAGGAAGAACCGTTGATGTGATATACCTTGATTTTAGCAAGGCTTTTGATACAGTTTCTCACAGCATTCTCATTGGCAAATTAAGGAAGTATGGGTTGGATAGGTGGACTATAAGGTGGATAGAAAACTGGCTAGATCAATGGTTTCAGCATGTAGGAATCAATGGTTCCATGTCTAGCTGGCAACCAGTCATGAGTGGTGTGCCCCAGGGGTCGGTCCTGGGGCCAGTTCTGTTCAACATTTTCATCAATGATCTGGATGATGGAATAGACTGCACTCTCAGTAAGTTTGCAGATGACACCAAGCTGGGGGGACCAGTAGACACGCTGGAGGGCAAGGACAGGATTCAGGGAGACCTAGATAAATTAGAACAGTGGGCCAATAAAAATCTTATGAAGTTCAGTAAGGACAAGTGTAAAATCCTGCATGTGGGACGGAAAAACCCCATGCACTGCTACAGGCCGGGAAACATTCAGTTAAGTAGCAGCACTGTAGAGAAGGACCTGGGGGTCATGGTGGATGGGAAGCTAGATATGAGCCAGCAGTGTGCTCTTGCTGCCAAAAAAGCCAATGGCATACTGGGCTGCATCAAAAGAAGTATTACCAGCAGATCAAGGGATGTGATCATTCCCCTCTATTCTGCACTGGTGAGGCCACATCTAGAATACTGTGTTCAGTTTTGGGCTCCCCACTACAAAAAGGACAGGGACATGCTAGAGAGAGTTCAGAGGAGGGCAACCAAAATGATAAAAGGGCTGGAGCACAAGCCCTATGAGGAAAGACTGAAAGCATTAGGTTTATTTAGTCTGCAGAAGAGAAGCTTGAGGGGGGATTTGATAGCAACCTTCAACTACTCGAAGGGATGCTCTAAGGAAGATGGAGCTCGACTGTTCTCGGTGGTAACAGAGGACAGAAGAAGGAGCAATGGTCTCAAGTTGCAGTTAGGGAGGTCGAGGCTGGATATTAGAAAAAACTTTTTTACTAGGCGAGTGGTGAAGCATTGGAATGAGCTGCCAAGGGGGGGTGGTGGAGTCTCCATCTTTGGAGGTGTTTAAGGCCTGGCTGGACAAAACCATGACTGGGATGGTTTAGTGGGAGTGGTCCTGCCTATGGCAGGGGGTTGGACTAGATGACCTCTGAGGTCCCTTCCAACCCTAGGATTCTATGATTCTAGTGGCACTTTTAAAGACTAACAAATTTATTTATTGCATGAGCTTTTGTGGGAGAAACTCCTGCTTTATCAGACCCTTGAAGACGGGGAAAAAGTGCCACCAGACTCCTTGTATGTTTTTCACATGAGCTTTTGTGGGAGAAAATCCCATTTCATCAGAAAAGCTCATGCGATAAATAAATTTGTTAGTCTTTAAAAGTGCCACTGATTCCTTGTTTGTTTTGCTGGACTAGACAAACACAGCTACCCTTTTGGAACTTGTTTGTTCTACTACTGTAATGACAGCTTTACCTTTCATGGAAAGTACAGCACTTTCAGCAGCAGAGCCTGGTTCTGTAGACTTTGTACCAGGATCAAGACTCAAACCTAGAGCTCTCACATGGTATTAAAGCACCATGGGGACAGTGGTGTTTAATCAGGTGAAAGGAAATGAAGGGTTAAGTTTGTTCCATCAGATGTCACACCCCCTTGCGCTTTGCTCATTGCAGTATCATCAGCCCTACTTCCCCGCTAACTGAATCACAAACATATTCAGTGAACATGTGGCTTCCTGACTGAAGATATAACATTACCCATAAAGCAGCTCAAATTGTCCCTTGGATTTAAATATGGCCTGTTGCATAAAACATCTTTTATGAATTTCACTTAAGGCTGACAAGTGTGCCTCCCCCTCATCCCCCCACATCCTTTTAATAACATCAGCCTACTGCACAGAGCCCTTAACCGCTCTCCTTTGGGAAGCGAATACCCTTAAGTGCACTTTTGTCATTCTTAGGGCTCACCATGCAGTTTAATAGGAGATTGTGTTGCGTCATTCTCAGGCTCTATGTACATCCTACATCACGTTTGGAAAGAGACCCAGGATTCAGTTCCCCACAGGTTTGGGTGAGAACCACCACTGCAGGATACTTCTTCACACAAGGCAACAAAGAGGATATTTACCCTTTTTCATTCTACCCCATTGTCAAGTGGTGGTGAAACTCTTTTGACAGCTGGGCCATGAATCAATGAGTGAAGGCATGGGAAACAATTCTCTCATCAGTGGAAGTTGGTCCAACAAAAGACATCACCTCAGCCACTTTGACATGCCGGGCCATAACTAGGCCAGGGGTGAGCAGGGCAAAGCCCAAGGTGCCGAATTTTAGAGGGCTCAAGGGATGGATCTGGCTTCCACGGTGGCTGGTGATGGATCTGGAACCATCCTCAGCCACTGCAGGGAGCTGGATCCATCCCCTGTGCCCTCTAAAATTCGGTGCCTGGAATGTCTGGTGCCACTGGGACTTGCCACTGCTGTGCATGCATCCGGTACCCTGCTGCTGTTGCCAGCGGGATGCAGGGATGCAGATCTGTTCCCACCCAGGCAGCTGGGGATGAATCTGGATCCCCACAGCCTGCTGACAGTGGCTGAGGATGGATCTGGATCCTGGATTGGGGCCCTGGGCAGGGGCATCGCTGCCCCGGGGACGGACCCAGGGCGTGGGCCCAAGCCCTGCCCCCACCCCAGCCCACAGGCCCCACCCCCTGGCCGGGGACAGGGCCGGAAGCTGCTGCGCCACCGCGGGCACCTAGGCCCCACATACCCAGCCGGGGATGGGACTGGAAGTGGCCACAGGCAGCTGGGCCCCAGACTCCCCGCCGTGGCTGCGGGCGGCCGGGTCCTAGATCCCCGGCTGGGGATGGGGCCACCACAGCTGCTGGCAGCTGGGCCACGGATCTCCGGCCTAATTGGGCCAGAGACTGGGAGAGGGGTGGCCCCGCCAGATCTGGGGCACAGGTGCTGGGATTCGGGGCACGTGCCCCGGGTGCCCAGAGCCAGCGATGCCCCTGGGGGACACGTCTGGGGCTCCTTGCCCCAGGTGCGAAAACTGCTAGTTATGGCTCTGTTGACATCGTGAACAAAGACACATAACAGAAAATAGGTAGTGATGCAAAATTCTCCCACACATTTGGACCTTAATCTTGGAACCCTCTCTAGAGAAGAAAGTGGAGGCTGGAAATGGGCGGGGGGAGGGGGGAGTTTACAGTCCGGCTAGATACGCTACCATTTTTTACATCAGTGGGTGCCGGTCATTTGCATGGAGTCATCAAAATTCCTAGCACTTTATCTGGTGGGGGTTTTTTTGGCTACTGTATCAAGAAGTTTAGACTTCAAGTTAGGTGATGGTTTCTAACTATGAGATGAAGGAATTTCTGGACAGCTTCCCAAGAGGACCAGTGGGGGCAACAAACCTAAACTGCCTTCAAGACTGAGTTGATAAGTTTATGCAGGGGGATCTTATGTTGAGACTGCCTACAAAGGCATGTAGCCACTCTGCAACTGCTAACAGCAAATATAAACCAAGGCTGGCTCTAGGGGCTGTGGCACCCTAAGCCAGCTTTTGATTTTGCACCCCCAGCTGGCTTGCCCTGCCCCAAGGGCGGGGAACAGCTGGCCCAGGGGTGGAGAGGGCCAGCCTAGAGGTGGCGCTTTGCTCTCCCACCCCTCTCTGGGCCAGCTGTTCAACCCTAGGAATGGGGAGGGCCAGTCCAGAGGCAGGGTGAGAGACCAGAGTCTGCCCCATGGGCTGGCCCGCTCCGCCCCTGGGGGCAGAGTGGCTGGCTTGGGAAGGGGCGGGAGCACAGGGTTCGGCTTCTGGGCTGGCCCGCCCTGCCCCTGGCACCTCAAGCATCGGTGCCATCAGCCAGTGCCTCACTGGCTCATGATATAAACAATGGATGGTGATGGGACATTAGGTGGGAGGGCTCTGAGTTACTACAGAATACGCTTTCCCAGGTGTCTGGCTGGTGGGTCCTTCCCTCATGACCAGGACTGAACTGATCACTGTAGTTGGGATCAGGAAGGAATTTTACCCTGGGTCAAATTGGCAGAAGCCCTGGGTGGGGTTTCACATTCCTCTGAAGCATGAAGCACAGGTTTAAACTAGCTTCTCTGTATCTTGATATCTTTAAATCATGTGTAACCCCTTTGGGGTCTTAAAGAGCATGGTTCCTTTAAATCTTTGCCCTGTGAAGGAGGGACTGATTGGTCTGGAAGGAGGATGTGGAGCTGAGGGGGAAGGGGGCTGCAGCCAGAGAGAAGCAGCAGAGAGAGACACCCTGCCTGAAGCCAGGGAGGACAGAGTGGCTGACCTGGGACGCACGGGACAGCACCCACAGGAGGACACTGTGCTGGGGAGAGTCGTCCAAGGACGGAGCTGGACCGATGGGTGTGTGCAGATGAGAGTTTTATTTTGAAACAACAGCTATTGTTTCGAAATAAAATTTCTTATGTCCAGACGATGTTCCATTATTTCAAAACAGAAAAACCTCACATGAAATCGAAATAGCCATTGTTTCAAAATGGTTTGTCAAGGCTGTTTCCCCACTCTGGCACTCTGAGTGCAGAAGGTGGGGGCCTGCAACAGGCCTGAAAAGCCACTGGCCTTAAAGCCTGCTCTTAAAACTCTCCTTGGCCTCCAGTTCCTGGCCTTGGAGTGGTATCACTGCCACCACCCAAATGCAAAAAACCTCTTGAAACCCAGGAAGGTGCACTTGGGAATTCCTTCCTGTGAGGTATCCTCAATCACTTTTATTCCTCCCTCAGGAAAGTGACTGAACTCCAGCTGCAATATGAGCTGGAACTGGAACAGAGTCTCCTTTAGTAGCTGCCTGTGCAGTCTGAGGCATGTGCACACAAACCTCTTGCCCTTCCAGGACACAGAACCAGAACTTACTTAAAAGGTAAAATCTTTAATGAAAAAGAACAGATAAAAACCACAGAGAGTTGCTTCTCTGGAAATTAACTTAGGTAGTTATAGGATAGGGGGAGGGGGTAAATGTGCTCAGCACAGAGAAATCCAAAAACAAACCCAAAACAAAGAAAATACCCTGACCGCATCTAAATAAACATTCCCTGTTCTACCCATGCCTGGTCAGTAACAAACTTAACTTATCTTTGGTAAGGATGTTGCTGGATTCTTCCTCAGGCCCCTCTGGCCTTCTCCTGATCCTTCCAGAAGCTCTGCTGCATCCAACAGGAACAGGCCAGGCTGCTGTTACCATTCAAAAAGCTGTGCTTCATTCCTATTGGCTGTCCTGGGACTCACTGACCAGAGTGTTAACCCCTTCCTCCCCAAGGATTACTACGTGGTTGTTTCGAAACAATGGCATTTGGACGCGTTATTTCAAAATAACGCTTTTGTCCTTCTCCTTCCCAGAGTGCCTTCCTTTTAGCCTTTATTGGGTGGGGGCATGGCCCAGGGAGGGGGCCATGTTGCCACACATCCCATGGTAACCCTCTCCTAAAGCAAAATAGCAAGTCCTGTCTTTGGACATGCTATTTTGCTTTGAGCTTTTCCCGTAATTTGAATTAACTTATTTCGAAATAAGGACTTCATTTCAAAATAACTCATTTTGAAATAACTTATTTCAAAATAACAGTTTACGTGTGAACATAGCCTATGTGACTGGCCACCTGGAGCTGTGGGGCCACGAGTACAGGGCCTGGGACTCGGCCTGGGACTAAGGGGGAGGCTGTAGTTAGTTAAGTGGGGAGGGTGTCGCTCTGTGGTCGCAGAGAGCGGCAGAAGAGGTGTCAGGGGTTTTTTGCCGGGAAAGTGCTGGCACCAAAGATGACCAGGAGCTGCTGGACTGAACACTGAACCAGAGCTGTGTTGGGACTCCTGAACTCAGGGTGCAGATACAGAGCTCACTGTCTGCCTGCTGCACTGCTGGGCCTGCAGGGCCCTGTGTTAGCTGTTACTCTGTGTCACTGCTGCACCATCTCCCCTGTTAGTTTCTCCTTCGCCCTTCTGTAAATAAACCTTCCCCATTCCCATAATCCCTGTGCTATCCCAGTGTGTGTGTGATCATTCTGGGGTGTTTGAAACAGGTGCCTCTGGGGTAAAGGGGCTCTCCTTGCTGCATCCCTGCACACGCCCTTCCTTGGCCAGAGCTGCCTGCAGGGCAGACTCTGTTTTGACCACAGGGGTGTTACACATGATTTGTGGACATCTCAGCCAGAGGTTCAGATTCTATTACGGGAGTGGGCGGGTGAGGTTCTGTGGCCTGCATTGCACAGGAGGTCAGACTAGATGATAACATTAGTCCCTTCTGGCCCTACAATCTGTGGTAATTATCCAAAGTCAGCAGCCATAAGGCTCTTTATGACAGAACAAGTTCAATGAATTCTACCAGAGAAGATGCTCAACGTAGAAGAAACCCACACAAAATTTTGTGAGGAGCTGGGTAATGATTTCTAGTAACAATTGTAATAATAGTAATGGCTGTGGCAATCATCCCAAAGTGACTTTACAGTCAAACTCATCAGCAGGAGAGAGATGACTTCCCCCTGTAAGGGTAGGGTTACCAGACATCCGGGAAAAGGAGGACATGTCCTCTTTTTTGCTTTCATGTCCCCTGTCCTCCAGGCATTTTGAAAATAGATGGTTTTCTCTGGCTTTTTGCTGGTCAGGAATAGAATGTTAAAAAACTCCTCTAACCGCGGTGTTAGGGAGCAGGGGGTTTTCCCCCAGCGGCTGGCAATGGGAGGTGGTTACATGCACATACCGCCCAAACACAGCTTGGCAGCCAGGCCTTTTCATTGGGAACTTAGGTATTTCCTGACTCTGGAAGGTAGGCCTGCATGGTGGGTAATAAAGCTGTCTTTTTTTTAACTTTGGGATTGTGGGTTCAAGACCTGTTAAAGGCACTTTATTTTTGGCCCTTACTCCTTACAAAATTGCTAAATTGGGGGAGGAAAAAAATAGGGAGACTAATAAAATGAAGGAAAATAAAGTCTACTATAAATAAAATTACTAACAGGGACCAATTAGATAAAACCACTAAAGGGGCAGGTTTGAACTGGACAGAAACAATTTAGGACTTTTTTTTTTTTAACTGTAAAAATGGGCTGCTGTGGAAAATGAAAAATGAGGAGTGAGTTAACTGGTATTTTTCACTTGGGTTTTTTTTTCTAATCTTTTTTAGGTACTTTTCATGTTTATATTTGAAAATTTAGGTTTTTAACTTTAGTCTCATGAACATTAATGGAAGGGTCATAAAAACTTTCATTTAATGAAAAAATCCAGTTTTCGGTAAAAACATTTTGGTAATTTTCTTTATTTTAAAATAATTTAAAAACATACAATATTGTGCAGTTTTAATGCTGTATTCATTAATCATTACCCATTTTCCATGACATAATATGATAATAACAGTTATATTAATACTACATTTTCTCCACGCCCTCCAATGTCCTCCTTTTCGGACCTCCCCATCCTCCTTTCCATGCTTTGGTATCTGGTAACCCTCTGTAAGGGAGATCCAGCTACTCTGATAACTATTTAGGACAGGAGGAGGAGAAGTTGACCTTAATAATTTGAAACAGCAGGAGGAATTAAGGGAAACAAAGTGCAGTTACCCAAGCTGGGGTCTCGAAGTTTTAACAGCCCAGGTCTTCCAAAAATACAATGTGGACGCAAAGTGGTCAAGTGGATAGAGCAGTTTCCTCTTGGTAGAATATGGATAATGGTATTTTGTAGGGCACTTTGAGGTCAGCTGATGAAAAGTGCTCTATAAGGGCTCAGTATTAAGATATTGTCATAAGCCAGTGGTGTAACTACAAGTGGGCCTGGATAGGCTGGAGCCCACCCACTTTGAAAGCTGACCCACCCAATCAGTCACTTGCTTCTGCAACTGCGCAGCTGTACTTGCTACCTAGCAATCAGAGCCTCTCCAGCAGTTTCTGGCTGGTTGCTTTCCTGAACATCTTGCTTCTTCTTCAAGCGCTGCTCGGATGCATTCAGTAATAGGTGTCTCCGTGCCGGAGCACTGGATTGGTAGGAAAATGTTTGTTCTAGCCTGTCAGGAAAGGGTAGGCGGCCACAGCCCCTCGCACCACCCTATGGATATATGGCGACCTCCCACCCCCTCCTCAGTTTCATTTCTTCCGCCTTGTGTGTCGGATCTCGAACGTCCGCTCCTTGCGAATCGCAAGCAGCCTGCCTGTCATCTAGGAGCTTTTTGCCTGATTGGAAACATCTCTTCGTGCATATAATTCCACCACAAGAGCCTCCCACCATTGGGCCAGAACATCCTACAATCATGCCAGAGTTTAAACCCTGTGCTGAGTGCAGCAAGGCCTTCCCTAGGGACGACCCCCATGGGAAGTGCCTCAGGTGCCTGGGCAAAGACCACATGGTCTCAGCCTGTTCCATCTGTCTCTCCTTCAAACCGCTAACCATCAAGGAGAGGGAACAATGGCGCCGTGCCCTAGCCTCTGAGGAGGCTTGGCACTCTTCACCCAAGGCTTCGGGTTCCCACCCGGCACCGAGACCAGCTCGGCACTGGAGCCGGCGCAGCACCACACTACTGGTAGCCGCCGCCGTCGCACAACCTCGGTGCCAACCCCAGCACCAACCCAGTGCCCCAGAACCTCAGCACTGCTTGATGTTCCCTTCTGGCAGCCCAGTACCGCTGGTACCCAGATCACCCCAGCGCTGCTCACCATCATCTCCGGTGCCGCCCCGGTACTGATCCGGTGCCCCAGCACCTTGGCACCACTTGAGGTCAACTTCAGGCAGCCTGGCTTCACTGGCACTGAGCTCGCCTCGGCGCCGGTTGCATTCACCCTCGGCACCGCAGAGCCCAGTGCTGCAGGAATGGGAGCTTACCCGCCCAGGCAGTCCCCCTTCCTCGGGTGAGAACTTACCATGGAGCCGCACAGAGTCGCTCCTTGCACCATCCACCCTGGAAGCAGTGGAGGCTGCGCGAGCCCTCCTTTTGCTCCCCACACCTCCTGCCCCGCTCCCAACCAGAAAGGGTAAACCGGCCTTTATATCTGAGGCCTGGGGCTACCGGGGGCGTTCGCTCTCGCCACCCCCATCTTCCACTCCATTGGGGGCCAGTGCCATAGAGCCATCCCCGCGACAGCACAACACTCTGCCATTGCCAGTACCACCCCAGGAGTCTTGGGCCCCTCCTCCTGCCTCCAGTCCAGAGGGAGGACCTTCAGGGGGCTCTAAGTGGCCCCGGTGCCGGACTTCGTCTCCATCACCGTTTCACTACCGGCCATAGGAATGGTCCCCTCGGGAGACTCCCTCTCCACCTTGGCGAGCTCTTGGTACCACCCTCTCCCCGGCACCGGAGTCCTATATGGGAAATCTGTCGGCACACTTCGATCTGTTGCGCCAGGCCATGGCCCACCTAGGAATAAAGGTGCAGCCCTTGGGTCCCCCTCCTGATGCCCTCTTCGGGCTGGCCTTTGCCTCCACAGAACCCCTGACAGTCCCGCCCCACCTGAGTGTCTGGGACCTCGCCCATTCCCGGTGGCAGAGCCCAAGATCTATTGCCCTGGTTTCGGACATGGCAGGCGTTAAATATCGGGTTTCTGAACTGGATTTCCCCTTTCTTGCTGGTCACTCGGTTCCCCCGAGGGAAGTGGTACAGATGGCACTGGGCCCCGGGGAACCCCCCAGTGACCCCCTTCCATCCTCCAGGGAAAACAGGGAACTGGACCTCTTGGGCCATAAGGTATATTCCTCGGCGGCCTTTCAATTGCGAGTGGTGAACAACCAAGCCATTACCAGCAGATACTTGCTGGATGTGTGGGAGTCAGTCACTTAATTCCGAGGCCAGGGAGGAATATGATGCCTTTCTAGAGGAGAGTAACATAATTTCTCATGACCTCCTGCTTTTGGCCCGTGACGTGGTGGACACAGCTGCCCGCACCATGGCCTCGGTGGTAACCATTCACCAGGTGGCCTGGCTTAGGGAGGCTAGGGTGCCCCCTAATGCGCAGCAGGCGGTTATCAGCCTGCCTTTCAAAGGGGATGCTTTGTTCCCCCCAGAAACATTATTGGTGGTGGGCACTGCTTGAGATCCCAGGGGAGAGGCCAAATACTTGGGCCTGCTCCCTCCCGGGCCCACCCCTCCCACACAGGCATCTGAGGCTCTACCCTTTTCCCCTAACTCCCTCTTATCCCTATCATTGTGGGATCACAGGAAACTTCCTTCCACCACTATTATCTGCTGCAAGGGCTGAGACCCCCTTCTGTTTCCTCCTGCAGGGAAGGGGCCTACCCAACTCACCGCCACCCACTCTTGGGCAACAGGGAACAAGCACTTCATGACATCGCCACAATAGACAGTGGGAGCCACTCCCACCTTGCGGGGAATGGCACTGGGTGGGAACCAACCCCCCCATCTTCTTTTGCTACTGCACCCACAGAACCCCTACTGGGGGCTTTTCCCTTGCCCTCGGGTGGCATGTTTCTCCTCAAGGCACGAACTCCCTGCCTGTACTTTCTCCGCAGCGGCTATCCTGCCTGAACCTTCTCCGCAGTGGCTATCTCGGGCACTCATGGGGAATCTGCCCCCCCTTCCTCTGGTATCCCTCAATCCTGCGCTGTCGCGTCAAATCTTTGCCGGGGACAAGAAGCGCGTCTCGTAGTAGCCGCAGCTTTGCTGTAGAGGCTCCGAGACGTGCATTTGCAGCGTTTACTTGGAAGTGGGACCATCCCTGTTACCCTGATGCTCTCCATCAGGTAAGCCCTTTTGATTCCCGGCTGGGGGAGGGATGCCTTCGTTCGCTCACGACAAGTAACCAACCCTATTGTGGCCCTGACAGCTCGACGGGACCCTCCATCCTATTCATCACGCGAGATGCGTGCGCATGGTCTTAGTGGCTCTTAGCCTCTGCGGAAGGCCAAGGCAGAGCAGTCCATCTCTGCCTTCATATACTCCCCTTCTTCACAGAAGCTGAGGCCCCTTACAACCCCTTTCCTTGCGGGCAACCTCAGTTATATCAGGATGCCTATCCTAGGAGTCCTTATCGTAGGCCCCACGCTACTAGAAGCGGTGGCCAGCCCCCCGCCCAGAATGTCCCCTCCCTTTCCCCCTTTCACTTGGGGACAGCGCCATTGTCGCTTTCCCATGGGAGGGGAACAGCAGTGGAATACCATATCTTGGGCCTTACACACTAGCATCCACCTTCGCAGCATCAGTCCCCTGGCATAGCTGGGCAGAAGGCCACACTCCAAGCATAAAGCTCCTCAATGAGTTGCTTATAACTACCCACCCTAACCTCCCTGCCGTTAGGTCATGTGTACTCTGGCAGAGGACACTGCCCCTTGGGCACACATCGATCCGTCTGTCTGCTCTGGGTTCTACAGTTCAATCGGGGGCGCACCTCCATGCGATGTTGGTGGTGACCTCACCAGGACTGTTGTTTCCCTCACCTCCCTGAGGGACCTGATAATATAAAGGAAAACAGGTTAGAGCTCCTGTCTCTGGAACACTAGAAAGTCAGAGGCTTGCCTGCCCCCCCCACAACGGGGGTGGCCATCCATTTTTCCCGACTGGCAATAACCCTCTGTATTGGATGCTCTAACCTCAAGGTACCTCTACAATACCGCGGTTGATACTCTGCGGGTGGCTTCTCTTCCTAGGTGGTCAGGAGATAATCTCTCCTGCCCCTGACAACCGTATTTCTGGGGGTAACTCCGCATCAATGTGTCCTTTCCCCTGGTGCTCACATCCTGCAATGTAGCCATGACACTACCCCTTTTGGTGGTGCCCTAGGCACACAGGACCATAATCCTAATACAGCACCCCTTCAAGCCCTTGGGCCACCTCGACTTGGTGGGCTAGGGGTAGCTGGCATTGTCCCCGCCTTTCCCTGCTCCTTTGCGTACAACCCTCATGTTGCTGGAATTCCACAGGATTACAGGCCAAGCAAGCTCCCTCTCTTTCTCCGTGAGTTCTCACACTATCAAGGTTATTATAGGTACCAATCCATCAGCACTGTCCAGGCCATTACGTCACCTTGTGGGTGCTAGTGTCCTGGAGTGCCTCTCCAGCAAGAAACCCAGGGTTTGGTACCATTCTTAGTTGGAAGAGTGCGCTTTGCGCACTAACTTGATATTCTGTAGCTGGCATACCTGTGCATCCCACCGTTTCACTTTGGGCCTTTGCCTTCAGTGTACGGGCTTGTAGTGTCTTGCCAGACCATTCTCTATCATTCGCAGGGTCCCTTTTTTCCCCAGCGCAACTACGTATTTTATTACTACCTTCGTCGATCAGAACCCACTGACACTGGCCATGCCCAGTCCAGGGGATAAGGTTCATCCCTCCTGCGGCTACCTGTGCAGCCAGCAAGCATCCAGGCAAGACCGTGACTCTTTGGTTTCTGGCTCGGGCTTCAAGGTGCTCAATCCATGCGATACTGTTCATTCCCTCCATTACTTCCCGTGCAGGCCACAGCCATTATGGTTTACCTTGTTCTTGTTGGCCTCCAGCATTTCCCGACGAGCCCTCGCGGGAAGGTCCTATGGCCAGACACTTTTCTTCTGGCCTTCATAGCTTTGTGTTCTGCCACTTAGGTGGAACATCCAATGCAACCCTCTATGTTTTCACGCTGCATTCTTCATATTCACTGTGGTGACCTTGGTCCATCCTGCCACTCTCTTATGTCTCTGCGGGTTTGGCCCTGCCCCTGTCTTGGGTTGGCCATCAGTTGTTGATTTTCTGTGCCACATCAAGAGCCTAATTCGTCTCTGGACTCTTGTTAGATTCTGGTTTGCAGGGCTTCTTCCCATTTGGGGCGTATTGCTGTGCTGAAGGTGGAAGACCTAACTCCACCCACCATCCATCAGCATGGCTAGTAGTCACCTTTTACTGAATGCATCCGAGCAGCGCTCGAAGAAGAATGGTGGGTTACTCACCAATAACTGTCCTTCTTTGAGATGGGCTGCTCAGATCCATTCAGGTCCCTCCCCTCCGTCCCCGCATCTGGAGTTGGCGACTCTAAGGAACTGAGGAGGGTTCGGGAGGCAGCCATATATATAGCCATGGAGTGGCGCGAGGGGTAGAGGCCGCCTACCCTCTCCTGACAGGCTAGAACAAAAGTTTTCTGACCAGTCCGGTGCTCCGGCACAGAGACACCTATTCCTGAATGGATCCGAGCAGCCCATCTTGAAGAAGGATGGTTACTGGTGAGTAACCCACCGTTTCAGCCACATGACCAGAAGCTGGACATTCAGGAAGAGATAGACTGAGAAAAGCTCCCTGACAATACTCCAGTTGCTAGGTAGCAAGTTAAAGGGAGCACCACCAGCAGCTGTGCTTTGCTTTCACTTGTTTTTTGACCAGTCAAACTTCCACTGGCCAAAAAACAAGTGACAGCAGCAGACGCTCCCCTGGCTCCTCAGCTCTCACGTGTTTTTCAACTGGTGAAATTTCAACCAGCCAAAAAATAAATGAAAGTGCGGCTGCTGCTGATGCTCCAGCTCCATTAACTTGTTACCTATCAACTGTAGTGTCTGCGGCTTTCTGAACTTCTTGCTTCCAGTCCTGTGACCAGAAGCAGAAGATAGTCCAGGCCCACCCCAGGCAATCACAGACCCTGCCAGAGAATCAGTTTTGGCTACACCCATGTTATAAACAACATTGATTAATATCTGTCTCCAGAAGGCATTACATCCAGTCACACAACACCATGCAGGGACATGAGTTTAGAACCAACCTAAAAGAAAAAGTGCTGCTGGTATCTTGAGGAAGGAAGAGGCTGCTTTGAGAGTCTCTCTTCCAAGTACTGACCCAGTGTCCCCTTGAGAGATCTGCCTTGAGCAGAGTTCCTCGCAGTAACTGCGGAGTGTCAAACAGGGAAGTTTACTGCCCAGTTAAAGCATTAAACCTGCTTACTGCCAGGACCCCAAACCTTGGTGTCATCTGGCAGCTCAGCAGAAGCTGTGTCTTGACAGCTGTTGCTGCACGAGGGGAGGAGATGATGGAAGTGGCAGCAGGGAGCTTTTTTTATACACTCAAACTCTTGGAGTTTTTACAAACCTCATTATTTTAAAAATCCATCAAAATGCAGCAGAAAATCTGTATTGCCTGCTGTTCCGTTAAAAGGTTCCTGTTTTGTCATTAGTTACAAGAAGGTGGTTTATCAGAAAAATTGTGCATCTGTAGAACAATTGCTTTCATTTTAATACCCCTGGGCTCTCAGCCAGGCAGCTGGGTGCACCATCAATGTTTGGCCATCTGTGCCCTTCCTCCCACTGTCTTTAATATTTCTGGCAGCCCTTTTTTTCTAAGATGATTATGAGGTTGGAGCATTCGGTACCCGAATGGGGGAGGGCTGAGATCCCAGCTGTGCTTCTCTAGCTTAGAGTCTGAGGCCCCAGTTTTGCAACCACTCTGAGCCACCTTTGGCATGGAAGCCAGAAAGAAATATGGTTCCCTGGGCCCCATCCTCCAGCAAAGATACTGAGTCTATGGGACCTTGAAGTCAATGAGAACTTAGGGTGTTTGACACCTTGCCAGAGGCAGCACATCTACACTGCAGCGGGAAGGTTTGATTCCCAGTGTGAATAGACTGTTTCACATTGGCTTATTTGGAGCCAGGGCACTATACAGAGCAGTGTGGCTACTCCAGCACTGGTGGTGGCTTGGGGTAGTCACCCCAGTTGAAACCCACTCCTCCCCCTAGCTCTGAGCTTGGGTGCCTAGCTAGATGCCAGCACAACAACCAAAATGCTGCTATCTTAGAATACTAGCTAGTGCAAGTGTCTCTCCAACCTAGAAATCCCACCTCCCAGCTGCATGGTAGCTTAGTGACAACTTGATCCTCTTGGATTGTTTTTTGCTTAAGGCTGGGGCCTGCACAGCAGTTGTGTTCTGCGTGGGGATCTCTTACCTGGAGGGAGGGGATTAGCTGGCTGCTGGGTACCAGATGCAGCTGTTAATTGGTGACAGAGCATGACCTAAAAAGATCAGGATATGGCAAGGGGGGGATCATTGAGGAGGGGGTCAAGGTAATTCTGAGGTCTCAAGGGGATGAAAAGGGAGCCGAGCAGCAGGTGGAATGAAGGCAGATCCTTCTAGAATGGGAAAGGGTTGGCTACTATGCCAGATTTTCACTCCACCCTCTCCAGAGGGATGCAACCTTTTGGAATATCAATCATCTGGCTATTTTCCCAAATGAAGAATCCTAGAAAAATGATTCCATCAATATTGTCCCTCATTCTTCCTCTGCACCTGTGTGTCCTTCTGAGTGTGTTAGCCTGACAAAGACTGGACAAACCAGGGATTTCCCTAACACCCCCCTACACTCCCTCTGCACCCCCCTGAATTTCCCAACACCCTCCCCCAGTTGTCAGCTAAAAACAGTGTTATACCAAATTAGTGAGCACCCCCTACACCCCCCAAACCTCCCCCTACATCCCCCCTAATTTCAAGTGCTGGGCAGAATACTGGGAGAAATTAGGGGTTACCAAACAGTTAGACTCAACCAGTGCAGTTATTTTACTGAATCTTTGGGCATATGTGTCAAAGACCATACCAAAATAACATGCTGCTCACCATCGATTGCTGCAAATGAAATAACATCCACAAGGCAAGGATAGCATGCACAGCTAGATCAAGGCTGTCCCTTTTTTTTGGATAGGTTGCAGCTCTGTAGGAAAAGCAAGCCAGCCAATTGGTTCTCTTTTCCTTTTTAGATAGAATTTCAATGTCAATCTGCCCTGCTCCAGTTTGAATTAGCACTCCCTGTTGATCACTCTGGAGGTGCAGATGCAACTCGGCAGGAACAAGGCACAGACAGATTGAGGTTAGCACCAGTTGTGGTAGCAAAGTGGACCGACAGATGCTTTTAATAACTGCAAATGCTGTTCTCCGTGCTGATGATTTAGCAGTTAGAATAAAATATAAAGGGAGTTAAAATGAAACAGAAAGAGCACTTACTTCCCATCCAGGCTTGCATGCTCCCACTGACTCTGCTCCTGATCACACCATTAATGCATCGAGATATCACTCTCTTTATCTGGAAGAACTGAAATACAAATCGCTTGATTTTGCAGCTGGACTATCAGAGCACTTTTTTGTGGTTGCTACCACTGAGTCAGTTACCTACCAAGACTTTAAACCTGGCCAAACAACAGCCTAGCACCAAAATTTGCCAGCTCAGCCTCAACAGGCCTGTCAAAAACAGTGTATATCAGTTTTGCCTTTTGTTACCTCATTAAAACCCTTTTAGTTGAGAGAAGGGGAATTTTATAAATGCAAAATCTTATTCATGGGTAGGCATGTTCCTAGTCTTCTAAAAATTTGTTTATAGCCATTTTGATAGATGGGAAAACTGAGGCATAAAGAGATGAAGTGGCTTGTCCAAGTTCACACAGCTTGCCAGGGCAGAACAGAATCAAGATGATTGTTAAACATTTATGATATGGCAGCTGCTAATCAGGATTAAGGTCACATTGGGCTGGCTAGCTTTCAGGGAGCGTCTCCAGCCTCTAGCTCCTAAACCACCATCCGACTATGGAATATGAAGCTAGCTGTGTTCAACTATTATTCCTTAAGGCAGTGGTTCTCAACCTTTTGCAGGCTGCAACACACTTGACAGTGTGTTGTAACCCTACAGGACATACCAGCCCCACTCCCCCAGGCCAAATCCAGCCATCTCCCTGACACGCTTACCACTGTGTGGTGACAGTAATGTGTCCCGACACAGTGGTTGGAACCACTGCCTTAAGGTGCTGTCCAAAGCCCACTAAGATCACTGGAAGTCCTTCTGCTGAACAGCTGGGATGGATGTTAGCCCAGGCCTTTTGGAAGTAATTCTTCCAGTATTGTATTTCCACCACCCATTATGCACTGCAGAATCAGCCAGCAGGGCTTGTCTTTGCTTGGGGAAAAATGGGGAAATAGTGGGTGTTCCAGATGGGTGGCCATGTTAGTTTGTTGCAGCAAAACAAACAAGGAGTCCTGCGGCACTTTTAAAGACTAACAAATTTATTTATCCCATGAACTTTTGTGGGCATAATCCTATGTCATCAGTTGCATGAAACGGAAACTGCAATATGTTAGGTATATATGCACATGCAGAGAAGGGGGAGTCACACGGTCAGTTTGAACAGTTCCAGTGAGGTAGCCTATTAGTATCCTTCAGCAAATCAAACAAATTGTTTTGATTCAAACGGTGCGGAAGTGAGCTTTGAACAACAATAAATGAGAAGGTGAGAATGTTAAAAGAAAGGAAATTACCTTTTGTAGTGTCTGTGAGTTGGTAGGCAAGCCAAGTTCAACTGTAGTAGACTCGCCTGCTGACTTGCCTGGTCCACATACCATGTTAAAACAACAAGCTGCCTTCTCTACAGGGCTGGATTATTACAAGGGCTGAAGCCTGGGGCCCCAACCAAAAAGGGGGCCCTGGGCTCTAGCCTCTAAAACTCTGGCAATAATCTCCATCCTGCCCCTCTCAGTGCCTGCAGGCTTGGGGAGCATAGTGTTCCTGCTCTGCTGGCTTGGGGTTGGGGGGACAGGGCACTGGGGCTGGAGGCTGGGCTCTGCACTCCTGCCCTGCCCTGGGGCCAGCTGGGCCGCTTACAGGGGTAGGGCAGGCCCACACTTTTTCTCTCCTCCTTGAGGGTGGGGTGGCTGGCACAGCCTCCACTCAGGTCTTGTCTTCCATGGCCCATGCCTTGGGGGGGGCTGCCCTGGACGCTGCAAGTGCAACAGCCAGCCCTGCCCCCTGGGGGAAGACTAGCTGGAGCAGGGCCCTCTGGCCCCAGGGCCCCTACCTCCAGTGATGGCCCACTCCCAGGCTGCAACGCTTGGGGCAACGGGGCCTCTGGTGGTGGGGCCCTGTGATGCAGAACAGCCCAGGGCCCCTGGGCTGGTTTATCCAGCCCTGCTTCTTTACACTAGGATTTTAATGTGTCAGCTGATACGTTAACTGTGCACCTATTCTCCTAGTGTCGACATGGCTTTGTAGGGCTCTTGCCATTGTGTGTTTCTCTGCATGACTAGCTTTTTCATGTTGGCTTTCACCATGACAGCACTGTCTATTCTTAAAACTACCTACCTCATTTCCTTTATCATTTAGCCCTGTTGATTCCATTAATTCCTCTAGCCAACTGTAGCTATTGCTTTCTGACTTCCTACTCTAATCCTTTTCTGGCTGACCTGCACTCCTTGTACACCCCAGAATCCACAGGGATCAGGAACTGGGCTATGGGAATTTGCTGCCCCATAGATACCCTGAACAGAGATATGGCAGTCACTATTCCAGTTGATAGATTGGAGAGAAGGCTGCATGGTTGCACTGGTTCATGTGTTAATTTCATCCCTCCCTGCGCCTTCGGTGTGAGTTTTGCCCATGTGGTCGTAGAATGCACCCCTGCTCCCTACCCATGGGGTAAGGATCATTTTATTTATTTTAAACAGCAGTAATTTGCATGTGGAACATTTGAAAGCATCTTAAAAATGAGGAGTCAGTGTCACTGCCTGTGCTTCCATGGCAACCCATCTTTGGATTTGTTTCTCAGGCTGTGTCATAATAATTAATACACCACATTCATTCATACTGCCTGTGTTGGGCATGCGTAGAACAGCCCCAGCTGGGATTTACCTGAATCACATGAAATATTAATGTGGATGAATGAAAGGCAAGAACTCTTCTGGTGGGTTCTGGCATCTGTGATGGGCAGGACAGGTCCATCTCAGCAGCCTAGCTGTCCCTAGCATTCATCAGCTAGCAGCTGATGCAAACAGGCGCATGGGTTGCAAAGTGCAAACCTATCTGACAACTCAGATTGGCAGGTGGAACCCAGAAAAGTAACAAAAGCCCCACCCACCCAGGTGAAGGAGGGGCTGCAGAACCCAGAAACCAACTAATTACAGGCTTGGTCTATACTACAGTGTCAACATAAGGCAACTTACGATGCTCCAACTACATCAGTGTCTACACTACAGCCTTGCTCCCACTGATGTAAGTGTCCTGCTACACAGACATAACTCCACCTCCACAAGAAGCACAGGGTTACACTGATGTAGTCAGGGCAACACAATGTGCCATGCCATACATCAGCTGTTGGCTATCTTGTCAACTCCACAGTTCCAGTGGGGTTGCTGCCATCTCTGCTCCAAGCTGGACAGCCATTCAGCCTTGGGCTGGCTCCTGGGCTCTATGTTCCCTGTTGGGAGCACATTGTTGCCTAATCTCTAGACATGAATCTTTCTGCCAGAGACAAGAAGTCCTTGGTGGCTTTCCCCATGGCTCCAGGCTGGAAGTGGGGAGGTAAGAAGCCTGAGGGGCAGCTGGACTCCCCACAAGTATTTGCATGGACCTGAGAGGCCAGGCTCTTAGCCTCCTCCCTCTGCTCCCTTTCAAGTGGTGGAAGCCCTCCTGGTTAGGACATACACCATTGACAGAATGAAGCAGGGTGGTCATCAGCCACTGAAGTAATTACTGAGGCAGCTGCAAAGCAACCTAACATACAGTGACTTAAGATTGTAATGTAGACGTGCGCACTGGGGGACAAATAATGAAGAAACAGAGGGGATGTGGGGCACAGAGTTGAAACAAGGTGGATGCACAGCCCAGGAGATAGAAATGCTGCAGCTCACTGATGAACACTGAAGTGTGAGAAGAAACGTGTCTCCACAGCCCGTTCTGTCCTGGGCTTCTCAGCTCAGTCTGCCTGCAAAGGGGCCAACTAGCTTGCATTGCAGCAGTGGGATATGGATGCCAATGGGAACAATCCAGACACAGGACTGATTCTAGAGCTGGGAGACTAATATGGAACAGAATTATAAAAGAAGAACCCAACAACAGCTTTTTTCTCATAGCAGATGGTGTGTGTCTAGTCCCTAATTGGATGAGGCTAACTCCTAAAAGCAGGTTTCCTGATAGTAAACTCATTCAAACATTAATGATTTGTGTGAATATTCTGCCATTCAGGGACCAAACCTAATGAGCCTCTGGACTAACGGTGTGTTATATGAAAAAAAAAAATCCTTACGGACAAACTCTGCCTGCATATATTCATACTCAGTCTGGAATTTGAGCATTAGTGATTAGGAAGAAACATCAGAGAGCTGACAAACTTACTGTCAGTATTTGTGTCCTTCTCTTAATATGGTCTACTTGACTTTGAGGCAGAAACTCTTCCTCTGGGTCAGCAAATCTGGAGCTTCAGTGGGAGTAGAGGATACTTGGCCTTCACAGGATTGGTCCTTACATTAATTGTTTGTAACACTGGCCAGAAATGGCCACCACATTTTAGTGGGTCCCCAGGTGAGGATGAGAGGGCATAGCCCTCACATTCAGGGTCAACTTCCAAAACACCGTGTTTATTCTATAGGCCTGGCAGTGCTGTTGGTCTGAATGGCATCACAAAAAGCAACATGCAAATCCAGCAGCCTCAAGTCCCTTCCCCACCATCAGCATCTGGGAATAATATTGAACTTCTCCTGGGCAAAGTGGATCAAAGTTCCAGCTGCTTTCTAGCTGCAACTGCAATGACAAAGGCAAAGCTGTAATAAGAGCCTGCAGTTGTACCACCTGGGGCAATGTGCGTATCAGCTCTGATATGCTAAACTAGAGCAGGCTTAGTCACTAGTTGGATGGGAGACCACAGAGGAATACCCAGAGACTGCAGGTTGCCATGCTAAGAGAACTTGTAGGCGGTGCTTTTCCAAGTTCCAGGCCAGAGCCCAAAATGGGCCAAGCGGGCATTGTGCTGCCAAAGATGCTGGCCTTTCAGAAAAGACAAAAATCTCAGGCTTAGTCCTGTTACAGTTGCTGACAATCCCATGGCACTTTTCACAAGAGGAGTGTGAGCAACAGTCTCCTGGCCCAATTCCAATGTGGGTAGTTACATTCTGCCAACCTTGATTCCCCCTGCAGTTTCAATTGGACATGGGAGTCAGAGGTAATTCTTTTTTCTGGCCTTTTTTCCTGCTGACTAGATTAAAAAAAAAAAAAAAAGAAATCTTGCTGTGAAGAATGGCTTACAGCCCTTCAGGATCAGCCTCAACAACTCTGAAGAAAGAAACCCTTCAGAAGGCACAGAAATAAATGCCAGGGGGAGGGAGCCATAGTCATGTGGCTGAAGCACTACAATGGAAGGCAAGAATTCTGGTTTCTACTCCAAACTCAGTTGCAGACAGAGTTGCCTTAAGCACAACCCTGTGGCCCTTTGACTCATTTCTCCATTTGTGAAATGGGTTTGGATGAGTCTTATTTGTTTGATATGATGGCAACATCTCCAGGCTGGCCCTCATCATGTTAGGTGCTGTATGATCCCATTATAAAAGAATGAGTATGATGCAAAGTCCTTTGAGCTCCACAAATGACAGGCCTTGCTGAAGTGCAAAGAATTACATATGTGCAAACCAAGAGCTCTGCTTCCCATCCTGCTTCTGACCTGACTGCCGCCCACTGAGTGAAACGATTGAGTACAGGATGTTGTGTGATCAATGACCAACATAAATTAGATCAGAGAGAGGGAGAGAAAGAGACAAAAACCTGGAGCTCTGCCTTGGTGTAATTTAAAGCAGGCTGACAGTCAGAGGCTAAAAATCCAACCTAAGCAACGAAAGGGCCAGGTCCTACATTTCACCTCCACATTCAGGCTATTCATGGCTATGAAAAGGAAACCACCTCCCCCATGCCAGTTGATGGAGTCTAATGGTTTTTTCAGCGGTTGATAGCCATTGCAAAGGAACCATTCCCATGTGCCCATGAATTAGAGCAGGAGAGTGCTAATAAAATCTCTATTGGGCTGCCTTGATTGTGGTTTTTGCCTTTTTCTTAACTTTTCCGACACAGAAGAGGCCATTTTTAAGACTGTGACACTCTAACCTCCCCAGGGCCACGCCGGTGGGGCAGGGCGCTCTTCACAACAATGTTCTCTGTGTGTGATATTGGACAATGCCACACCTGGATTTGTCTCAGTACCAGACCGGGGGGAAACCATACAAAAATAGGATCATCCAGCTTAAAACCAGACACATCTCCTCCTTCCATTCTACCTGCCAGAGTCTGTCTGGAAGTTTCTGTCTATTTAACTAAGACAGGAGTCTGTGAGCCTTGAATTTTGTTTGATCATTTTTTTGCTGATTAAGTTAAATTCATAGACTGAGGACACCAAGTCAGAAGGGGCTAGAGCTGCACCGTAGAGCCTTCTTATGAATAGCCAAAGGTTAAATGAAGAGCTCCCCAATGGTTTTCAAATGATTTCCTAGGCAATCCATCAAGGGCCAAAGTGCTCCTTGTCTGAAGAGTGTTTTCCTTCTATCCTGCCTAACGATCTCTCCCAACCCTGCTATCAGATTGATGCAGCCTCTGCTAATGTCACATGTCAAAGGCAATATGTCAGGCAGCTTCATCTGCTCTCTCTTGGGGCACACTATTTTCGTCCCGAATGCTTGGGAGAACCTTATTGGTTTTGATCAGTTGGATAACAGCATCACTGTGTTTTTACCAGAAGACAGCCTTCTTTGTCAGCAGAGCTGACCCACTGCACCCCTTTCTGATTCACACTGGTACACAAAGTTACCTGCCTAGGGCAATAAAACGATCAAAGCCCTGAGCTCCTCAGTGATTGTTATTTGTACTGAGTAGTGCCTAGGCCTCCAAGTCACAGACCAGTGCCCTGTTGCACTAGATGCTGGAAAAATACAGACCAAAAATGAAGCTCTTTGGGACAGGAGCTATTTATCTTATTCCATTACTTAGGGTTCATGTTTCTCTGGCACCTCTAATCCTATACTCTCAATGGTGATATCTACACTAGGGGCTTAAGTCAACTTAAGGACACAAGTTGACTGAAGCAACTTCTTGGCCACATTTGGAGTTCACTTGTTTAAGTCGACTTAATAACTCCTACCCTTAAAGTTGACTTTAAGGGTTAAGTTGAATTTATTAAGTCGACTTAATGCAATATGCCCATTAAAGTCAACTTAGTGCAGTAGAGCCTATTAAGTTGACTTTAAAAAGTCGACTTAAGCCAGGGGACCCATTTAAAGTCAACTTTATTAAGTTGAGTTTAAATGGGTCCCCTGGCTTAAGTCGACTTTATAAAGTCGATAAACAAATGGGGCCTCACTAAGTTGACTTAATAAAGTCGACTTTAAGTAGACCTTGTTAAGTTGAGCCCTGTAGTGTAGACATGGCTGATGTGCTTTACAAATATGGGTGGTTTAATCCCCCCCCCGTGCCAATCACATTTTATATCTGGGGATGCGGACTCAGAGTGAGGCAAAGTGAACTCCTCAAAATAATAGAAAATCTGTGTTCGAGAGTGGTGGTCCCTAGCACCCAGTGCCCATGACCACACTATATGACTTAATTTAAGGCATTTAAGAGCTCCCCAGATTTACTAGTGATCCGATGCAGCACGTAAATTGTGTGTGACTGCTGCCAGTCCTTGATTGTCAAGTCCAATCTTCAGAACTCAATGTGCAGGAGACTTTGTCTCCAGGCAGACAATACAGAGGTGTACACAGAACTGATTTTTTGTCAGGGCCTGTGGTTGACATGGATGGGCGTAAGCCTTGTGTCACAAGTGAAACAGCTGCTGTTAAAAATGTAGGATGAATTGCTTAAAATCTGATTGGGTGAACTGTTTTCAAAGTGTGTGGGCCATGGCCCACCTGTAGCTACACCACTGATAACATTACTAAAAAGGATAAAACAACAAGAGTCCAGTGGCCCCTTAAAAACTAACTAATTTCTTCAGGCATAAGCCTCTGTGGACTGCAACTCACTTTGTCAGATACTGGCCTGCATTTCGGGAAAGCTTATATCTGAAGAAAGCAGTCGGTCTTCAAGGTGCTACAGGACACTCTGTTTTAATATATACTGACTAACACGACCTCCATCTCGGAACGAATAACTAAAAAGGGCCAATCGGCGGTCACCAGTGATGACTTCAGTCCTTTCATGGTGATATCTCACTAGCCTCTCAGGCTAGTGTGTTAAACCACCAGATCATCCTTTTTATTTTACATAGTCATCTCCCATAGTGTGGGTCATCCTTGCATAGGAAAGCAGAACCTGCAGTAGCTAAAATTAAGACCATCTCCTTTGAACTGGTCCAGTGAAATGGACAGCAAAGTTTCTCCTTTATGGAGGTGGTTATCCCCTGCTTCCACAAATTCCATAGATATACAAGCCTGACTTTGGAGAGTCTTTGTTATTCCACTCCTAGACAGTGTAGCGCCTGAAGGATACATGCAGCCTGGAACCAAGGCCATAACTACGGCAGGGTGAATGGGGCAAAGCCCCAGGCATGAATGAGAGAGGGTGCCAGAGTAGACCCTTCCTGATCCTGAAGTGCTTCCCACCTGGTACTAGCTGAGCCGAGCCGGGCAGTGGGGGGTGCTTCCCTGCCCCTGGCTCAGAGCAGCCAGGGCAACCCCTTCCTGGCCTTGGCCGCGATCAGCTGGCTGGCTGGGGAAGACACACCCCAGCCTGGCTCTTGCTGCAATTGGCTGGCCGGTGGGGGAAGGCACCTGCCTGCCCAGAGTACTGGGGCCCAATCTGGTTGTCTGCCACCAGGATCGATCAGGGCCCAGGTGTGGGGGGAGGCTTTGGGGCTGCTTGCCCCACGCACCAGACATCCTAGTTACAGCCCTGCCTGCAACTTTCCTGCTCACGATGGCCCTCGGCCTGGTGAAGGGATTTTCTGGTGCTGGGGAGGGAGTTGGTTGATCTGGCTTAAGTTTATTCTGCTGATCATTGTGTGTTTGCAGCTGGAGAGAGAAGCAGAATCTGGTAATGTGGTAACGTGAGGCTGGTCCACTCCTGTTGTCCCATTCAGGTCCTCCTCAATCCAGACTTGGAGTGAGGATCAGTATCAGGGCTAGTATACACTACCTTCCTTTCAAAAGCAAGGTCCAAAAGGGCAGCCATGTTAGTCTAGTTCAGCAAAACAAGCAAGGAGTCCTGTGGCACTTAAAGACGAACAAATTTATTTATCGCATGAGACTTTGAAGAGTCTGATGAAGTGGGACTTTGTCCCATGAAAGCTCATGCGATAAATAAATTTGTTCGTCTTTAAGTGCCAGAGTACTCCTTGCCTGTCTTCAGAAGCAGACATTCACCCCCTCCCCTCCTTTAGTGATAGCTCACTGCCAGCACTCTTACCTCTCGAAGTCCATTCTATTATTAGACTGCTCTCTGCAAAAACACATCCTCATCATCCCACAGCTAAAAGCAATGTAATTTGGGCTGTTCTTGCAAGTTTGTCACATTGTTAACACCTAAAACCAAGCAGTTAAATGCACCTCTCTCTTCTCTGTGATTAAATGGGGAGTTAAACATCTGTTGTAGGGAGCCAGGGTTGCCAACCTTGCATTTTAGTTTTTACTGATATGAAGATCTGAACTTGATTTTTTTTTTTGTACAGCCACAGTAAACTTTTTACCGACATCAGTAAAAATACCTTAAACAATATAATAATGTCACAAAAGTGTGTACTTACTCGCGACATTCTATACGCAGGAATTTGGAATTACACAATTGTTTTAGTGGTGGTTAATCGATAAATTGAGTTCTTTGGGCATGTGCAATAATAGAAATGATAAAGTCAGGATCAATGTAGTTTTATGAGATGAAAAGTGACTCAATGATGACAATCTGTGTCAAAATACAATACGTTTTAGTTCTACTGACTTTTATGGACATTTTTCATTTATTTATGGATTTACTGACAGTGTTTAAATTGTGGACTGAGTGACTTGCAGGAACTCATGCAAAGAATGATGGAGACAGGAGTCAAACCTAGGTGACCATTCACTGTGCTTTACCCACTGGGGGCACCAGTAGTCATTGCAGGAAAATCAAACACTTGAGCTAGCTTTTTGCTAGGTCTAAAAAAGGCTCTTTCGATTCACCTTCCATAAAAGAAAATAGTCAAAGAAGAATTTAAGATCTTGAAATCCTATCAGGAACTGGTGGCTAGTCTATATTTGTAACCTGTACTCCCTGGGATGCAATCAGAACAACTTGACTACATGTTACTAGCCCCATAATGTTAAGGGAGGAGATCCTTTAGCTGATGAGGTACACACCTGTACTTTTAAAGGAGGATTCCTTCTGTTGCCGTGAAGTGCTGTGTGTCCTAGTATGCAGCAGGGAGACAAACATCAATTTCCTAAGTGGGCAGATGTCTGTCTAGGTTATTATGCCATGCTCATCACCATAGCAGCAGAGGGCCTGGATTTGTTACAACAGAGAGAAAATTGCAAGGTATTTCTGAACATTAGTTGTTTCAGCCCAGATCCTGGCTGTGAAATGCGACATCTGCTTGTGTCCTTTTTGCTTCTGCAGTGTGTTAAATCAAGCTCTTTGGAAGTTGTGCGCTTTGCAGCCATTCAGGGACACTGCTACTGCCACACTCGGCTTGAAGTTCATTTCCAGATAAGAATGCAGAATGAGGCAGCCCCCGGCTGCAAGAGGCACATAAGCAGATGTAATTGCTCCCACCTAATTAAAAGGGTGACCTTTTTGGTGGCAGCTGTCTTGTGGCAAAACCACTCTCTTTTAGAGAGATCATTGGTTTGGAAGGTGGATGTTCAGGGGGAAGCCTGGGAGAGGACTCCGCACACAGCACAAGGAGAAGGTAATTGCGCTCTCACCTGCTATTACAGAAACAAATTTTCCACTCAAGCCTGCAGATGACCTTCTCCAGTCAAATTTCCAGCAAAACAATCATGAGGGAGAGTTTGCAGTCTTTAATAATTGATGCTTTTAATCAATCCACAGGCTCCATTTTCAATCACAAATCTCTCAAATTAATTTCATTGCCATTCTGGTCCAGGTGGGAAAAGCCATTTCACAATAGAGGAGGGACAGAAGGGGAGGGTTATGCATTTCCTTAAGGTACTGGATTCGTTCCTAGACCTGTAATTGTGTGTTGCTCATTAGCTGAACTGCCAAACACAAGGGCAGGAATTTCTGAATCAGGAACACTGAGAAACAGGATTACTTGGCAGCCACACAATCCAAAATTCAAATGAGGAAAGGCCACAAACTTTCAGAGATCTGAAGCTCCATCAGTCACTTATTATCTGCAAAAGAGAAGGGAGACAGAGAGAGACATCAGCGCCCCCTGGACAAATTAACTCCTCTAGAACAAAGGGTTGTCTTTCCAGAGCAAACAGAGTGGAAAGAGAAACCCCCAAAGATGTGCCATGTGCATCTGGGGCAGCTAATTTCTACCTGCAGGGTGATTGATAGCCCAAGTTAAGTAGGAAAAAGATTTAATTTCTTTTCAGTTGCAAGTGTTTAGAAGCAGTGAGTTTTTTGTTCTGTTTGTCCAGCACCTGGCACAATGGTGTCCAAGTCTGTGACGAGGAATCTGAAGAGCTACTGCAATCCAAATACAAAAACACACTTTAATGAGCTCATAGAGAAACAGCAACAGGAAGGGAAAGGGAATCACATGTTCCTCTCTCCATGGGACAACAAGTCTCCACCAGTCTTCCCATTACCAGGATCACACATGCTAGAACCCTCCTTCACCTTCCATAGGGGAGCCTATAAAAGGCTCTCATCTTCCACTAAGACAGACAGCTCACAGGAGCACAGACAAGTCACCTCACCGCATACCCAGGGCTCCAGGTCACTTCTCCAGGATTACATTGTCTGGTGCCAGTCAGTTGTTGCCAAGGAGTGGCCAATAACAGGGTTTTGCTCCTTCCCCCACCAAGGTGCAGACGGGACACCCCAATGATGTCAGGAGAACGTGCCTTCACAGACCTGCTATTGCTCATTTTCTAGTGGAGTTGGGAGCAGGAAGGAGAAGCCAGGACTGGTCAGAATGCACCATCTAAGCTCATCTTCCCTGTCAGTTGCTTGGATCTCACTGCACCTTGTTTTCTTGAACCCTTCTCTCAGCTCCGTCTTCCAGTGCATCAGGTCCAAGCTGCTTGTCCCTCCTCCATCTTGAAGGACTTTCACAGTTCTGCCCCTGTCCTCTTATCTGCCCTTCTCTCTTTTTGTCACCCCTCAGCCTACCCAAAAAACTTGACTGCCTGTCACCCACATCTCCTGAGTCACCTACATTGCCCCTGCATGTTGAATCCACTGCTCAAACTGATCTGTAAAGCCACTCCCCCTTCTTCCTCCCAATCCAAGGCCCACCTTCGCCCTGCTGCCTACACAAAGGTGGCAAATAGAGCAGGAGGAGGGGCTGTATCATTTTAAGTGCAAGCCTGTGGATTAGGAAAACCAGCTATTAGAGTTTGAAAATTCTCCCTAATGGCTTTTCCGTTGCTGTTCGATCGAGTGGAGGTGTGTTATAACAATACATCTAAAATATAACTGGTGACTAGAAAAACCAGGCAGGATTCAACATATCTCCTTTCCCCATCCTATGCTGTTCATCCCCTACATTTCAAAGCAGGGGTTGGCAACCCAACAGATAAGAAGAGCCATTTTAAAAATTCCTTCAATAACCAAGTATTTCCAGAGCCACAATGGATATAGCCTCCTGGTGGCTAGTGGGGGAAGCCAGGTGCCTGCCACAGTGTCCCCTGGTGCTGGTGGTGAGCCCTTAACAGGGCAATCCAGTGGGGGGTGCCTAGAGCCTGGAGCCACAAGGGGGCAGCTAAGAAGCTGCATACAGCTCTGGAGCCACAGGTTGCAGACCCCTGCCCTAAAGGCAGCGCCATCCTGGGGGGAGGCGTATACGGGGCGACCATCCTGGCCCTGTGGTACTATGGGCCCCGTGCTGCCTTCCCCACCACCACTGCTGCACTGGCGCCTCTCCCCTGCCTCCAGCGTGGAGGGGGGGGCAGGGGCCCTGACTGCTTAGCCCTGGGCCTCACTTCACCCTAGGGATGGCCCTGCCTAGAGATATGCCTACACAGCAGCAATCAGAGGTCTGCCTGAAAGACGCAGCAAAATCAGAGCTAGATCAGCTAACTCACATCAGCACAGCAGAGAATTCATGACAGCACAGGCTACTAGCTGCTTGAGAACATGCTCAAAGGTGCTGAGCAGGCTTGTATAGCATAGCCATGGCTGCCTTGACATCCCCGCTCTTGGTGTTTTAGCCAGCTAGACCAAAATGAGTTGGAGCACATCTATATGTGCTACAGTCAGACCTCTGATTGCAGTGTAGAGATGTACCCAGAGATCGTAAGCCACTCAGGATACAGACAATGGGTTAGTTGTGTGCACGTCTATCCGGCAGACTGTGGCACTTCTGGAAAACAAAGAATGGGCTAGAGATTGCTATGCACATTTACAGGTCAGGTGACTGCCAGAGCAAGCAGCAGTGGTTAATTAGGTTAAGTAACTCTTAAACCAGGATCACCCTGAAAAAAGAAACAAGGTAAAGAGTTCTGTTTTTCCTTACTCCTCCTTCATCTGCCTGTCCTTTTAGATTATAAACCTTGAGCAAGGACCTTTCCTGTTCTTTACCTGTATATAAAAGGCTCAGCACACAATATCACAGTAACAGAAGTAGTAATAGCACCTAGATTGCAGGAGTTTGCAGATCTATACTTTAACCCCTAGATAATTCTGCATTTATAGTGTGAGAGTTGATTGGGAACATGATGTGTGATAATTATTAAGCAGAAATTCCCTTAGCAGCAACTAACCTTTGCTTTTGTGTTGGACTCCTTGAGAAACATTTTGACTTTCTAAGTATTGTTGCCATTTAGAATCACAGCGTGAGAATCAAACTGCTAATCCATTACTTCATGCCATAAAAATGTAGTCAAACTCAGGGTTTCAATTCCTCTAGCTTCTCCCCTGTTAGCACCTAAGTGAGATCCTGCTGTTCTCCATCACACTGCTGCATTTTCTTTCCTCCTCCTTTTCAGCTATCATAAATCAAAACCAAATTAAAATGGAGGGTGGAGAAGGCACCAAACTCTTTTGCTAATATATATATTTCAGTTGTTCTTTATATTAATAAAATATGATAGATAGATAGTTGTGGTGGGGTTTTTTTTTGGTTTTTTTTTTTTGGTGTTTTGCTGCTACAAGCAAGTCAAGTCACATCATATGGGCAAGCCAAGCAGTCTTCACCTTCAATAGAAATAAATTGTCTCACACCTCAGTTAATAGAAAACACCTCATTAATATTCAGTTCTTACCCAGGGTCCTGCACCTTTAAAGTTCCGGACAAGATGATTAACTGATCTTCATGACATCCTCAGCACCACTTTCCTGTCCCCAGCCTCTGAAGGCAGGTAAGCAAATAAAATTCCCATTTCATCCATGGGAGAACAGATACAGAGAAAGCTTATGTGATTCCCCTAACAACAGTTAGTGATGGGGCTGGGATGAAGACTTCAGAAGATCCTTATTAAATTATTATTAGATTATTAAGTGTTGGCCTCAACACAGTGCAGCCAAATATGTTACAATTCCTTTATTTTACACATCCAGAACAGATTGGACACTGTAAAAACAGATTTATAATGGCAAGTCTACATGATAGTATTATGCTAAGGACTAGATAGGCTATGGACTAGATCTGATATAAGACTAGATTCCCAGTAGCTAAATGACTCACAGTTCAACAATTATAAATGATTCTTTTAAAATATATTTAAAAATAAGGCTGTATTTCAAACACCTGTATTGTCCAGCTATACAGAATGCAGCCAGATCCCTGAAATACATGGGTTTATCTATACACAGACTAATACTCTTTGACTGCATTCTATTTATCTGAATAATGTGCACTTGAAAAGTGTTTTCACTGAAAACTAAGAGACCCCTACTTATTAAACCAGCTTTGTCCAAACAAAATGAATTTTTCGCCTTCCCTTGTTTGGAACCAACAACACAAGGCTAGGGGTCAGAGATTTTTGCAAACATTAGTCAGTCAATTTTTTTACATCTATACACCCTCTGCTATGCAAAACATTTAACAGCAGGCCAGCCTAATAGCTCAACATCCTACTAAGCTCAGCTCTAGGCTCAGGTCCCAGCTCTGTCACAGACTTCCTGGGTGGATTTAGACAAATCCCGTAAGGCCACGCTTTCAGAACTCAGTTTGCCTCTAAGCACCAAAATAAGTGTTTAGGCTCTTCTAAAATACCACAAGGATATAGCTGTTTTGGGCTGAGTACTTTAGAATAATCTGGCAGTAAATCCATGCCTCAATACCCAATCTGTGAAATGGAAATCACTATTGCTTCTTTTGTCTTTTCAGACTGTTTTCTTCCTCATCTAGGCCGCATGCGGACCCTAAAGCTACTTCCTGTGGCACGCAACAACACTGTCATTACCGATTTTTGCAATATCGTTATATGAAAAGGTTTCAGTGGTGTGGCTCTCGGGCTAACATACTAGTCCTCATGAGGCCCTCGTGGTGGTTTGAGTTTGAGACCCCTGGTGTTAGAGACTCCCTTTTTGCATACATCAACACTTGGCACAATGGAGCCCGGACCTTTGTTCAGTCCTAAATTGCACATGCACTGCTGTGTTGCAATGAACGGGTTATAAAGGCAGGGTTAAAGTATAATTTGGGGGACCCTGGAATGCTGAGCCCCTAAAAATAATGGGCCCTGGAACAGTGTTCCCCCGCTTTCCGGTCCACTTTAACCCATGTTTAAAGGCACGAGTTTTGCAGGATCGCAGTGGAAAAGCCATGAGTGAGCACATACATGCCAATAAAACTATCAGACAACTTTGTATATTTTTAATGCTATGCTTAGAGGCAATTTTTGAATTGTTTAAAAAATGAAATCTGGTATTTTTTTGTCTGTTCCACCTTTAAAGCTGATCATCTTCATTAGCATGAGTCCAACTGCACAGACCTTAGAGGAAGAGAATTAATTAACCATGACAAATGTTTGAAATTGGCCTAAAATAGCTTTTCTGTATAAGTAAATATGATTAAACTCAATTATCCCTCACAGCTAATAAAAAGGCTGTATCCCATAGCAAATGGAGGAGATTCCCAGCTCCTTTCCACCTGTGTAAGCCATCTGTTTCTAGCTCTCACAATTCAGGAACTATTGGGCCTTAAATGAGTCACTGATCCAGGATTAAATACTGCCCATTTGCACTTCTGAACAGTAACTTCCTTTTGGGGTGGGAAGAAGGGTTACATTTTTGTGGAAACATTTTAGGTTTGTGGGTTTCAAAACAGCAGCAGCAGTTCTTCGAAAGCTGTCTATGACTAGCAGCATGTAACTAGAAGTTGTCCTGGGAGGAGATGTATAATGGGCAGAATACACCTGAGAAGGGTAGAGGTACAATAAAAAAACAGTGCAGTTTATCATAAAGGTACCACCTTCATATATAGGAGAAATTTGAAATTCCTCATTCACATATGTTACCTGTGCTGCATTGATATTAAGCTTCAGTCTGGAGTCTGCATTTGCTTCTGTTGCTTTAAAAGAAAGCTTCTGAACATAGAAGATGAAACAGTTTTTAATCAGTAGTCTCATTCATAAAGGAAAATGTGCTTGTAACAAAAGTATAATCCATGCGCAAATCAAGGCATGTGTTGGCTTTCTGGGTTTACTCTACTGAATTTCACACCCCTTCACATCAAAAGATTCTGAAATAAATAAAATTTAGAGATGCCTTTTTTTTTTTTTGAAAGGGAGTTTTAAAAATATTTTGGCTGTTGAGGAAGGCTTCATGTTTTGCATTTTAATCAGCCTGCCTAGCGTACCATGAGTGATATGGGCCCTCTTGTGGTTATTTCTGAAAAAGGTACATTTCATCTCTGCACGTTTAAATTTCCAGGTTGTTTCTATGATAATCAGAGATGAATAAAAACGGCAACATTTTGATCTGCATCCAAACTTACTTAAAGTTCAGAAGTCTTCAGATCTGGGGTTTTGGTTTGTGCCAATCTCTGATAATAAACTGCTACTACTCTTCACGTCTATAATATTTTTCAACAGAAAATCTCAGTGTTTTACAGACAGCTTAGCTTCACAATAGCCCTGTAAGGCAGAGTAGTATTCAACTCATTTTAGAGATGCGGAAACTGAAGCAGATAGTTTAAGCAATCTGATATAGGACTCATTGGGAGACAGTTGCACAGCCAAAAGGGAACACAGCAGCCCTGAATCCCCATCATTGGTTCTAATTAGTAGGAAACAAACCTTCAGTATTAAACTTCAGTTTCAACTTCTACTAAAAGCAGTTACAATCTAAAACACAGGGTACAAAACCAAACTTTGTAAGATGTCACTTTCTAGTCCAGCTAGACTAGAGAGCTCACAGAAATGAAATCTTCTGCTAAATACATCTTTCTCATACTTTTGCCTAGTCTGAACCCTTCAAAATTTGATAAGCAATTAAATATTGGTTAGGATTAGGTTTCAATATAATAACCTTCCTTCCCAGTGAAATAATCTTCCAATTTCCAGGAAAGAAACACAATAATGTTTGAATAAAAGTGTTTCACATGCTTTAAATGTTGATTGTACAATAGATGCATCAGCATTTTCTGGAAGCAGAAACTTTATTCATGGGAATACAAATGCATCACTGGCACTGGGCACAGGGGACATAAGCCCCCAGGCCCAGTGCCCCTAGTCGCATGGGCAGCACAGGCTCTGCCTGTGGCTGTCTTGAGCTGCCCCCACTTCTGGCCCCAACCTTGGCTAGGGATCTGGAGCTGGGCTGCTGGCAGGGGCAGCCCAATCCAGCCCCGACCCCAGCCAGGGACCTGGGGCCAGATCTGACCCCAATCCCAGCTGGAAACCTAGGGCTGCTAGCTCTGGCCCTTGCCAGGGACCTGGTGCTGCTGGCAGTGGTGGCAGGAGCCAGGACTGCCACCAGTAAGAGCCAGATTTGGCGTCACAGGGGGCGGGGCCAGCATGGGGGCTGAGCATTTTTGGGGGCCAGTGACTTCAACTGTCTTTGTAAGGTGTTCTGCAGTTTGGTCAGTTCTTTAATACCTGCAACTAAATGCCGACTTTAATCCTTTAAATGCTAAAACTGCTTCCAACCATTCCATTTTGCATTAAATTCTTTTGGATGAGAATCTCAGCAGAAACAGAGCTATTTAGAAGGAATTACAGATCAGCAAATATTTGAAAAATTAAGATGCATCTGAAAAGATGACAAAAAATGGAAAGACAGCCTGAAAGGAAGAACATAAAGAGATCAGTTGTTTTTTCAAGATTTTTGAAAATTAGGATACAATGGCAAGTATGGCAGAAAATACAACCCAGTTTAAGGCAGCACTTAAGCAAGAAACAGGGAGGGGGTTAAAAATGATAATTAATTTCCTTGTAAGAATCCCTTTGGTTTGACGCTAAAGAGATGATCTGGTGAATTTGAAAGGCTATCCACGCATTTATCACATGAAAAATCATAACTAGATTTTGGACTGAGAGACTGCCAGACAAACCCTCAGAATTGGACTTTGTCTTAATAAACTGATAATAATGAGAAACCACAAGAAAATTAAATTGGACCTTTCTGTGAGGCAAGGACAGTAGATGATGTCAAAATCAGTTGATTGGGTAAGAATGATACTATGCTACACAACAGAAACTTAGGTCTCCACTTTGGGGGTACTACATGGAAGCCTGAATTCACAATAAAATAATTAATATTCTTGAAGAATTTCTAGATACCTAATGGGAGAAAAAAGCCTTTATCTAACTGAAGCTTTTATTTTGTGTAATTGAGCTATCATCATTCATACCCAGATAAATTCTGAGGGAAGTATCTGTATTTTAATTATGCAAGAATGAGGGTAGATGCACAATTTAAAGAGAAAAGGAAATTTCTGTAAGAAGTAATGAGGATTTGCTGAACATGACAACATGCCCCTATAACTGAGTCGAAGTGCCACGCATAGGGAAAATTATACATAAATGAACCACTTAACTTTCATTTTGATTGGATAGAGTTCTCTCCTTCCCCTCGCCTTTATGAGAGATTTGCTTGAATGCCTTTGTGGTGTTGCTATAGTGTATTATAGAAGCTCTGATTCAATTAAGATACAAGACATCTCAGATTCTCTTTTTGTAATCTATTATAAATTAATTAGTATTACAATTTGCTTAAGTTCTCTCTCTCTCTCTCTCTCTCTCTCTCTCTCTGGCTTTGATTCCAGAAATACTAATAAAAAGCAAGTGAAGTCTTAAAGGAAAAGATCCACTTCCTCTTCCACACACTAGGCAAGAAGCACTGCTATGTGATAAACTCTGACATTGTTTTGATAATGAACTTCATGATGAGTAGCAGGTCTAAACCTACTTCTGAAGACTGTCATTTTGCTGGGCCATGCCACTGGAATGCCAGGAGTATGCAAGGCTATATGGGCGATATCAAATGAAAGGTCATTTTAAGGTAAGAGCCCCCTCCACTCTATAGTGGCTCCTTATAAACTTCATGGGCCCTGGTCTTAAGCTTCAAAAAATCTCATTCTCCATAGCAGTCACAATAAAAATAAAGATGACACTACAGTATTATGTACAGGAATCTCGGATCAAACTCAAGAGGCCAGGGGAAGGCCTCTGTGGAACATCTTAGTGATAGAGATCTGAATGAACCCAACTTTCATTACCCTGAAGAGCAAAAGCCCCATCTCTGCATATACCTTTCACCAATAGTGGCAAATGCAGACAAGCAGGCTCCTGCAGGCAGTTAACGACAACTGAAGAAAGTAATTTAATGAGGAAATGTTAGAAAGTGTGGACCTTCTGGATTTAAAAAAAGACGGTTACTAACCCTTTCCGTAACTGTCGTTCTCCAAGATATGTTGCTCGTATCCACTCCAATTAGGTTTGTGCGTGTGTCGAGCACAGCTGCTGGAAAAGTTTTCCCTAGCAATCTCCCTCCCCTTCAGGGTTGGTTATAGACCCCCCTGGAGTTGCACCTCTATACCCCTCCTTATATGGGCTCGCCGACTGTTCCCTCCTCAGTTCCTTTTTTCTGATGAACCGACTGAGGGCCAGGTGGGCAGGTTTGGAGTGGATGAGAGCAACACATCTTGGAGAATGACAGTTACAGAAAAGGTTAGTAACCATCTTTCTCCTTCAAGTATTTGCTCGCATGCACTCCAATTAGGTGATTTCCAAGCCTTTACAGGTGGAGGGAGTCGGTGTTCTGGCATACAACCAATTTTGAGACTGCTTCGCCCACAACAGCATCTTGTTTCACATAGCTAGTGATGGCATAATGGACTGCAAAGGTATGGATAGATGACCAGGTTGCTGCTTTACACATCTCCTGTATAGGGACATGAGCCAGGAAGGCAACTGAGGTTGTGTGGGCTCTTGTTGAATATGCTGTTATTGGAGGGGCCAGTTTCTTTCAGTGCATAACATGTCTTAATACATGAACTGATCCATTTAGTTATAGTCTGTGAGGAAACAGGGGAACTTCTCTTCCCGTTAGCCACCAAGATGAAAAGTTGAGTGGACTTCCTAAATGGCTTAGTTCTTTCAATGTAAAAGGCTAATGCCCTCCTCACATTGAGTAAACGTAACACCCGTTCCCGGTCAGAGGCATGGGGTTTCAGATAAAATACTGGGAGATAAATGTCCTGATTAGAGTGGAAGGCTTACACCACTTTAGGCAAGAACGCTGGATGTGGGCGGAGGTGCACTTTGTCCTTAAAGAATACCGTGTAAGGTGGTTCTGTTGTGAGCACTTGCAACTCAGAGACTCTTCTCGCTGGCATAATTGCCACCAAAAAAGCCACCTTCCACGATAGATAAAGGTCTGAACATCCAGCCAATGGTTCAAACGGGGGGCGTGTCAGAGTCCAAAGGACTAAATTCAGGTCCCATTGTGGAATAGGCCTAATTGCTTGAGGAAATCTCCTAACAGAGTCCCTTCATAAGTCTACACACCATCAGGTGAGAAAAAAGAGAAGAGTTCCTGATGGGTTCATGAAAGGCGGATATAGCTGCTAAATGGACCTTGATAGAGGAAATGGATAGGCCTTCCTCCTCAAGGTAGACCAAGTAGTCTAAGATGCGGGGAATCTGAGCATCAGGTGAGTTAATTTCCAGGCAGTCACACCATGCAGAAGAATGCCACCATTTTGCTTGGTAAGTCGACCTTGTGGACTGTTTTCTACTTTCCAGGAGGATTTCCCTCACCTGATCAGAGCACTTCAGCTCCTCTGGATTCTGCCATGGAGTTTCCATGCTATTAGGTACAGAGACTGAAGATTTGGGTGCAGCAGGCAACCCTGGTTTTGAGTGAGCAGGTCTTCATACAGAGGGAGAGTCAGAGGAGCTGCAACCAGGAGATCCAAAAGGATTGGGAACCATACTTGGTGAGGCCACGCTGGTGCGATCAAGATCATTGATGACTCGTCTTTTTTTGCTTTCGATAGAACCTGGGAGATCAGTGGAAAGGGAGGAAAGGTGTACGTTAGAGCTATGCTCCAAGGTAGGTGGAATGCCTCCATTAGGGATCCTTTGCTGATGCCTCGGAACGAGCAGAATCTGCAGCATTTGGCATTATCACTTGTGATGAAAAGGTCTATCTGGGGAGTACTCCACTTCTGGAAAATGGTAAGTGCCACTTTCGGGTGGAGAGGCCACTCATGGGTGTTGATGACTCTGCTGAGGGAGTCCACTAGATGATTTTGGGACCCTGGGAGATAGGAAGTTTCTAGGTGGATTCCCCTGGGTATTCAGAATTCCTGAAGGGCTATCGACTCCTGACAGAGGGGGAGGGAGCAAGCCCCACCTTGTCTGTTTATATAAAACATAGTGGCCGTGTTGTCTGTCTTTATTGACACGTGCATACCTCGCAGATGGTGTTCAAAGGCCTGGCAAGCCAGTCTGACTGCCCTGAGTTCTCGCACATTGATGTGGGGTAAGTGGTCTCGGGTGCTCCAACTGCCCTGGGTAGTCATACCATTGAGGTGAGCCCCCCATCTGAGATCTGATGCATCTGTCACCAGGACAGCTGAAGGCTGAGTGGTGGAATAAGGAACTCCTGCACAGACAGTCTCTTGAACTGTCCACCACTCTAGAGAACTTAGTATGTGAGGGGGGGACTATAATGATGCGGTCCTACAGATCTCTTGATGGGCAAAAGATGGAGTTTAGCCACATCTGGAATGGCCTGAAGTGCAACCTAGAGTGTTTGACTACCTTGGTGCCTGCCGCAAAATGCCCTAGTAGGCATAAACAGTTCCAAATTGTCGTCATGGGGCAGGCAGAAAGGCTGTTGATTAATAAGATAATGTTGTGAAAGCGATGGGGAGGCAGGGAAGCTTTTCTGGCAGCGGTGCATAATGCATGCATATACCTAATTGGAGTGCATGTGAGCAAGCACTGGAAGAACTGCTTCAACGGTAGAAAAAAGAACTAAGTAATGTTCATGGAGGATAGGTCTATCAATGACTATTAGTCAGGATAAGCAGGGACTGCTATTTCCCAGCGGCCAGGAATGGCCAGTAGAGTGGATCACTTGATAATTACTGTCCTATTTATCCCCTCTGAAGCACCTGGCATTGGTCACTGTTGCAAGAAAGAATACTTAGCTTGATGGACCTTTTGTCTGACCCAGTAAGGCCATTCTCATACCTAGATATTACTGTGATTGGCATATTAGAATTGTCCAGATCAAGTATAAGAGACCAAGCAAATTTCAAAGCTGCTTTGACCATGAAAAGAAACACCAGTTTTTCAACATTAAATGTTTTTATGAAGCACACACATCAAGTTGGATAGAAATTTACCTACAGCCATACATGAAGGTTCCATGCTCCTAGGTTCACAAAGTCCCTTTTTCAACTGCTCATAAAAGTCAGTTCAGCTGAACCAACAGATTTTATTCTTCAAGGTAAGCTCTTTAAGGACTATAGATTTTTTTTCTTATTACAGCAGGTGAATTGACTTCACCTTCCTCTATATGCTTTCCCCAGTGTTTGAATCTAAACCACTGCATTGATTTGCTGTAACAGCCTTATCTGATCCTATGACTTGTATTTCTCGGCATTTATTTTCCTCTCATTCTATAAGTCCCTCACCTTCAAAGCATCTGACAAAGTGGGATTTTCTCCCACAAAAGCTCATGAGATAAATAAATTTGTCAGTCTTTAAGTGCCACAGGACTATAAAATTATGTATTTCCTTCAGACTTTATTTAAGAATTCAATTAATAAGGTGTTCATCCAATCCTGAGATACTTAGTAAGACTTGCTTCTCATGATTTGGTTTCCAAATACAGATAAAGTTTTGTTTGGAAGTGGTTGATGTGTTTGGAGAAATATACTTTAGCACATATATTAAGATTTATTTCTCAAGTGCTATTTTCAACTGGCTGTCAGAATCTAAGCCCTTTCTCTAGCATTAGCTTCTTTAGTTCACCTCACATTAGCACTAGTTAGTGTTAGAAATACAATTTATGATCAACCACTAAGATATTTTCCACTTTAGGCAGTTAAATATTTACAGCTTAAAGGTTGGCCAATGTTAAGTTTTGACTGTTTAAACCAGGGGTTGGCAGCCCAGCAGAGCAGAAGAGCCATTTCTCTCCACCCTCTCACCACAACTGCATGAACCCAAGCTGGCCCAGTACCTGCGCCATGGCCCCCTAGTGCTGGCAGGGGGTGTGTGGGCAGTACACACTCCCTCCATCCCTCCCTTCTCTGGCAGCATGGAGCAGCAGTGCCCTGCCTACCCTCAGCTGGCCATCCCTCCCAAAAGTGGCAGGCAGAGAGCTGCAGCTTGGAAAGGCAGGGCCCTGGAATGGCCCCTCTGTGGAGTTTAGGCCGCTTTGACCTGGCTACCCTAGGGCTCAATGGGCCCAATCCAGGGCCTGGGGGCAAGGAAGCCTCTGTTCAGCCCTGGGGTGGCCAGGTCAAAGGGCCCTGAACTCCGCAGAGCGGGCCATTACAGGGCCCCGCCTCCACCCGCTGCAGCATTCAGTCAGCTGCTCTTGGGAGGGGTGGCCAACTGAGGGTAGGCAGGGCACCGCTGCTCCACCACACCAGCGGAGGGAGGAGCAGAGGAAGCACGTGCTGCCTGCACACACCCCCACCAGCGCTAAGGGGTCACGGTGCTGCCGCTGGGGTGCTTTCGGCTCATGTGGTTCTCGTGGGAGGGTGGGGGCGATGCCAGTGCCCTGAAAATGGGGACCTGCCAGCCAGGAGCCCCCTTATTCGGCCCTGATGCAGGACACAGCCGGGAGTCCCCAGAGCAGATCTGGCTCCCTGAAGGAGATTGCCAGGGAGCCACAAGGGGACACTCAGGGAGCCACAGGTGGCTCACTTAGCCTGCATTGCTGATCCCTGGTTTAAATGATCTCATCCTACCCAAAGCACTTATCTTGGATAAATGATATAGCTGGCAGACTTCTGGCGAACCATTTCACCTTTCCTAAGTAATTATTTTAATTGGAAAATATTCTTCCTTGTGATCCAAAGGGGGATGATGGAGAATTCAACTTCCATTGCAGTTTTACCTACAGTGTATTTATAACTAGAGCCCTGCAAATCCACAGATTTCTGGGGATATCTGCATTATATCTGCATCCGTGGATACAACACGGATATCTGCGGACCATTTCTTGTGGATGCAGGTCAGATACGGATCTGCGTATTTGTATCTGTGCCGGGCTCTATTTATAACTTCTTTTCTTTGCAGACATTGGTGGAAAAACCTGAAAGGAATGACACATCCCTTATCACATGAAAAGGAAAATGGATCACAATCTCCCCCAGGAATAAGGAGGGATGTATTGGCACTGCCAACAGCAGGATCACGGCAAGCCCCTACACAGAGGCCTAACTGCTGAGAGTCAAAATGGGATCTGGAGTGAAAGCTCCAAGTTTAAAGCCAAAGAAAAATTTCCAAACTAGGACAACTACAACAGCAGCCAAAATGGAAAGCTGTACTAGACAGACAGCTGGTTTTCCTAAAGGATACTACTAAAGGCAGACAAAGAGGTCTCAGTCAGGGGCGTCGCTGGCATCTGGCACATGGGGCATGTGCCCCAAGTCCCAGCACCAGTGCCCTGAATGTCCAGGGCAGCCCCTGCCTCTCCCATCACCTTCCCCAGCTGGAGATCCGGGGCCTGGCCACCACTGCCAGCATCCACCTCTCCCAGCCCCGGCCCCGGCCAGTGATCCAGGGACAGGCTGGCAGTGAAAGGAGCCCTAGGCTGGATCGGGCCTGGGTGGAGAATTGGAGCCGCAGGGGTGGGGCCCAAGCCCAGGCCCTGGGTCTGTGACGCTCCTGATCTCAGTACAGAAGAAGCTAGTCTATGGGTGAAAGTCACTGAAGATCCTATATCAAGGGAATTGGATCAAGCAGTTCTTTCCAGAAGCTAGAATTGGTTGTCTTTCATATCTTGCCCCAGACACAAATGACAATTATATTAAAAGATTTTCCATGTGTTTGATTTCAGGGAAGGAGAAGGACCAGAACTAGAGAAGTTTACACAGCAAGGACTTAGATCTGCCACCCAACCCCACAGAACATGCTCTTATTTTAACGATTCTCTTTAGAAACATAACTCCATGAACACAAGTGACGTGCTGGGTTTTTTCAGCCTATCAGGATATAAGAAACATCTGCTCTCTTTTTCACATCATAAAAGTGAAGTCATACTGCACAGATGAATTCTTACCTGGAATAGCACAGAAATAAATGTGCAAAAAGATTAGTTATCAATCTTTGTTAACTACTTAAACAAAAGAGACTCCTCTTTTCATACCAAGCCAAGCAGGTCAGTTAAAAAGGCAAAGTTCTTTCTCTCTGCAAGAAAATGTTTATTCTTTGTAAACCCCACAGAAAAAATAATGCAGCCAAGACCAAGTATTTAACGAAAGTAGTGCCAAAAAGGCAGCAAAATGGGGGAACCTCAACACAAAGAGTCAGTGACAATATTTCATGTTTTGCACAAAGATGAAAAACCTATGACATTTCTGAGTAACACTTTTATGGTGACAGTTACACAAGATGATTCAAAAATGCAAATGACAGCAACATGCACACCTGGCTAAAGCTAGAAGTTCTATCCCAAAAGAATGTGTGATTAAAATGATGAATTTTTAATACTACTATTTTATTGATTTGCTCTTCCTACTTCATTTTAAAAATGAGGCATACATGCCAATTAACATGAAACCTTGAATTTTTTTTTTCCCAGAAGAACAGTGTCCTTCCAGAGTCCACTGCAGATTGGCAATATTGTAACATTTGATTTGTAATTTTTCTAGTTTCCAATACGATTTTGCTCCCCAATCCCAGCCCTACCCCAAAATCTTAAACACTTCAGAAGTTGCCAGTGCAAAACACTTTCTACCAATGTATAATATACATTTGAACTTAAATCTTTGTGCAATTTATGAGTTGCTTTTTAAAACTCTTTATAAAACTCCTTGGCACAATAGCTGAAAAATAGTCAGCTCCATTTAAATGGTCAAATACAAGATGATGTAAATATAAATCACTGTTAAATAAAATAAAAAACCCAGAACTGCAGCTTTTATTAACAAGCTTTACAGTCTCTTGTATACAGTACATTGCACAGTTCTACCTTCACAATATTTTTCCTGCATTAATATTGTACCTTCTATGATGTATTATAATCAAGGCAAGTAACAGAACACTGCTGATTCTGTATCAGAATAAACAGAACATGTAACCATCGTTTGTAATGAACTTCAAAATTACCATGAAGAATTTGCAGTAGACTCTGCAATGAGCTTGATATATAAGCTAGATGACAGTGAAGGGGGAAAAAACAGTTTAAACTATCAAGTTTCCTCTTGAAATCTCTTTTCCCAAGGCACTGTGAACAAGACTGTTAGCAATTCTCAATGACTAAAAACACCAATGGGAATATTTATATTTCACACAACAACCACCATCACATTATCTATTCTCATTATTTATTCTTCCCTTAAATGATGCCCCTTAAATTTGTTTGGTCCTTTGAGGGGTAATCAAATTGTTTTCCACAACATCACATACCTTAATACAGCTATAAATCAAAGCTTTGTTCGATTATTTAACCCTTTCACTCTAAAAATGAAAATTTTTATCATCGTCTGGTATAACTCAGAGTTGTAATTTTAGCTTGATTATTAAAAAGAGAAAGGGTTCAGAATCAAGCAAAGCCCCGTGTTTTTCAAGAGGAAACCATGCAAAAATACATAAAAAGGCAAAATTGGCTACTTGAAAACCAAAAGTTGTTTTAATGCATTGGCCAAGAAAAATAAACTGCAAAGTTCTGTGAGGTTTTCTAAAAATTTACAAGAAAAAACAATGGGCAGTTCTAGTCAAATATTGATGTTCTCCCTCCCCCCATTTTAAATGACAACAAATACAGTCTCATACGATACAATTTCATCTTGACTGCAAGAAACATTCCTGTGTGATGCCTTCGGTATGACAAAATTGTTGGGCAAAAAGAAAGTTGGCATTCATTTTTTTAAGGGTTGATAAACAGAGGCATTAGGATCAAGTCCAGAAGGGCTGGTCTCCACAAATTTGGAAGAATAATGTGGGGAAACAGGATTCAAGGTGCTGGTGGCTGCATTGTATGTTATGCTGGGCATCACAGCCATGACTTCTGCTATCTTCTGTTTTACGTCCTTGATTTCCTGGTCTTTTTGAATGATTTGCCCTGGAAAAGCAAAGAGTGCCACTTAGAACAAGCAGCCCATATTTATTCACTACTGGTAGCTCATAGGTTAGCTTGAGAAAAGCTGATAGAGGAACTGATCCAGCGTAACAATCATAGGATACTCTAGATTCTAACATCATTTTGTTAATACTGTGATTTACACAAACTCTGTTTTATTAAAACTGAACAAAGTCAATATAGATCTGTACTATTTTGTAATTACTGTTAGGTTTTAAAGCATTAGAATTCAGTAACAGAAATCATCTTTCAGCACAATGTTGTTATTATCTTGATTTTTCCCCTGCCAGTTTGTTCTTTATGAGCATCCAGATGGAACAAAAATGTCTACCTATAAGACTATTCTTTACTTTTAATTTTAAAATCTTTCCTATTTCCACTCACATTTAAAAAAAAAAAAGTTCCTCTGGAGAAACTTGAAGGTATTGCTTTTTCTTTTTTAAACTGATAACATGTTTATGCATCCTTGAAAGACCATTCTGACAATTTATAAGTCCAGGCAAAAAAAAACAAAGAAACCACAATTATGAAAGAAACATAAATATCTCCCTAACTAGTCAAAAATGCTTTGCTGCAAGCAAGAAAACTGCTGCATGGATGCTCTGGTGGGCATTAAATGGAAAATCCTGTTCATTTTCTAGTGTTAGTATTGGTACAGGTCTGGGGATGGGTTAAGTTAACGTTTACTCCCTCTGTTGACTGCAGTAGTATAATACAACAGGGAACACATCCTAGGTTCGTTCCAAAGGGGCAGCTGTGTTATTATAGTAAAGCAAAAAAAGCAAGGAGTCCTGTGGCACTTAAAGACTAAC
Organism: Podocnemis expansa; assembly: GCA_007922195.1. NCBI lineage: Eukaryota > Metazoa > Chordata > Testudines > Podocnemididae > Podocnemis > Podocnemis expansa. The sequence continues at coordinate 47,762,040 of ML681963.1, forward strand.
AGATTTATTTATCGCATGAGGTTTCGTGGGAGAAAATCACCCTTTGTCAGACACTCTGAAGAGGGGGAATTTACAGAGTGGGATGAAAATAAATGCAAGAGATCAGGTGGGATCAGGTCATACTAGTTCAGTGGTTTTCAAACTTTATTTCTTGGGATCCAGTTGAAAAAAATCATTTATGTCTGTGACCCAACAATTACATGTGTCAGCAATGCATTCCAGTCTTTCAGCAGCAGCAGCAGGGGGAGCCAGGACCCACTAGTTGAGGGTCTGTGACCCAGTACTGGGTCCTAACTCATAGTTTGAAAACCATTGCCCTAAGTGGTCTGTCTTCTTTCCCGCTCCTCAAAGATATTGTTCATGGGTGGATTTTATTTTTAAATAACCAGAGAACATTTGCTTCAAAGTTATTAAAATAAAATATTATGGTAATAACTAATATGTTAATAACTTTGAGGCAAATATTCTATAGTTATTTAAAAATAAAATATCATGGTAATTCAGATGTGAGAACGGGGGATTAAAATATTTGACAAAAATTCTTTGATATGTTCTCTCCCCTTTTTTCTTTTTTTAAGGAGACACAAGGTGGGTAAGCTAGGAACTTTTAGTGGCCAACTTCTGCTCATGAGAGAGACAAGCTTTTAAGCCACACTGAGCTCTTCTTCAGTTCTGGATAATTCCTTCCTTCCCAGACCTGAAGAAGAGCTTTGTGTTCCCTGAAGGCTTGTCTCTCTCACCAATGGAAGTTACTCCAATAAAAGATATTAGCTCACCCACCCACCATCCCTCTCTAATATGCTGGGACTGACACAACTACATCTATACGTCATATCAGCATCTTTCTTTGTTCTTTAAAGTTTTTTGTTGCTCTAGATAGAGATAGCTTTATATACAAGGAACATACAACTCAGATATAGTCAACACACACCAATAACAGAGGACTTTATTGTCTTTTATTCAATCAGGAGATTAGGTGGATCCTCTAGGACATCTAATCCATCCCTACAGAGAAGACAGGGTAATCCCTGCAGTATATATTTTGCTGTTTCAGTCAATAGTAGTAGGTGAATAAAACTACTTCACTTTACCTTGGGCAATCTCTAGCTGCCGTTTTGCATCTCCTAATGCAGAGAACAGATCCAACTTAATTCTTGTCTCTGCACTCAGGCTGTTCTCTAAGTGCTGTGTTTTATCCTGCATGGCTGAAAGTGCCGACATTAACACCTCAGTATCCTTCTCATTTTCCTTGTACTTCCGTAGTTCCTGCAGAAGTAATTAAGACAAAAATGTTATTCATGTGTACTTGAGATGAGACATATAGACAGGTCTTTCTTTTTCATTTCCCGTTCAGCACTCCACTGGGCCTAGTAGGCTGTCAAATTGTAGTCAATTACTGCATGTCATATTACAGTACTCTTAATTACATGTGGCTTTGTGAAAATACACTATACAAATGTAATGAAATGATGTGAGAAAAACCCATTTACTCTCCCCCATCTCCCCCCTTCAGTTCTATGTTACTGCATAGTTACTGCAGCCCTTGATCTCTGTGAAGCTCCTCATGATCATGAAGTGCCCCTCAGGTAGCTATGAGCTGCTCACTCCAGACCATGGAGAACTGAGGTTTAAATTGTAGAAATAGAACCCCAAAAAGTGAATTGTATATGAAGATCTTTAAACTCAAATCTTTATCTCAATGGATGCAGACAAATGAACAAAAGACCTGCTCTCATGGCAGACAGTTTAAAGTAAGCTATTACAGCTGCTCAGGAAGAACCAACTTACATCTGTAAGTTTTGTTGGGGAGCATTCTGGGTTTTCTAACTATTCCACAAATCCAGAATTCATTCAAAAGAAACAAGTAATTACTTTGCCCAAAGACAAATCAACTAATAAGGCTGGAAATACAAATATTAAAAGGTCACAGGTTTTTTTAAAAAGGAAATATTAAAAAACTAGCATTTCAAAATGGAGAAATGTGTGTAATAAAACTTAGTGGGGAAAGGCTCTGGAGAATATGCGACAATAAAACTTAACATAGAAGTCACAGTTTGAAAAATGTAAAAAGCCCCATAGTCATGGATGGCAATGACTACTTCCTTTTCAAAACAAACGTTCTTGTAAAACATACTGCACTTATTTTCAGAATACGTATTTTGGCAAACTCAGGGAAAGACTGGGGTGGGGAGGTGTGTGTGCTATCTGAAAACAAAAAGTTCAGAGTCAGTCATGAAGATCAAAACGCATGTCAGTAGATAGCACCCAGTTCAAAAAAAATCCACATATTAAAATTCTGGTTCTGACATAGTTAATTGAGAATTTGTATCTGACTGTGCCCTTAGAAGCTTGTATTTTAAAGGGAAAAAAACTCATGTATTTGAACCTTTTTACCTACTCTTGTTACAATCAAGATATCAAATTGGTGTAACAAAAATTAAAGCACAAAATACTTACTTTAGTTTTACTTTGAGAATTTGGTTGTACATTATGTAATCAGTGTAGTTTCACTGCTTCCTTGTTATAATCAATTTCTCTTTGTGTGCCTCTTATAAGCAGCAACAGGGGAGAGGAAAACATTTTAAAAATGGGAAACCATCGATTGCAAAACAACAGACATACCAGATAGGCTCCAAGGCAGATATAGCCTCAGACTCAGTTTTTTAAAAAAGGAATTGGTTTATTTCATATCAGTAAAACAGAGTTATAGAGGCAACCTTATTTTTTAATGGTGAAGAGGAATTTTAGCAGGGTATCTGGGCTCAGAATGTGTTCCTACACACAGGTGTGGAGGGTCAGAATCTTGAGTTAACTTATCTGGATCAGCTAGTGTAGAGGGAAAAATACCTACAAGTAAATGACAAAGTAGTGGGGAGGTCAGAGACTATAAACCTTTTCTCACCACCAAATCCTAATGTCAGACACTCATGGCCCCAAATTTGAAGGGCTCAAGTTCTGCAGAGTGCAGAAGGCATCCTAACCTAACAACTTAAATAAGGGTTGAAGCGCTCAACACACTGCAGGTCTGAGTCCTGAAGGTCTGCTGATTACCTGAACTTTCATTTCTAGTTCCCGTATCTGGTCTTCTTTCAGCTTTATGTCAATTGTTAACTTCTTGCATTCTGTCTCCAGCTCCCTGATACGATTCCGTAACGTTTCAGTGCATTCTCCTCTGTGAATGAAATGTTATCAGAAAAGTGAGTGAAACAAAAATTACACTTCTATTATTGTCCCTGAAAGGTTCAGATGATCAGTGAAGTTATTAAGAATGCTGCTGCATAAAAAGAAAATGGAGCATAACTGCTTTTTCTAATGAGAGAATCTCCCTCATGAAGACAAGACAAAAGGATGCATAAACATTGTCCAAGTGTTATGCCTCAAACATTATGAAGTTTGGGACATTTGTGAGCCTTGGAAAAAAGAAAAAGCAGGAATTAGTATTTCATATATATTGGAGTTTATGGACTAAAGCCATCCTCATTTATGTGGGCCCTTTCATTTTGAAGAATCTCGAAGTGCTTTCCAACTATTTACCTACAAGCATCAACAAAATTCAGCCACCTCATAGATGGAAAGTGGAAATCACCCAGAGTATGGCATCTTGCTACAACATAGAATCATAGAATCATAGAATCATAGGGTTGGAAGGGACCCCACGAGGTCATCTAGTCCAACCCCCTGCCAAAAAAAGCAGGACCACTCCCATTAGATCATCCCAGTCAGTGTTTTGTCCAGCTGGGACTTGAACACCTCCAGAGATGGAGATTCCACCACCTCCCTAGGCAACTTATTCCACTGCTTCACCACTCGCCTAGTAAGGAAGTTTTTCCTAATATCCAGCCTGGACCGCCCCAGCTGTAACTTGAAACCATTGCTTCTCGTTCTGCCCTCTGTTACTACCGAGAACAGTCGAGCTCCCTCCTCCTTGGAGCAACCCTTCAAGTAGTTGAAGGTTGCTATCAAATCCCCCCTCAGTCTTCTCTTCTGCAGGCTAAATAAGCCTAGTTCCTTCAGTCTTTCTTCATAGGGCTTGTGCTCCAGCAGTGGAGGTCTGAGGTAGAAAAGACATTTTGGCTAGTGCTGCTGGGTCAAACTTTGATTCATACAGAAAGTACTTCAGGGTCTTTAATATCTATTCAGATCAATAGGCAGGGCCTTTGTTTTTAGAGTGGATATGAAACAGATAGTACAATGACTCTGAATGAACCTGATCAATATAAAGCATATAATTTTATCAGGATTTGCCATCTGATGAGTTTTCTGTAGCTATGTGTAAAGACAACACCCAGAACTTCATGAGGAAACATTTCTCACTTACTCCCACTGCTTTTATGCAAAAAATTTACACAAACAGATTCTATACTGTGATAAATATTTGATTCCCCATCAACTAAAAAGCCTAAATCAGCTCCTTGATTATTCCCCCTTTATGTAGAAAAGAAAAAAGGAATTTCAGTGGCAATAGCTATAATAATGCAACCATATTTTACAATACATCATTAATAGGGCTTGTTTTCAAGCCTTAGTGAGTTTGATTAATCCTCTAGACTCATGAAAAATGTCAACTTTAAGGCCGTTTCCTAGTATGGGTGAAGAGAAATAATACTGCGGACACTTACATAACTGCTTTATCTTAAGATTGTACTATTTTGTCCATTAAAACATTAGCTTTGAGTTAGGTATGAAACTAAATTATTGTGAGAAGGATTTTTATGATACCCATTTTCGTATGATTGTACAGCTCCCAAAGTAATTTATTTCTAGACAGTTGAACTCATTAAGACATATCTAAATGATCGAAAATTATAAATATCTAAATTATCGAAATGATAAAAACAGTTGCTGAAACTTATGATTCTGTTTCACGGTGTAAACTAATCATTTTATGCTAGTGGCTCGTGAAAGTACAAGAAATTTAAATTAAGGCAAAGCTCCCCTTGTGGGATTCCCCACATCTGTGTTTTTCCCTAAAAAGCAACCTGTATCACTGATTTTTCAGAGATGTCCACATACCCTGAACCACTTTATTCATACTAACTGCAAGGAAGATTCTGGAGTAGGCCAGATGGCCTCACTCAGAGCTCCTGTCAATACCATTCATAACAGCAAATTGTTATAGGATACTATCAGCATCTCCCTTGACAACATAATTTAGTGTTGGGCACATCAGGCCTTCTGAAGTCAGTGGCCCTGCAGGATCAGTATGTCAGTGACTCTCTCAGTTGCCACTAGTCCAGAGAGCAAAAGTCCCAAGTGAACTAAGATTTACTTTTTGTTCAACTGAAAAAGTCTGCCAAAATAGTACCAGTACTTTCCTCCCATCCATCCATCACTACACAACACATTTTCTACATTTTAAGTAAAGACAGAGTAGCCCATGCAATTATAGTCTATTGGTTTGGCAGTTAACCTATCCCACCCCAAACTTCTTTTTCCAATTAGTTTAGACATTTAGACATTTAGCACGCTACAAGACAGCTTCTACTTAGCAAACTAGTTTTTCAAAAACAAGTGGGAGCACAAGTAGGCTATGTCTACACCTCTGCTGTGTGAAAGGGTCCACAACTAACAGTGCAAACTAAATATTCAGACAAAACAGTGAAAATGCTTACACCCAGGTGCTGTCCCACGCACAATGTAAACAAAATGGGTAAATCAGAGAAAGTATTTTCCCCTTTAATCTTTCAGTTGAAGGAATCTGTGGCTCCAGTATTGCAAGTTGCTTTACATGGGTGGAACCCTGTGCTTACACAGCGTTCACTGATTTCATGCTCTGTGTATGTTTGCAGAGATCTGCTGTGCAAGCCAGTTGCAGGATTGGGGGCTTAGACCTTACTTTTAACTTTAGCAGGAGAAAAAAAAAGCACACAAAGTAAGATCTTTATGTTGATGATGCACCTTTAATATCTGATACTCCTTCTATCAAAGGGCAACATCCTAATTTTGTAAATGGAATAACTAATGATCCAAAGGCTTTCCAGTTTTTACAGTCCTTAAAAAAAAAGGCTATTAAATCAAACTAGAGAATAAAGCAGAAGTACCTGGTAGCAGCAGCAAATGCAACAGCACGTGCAGCCGTTGCTTCTTCCAACTTCTTTCTTTTCTTTTCCTCCATCAACTGTTTCTCTACAAAGGCTCGTGCCTCTTGCTCTGCTTTCAGTTTTTTCTCCAACTGGCTGATGGTTTGCTTGTCTTTCTGTTTCATTTGTACAGCATTATGTAATCTGAGGAGTAAGAGGCATATGCTTTTTAATAGCTTCTGATATTTTTTTTTAAAGGGTTTTTAAAGGGGTGAAAGGATTCTTTCATAGTTAGGCCCCAAATTTGCCTTTCTGGACCTACTGAATGGTTCTTGTCTAGACCTTAAATGATCTTTAAAAAACAATACAGCCCTTTACCAAAATCTAATGAAACAGCGTCTATTTTAAAGAGTTACAAGACAACATCACAGTGCTGAGAACTGTCTCCATGATCTTTGCAGCAGTATACACTGAGACCTACCTGAGGAGGTACTCTCTGCCCACTGGCAAACCCTTGAGCATCCTGAACTCCTGTTGGCAGAGATACTGGAACAATTTTTACAGTGTGGATGCTAAAAGCAGAAACCATGTCTTTGCTTTTTATTACTACTATACTACAAAACAGGGGGTGCTACCATATCCCCAGCACTCATAGTTCTAGCATCCCACCTATTGGATAGACATGATATGCTCAGTGACTTGCCAGGGAGGGTTCATTATTTCACAGATATCTGCCAAGAATGGGCTTGATCCTCTCCCCCTTTCAAGCCAATGACAAGATTTCCACTGACTTAAATAGATGCATGACTGGACTCAATGGTACTGGTACAAAGTCAAGGAAGAAAAAGGTCTGTGTCTGATTTCATCACCACTGGGGGGGGGGGGGGGAGCTGGGGGAAGCAGGACAATTCTCATTTAATAAATAAAGATAAAATCTGTATGGAAAAATTCTCACAAGAGACACTAAAATGGGATATGTGACTTTAAAGCCACCTCCTAAGATGTTTCTGTATATACATTTTCAATATCATTTTAAGTTTAAGCAATGAAAGCAAAATTAAGCTCTTCAATTCTCTGGAAAAATTATGTAACCCACGCTTGTTGCAAAGAGCACAAAACAGATTTAATCCAAGGGCAAGAAATAGTTATATGATGGCAGATTTTTAACAGCATAAAAACCTGAATTTTTGGTTGACTGATTTTTTTTTTTTTTCAAACTTAGTTTACATTGAAAGACTATTCTAACATGAACCTGCAGCAGGGAAGAAAGATTATCAATTTAATTGAGGAAGAAGTTTTAACAGAGAGTTTATAGGAGTTTTAGAAAATGTGTCACCTTCAACTAGAACTGAAAATGAAAAATAATGCCTGATTAGGCTGCATTTGGAAAGTCACATTTCTACATATTAATAAAATTCCCTTATTAATTGGCTGTATTGCAGACCAAGGGGCAAATCCTGCTTGCTTTATTCTTATAGGGTATGCTGATCCTATGTGACCAATGGAACTACCTGAGAGAAAGAAAGATAGTGTTTGCCCTAGTGTCCAAGTCAGCATGCTTCCAGCCTTTAATAAAACAAAACGTGCTGCATTTGCTCAGTCATAAGCTATACACACTTATGTAGCAAAACATACTTGTTCTGAAGCAGCTCATTTTCTTGTCGAAGCTGTCCAATTTCAGATCGAATTCCCCGCTCTGTACTAGTCAGAGAACTGATCTGACTACGTAGCTCCTGTTCAATTTGCCTGCTTGCCTGCAGATCAGCCTTCAACTTTTTAATATCTTGTTCCAACCTAAGATGAAAAGCAGCATTAAAAAAAAAAAAAAAAAAAAGAATTTCAACTCTAACTATCCAACCTTCCAAAGACCCAAGTTTTTTATATTGTTTTTATGCAAGTTTAAAAAGATAATCACAGTAAACAACGTACTTCCTAATCTTCCATTGTGTAACTCTTGTCCTGCCAAACCCTCTGTTCCCTATTTTTTGTCATCACTTGCTATATTATGTGTAATTTAGGTTGCAAGCAAGAACCTGTTGATTTTTATTTTGATATAAATCACCACTGCACATCTGTGATACTGAACAGAAATATAAGTATCCTTATTAAGTATATTCTACACACTATAGTTAGGGATACTGTAGAACATTTTTACATTGACAGGCAAAAAGGACAAGGCTCAAGAATTACATCTTTAAAATGGACTGTAACAAAGTTGATGCCTATTTTCTTCAAAATAAACAAATCTCCTTTCCCCTTTTCAAACATTTTAAAACACTCAATCTTTTCAATTTTAGATATCTCCTGAAAAACAGAGAAAAGAAAGTAGTGTGTGTAATGTTGCTTCCTCATTCAAAGTATTGCGATTCTGTAACACAAATCTTATGGAAGTGATTATTCACAGTAGAATCAAAACCATACAAGCTTAAAAAAATGTAAACAGTAAGATAGACAAATCAACCAAGTTTTCCACTTTTTGCCCTGGTAAGAGTTTGATTTGATGTTCCCAGTGGCTCAAACCATGGGAAGTTAGTGTTCTTCATCTACAAGGTAATTTCTTCACAAATCATGTGAAATGTAGAACCAAAATACAAAATGTACTCATGAAGACTTTATAAAGAGAATAGTTTCACAACTCAATTGTCCCATTAGAAAGATGGCCTCAAATATCTATTCCAAATCTGGTAAACGATAAAAATATTAATCTTCATTCCAGATAAAAAAGTAATTCAGTTTTATGTTTTTCTGTGCATGTAAATACTGAAAATACACATGTTCAAAGAGAGAAGTACAACAGCTGAGAAATCGGAAATTTGATTTTAATCTTTCAGAACCAGAGACCATTGCTATAGATTTTATGTTTATAAATAATAATTAATAAGGAATTGTCCAAGCTGTAGTAAAAACATTTCAAATAAAATAAAAATTGCCCAACAATAAAACACAATGGATTAATACAAATGAAGCACTGGATTATGGATTTAAATTCATTCAGTTAAAAAAAAAGTATGTTTAAAAAAATAATAGTATATTACACAGGCAAATAAAAGATTTCTTACACATATCAGCTTTACATACCTATTAATATGGGGCCAAGTATGATTTTTAGTTACACACCTGTAATTTCCATGTATTCAGTGACAACCCCTGACTAGTTTTACTTTTTTTTTCTCTGAAGGCTGATCAAAACAGTGCACACCACAGGTGGTTTCAACCAAAGGTGTGTGCAGAATTAATGGAAGTTCAAGTCTTTAGACTTAGAAAAATCACTGCCTGGCAAAAGGAAACAAACGAAGAGATCCCACTATACAGACTAAAGCTAAGAGTAATTTGTTTTCTTACTGACACACTTACCCCGTTGTGGCACAGGTCTGGATATTTTTAATCAGTTAAGTACCGATACAAAATTTACTGGTGTGAGGCATAAGAAAACACTGGTTAAAGGAGGTATGAGGCTAATGTGGAATCTTGAAATATATTCATGGAATTTTATGAAAATGTTGACATAATGAAACTAAGCCCAAGTGGCTTGCTGGTAAATTAATGACAAACTGCACCCTGAAAGAGAATGTGTGGCCTACTATACACATAAACTAGTTTCAGAGATAATCCACTCAAACACTAAGACCCCACTTCTTAAGATGTACTGAAGGAAACTCCTGGCTGCATTTTGACTAAAACAAGCCAATCATGGCTTAAAAAGAAAACAACAAAAGACCCACAGAGGAAGATATGCATGCACAAACCCCAATCTGATATGCCTGCTTACTATTAGCTTATCACACACCCACACTGTATTAAATGGATAGCCATGTTAGTCTAGTCAAGTGAAAAAACAACAAGGAGTTGTGTGGCACTTTAAGACTAAAAAATAAATCTGTTAGTCTTAAAGTGCCACACAACTCTTTGTTGTTTTTAAATGGATAGGACATTCATGCTGGAGACCACAAATTATTACAGCATCCTTACAGGCTTAAGGAAATCCCCAAACACAAAAACTTGCAAGCCTGGTCAACTCATGGCTCAGTCCACGGAAGATTATTCTCTAAAGCACATTCAAAATAAAATTGGACAAGACTGTAGAAAATGGTATTATTATGTGCATTTTCATTATATCTAACATAATATTAGCTGCTAAACTTGAACTGCGGCAGTGGTATTTCATCCTCCTCTCCTATGAGCGCCTGCTCTTTGGTGAGCTGCAAACTAAACTATCAGAGAAGAACAATGTCACAAGCAGGGAACACAGACATTAACAGGCTATTGTATATGAACACTTACAGATAATTTTATTTTAATCTGAACAGTGGTTAATGATGAGGTAAAAAGAGATTGTGTATATAATGAACCAAATGCACAGGGCTTTACATTGATAAGTACATGAAATAATTCCATTAGAGCTCTCCAAAGCAAATGATAAACATGAAAACAATACCTCCTCAGGGACATCTTTAACTTGCATACAAGTCTTTTCAGAAAGCTTTTTTTTTTTTCCACAAGACTCTGCCTAGCTTGTTCCAATAATACATACTGTGCTGTCTCCTCATTTAGGATTTTGCAGTAAGTGAACAAAGCTTAAGTAGAACATAAATCCTGAATAAAGACCTCAAATTAAAGTTATATTTGAAATGGCTGGAAACATTGAGCCATTTCTATTAGTTTGTTAAACCATGCACACTAAGAATATCTCAGATCAATAAGTTTTACTGCTCACTATCGTTGCTTAGAAGGTGCAAACATCCAAAACTAAAAACATCACATTGATTTCTTGATAAAATTGTATTACAAGGTCCCTTCTCTCATAAATTAGTTTAATCAATGAAAACAGAGTAATTTAGAGGTGAAGAACATTTCAAGACTTCCATCCTGTTTTCTCAGATGACTATATATTAAATAAGATCAGATTAAAGGATTAGATTAGCAGACATAGAACCACAGAAGGTGGAAGGGACCATGAGAGGTCAAGTCCAGTCCCCTGCACTCATGGCAGAAGTAAATACCCTCTTAAATGACTCCTGACATGTGCTTGTCTAACCTGGTCTTAAACACTTCCAAGTATGGAGATTCCACAACCTGCCCAGGTAACTTATTCCTGTGGTTAATCACCCTGACAGTTATGGATCTTTTCCTAAAGTCCAGCCTAAACCTCTCTTGCTGTAATTTAAATCCATTGCTTCTTGTTCTATCATCAGCAGTTAAGGAGAACAGTTTTTCTCCCTCTTCCTCATGACAATGTCTTAGATACTTGAAAACTGTTATCATGCCCCCTCTCAGTCTCTTTTCCAAACTAAACAAACACAGCTCTTTCACCCTTCCCTCATAAGTATTCCAGACCCCAATCATTCATGTTGCTTTTCTCTGGACTTTTTCCAATTTGTCTACATCTTTCCTGAAATGAGGCACCCAGAAGTGGACACAATACTCAAATTGAGGCCTAATTAGGGCAGAGTAGAGCGGAAAAATTACTTCTCGTGTCTTATTTAAAATACTCCTGTTAACACATCCCAGAATGGTGTTTGCTTTTTTTTTTTTTTGCAACAGCATTATACTGTTGACTCATATTTAGCTTGTGGTCCACTGTGACACCCAGATTCCTTTCTGCAGTACACCTTCCTAGGCAGTCACTGCCCATTTTGCATAAGTGCAATGTATTGTTCTTTCCTAAGTGGAATACTTTGCACTTGTCTTTATTGAATTTCATTCTCTTTGCCTCAAACCATTTCACCAGTTTGTCCAAATCATTTTGAACTGTGATCCTATCCTCCAAAGTATTTGCAACCCCTCCCAGCTTGGCATAATTGGCAAACTTCGTAAGTGTACTCTCTATGCCATCTTCTAAATCATTAATGAAAATATTGAACAGAACCAGACCCAGAACTGATCCTTGGGGTACCCCGCTCATTATGCCCTTCCAGAATGACTGTGAACCATTGATAAACTACTCTCTGAGAGTGGTTATCCAACCAATTTTTCACCCATCTTATAGTAGCACCATCAAGGCTGTACTTCCCAAGTTTGTTAATGAGACAGTGATGCAAGACCTTATCTAAAGCCTTATTAAAGTCTAGATACACCACATCTACCACTTCCCCTCTATCCAAAAGGCTTGTTACCCCATCATAGAAAGCTATCAGGTTGGTTTGACATGATTTGTTCTTGACAAATCCTTGCTGACCATCACCTAGCATCTTATTCTCTTCTAGATGCTTGCTAATGGCTTACTAATGGATTCCTTAATTATTTGCTCCATTATTTTTCCTAGTACAGAGGTTAAGCTGACTGATCTATAATTCCCTGGGTTGTCCTTATTTCCCTTTTTATAGATGGGCACTATATTTGCTCTCTTCCAGTCCTCTGGGTCCTCTCCAGTCTTCCATGATTTTTCAGAGATAATAGCCAATCGCTCAGATATCTCCTGAGCCAGCTCCTTGAGTATTCTAGGGTGCACATCATCAGGCCCTGATGACTTGAAGACATCTAACTTGTCTAGGTAATTTTTAACTTGTTCTTTCCCTATATTAGCTTCTGATCCTGTCCCACTTTCACTGTCCTACTCCACAGCAGGCATCCAGTCACTACCAACCTTCTTGGTGTAGACCAAGATGAAGAAATCATTTAGTTCCTCTGCCATTTCCACATTTTCTGTTATTGTTTTTCTCTCTTTATTGAATGACGGACCTATGCTGTACCTGATTGTCTTCTTGTTTCTAATGTATCTGAAGAAAGTTTCTTTGTTACTTTATGCCTTTGGCTAGTTTGATCTCAGTCTGTGCTTTGGCCTTTCTGATTTTTCCCCTACATAGCTGTGTTACTTGTTTACAGTCATTCTTTGTGATTTGTTCAAGTTTCTACTTTTTGTAGGACTCTTTCTTCTTTTTCAGATGATTGAAAATCTCAGGGTTAAGCCAAGGTGGGCTCTTGCTATCCTTCCTGTGCATTGAAATAGTTTGTTCTCATGCCCTTAACAGTGTCTCTTTGAAAAACTGCCAACTGTCTTCAGTTGATTTTGCTATTAGACATGCTTCCCATGGGATCCTACCTACCAACTCCCTGAGTGCGCTAAAGTCTGCCTTCTTGAAATCCACAGGCTTTATTTTGGTGTTCTCTCTTCTATCATTCCTTAGAATCATGAACTCTATTATTTCATGATCATTTTCACCCAAGTTGCCTTCCAATTTCAAATTCTCAACCAGTTCCTCTGTTTGTCAAAATCAAGTCAAGAACGGCCTCTCCCCTAGCAGCTTTTTCCACCTTTTGAAATAAAAAATTTGTCTCCAATACATTCCAAGAACTTGTTGGATAATCTGTGCCTTGCAGTGTTATTTTCCCAACAAATGTCTGGGTAGTTGAATTCCAAAGGGGCAGCCGTTTTAGTCTAGTTCAGCAAAAAAAGCAAGGACTCCTGTAGCACTTAAAGAGTAACAGATTTATTTATTGCATGAGCTTTCAAGGGAAAAAAATCCCACTTCGTCAGACACTTTGAAGATGGAGAAACTTAAAGAAAGGGATGAAAATAAATGCAAGGTAGTATAACACATGGGAACCCCATCAACACCAAGTCCTGTGCTTTGGATGATTTTGTTAATTGTTGAAAAAGAGCCACATCTACCTTTTCTTCCTGGTTAGGTGGCCTGCAGTAGACCCCTATCATGGCATCACCCTTGTTTTGAACTCCTTTTATTTTTACCCAGACTTTCAACATGTCTGTCTCCTATGTTGGCCAAACATAGCATAATGAATCTATGATACTGTCACAAAGAGAATTCAGGAATCCTTAAATCTCAGTTCTTGCTCTAACCAAGAGACTTAAAGCGTCTCTAGAAAAAATGGCTTGTATTTTTCATGTTGTGGATTGTAGTATTATGGAACCTGCAAGTACTAATTAGGAATTTCAAAAAGCTGTCGAAAGCATTCATTCATGAAACAGAATTATCATCAATACTGAATATATTATTACAGCCAACAAGTACAAAGATCATGGCCACATACTTAAACATGACAAATTAAAATTAGCAGTACAGGAACCTGAAATGCTTAGAACAAAAAAGTACAAGGAGGAATGCAAGCTTCTTTAAAGCCAAAGGCTGATACGATCCCAGGGGAATATATCTATTGCAAAGAAAAGAGATTGGAAAACTATTTTAAAAACTAATCTAAGTAACATTTTAAAACCAGATTTCAACTACCCCTTCCATTCTACTGTATTTTACTGTAACCTCAGTTCTAGTTTTAAAAACTAAGAAATCTTTATTAATACAATTAATAGAGAAAAATCTTATTATTGCAGTCATAATGGCATCTAATATGCACAATTAAAAATGATTATAATGGAGAGTTAAAATCATGTCATGTGAGAAAACCAACATACTAAGAACCTCGGATACCACATTTCCTGTGATATTAAAACCAGCATCAGCGCAAAAGAAAAATTTAGACTTGACACAGTGACATTTTTAAAAATAACTGACTGAACATTTATTTAGCTATCACAAAAAACACAACAAAACACATATTTCTTGTCTTCCCTGCATCACTGTGGGCCCATCCATCTTACAAAGTCTAGACAAACAAAAAAAACCAAGGAGTTGTGTGGCACTTTAAGACTAACAGATTTATTTTTCGCATGAGCTTCCGTGGGAGAAAATCCCACTTCACCAGATGCTTTGAAGATGGGTGAACTTACAAGTGGGATTTTCTCCCACGGAAGTTCATGCGAAAAATAAATCTGTTAGTCTTAAAGTGCCACACGACTCCTTGGTTTTTTTTTTTGGTTTTTTTTTTGCTGGACTAGACTAACATGGCTATGCCTTTGCAAATAGACAAACAAACATTGCCAGCTTAGAGATTGCCTCATGGAGCGAGCCATGCCAGCACGTAAAGCTCTTCCTTATATACAGTATAGAGGAAATAAACCATTTTCAGGGGAATGCAAGATTTAAAAACTCACCCTCAGCTACCTCTTCCCCAAAATAAAACACATTATGAAGGAAAACCAGAGTAATAACCGAGAGGTGTTTTTGCTGTCAGAAGTGTGGTTGGTACTCTCACTCTAGTCCTCAAAGTACTTTGTCCTGTTGTTACAGTAATGAGAGACACAATAAGACAGCATTATTTCTCCTTCCAAACCATTTTCTGCAAAGGCCTTCTGTACTTTTTGTACAGCATTCTTCCACTAAACCAAAAATTGACAACAAAAACCTGAATTCTAGAATTGTGGTCCTCAACCTTTCGCAGGCCGCAACACACTTGGTGGCATATTGTGACTTTCCAGGACACACAAGCCCACCTCACCAACCCCCCAGTCAAATCCAACCCTCTCTCTGGCTGTCTGTGACACACTTAACTAGTGTATGGAGACACAGTAATGTGTACTAACAGTGGTTGAAAACCACTGTCCTAGAACACAATTCCTTTTAGGTTGCTGTGCAAGCAGCAAATCATCTTGGAAAATCCTTGGTTACCACTCAGGGCCCCTTGTTGATCCTGAGGCTTGATCCTGCAAAACATGTGCAATCTATATGCTTTTTTTCAAATGTCACCCTACATTCTCTTGATTCCACACACTAAAATAGTTCATTGGTTCATTATCCCAAGGTTGGATATCTTTTCATAGTTATTTCAAATGCAAGAGGATCTGAAAAATAACTGTTTCAGACAAAGGCCCCTAGTAATTTACAGACATCTGGTGCATAAAATCTAGTCTTGCTTAGTTTGCTTATTTGCATTACACATAACTGACATTTCCAAAAACCTGGGCATCCTACATTAATCAACACCATTGATGTAAAAACAAAGTCCTCAAAAAACAACCAACAAACCTCTCTCCCCAACAAATTCTGAGCTCTTCTAGACAATGTTATGACACCCTTTTGTTCTTTTGCTTTGCTTTGATTTGTTTCTTGCCTAACCTGTTACCATAAATATCCTTATAATGATGCTATCACTTTAAAATAACCAATGATCTTATAGTAAGTTGAAGGTCCCCCACCACAAGCAATGTGCTCTCATAAATGATTCCTTTGAGCATCTTCTATATGCTAAGAAGTTCCTGATAGAATTCAGATAGAAACCTTAGTACTGACTGACTTACCTTTTGTTCTAAACAGAATTGCTGTAAGTGGTTGCAATTCAAAAGGCTGCACTCTTTCTGACTAATCCAAGGACTGCGCTGACCCTAAGAAATGGTTTGGTAAAAGGATCATCAAGGAAGTTATATAAAAGGATCCTACTACGCTGAGGTGTTATGTATAAAATCTAACAAGTGAAATTTGTTACCAAATCATCTTTGAACTGTTAAATGGATTTTTAATGAAATATTTTAATATAATATTTATGAATAAATACAAACAGATTTTTAACTGTGTTGTAAGTCAGCCAAAAACTTGAAATATCAAGAATCTGTAAGGTTTCTTGAGACGGAACCATCTACGAGGCTCCGTCTTCCTTTCCCAAATGGCATATGCTACCACATGCACACACAGAGTGCAAAAACTGTAGCCAAAAGAAATATCAGAAAGAAAAATCTTAAATTTCATTACAGCTTATTCCCTGTTTAGCCCTGAAAGACTGAAAAATCCAGAATAAGTTTAAATGACCAAGTATTCACAATGTCAGGCAAGAATGACAACACTTCAGCACTGTAATTTGTATTTAAAATAAGATGTGAAAAGAACTTCCCTCCTGGCTTCCCATCTATGTATTCCCTTTCACTTCTACCCTTTTCTGCCTCTGTTTGAACTCACGTACTGTGCCTATAACCATTTCCACACCTCTCAAAATGCAGAAGAATTCTATTTCTGATTTAACACAGGCCATCCCACTAGTACTGAACTCATCTGTTTCCTCAAAGCTACAAAATTTGAAGTCTTTTTGTAAATCTATTTGTCAAATTCAGGCTCCTAGTCTGCAACGGAGTCTTCTTCAGGATTTCTCACAACTAAGAATCTGTATTATCAGTAAAAATCCCACTCCAAAACCAGTTTCAGTAAAGAAGGCAATAAAAAAGTGTGTGGGGGGGGACAACAGTAGCCCTCTTCCTTTGCCTATGGCATTGCCTTGTGCTTTTGGCTTATTTTATTTACATGTGAGGACAGTCCACCCCCAAAGATATAAAGATTACAGAGCCAAGAAGAGCAGATACTATTTTTGGAGGTGAAACTGCATTTTACAGCGAATTGTAAAAAACAGGCAGGAAGGCAATGTTATGCAGATAAACATGGTTTTAGGCTGATTACAGGATCCAGACCATCTCCCTTTGGTTACAATATTTGAACATACAAGACTTGATAGGAAAGGGTGACACAGCTATAGACAGAGCCAGAACCTGACTCCAGAAATGATGCTATCTAACCCTCTGACCCTACTTTACATTGCCCAACTCTACTCACAGATATAAACTCTTCACCTTATTCCATCTCAAATTACCTCTTTCCATTCCCTGATCGCCAGTGTATATTCCCAGAGCTCCTGAGGCCATTTTTCTTGCTTGCCTCAGCCCTATTATACCTCAGCGGTAGGCTCTGCATATGTGTCCTACTGTAACTGACAAGAGAAAAACCTTCTGGGGTATGTTAAAGCTACTTCATGAAGGCAGTTGATTGGAAAAAATCATCTCAGAAGCTCTGGGGACATGAGTGGTGCCACGGAAAATGGAAAATAAATAGAGCTAAAACACAGGAAAATGCATTTATTTTAAAATTTTCAAGTTTTGCCCTGAGGGTAACCCCATAACTTACGAGAGGTGGAAGAAAGGGCATGCATCATGTCCCTGCTTCACAGACATTTCCCCTATGCACAGGTGTAGTCCTATTTACCTAGAGAATTCAAAGTTATCTACAAGAATAATTAACACAAGAGTAAGACCACTTCTCTGGGCTTAACACTTCATAAGCCAGGAGACAGCATGTCAGTGGATGGGAACACTTTTATCAAGCTGCACTTTTAGATACTCTCTTTTCACATGCAAATAGCCAGCAGCAAGTTATGATCATTAGAAAGGGGCATCTTGCCGTGGCAAATCCCAGCTTCTGGTACTTTTTGCTCTACAAAAGAACAGCTGTTTTACCTATAACCATGACTTGTACTTGTAACAGTCTAAATCCATAAAATGGAAAGAAAACCTGCCTATCCCCCCTGGAACAGACATTCAGATGACATGGATGCTAGCCATTAAATATCAGCTTGCTCTGGTAGCTATTAGGAAACAGAGTCTATGAAATACATGTAAATTGGTATCAGATTCTATTTCTCCATAGGCCTGATGAATATACATATAGTTTGGATGAAAGTTGTTATAGGCAAAACAAAGATGTCTAGCGCTTTCATAAACATAAAATAGGTCTCATGACACCCATGAGAGTTTGGGAATAGCTCCATTTTACTGATGGAAAAATGGAGACAGAGAGAGGTGAATGTCACAAAGCTGGCAAATGTCAGTGTCAGGATTAACCCCCACAATCCTTCTGCTGTAGCCAGCTGGACCACAACTGCTCTCTTTCATTGGCCAAAGAAAATGTTAATTGCAACACCTAGAACAGTGTTTCCCAACCAGTGTGCCATGGCACACACATGTGCCCTCAGGCCTGAGCAGGTGTACCATGGAATTTTTTGAAAACGTCTCAGAGTTCTGGTTTGGCTCATGAATATTCATGAGTTCATTTGGAGAATACATGGTGGTGTGCCTCAAAATAATTAAAGGGATCAAGGTGTGCCATAGTGGAGGCTAGGTTGGGAACCACTGACCTAGAAACTTATTTGTAAGAAAAGGGGACAAATATAATTCCCTATCCAGAAAAGTACAAGTACTAAATTAGTTTAAATATGATAAATTTCACATATGTAAATTAAAACCAAAACACTTCCTTAAAAGCTACAAAAATATGACCATTTTTGAGATGACCACTAGGTTCTACAATTTGGTATTGCTTTTGAGCTTTAATTTGCTTATCTATCAAATCAAGTTGTTTCTGTGGGAACAAGAACAGAAGTCTTAACTAATCATTAGGGATTTGGGGTGGGGGTCAGTCTTCAGATTGAGTTGACTTACTTTCCCAGAAAAGTTTGAGCCAACTGTCTTCACATGAACATGGACAGTTTCATTTCCATTACTATGACACAGATCCAAATCAACATATGACCTACTTAAGTATTTGAACTAGATAAGGAAAGTCTTTCAAAATTTAATAAATGTTTTCTCCTCTCCTTTTTTATTATGCAAGACAAAAAATATCCTGGCTTTAAGAAGGGAGTAACAATGCAGATATAAAAACTGACCTGCTAAAAAGATTACTTGATATTGTCTTTTTAAATATTGTGTCATACTAAGCTGTATTAACTAAGAGATATAAGGATTCATATTTACTTTATCTTAATAAACACCAATAATCTTGATTAAATAGCTGCCTCGCTGAGCTCTTGAACTACAACTCATTCTGGTTAGTTAGTTCAGGGCCATATTTTTTTTTTTTTTTTTTTAACAAAAAGGCCCCTTGGTTTGGAGATCCGAGGGTAGGTCTGAAAGTTATGAAAAACATATTTTTATTTGAAAACTGAACAAATTTGATCAGCAGTTACTGAGACACAAACATGGATCCTCATACTGTATTTTATAGTTGCTTTTTAGACTAAATTCACTCTTTTACCACATCAGAAGTTCAATAATTATTGCCGCTTAAAAGCAAAGCAAAGCAAAGCAAAGCAAACAATGAATAAATGCTTTACTTAGGAATGGAAGTATGACAAGTAAAAATAAACCGCTTGAGTTTAATTTAAATTAAACTCTATCCCTCAACACAGCAAAGTTTGTCAAAACAAAGAGTTTTTGTATGTATTTAAAGGCATGCATTGGTCAGTGACCCATGTAAGCTATGAGACTATCTAAACAGAAGCAACAATTTGTGCATTATTCCTGTCATTTATATTCGTAGTAAATACTATAAAACGGCAGCAGATAGGAAATCAGTTTTTTAAAATCTCCGTGTCATTATAATGACCACTTAATGCAAACTGTCACCTGTAGCCCAGTACACAAGAGTTTTAATACACACAAACATACTAAAATACTGCAGATCCTAATCTTGTTGCTCATCATGGACATGTACAGAATTTAAATATTTTCTTACACTGGCTGGGCAACCACACTATAGTTTAGTGGAAAGAATTGATACCACCCTCCTCTTTCCTTGGCCCTATGAATAGCTCAGTGGTAAACAGCGGAATTGTGACCACAGTCAAGCAAAATTTACTGTTTGCTGAAAAAATTTATCAAAAACTTATTTTTGTGACACTAAAGTTATCTGAAAATTTGACCAACCCCAGAAAACAACAATTTCAGAAGCATTAAAGTGAAATATCTCAAAAATATATTTCAAATCAATTTTGGTAATGTTTTATTTGATGCTAGCAATTGTTCCCAATGGCTTTGATTAAGCACCCTCCCCCTCCCAATTATTCACTCAGCTCTGACCACCTCTTCACCTCTCCTCTGCATGAGCAAACCAGCTATCTTATGTTTGCCTGGAATACATAGGCACAACTTCTATTGGTGGCATTGCCCTCTGCATCCCATTAATCCAAGGCTGAATTTGGTTCACAAGTAAAGTTAACTAGCTAAATTCCAGCTTGCTTAATGCACTTATTCAGTGGATACTGTAAGTGAGAATCAGGGGTTAAAGCAAGCTGGAATGGACAGGAACAGCGTTCCAGGTTCCACTATTTTTAGGGGCTCAGCATTCCAGACCCCCTAAAAATAGAAAATGGAGCCAGAATGCTGCATTCCAGGGCCCACCATTTAAAAATAGTGGGTACTGGAACACAAAGTTCCAGCTCCATTTTCTATTTTTAGGGGACAGCCAAACACAGAGCCCCCAAAAATAGTAGGCCCCAGAACACCATTCTGGCACATTCTGGCAGGGCAGAGAGCTTCCCCCAGGATGGGAGATTTTAAATCTCCCACCCTCAGCCTGCTCTGGCTGAGCATGCTCAGAGCCTCTGAGCATACTCAGCCAGAGCAGGCTCTGGGTGGGAGCCTCAGCCCAGGCCAGGGCTGCTCCACATGGCAGCCAGGTAAGAGAACCTGGGGGGGGCGGGTTCTAGGGACAGGCGAACTGGCCCAGCAGGGAAAGAGGTCAGCTCAGGGTAGCAGAGGAAGACAGCATGGGTTGGGGAATCAGTGGCAAGACAGAGGGTTGGGGGGTGGGGGTGGGGAAAGGTTCAGGGGACCAGTGGCAAGAGCTGAGGTGGTGGGCAGGCATGGGGGGGGGAGTAGCCAGGGTGGGCAAAGGGGGCCCAGACCTGCATGAGGGGGGCCCAGCAATTTAGGAGGGTTCTGGGGCCTGCCAAATTATACTTTAACCCCTGCTGAGAACGGATCTAAAGATTTCAAGTAAAGGTATTAGAAGAAGCCATGTGAACTGGCTGAAGGTCTGTCAATTAGTGGATACAATGATTATCAGAAGAGAAAAGGATATGTTCAGAAGTAATTGTATCTGCATACTGTGAATCGTCAGAGACAAACTAGAGAGTCAAAATTCCAATTACCTAAAGGTTCCTGCAGGGAAAATGTGAGCCTGACTTGCCAATTAAATTACCCAACAAGGGCTTGCTGAGTTAGACCAGTGAGCATGCAACACTAGAGAAAAGAAAAAGGAAATGCTGATAGTGAGATTGTGAGTGGGTGGGGGAACAGAAAGTAAAGAGGCCCTACTGGCTTATTCTAAAAGGTATCTATCCTTATTTCATCCCAATTACATGCTGTTTGTGTTCCTTCAGATTGATTTGCAATGGCACACAGAGCTTGGCCAAAGAACTTTGATTTCCTATTTGCTAACAAGGCAGCAACAATAAGATAATTAAAGGGATCCCCTACAGAAGCTATGCAGAGAGGCTCTGCTGGCACTGATCTTTTACCATAGAGCGACTGAACTACTCTTTCACCTTCTACATGATGCCAAATTTGCTGCTCTCTGCTTGTTTTGGCTTGATTACAACTGACAGTTATTCTAATGTTTATACAGCATATGTAAAGAGCTTGCAGCAGGTGTTATCTTCATAACAGGTTAGGGTCTTTTTAATTAAGGAGGTGAATTCTGGTCTTTGTTGTTCAATAGTAGGTTATCACTTCTTAAAGCTTAACAGTCAACATGGACATCTTCCTGTTTTGATTTTTCTTCCTTGAAATGTTCTGATGAACAGCACACCAGAAGTAATTGATATATCTGCAAATATTGCAACAACATGATTCTCTGACTCAGCTATGGCTGGTATGAAACAGGCAACACGTATAGCAGTAGTGAACTGCTCCAGTTGGCCTCTATCTAAAATTTATTTTTCCATTGTATTTTACAGCAATGATCCCTGAATCATACTCCATGGACCACCAATGGTTTGCAAGATACTTGCTGTCTTTTCTGAGCTGTTAAACAGCATTAAAAACTAAAAATACATTAAATGCTTTCCTACTATTACTTTTCCATGTTGACAGACATAGGGATATTATTGAGCTGCAAACTGGAGGTAAGAAACACAAACAGACCATCTACAAGACAATTACTGTATTAAAGAATGCTTCATAATATGGACATTTGAGAACCCATACAGTATAATTACACTGAGATATTTCCCCAGACTCTTTGTTAGGGGGGTGAAAAACAATGAAAACAGACACAGATAAAACACACAAATTTCAGCTCTGTTGTTACGTTTGATTGCTGTGTGTGAAATAGAAGCTTTGATCAAAGATGGCATTGTGTCACTTAGCACGCACATTCTTGAAAGGCACACAGAAGTACTCCAATGGAAAATACCCACCCCTGGGCTATATGTTACCTGCTGAAGAGCTATTTTTCCCCCTTGCAGAAGGAATTTGAGAGGGCCATGTTCATCTTCTATGAGAAGTTTACAACTTCCAATTTCTACTCCAATTAATAGCCCTGTAAGTACCCAACAGCTTCCCAAAAATGTATCTTTATTTAACCCTCAAATTAGTAGCCATAAGCATATGTGATTTTTCAAATCATTATGTGAAATTAATTTTCTGTGTACTATACCTAGACCAACAAGGTGTCATCTCATGATTTACATCATACTTCTGTGACTAAGAATTGCAAGTATCATTATGCTATACTTCATGCACTGGAGAAGTAGAAGACATATGGAGCAGAACTTGAGGAAACATATTCAATAAATTTGTAATAATGTACTTTGTACCTCTATAGTGCCTTTAATCAAAGGATTGTTAAAATATTTTATTATGCCTCACAACAACCCTGTGAGGTAGGTAAGTATACCCATTTTACAGATGGGTGAACTGAGGCATGGCACAATAAAAGTGATTTGCTTATGCTCACATAACAATCAATAGGAGAGGAAGAAACAGAAACAACAATGCACCCACCTCCCGGTCCGTTTGTCCAGTTACTAGGCCATGCTGCCTTCCTAACAAAGCCATGACTTGATTTGCTAACGGTTTTCTAAGAAAGATATCTACTCTTACTGAAAAAGAAGCATGATGAGAGAAAGAAGTTGTTAGGCAATGAACATATCAAACTTACCTTACCAGTGCATCTGGTTTGCTTAGCTGGTTATTAGGAATACAATTTTCCATTAAGTCCTTGTGTGTGCTCGGGCTCTTGCTAGTGCACTTCTGCTTTTTCTCGTTTTTAGTAGATGAGGAAGGGATGCTCCCATTAGTTGTACTGTGACTGCGTGGTGAGGAGTTCACAACTCCACTGGCATTTTTGTAATTTTTGGATGAGGCAGTGCATGAGTCCTCTTTTAAGAGGTTTTCTGTACTTCCAACAAGATCATTATTTAATCTTTTACTATTGATATGGTTTTCCATATATTCAATTTCTTGTATTTTAGAGTCTACTGATTGTAAAATATTGTTATTTATTCCAAGGTTGTGTTTCTTAGCATCCTTGTCCTTTTCTTTCCCCTTTTCTCTATATTCTAGCTCTGGCAATGTTGTAGATAATTTTTTATTGGCTGGAATGCCTCCATTGTGCTGTAGAAGTACTGAAGAATCCATATCAGATAACCCTTTGGCAGCTGCAACAGCAAAAAAAACCAGACTGTTAAGAGCACAGAACAGATTGACTGAAGAAACCCTGTTATTTATTTACAACAAAAATATAAAGTAAATAACAATCCTTTTTAGTAAGAACAACATCAAGGTTATATTTAGCAAGAATATTTACCAAACACACTTAGATGTTCAAAGGACTAATTTTAACAAATTCACTAATGTTTCGGGTACAGACATAATTCTACAAGTTCAGTTGCAAATACTTGCCTGAAAGCATAAGAATAAATACCATTAACTGACCAGATTATAAAAGTTGCTAACAAACTCAAGGAAGTTATGAGGCTAGACTTGGAGAGAAAATTAACTTGAAATCTAATCAACTTTAAAAGACCTGTAGTATCTAAAACTAGTTTTAATTCCTCTGTCTTCCAGTCCTCTCCAACCTCTGCCATTTTGTGTGGTTTTACAGGACATTTATAACTTTAAAATACTTCTCTCTCTTGTTACTGTGTGAAAGACCTAGACAATCAATAGGGGAAGCCATTAAACTGACTAATCACAAAGTGCAGTCAAAAACAGAAAGATTTTTTCCCCCAAACTTTAGTTGTTACTTGTAATGATAGGAAAAGTGTGATTTTACCAACTTATTTTAATTAAAAATACAAAATGTGCACAGGCCTTAGGAGCTTTAAGATGAATGACCATGGTTATAGCCATATCTAACTTTCTCTGTAAGTGTACACTTGTTTAACTGAGATCCATTTTATTACAACAATTAGACAGGTCAGAAAATGCGCTTCAGCATGACTTATTTCTGGTGACTACACACACGGTTCCGCTTCATACCCAACACCATCAATGGAAACATGCAAAGAATATTCACTAATGGAAACATGCAAAGAATATTCACTAAGGTAAACCACCTTTTGTACGTAAAACTTCCAGAGCAATACACCAAATGAAAAGGTAAAACTTCATATGGAGGTTTTACTTAAAAAGATACGTTATAAAATTGTATTTTCCCTTTTGTAAAATTAGTTTCACATTATCTTTGGTAAAAATAGATTAGATTTACATCTTCCCTAATGTTCTGTAATGAACACAATGTTTAAAAACATAACAAAAAGTAATTAACTGCTGTCACTGTAAGGTTATTCTAGGCAAAGTAATCAGAAAGAGAAGGGCAAGTCTTACACTTCTGTACTTAAAAGAACAGAACAGACAAAATATGATAAATATTATTTAACTATTTCTGCAGTTGAGATCCCTTTTTCCCTACAGAGCTATGATGTGTTTTAAAATAAACATAGTAAGACTTTGCTAATTCAGTTTAATTGCTGAGAAACCTGTTAGAAAATTCTCCATTAAGAATTAGCAAGTAAGTTAAAAAAGAAAAGATAATTATCCTTCACTGCAACATTGCTTCAATTCTAATGAATAGTTCTTCACATTGTACTAGTACTGTAATATGTTTGGTAAAAATAATGAAATCTGAGTATTGCATTCACTGTAGCATATTGTTATTTAATCTAAAATGGGAAGAGTTTGGCATTGTGGGGGTGAATTATACAAAATATGTGGATTAGCAAAGGTCTCCTTTAGCATGCACATGGTAGTAGAAAGAGAGAGATTGAGTCATAAGGGGCCTGGTGTAACATTTAAGGCCCAAACTAAAATCAGGCCCTGGTAATATAAAGCGGAATCAGCTAGATCCAGGCATTGGGCAAAAGTGTGGCCATTATGAAACAGATACTTGCTTGCAGGTTCATTATTCAGTACATGAACATAGCCAGAACATGGCTAGCATCAGAAGAACACTGACGCTGCAAAGAGGTAGAGTATTAGGCACTATGTATTCATGTAAACACATTCCAGAAAGGTAGTACCAGAACATTCTGAGATAAAGCTACAGTATAAATACACTCTACAAAGAAAACATAGGGATACTCTGATGCCTCCTAAAGGTAAGGTCAGGCTGGCAGGATAATGAATGGAGAGGTTGTGAGCGAAGCAACAGGTATGAGATAACTAACCATGTCAGAGGTAATGTGTAACTTGTTTGTATCAGTGTATAACAGAGGGGTTGCAGAAGGAGTGTATTTGTGTGGCTCCAAGTGGAAAATGAGAAGTCTCGCTGTTCACTGAGCTGGCCAACTGTCATGGGCATAAATGTATTAAATGTACCTGTAGCAATATAGAGTACTAAAACTGTGCTTTGTTGGCAGTAAAACTGGCAGAGTGCCTTCGCCACTGAACTGAGTCTGTGGTCTTCTTGCATAGTTTGATTGAAGTCTATGGTATTGGCTATCTAGGCAGACAGAAAACACAAGCAGCCAACTGACAACATACAGTATTTCTTCTAATTACAGATGGTGGCAGCAAAACATTATACAGTCAGCTTAACTTACCTTCCTCTGCCTCTCTCTCTTGCCTTTGTAGCATCTGTTGCTCTGGCGGTAGAGCTTGCTGGAGAAGTTGCATATAAAATTCATTCTCTTTCTGTACTTCTTTCTGTTTTCTTAATCGCATTTTGTAGCTGACATAGCTTTTGAAGCCAAAGCCCAAAGTCACAACAGGATAGCCAATACTAGAAAAAAAAGACATCTTCATTAACTGAAGTATGACCACATCACCAATGTACATGTTTTAAATACATCTGGATTACAACCATTACAAAATATATGGTCTGTACTGGTGAAAAGTCTTTTGCCATATTGAAATTCACAGTTAAAGATATACTGACTTCTTTATCTGGATAAAACTACAGTCACAGTTCATTACAGGAAGTAATTAACAGCACAGATTACAAGGGATTTTAAAATGCAAATATTCTATTGATAATCAAAGGCAGCTTTTAGACCAGTGGTTCTCAACCTTTTGCAGGTTGTGACAGACTCGGTGGTATATTGCAACCCTACTAGACACACCAGCCTGACCTCTCCAGGCCAAATCCAGCCATCTCCCTGGCTTTCTGCAACACACTGTCCACTTTGTGCAACACAGGAACGTGTCCAGACAGTGGTTGAAAACCACTGCTTTGGACAACTGTCAGATTAGGCAACATGCATCAGAGATAACAGAGACAACATGACCTAAAGGATTGAGCCTGAGGCTATAAGTCAGGAACCTGAGCTTTCTATACAGGCTTTGGCTTGTTATTTAACCCCTCTGCCTCAGTTCAAATATCAGTAAAATGGGATGAAGCAGTTCACAAATATCCAATAAGGTAAGTATGTAAGACCTAAATATTGTTATTAGCAAATAGGAATTTGAGCAGTATGGTATGCTAGCAGATCATGCCATTAACTCTGCTAACTAGTCACTTAACTAGTGGGAAAGTGTCCAGCGATAACAGCATATCCCAAAGGTGTTTATTTTAATTTGAAGAAGGAAAAAAGTCCCACCCACTAGCAAAAAAATAGGAACCTACTAGCAAATAAAACAATATTAAATTGATTTAGGTTATTATTCTGCCAAAGAGATAATGAAGAATGTGTAGAGAGGCCTGCTATTATTTACAGCTCTGCTTCCAAATTTTATGTTTATAAGATTTCTAATATTTGTTTTAGGCTTCCCAGCAGGTTCTTTTTACCAATACAAGGTACTTAACAGACCCTGATACAGAGCTACCAGCATTGTTATGGCAGTGATAACTTTCTAGGATTACACATACAATCACTAAGAACTCAACTTTTTACATATTTCAGGGTGTCCTAGATCAGAAACAAATTCAGTTGCTGCAGGGGACTGTTAACCATTATACAATATTTTTATTTCCTGCTTGGTAGTGACAAACTATAAATAAATCTGAGTTGCAAACATACAACCAGAATGCAATGATTATTAGCATTAATATTATCTTTGCAAAAAAATTTTTTTTTTTTTTTTTTTAATAACACTGGTGAAGTTAGCTGAACCTGCATTACTAAAACTCTGATGACAAGCTGGGATGTTTTCATCCAATTCACAAGGCTGAAAGACTTTTCTTAAGAGCTTCTGTAAACTATTAAAGAATTCAATTACCGATAATGTTTCAAGGAATTTGCTGCACAGCATAGACAATACATATTTAGGGCTTGTCTAAATGGGGACTCTCAGGAAAATTAATCCAAATTAACTAAAGGTGTGAATTTAAAGTAGATTAGTTAAACTGCATTAAACCTACATGGGGAAACTCATCCAGAATTAAAGAGGCCTTAATTTGGTTTAGTTTAATTTTACTTTCTTGTTTCTGGAAGAAGTTGAAGACCTTATTGTGCAGAAAGATATTTCAAGATATTCAAAAGGGAAAAATGTGTCAAGTAATCAAGTAAAAGCAATAAACATTTGTCCATCTCAGCCTAACTTTTCTGTAATTTTTTTTCCAATGTGGTGTCTGTAGACATGAATATTGTATGTTCATGAAACAAAGCTTCAAGAAATGTTATAAATCTCTTTGGTGCAGATATTATATTACTATAATTCCCTCCACTTCACAAGCAAACTGTCTCCACATGTGTCAAACCTGGATAAAATTTCACCTCACTTTATGTCTAGAATATTTAATGACAGCTAACGGTGATAAAAGTGTTACCATGAATTTGTACGATGGCATCAAGAGAATAACACCGCCAATAAGAGAAGAGTCTTCTGTTGCCCTCTCCTTACAGCCCTTTCTTTTCTTACCTGAGCACATCTACTAGACTGGGTCCTACAGGCAAGTTTAGACAGCTAAATGCCTATCTTTTGCCTGGTTCATGCACTGCATTTAGGATTAGGAGGTCTGATACTTGGAGTGGGTTGTAATGCACATATTCAAAGGTAGAAATATAGGCTATTAGGGAGTTTTACTGCAAAAACTTAGGCACTGAGCAAGTTTAGGTGCCTACAGGGTTCAGCGACTGCTCAGCAAGGGCTTTGTGTATCTCAGTGGTACCCAATTCAGAATTCTGACAGCTAAAGTAGTTGTTAGGTGTCTAAATCCTAATGTGAATCCAGTCCTCTGTTTATTTCCTGCATCTACTTCTTTATTTGTATTGTCTTTTACATCATCTGTATTTTGTTTCTGTGTCAACATTAATTTTAAGGATAGTTTTTTCTTCTCGATAGTAATTTCTGTTGTAGTATGAAAGTGGTTTTATTAATATTAAGGTATAATATAAAATTCAAATGAAAATAATAAGAGAAGGGAAGGAATACTTACCAGTGTGCAGCAAAAGGACGACAAAGGTCTACATGAAAGTTTTTGAGATCTTTAAATCTAATTGCTGCTTCAATATAAACAAAAAGTATCCACAGTGATACTGTTGGCAAACACACGCCCCTCTCTATGGAGAAGAGAGGAAGACAAACATCAGCACTACATAAAAGGCAGCAAGAACTTCTTAGTCTTTTAGAATACTCAGATATCAGTGGAAGTTAGCCAAGTCAGATGTAAATATGGAATTAAATAAGAACTAGCTCTTGCAGAACAAAGAATCTAAAGATGTTTTAATGAAGAGTTTGGCTCTAAAGCTCTGCTTTATCATCTAGACCAGGGGTGTCAAACATGAGCACCACAAACCTCTTCCATCTGGCCTGTAACTGCACTCCATGGAAGTGCACTCTCCCTAACACACACACAGTGGGTTGGGGGAAGAAGAGGTCTTGCATATTCAGCGCTCCGCAATGCTGTGAAAGTGTCAGGTCTCATGGCATCATGGAATGCTGGGTATGGAAGACTGTGCTCTGTGAGACCACCCTCTTTCACTAGCAGAGGGAAAAGAGTTGGGGGGGATATCATGGAGCAGTTTTGCACACACCGCACTCCACGATACCACAAAAGTGCCATCATATTTTGATTTATGGTATGTATGGCCAACTTAAAGTACCTTTAAGTCAAATCTGGCCCACCACAGCAAGTGAGTTTGACACCCCAGATCTAGACTCAAATGCTAGATATCTCAGAAGAATAAAACATTAAAAAAAACAAGAGACATATCTTTGTCCAAACCCCTATATTAAGTTGGAACCCTAAATGACAACCCCCTGAAGAACTCTCAGGTAATAAATCAGTTTATGATCTTTGTGTCAGGGAAAAAAGTTATTAAATTAGATTCAACTAGTAAGCTCTTATTTAGGTATCTCTTAGTACTTGGATGTGAATACAGCTGCAATAATAGCTGTGAGCAAATCTAACAGCTGAGAAGACATGAGTGGGAAAGCATACCACTTTTTACCCAATACACAAAGTTCCTTCCCCAAAAGCAGGCAACAATCACCTTGACACAAATTTTAGATTAAATAAGCATTCAGAAGCCCACATTGACTTTCTTCTGCCTCACTGTGAAAAGCCCTATTCTCTCATTGAATTCTTTCTTTAATATAATTTGGGGTCATACAAAATGAGGGAGATAACTTTCTTTGGCCAGTCGAAAATAGAATATGCCACCTGCAATTGTTACTAATCTGATATGTAGAGGCTATATATATATAAAGCATCTTAAACTGTAATCTGTTACCTTAAATACTCTTTGTTACACATTCAAGTCATTCAGCAGCAGCTTACTACACAACTTTCCAACTACATGAATTCAAATTTAGGGTATGGATTTTCAGTCTAGGGATCATGAACTTTCAGGGTCCTCCATCTTCCCTTCTCTAACTGCTAAATGTGAAAAGAGTTGCAGCTAGAATTCAGAATGGATGAACCATCACTTGAGGGTTATCCAGACGTGCTGAATACAGTAGGATATGATGGATGGTCTGACTCAGCACTCACCAGTCAGAATACTAACGATTTATTCTGATGCATAGAACTTAACCACAGAACTCCCATTGATTTCAAAAGTGTTTTACAGATTAATTCCACACAACTTTATGAAAATTTTAAGTGATCTCATTAAGGTGAGTTAACACTATACCACTTTAGGGTTCCATAAGGCAGCCATCTTGCTGAAAAGTGACGATATTTGATAAGAAAAACTGTAGGCAATCATTTTAAACATCAGAGTTATTTTAAGATTGATTAAAACATTATTAAAAATGGGCCGCAACTAGTTCTCAAAGTCTCCTCCACTGGGCTCCCACATGCTATTCTTACAAATGATTAAATTGCTGGCAAAATGCTTGCCTCCACCAGCAGGCTGAGAAATGTTCTTCTGTTGCCAACTCTTGTGATTTTATGTCAAAGTCTTGTGAAATTTGGCATTTTTCTTCAAGCTCCAGCTCTCTTCACTTCCATTAAAAAATGACTCTAGCCCTCATGGTTATGGAGAAAATCTTGAAAACATAACCTGAGTGCACCCTAAAGGCTTAGAAACCATTAATATCTCAGTTAAACAACTCTAACTAAATACAAAGAACAGTGATCATATTGTTTCACAAAACTCCAGTTCTTTCTATATTAGTGCTCCAAATTTTCTGAGTTGGTGCATAATTGTTTTAAGGTCAGACATTCAAAGCTAGTTTTTGCTGTTGTGGAGACTCCCCTATGTACACTTCTTATGCCATTTGTTAAACTGGTTTACTATTTACAAAAACACCCTCTCAAAGAATTCTCAAATAAAAGTTACTGGGTCAACATTATTATGAAACTAAACTAATTCATTTCCATAAAAATGGGACTTAAAACAGATCTATGAAACTAATGGAAAGCACAACTCTAGCTAAAAAAAAAAAAAAAAAAAAAAAAAAAAAGTTTTACCAAATTACAAATATATTTCTTGATTTTGCTATGCAATGGTAACCATTATATTTAACTAATAAATTGTAACTAGAAGATGTTGACCTACCTGTGTGCCAGACATACTGTACCCATACATACGTGCTGGCAGCAAAAAACAGCCATTGTATTGGTATGAAGAGCAGGCATATTATATTTGATGTGAATGCTACACAAACAAAAAATACTGAAAAGGCCTGAAAAAGGGGAAAAAAGAAAGCATCTTAACGCTTTAATTATATTCCAGAGGAAACTACTTATGTGCTAAATATGAAGTACAGAGCACATAACATTAGGGTTATTTCAACATTCAAAGGTTACTGCTATTTATAAAATTGGGCAGACTTACAGAGCAATCTCATTGGCTAACGAAAGTTCTAACCAATAAATTTATGGGACAAACAGCACACAACCCAGAACTGTAGTTTTGTGCACTCTGCCAGCAAGTCTTCAAATAAAATCACTTTGTGTGAATGCAGCTGCAGGTTGGATATGGAATGTACTGCTGACCAGACCCTGGTGTTATTCTATTAACCTCCTGAAGTCAACAATGCCACATTTCCAAAAAAAAGGGTTAGGTATTTAAATGGATGAGAAAATTCAGATTATATTAATGGGATAAAAAATATATTAGGATATAAACCCTGATGCTTCAGGGCATGAGACAAATAACTGGCAGCAGTTACGGAGAAGCTTTCTTTGTTACCATTGCCAGATAGGACTCTGGCTTAGCCACACCACTAGTCTGACGTGGTAGGACACTTTCCATGTTACTGAGCTTAGAACTGTGAGATCATTCCTATTCTAAAGTGCTGGAGACACTTGCCTTTTAGCCTCATGTCTCATTATTGTAGCTGAAGTGTGCAATTATTCACTACATCTGGATAGCCAGCAACATTTTGTTTCTCCCACAAGAATCACCACTCTTCCAATGGTTATAACTGCCCTTTACCAGGTGCTGTGGGCATTTAAAAAAAGGTGAACCATACTCAGAAGATTTTTGATAAAGATTAACCATTACTGATCAACAACTCACATTCAAAGATAAGTTTTCAGCTACCTTTAAAATATACAATCCTCACAGTAAAAAAACACAGATCTCTATCAATTTTATTCACATTAAAACATACTATACTTTATAATTATTTTCCTTACTTTAGGCCATGAGCACTGATGTTAACTGTGGTTATTACTTATCATTAAATAATTGTGATTCAAGTCCTACATATTGCTACACTTTCCCTGTTAGGAATGGTCAAGTAAAACATGGATTTTGTGCCAATCTAAGTTAAAAGGAGAGTGTCATGTTAGGAGCCACAGCTGGGATTTTTCCCAGTGAGCCTAAGGGAATCAGTATCCAAATATTATCAGAATTCATTGGAATGGGGCTCTTAACTTCCTAAAATGTCTTGTAATGTCCCATACCATGTTTTCAAACACCACATTCCTTGACCAAGTTTGGACCATAGATTATTAAAAGAAAAAAATTTAGATTTCACTATTTATTTTCTATTTTTAAATGGCTGCCTGATTCCTACAAAAAAAACAATCAACCTGAGGCAGTTACAGCACAATTGCACAGCCTGCCAATTTTCAGCTGGGTGACAGGGAGGAGAGGAAAAAGTACAAAACAAAAGAATGGCCACACTGCCAACTCAAATACCTTTTTAATATAAAGCTGGCTTTCCATATATTACAAGTATCTAAAATCTATTTTCAATAAACTGAACTTCTTTGTTGTTCATTTCAGGCCTTGACAAATCTATGGTTTTGGTCACCATGGCGAACAGTTTTAGTAGCCTGTCACCTAGCTCCACTGCAGAAATACAATGAAGGAGTGCCCCCTGGTGACCAAAAGTAAAATTGATGGTACCTAGCTGTGAGTCAATTTTGTCAACCCCAGGCTTACCTGTTAGCACCTAAAGATATTAATAACTTAAAAGACAAGAGGATAACAGCAATTCATTTTTGGTACTTATATGGCCATTACCAAGGTACCTGAGGGTCTCACACCCTTTAAATGCATTTATGCTCACAACACCCCTGTGAGACAGGGAATACTATTCCCATTTCACAGATGGGGAACTTAGGCACAGAGAGGTGAAGTGACTTGCCCAAGGTCAAATTGGAAGTTTGTGGCAAAAAAGGAACTTGAACTAGGCCCCTTAAGTCATATGCTAGTGCCCTAACTGCTAGACTATCACTTCTCTCAAGAGCAGTGATCCGTAAAAGCAAGCTGAGTTGGTTGTATGAGTATACTCTAAATTCTGGAAGGTCTGCAATGCTAAGAGCCCAAGAACTCTTCCATAGTTACAGGGTATTTGCTATTGGGACCAGAAAATCAGTTTTCAAGTCTTTTTTGTTGTACTTACCAAACCCTGGTATCTGAAGGAATCGTAAACGCTCCTAATGAAAAGCCAAAATGGCCAGAGATATTCAAATCTGAACTCCAGGACAAAGTCCGCCAGCAATACCAGTGCCCACACCACTAGGAATTTCAGGTACAGAAACGTACTGTAAAGAAAAAAAGACAATGGACATTAGGTTCAGCACTTTTGCTGAAAAGTGGGACACCAACAAGAGAACATATTGTTCTGATCAAAAGAAATGTGCCTTATACTTTTTTCTTACAATAACTTTTCTGTAATGAGACTGATGGCTTACCTAACAAAAGAGAAGTTTGTTCAAACACAAGCTGGCCTGGGCTAATGGAGTCTTTAAAACTGCACAAAATGCTTTAGAATTTTTGTTTTTACAAAGTGGCAAAAAGGGAACAGGACACTTCTACGGCTGTTACAAAATGCTTTACCCTAACCTCTTTTTTTTACCACTCTATTACATTCTTTATAAAGTAAAGTTTTGTAAGCAGCTAGTTCATTATTAAAAAGCTTGTTGTCACAGCTAAGAGACTGTTTATTTTTTCTATTTCCATCTCTCATATTTCCTCACAAAGGCCATGTAGTTTTCTGTGTTTTCCTCAAGTAAGTGCTGCAGAGTTTGGCTCTCTCTCTCTCTCAGGCATGCATGCTCTCATAATGCTAGCAACCTAAATCTCACACGGTATCATACAAAAGAAAACAACCAAACAAAAAACAAACAAACAAACAAACCCCACCCCCAAAACCAGCAAGGAAGCCTGCTGCAATTTCAAAGTGCTGTTTTTCACAATACCCTTTAAAGTAAAGATGTACATTTTGACAGTGGGGAAATAGAGGCGCAAGAGACCTCAGATCACACACAGGCTTTGGAAGAACCCCAAAAACCCACCACATTTTCTGACTTTCAGTGTAACATTTTAACTACACTGAACAATAGTTTCTCCAATACAGGTCTCAGAATATTTTGAGACAAACACTGAGTGGTCTCTCAACTGCTTATTCAGGTCATTATTGCAAGTGTTAACATATTAATAGTTAACATGTTCTGCTACATCAGTTAACTGGTAGAAGGAAAGGAGAAGAGTTATCAAAAGCACTGAATATCGGAACTCCATTACCTCAAAATGACCTCCTCTTGCATTATGTTAACATGTGTAACAAGATACTTGTGTAAATATACATAAAGCAACCAATTTTTTAAAACCAAGAGCAGCTTTTTTATGATACCCTCAAGCAGTCACTTTCACTGCAACACACTGCCAGCATGACCAACGAAACTCTGCCTTGGGATGTCTACTGATAAAATGCCAAAAATTAATATGCGCAAAGTTGTATTGGGGTACCTTAGGTTTCTGTACTGTGTGTAGTTATCCATGTTATCTGGAAAGTTACATAAGATTTCATAAAAGATACAGAGTAGAAAGTTTATTTGAATAGTGAAGTTACACATACCCTGTTAGTGCTGGAAATTACTGAGCTTGTTCTTGATCAGGTAGATCACTTTATTCCATTTCATTAAAATTCAACAAGGGTTCTTATCTCTGGGTGATGAAGCAAACTATCTCAGAAAAAGTAGACATCACTGTCTGCCAGTTCTCTAAGAATTATTCTTCTCTAGTGCAAGGCACTACCCAGAGCTTTTACTGGGCTAATTAATGAGCAGTTGCACACCTTTTTGCTGTGTACCACAACACAACAATGATGTGCTGAATGACTTCTATTAGCAACTATTTTAAGCAAAACCTTACAGACATCTCAGAAACCCTCAACCCCTAACCATTTCAGGAATTCTTTAAATAGTAAATCTGACTTTCACATTTATACAGCTGTGGAATGACTGTGATGTGGAGACAGAGTAGCACTTTATTTTTAATCTACTAATCACAACAAAAATACTCATGTATTTTGGAAGAGAACACAGTGATATTGATAGGAGATACTAATTTGCAAACAGGTATGCAATAATTTGATTTGTACCTCCATACACTTGCACTTGTTTGTAAAGTCCCTGAAACTCAGCTGGTACTATATAAAGAAATATATTATTTACCGTATATAATCGGGTATAAGCCGATCTGGGCACAAGCCAACCCCCCGATTCTGAGCCCAAAAAAGAAGCTAAAATTGGTGACCTGGTATAAGCCGCGGTCCCCTTCTGGTCTTGACCCCTAAACCCCCACCCACTGCTGCTGGCTTCCTCTGGAGTTTCTGACAGCTTCCCTACCCCCAAAATCTCTGCTGCTGCTTTTCCCTTGCCCCCTCGCTGTCCATTCCTCACCCGTTGCCCCCTGCTCTGCCCTTTCCTCACTGCTACACCCCTGCTCACTTCAGTTTCCTGCTGCTGCCCCCCTGCTCCCACCTGCTCTGCCCTTTCTTCACTGCTGTCACTCCTCCTGCCCCCTGCTCACTTCTCATTTACCTCACTGTTGTCCCTTGCTGCACCCTTTCCTCACTGTTGCCCCCTTGCTCCCAGCTGCTCTGCCCTTTCCTCACTGCCGTCACCCCTGCTGCCTCCTGCTCTGCCCTTTCCTCACTGCTACCCCCCTGCTCACTTCAGCTTCCTGCTGTTGCCCCCTCCTCCTCCTGCTGCCCCCTGCTCTGCCCCCTTTTTCCACTGCTGCTCTCTGCTCCTCCTACTGCCCCCTCCTCACTGCCGCCCCCTAGTCCACCCTTCCCTCACTGCTACCTGCTGCCCCCCCTGCTCTGCCACTTCCCCACTGCTGCCCCCTGCTCCTCCTGCTGCCCCCCCACTCTGCTTCTTTCCCACTGCTACCCCCCTTCTCTGCCCCTTCCCTGCTGCTCCTCCTGCTGCCCCCTGGCTCTTCACTGCCACCCCCCTACTCCCTTCTCAGTTCAGTGCTGTTGCTCCCCTGTTCCCCAACACCCTTTCCCTGTCACCCCCCAAGCACTGCTGCCGCTCTTCCCAGCCTGCCAGGCACCCCTGCTCCCGCAATCCCTGGTCCCTGTTGCTGCTTCCCTGGGCTCCCCAAAAACCCTGGGTCCTCCTGCCGCTTTCCCGGACTCCCCGACCTCCCCCCCCCAATGCCCGAGCCCTGCTGCCCCTTCTCTGGCCTCCCTGAACCTGCCCCCACAAACCCTCCCATCACTTTTCCCAAATCCCCGACCCCTTCCCCAACCCCTAGTCCCTGCCACCGCTTCCCTGGCCTCCCTGAATCCCCTCTCAATGACCAGGCCGATGACCCCCCTCCCCGGGCCCCCTTACGTGGCCGCTCCAGATGCCAGGGTCCCCTCCTCACTCCAGCCCCAGCCCCAGCCCCAGCCGACTGCCCAAGATGGCCGCCTCCTGGGAGGGGCTGTCTACTGTATTCTCTTGAGTATAAGCCGAGAGCCTGTTTTGACGCCAATTTTCAGGGCACAAAATTTTTGGCTTATACACGATGATACACGGTAATTCATCCCCTTTTGTATGAATGAAAAGATGAATTCTCTGCACTGTGAATGAGTGTAAAGATACTCAAGTGGTAAATCAGTGCAAGTTACAAAAGGAATGTTTTCTTTATACCCATGGAGTCCATATTAATTTAAGTGAAAGAAGTCAGGAATTGATATGTACCTTTGTGGATAATGAGATTCCTGTGAAGCATCATACAATTTATCTGAAAAAAAAAAATTAGGACAGATTCCAAGGCTTCTGATTGGGAAAACACCATACTTCTACCTTGATCTCCCATAATGGCTGGGTTCATGTGGCTAAACCAGTTGACTATTTGAGATGTGAAAGTGACATTTGTGAACCCTTAAGGTCCTTCTGTTTCACTCCGCTGCCCTTGGAGAGCAAAGAAACAGTTGGCATTCTCTTCTCATTTAATGTATGTTA
Organism: Podocnemis expansa; assembly: GCA_007922195.1. Classification (NCBI taxonomy): domain Eukaryota; kingdom Metazoa; phylum Chordata; order Testudines; family Podocnemididae; genus Podocnemis; species Podocnemis expansa. The sequence goes on from ML681963.1 coordinate 47,799,982, forward strand.
TTAGATTACCTACTAAAGGCTCAGTTCTGCAACACTTACTCACAGTGATTAGTCCCATTCAAAAAATTAACGAGACATTTAAAAATAAGATACATTAAGAAGTCTAAAAGGACAATTGAACTGAACTGAATTGAATCATAGAGTTGGAAGGGACCTCATGAGATCATCTAAAGCAAATTCATGGCCCAAAACTGTCTACCCATGGACTAAGTTAATTTGCAATGCTACTTTGCTTTTAAAGCAAAGTACAACACAATTAAAATATTTGCATACATTTTAAATACAAATACAATAGTATGAAATAACCCAAATAAACTAATAAAATGTGCTAGGAAATTGGTAGATTAACATTTCTTAGGTGGCTGCAGCATTGACAGCAGCCTTGCAGTCAAATAATTCTCTCAGAGGATGGCTAAACTGCAGCATGACACTAAAAATCTCATATTTTTTTTAAATTGAAATTAGATAGTAGGGTGTGTTTTGATTGTATACTATATTGTTTTCTCTTTGGGTTAAATTGAGTCTTTGATGGGATCTGTACAACAACCCTCCATGTCACAGGCCCTCTACAATTCTCAGACATGAGGCAGGACAGGTCTTATAATTGTGTAGTAGAACCTCTACATTTCATGTGCCAGGCAGGCAGAACCCACGCCAGTTCTGAATACGCCACTGGAACAGCACATAAGCTGATCCAATAACCAGGAACAATCATGCAGATTTCATTACAGCTGATAGCTTGCAAGAACAGCTGTGGTGGGCATGCACTGCACTTGGGGTTTGGCTGGGTTCTGATCTGTACGTGCAGGATGGACGCAAGCTGAATTGCCCAGGTTGCATGTGATATTTGAGAATTCCACCCCTAGGTAATTTTGTTTTCTCAGTCAAGAAAGATAATGACATATAAAAATATCCATCAACAATGCCAGCATGCGTGACAGCCCCATCACAGCACTCTTTGGGAAACAAAAATACTTGAACCAGGGTATGCTTTCCTGCAACTGAAGTCCCTAATAGCAAACATGTTCTCTAAGTAATTGGTTTTGCCGAATGTAAAGCAAATCTAATGACTATTTAGTGTACCATTTAGTTAAAACCCTTTCCGATGCAGAACTTTGGAATACAGCCATTAAACTCACTGAAAGTCATACTGACCTTCCCCACCTTTTAAAGATGATTTCTAACAATGTAACATATATAAAAGGCTGTTCATATCAATATTAAAAAGCCTATTTTTTCGGATGCGTGTTGCTGTCCAAGGGATTCAAGGTAAATCAGAGCTTCATGAAGCAACACTAGAACATAGCAGGGTTATTCTTTTAAAAAGGGGATGCCACCCACTTGCATGGACCTCATGAAGCACCTGCCTTCGAAAGTAACATTACCACTGCATCCTATATTATAAGTATGCATGAAAAAAATGCACAATACACAGAAGAGACAAACACATATTCTGAGAGTGCTACATGAAAGTTAAAAATAGTGACAGAAAACTAATCTTGGTTTTTACACTGGTGATTTCTTCCCACTTAGTAGGCCAGATAGCAGTGACCTGCAGCAGCATGAAGATGGGACCAGAACCCTTGCTTTCCTTGTTCCATCCAGGTGTGCTGTACCTACATTTGCTATCTTTGACAAATGTTACTGTCTACTTAATTGATTTAATCACCCAGAACAGAGATGCTAAGTACACAGCAGTGTAGTCCTCCCCTATTCTGGTATGCCCATACACTTTAAACATCTCAGGTAACTGTGGATGTGCTTGTAGAATTAAGTTCTATAGACTATGAGCTTTTATTTTGCCAGGCTAATCACAGTTCTGTTAGCTTGGTCCTTATGACAAAATTTGGAAAAAGACAATATTCCATGAAAGAAATACTAACACTATTTTTCAATTGCTGTTCCTTTCCTCAGCTTTCTACTGTTTGCCTCTACTTCCTTAACATCTGTACTCTTCAAGCTCTGATATTTTCTGAACACTATTCTTTACATTCTTTCCTTGTTACTTCGCCACTGTCCCTATTGTGCCTTACCTCCAATATGCTCATCCAACAATTTGAACAGTTGGTTCTCCCTTGCTGTCTAGCAGTCACTTAACATCTATGACCCACTCATATTCATTGATCTTTCTCAGCACATCCACAAATTTCCCCAATTGTGATAGCTACTGTTGCTCACAGATAATATTTACCACAAAGGATGTGGATTCCCCGTATTAGAAGGCTTTGAATGCACTGCACTGCATCCATTTTAATTTCCCAAGTTAATTCTTTATATAGAAGAGAAAAACCCTGCATGTTGAATTTCCTTGTAGATAATTACCCTGAATTTTAGATATTTAATTTGCTGATCCGTTACATCATATAAAAGCTAAGTTCAGAGATCTGCCCAACAACTAAAAAGGATAGGCTTTTCTCTATAAAAGTGATAGAGTCTATTTTTGCAAGACAAGGCAGGAGGAGGGTAAAGACAAAAGATGGAAGTGTTGACCACAAAGGACCAGCAACTTGAACCAATATAATAAATCCTACAAAATGGTTGATTGATTACTAGTATAGTCATACAACGAAAATGCATTTTTCTCCAAAACTCACACTGTCTCTCCCTTTATTTTTGAAAGGTTACTTCACCTCATTCCCCCCCCCCCCAAGTGTGAGAGCTACTCCCTTATTCGTTCATGCTTTGTTTTTTCCTTACTGCTCTACATTATTGCATTATATGTGTGCTGCAAGATAAAAATTTTCCAAAATAATTGGTAAGAAGTATTTTACAGTCTGCAATGCACACAAATTCCAAGGCTGTCACAAGCTACACCACTCCACTCTATTTCCTTTATGATCTGCAAGTCCCAAAGGCAGCAAAGTGAATCTTACCAGAATAGATGGCATGTTTCATTTTGCAGTCTGACTCACACAACACAATGGACTGGTAGGCATCTTGTGACTGGCAAAGTGCCACATGCAAAGGTAGGCTTCAGAGAGATGAAGTGTAGTTCCTATGCAGAATTACTACAGAGATCACAGTCAGTCAGCAAAATCTCAAGCCTGTCTAGTGAATTTCAGACAAAATACTCTGGATATTTAGAGAACATGAATGGCGAATGTCAAATGAAAAAGGTACTTTATGTGTAAAGGTGATGTGGGGTGCAGAGTGGGAAGGAACAAAATGTACAGAAGGCGAACAGCAGGTAAATAAAAACAATACAGGACAGGACACACAGAGATAGCATGAAGTAAACAGACTGAAGCTAATATGGAAACTTGTATGGAAAATATTCTTCAGGAAGAAAGATTTGAGAAATGCAGAGAAGGAGCTGCCTTGGTACTAAATCAGTGCATCAGTATGGAGAAAATCTGTGTATAATAAGGAAAAGCATAAGGGAAGATTAAATGGAAAAGTTACATATCTTTTACAGAGAATGCTATACAATGGCTGAACTGGAGGTATACATTCAGAATGTGTATGGTATTACTGGAAAAACAGACCCAGACCCACATGAAAATCCATAAAATAACTCAGATGAAAATACTAAAATATAGAACAGCTAAAGTAACAAGCAGGAAGAGGAACGGCAATGTGTGCAGAATGAGAGACACCTGAAGAGGGAAGCAAATCACCTGTATTATTGGGGTTCACATAGTAGAACATTTAAATTTAATTATATAAATTATATTTGAGACCTGAATTTAACGTAATGTTAAAAAAGAGGTAATAGTGTTGGTTTGTTACAGATCTCCACAGCAGTTTGAGAAGAAAATGTTTTGCCTAGTAAAGGGAGATGATAAAAAAGTGCCAGATTAAATCACATGATAAAGAACCTTTATGGACTAAATAAGGCCTCAAAAAAGACCATGTTCCCTGAGTTAGAATGAGTTGTCAGCATGGTCAAAAGCTTAACACTTAGATATAAGCCAAATCATAAGTTAGGCAGTACACAGAATCTACTGAACGTTTTATCAAAAATGCTGATATCACCAAGAAAAGCAGCACAAAAGTAGTGGATTCTCAGAGGCTCATATTGTTAGGACCCTGCATGGAAACAAAATTTATATTTGCATCCAATCTGCAAAAATGGTTTGCAACTGTAAAGTGAATATCTGCACGTTTGCAGGGCTCTACAAATTGTCCCTCATTTTATGTGAGGAGCTCTTACTAACTACTTGAAAATTTCAGACATATACACATCCTCCGAAGCATTCATTTGGCTGGCGGCCCAGGGAAATTCCTGTCAGATTCAGGGCAAAATATGGTATTTAAAAAAGCCAACATAATACATACACAATGCTGTTGGGAAGGTTGTTTGGAATTTCATGATATATAAGGAAAATTAGCAGTAGAGACTGCATTTGGAATTCATCTCAAATCTTAACCAGCTATAAAACAGGCATAAAGTGTCAACATGATTAAGCATGAACATAATGAGCAGTATTGGCAATAAAGCTGAAGGATTTTAAACAGATCAAGTAAGTATGCGGGGGGGGGGGGGCGCGGCACTACTAAAAACCAAGAAACAGCAAGCTAAACAAAAAAACTTGAGAGGCAAAAAGACTTAAGAGTCAAATTGCAGTGACTTCTTTGAGTAACATATGCACAGTATGAAGAGTGAAAGACCTAATCTACTCAAGAATTATTGTGAAACATTGGGAAGGAGTAATTAAAAAAATGGAAATGCAGACTTTTGACTGTATTCCATAAAAATACAGAAGACCCAGTTCTTCTCTAGTAAGTTGACTGGAAGATTTATGGGAAAACACCATATGCTTAATTTGTAGTGGTTCTTCTGAAATGTGCAGTAAATCCAGTGATGCAGCACAGTGATATTGCACGGGCATATAGTACTGATGAGGTCCTAATCCACCTTAAAAAAACAAGGAGTCCTGTGGAACTTTTAGGCTATGTCTGCACTTCAGAAAGTTAGTTCCAATCTGTTAGTTCGAACTAACAAGTTCGAGCTTAGTTTGAACTACCCTTGAACATATTAGTTTGAATTAACAACATGAACTAGTCTGAACTAACATTAGTTAGAACTAGCTCACGTTGCTAATTCAGACTAATTGCCCTTAGTTCAAACTTAAGTTCGAACTAAGGATTAGTCCTAGTCTCCACTGTACTTAGCTCAAACTAACACTCAAACTAAGTGCTTAGTTCGAATTAATGAAAGCTGGATGTAGACAGGTAAAAAGTTAATTCAAATTAAGCCTCAGTTCGAACTAACTTGCCCGTGTAGACATAGCCTTAAAGACTAACAAAATTAAGCGTCATAGGACTCCTTGCTCATTTTGCTGAGCTAGACTAACATGGCTACTGTTCCTATGAAACTAAGCTACCTAGGCTGTCACAATACTTCAGAAACAATGACCATTTTAAACTGTTAGACTGCACCACTGGCATCCGATGCTTCAGTTGCAATACACAAGCACAAAACTGCCAGTGTGCCACATTATTTAGTTGTGGCCTGTAGCAGTTCAAAGTTAAAACATACATGAAGAACCAGACTAAAGAGTGGGGGAGAGGGGAGGGAAGGACAAGGAAGAAAGTAGAAAGGACTAACCAGCAGGGCAATTGTTGAAAGTTGGGGAGAGGGAAAAAATGAGACTACCTCACAGAGAGATTTTAATAACCCTTTCTTGAAGGCCTGAGGCTCGAACAGCTGGTTTAATGTATGTAATACAGTTACAGACCACTAACTCCATATTTTAAAGACCTTAAACTTTTAAATGAATTTGCTAAGTAAAAGTTTTAATGTGCAGACATAGAATTCAGTCAATGAGAGAGGAAGTTTGCATTTTCCCATGTAAATTATGATTTGACAATACTGATGGCCTATTCTACAAGGTAATTGCTTTCTTGGTGCCTAACATATACTCACTGTGGGCTCCGCAACATCTATAAAACTAAGAAACATTCTCAGTAGAGAGATAAGGGAATCACCAAATTGTAAGTGCTCCAACTGTCTAGTACTCACTGTATAGCTCCCAACAAATACCTCATACGTACCTAAATTTCAGGTAGTTCAAATTGTAACCACACCATCTTCATAAATTTGGAGGATAAATATATATAATTTGGTGTTAAATCTTCACCAAAAATTCAAATACATTCCAGATGAAATTTCCTATTTATATCTAATACCTGTCTGCTTTTTATCAGAAAAGCTTGGGTTTATCTGAATAACTTTATAATAACAACCATAGCGATAACTGTACCCATCTCTTCAAAATTAGCTTACAGTCTTTCCTTCGAAGTATTAAAAACTTTCCATTTTACTGGTACTTAATTTTACTTTTAGCTTAGTCTTCTCAATTTCATTGCAGATGTTTAAGAATTAGGTGTGATTATTAGTGTTCAACCCCTAAATCCAGGAATAACCACATACTAATATTATTGTTCATTTAAGGTAACTTCAAGTACCAAGGGGTCTTAACTGCGGTTGGGGGACTTCAGATGCCACTGGAATAATAAAATATAATAATAATAATGGTGCTGGGCACATTCCAAACTACCAAGATGATAAAAATCCCTGTTTCAAAAAAGTCAGTCTAACAGACGCGGACAGTGATTAGTGGAAGAGGAACAAAACCCAAGGATTTTTAATAAAAATCAGCTAGATTCAGTGTATGCAGCACAGCAGAAGTGTGTCTTTAAGGGGGACTTAAGCATCAAAACAGTAAGGAGCCTTGTTAATAAGCTCAGAGCGATTAAACCATGCCCAGGAGCCAAAAGGAGAAATATTCATAATGTGCGATAATTTATAATTCATTAATTATTTTGCAAACTCTTGGGTTGTTAAACAGGTGTAGACATAGTCCAACATAGATTAAAAACAAGAATTTTGAAAAATAATGGCCCCCTTTCACCTTTGTGGGAGTATGTTCTCTTTGCACATAAGAGTAAACTTCACCTTAACAAAAATACTGCTTTGAGCACCTCCATGAGCAGGAATCTCAAAAACATCACTTGATTGCCAGACAGGAGTAAAGGCAAGAATGCCACAGACACATGCCTAGTTATGATCACGGAGACAACGTTTCATTATGGAGGTTTTCTTCTGTTTCTAATATAGCCACGGTGCATTCAATGGTGTGTTTCACCTATCAAGCTTGGGGCCTCCTTTTCACCAAACACAAAACCTACTAAGTTATCACCATGATTTTATGAAATGATTTTTGACATTTTGTAGGTGGATCACATATCGCTTACCAATCCTGAAAGTTTAGGAATCCTGCCAAGTCACATTAAACTCCACTTGCATAATATACATAACTACTTGCATACTGAATTATGAGTGAAAAAGGTATAAGAGAAGGGAGACAAGAAGGAATGAGGAAAAAAAATGAAGAACACTCTATATCAAGCTCCTCTTGCTGGTTAGATTACCAAAAAAGTGAACTCTCTACACGAGCTTATCCTATAATAGTACTTTCAAGCAGTCTGAATGTTCACAACAGAAGATAGCAATGTGAAATGACAAAGTGTAAAATAAAGAATTCCATGAAAAACAATTACTACAAGAAACATGATGCTCTGTACTGAAAGTATACCTACAGCTAGCATAGTTTTGTATAAGTCTTTTTAAAAAAGCAACCACCCACTTAATATTCCATCTAATATTCCATCCCATCTCCCCCCCATCTGTTCAGATGTAAGAGAAGGTATGTACTGTTGAATCGCTCTTTACAAGCATCTGATCATAGGATTCTAGAAGGATCTACCTACATGCAATTTTCAAGAGACCATGTCCCCTAAATATTCTCCTCTAAACAGAAGATGAAATTACTTTATAACTTCCAAGTGTATTTTGCTCAAGAATAGACACTCTGAAGCAACAGTATTTTCGTATTCTACTAAATTTAACATTTTCCTTAAGATTTTCAGTCAATTTGGCAGGAACAAGAGAGTAAATGGACAAGATATCAGAGACTCCAGTGAAGTACGCAATAACAAATCTATATTTTTCAGAAAAAATTAAGAAATTACTAAATTAGCAAACAAAATAATATTTATACAGAAGGGATTTCAGATATCAGCCAAATACAGAAATACAAAGGAATCCTTTTATAGTGACACTATTTCTCACAGAATAACTTCCTTTTAAGCAGAGGGTCACTGAAATGAGAATCCCAATCCACATATTGAAATAAGGTGACACACAGTAGGAATTTTATATCAGAGTTCCCTTTTTTTAAAGCTAACCAATGATACACATCTGCTCAGATCTTCAACCGACTGCACATACAGATCTTAAATGATTTGTAAAAAGAAACTGAACATTATCACAGCTCATGATTTTCAATAAAGTTGTGTTTCAAAACTCTTAACAAAATTTCTCCCTTACTCAAAATTGTGTAATTACCATATAACTGAATTTAACATCCCTCTCTGATTTCATCTAAAAAATCTTGTTTTCTCCTAATGGTTAGGGCTATAACTGATAGTGGCTTATCTGAAAAGGAAACTACCAAGTTTAATATTTGAATAAAGCATATCTTAAACTAACTGTGCTCTTTAAAATACACTTTTAAGATTAAAACATGTTTTTACCAAACAGCAGTTCAAAAAGACTTTTTTTTTTTTAACATGTATCCCAGATATGGAACATGTCAAGGCATGCAGTTATTTCTCATCACATAAAGTGCCTTTTGCTATCTAATTAGTAAAAATATTCTTGTAATCTCCATCTTCTCAAATCAATTATTCTTTAAAGTAAAAGTTTACAATAAAACTAGTGCCATTATTTTACAAGTAAAGACTCTTGCAATTAAACAGAATGCAAGCATGATTAGCAACCTGTTCCTGACCAAATTACCTATCTTTGTTTAGCAAGTCTTTTTTCTTAAAGTTTCTCACTGCTTTAGCTCCATAGCCAAAGTTCTAAAGTAGGCAAGGTGCTGTTACTTGCCAGCGTTGTTGCCACCAAGACATCTATATTTACTCGGAGCTGTAATGACCTATGACTTCATATGAAAAATGTTCCAATCTTTTCTATTAGTGGTACAGGTCCACAATGACAGACAATTTTGATTTAAAAAGTTCTGTGCAGACAAAGCTTTATAGTACATTAGGATTATGACAGAAGAGGGCAAATACACCCTTATCAAGGAGTGGGGGAGGGACTAATATATAATTTATGAGGGAGGAGAGCACAATAAGCCAAAAATACCTTATGATGACCTCCTCATTCCTAAAAAAAGAGCCCACCCCCTTCCAAGCACCAAAATATCTAATATTCTAACCAAATTCTATGGTGATTCAATTTTTGCCCAAATATATTGATAGCACTTAAACCAATCTCAAGTGGAAACCCATTCTACCCTATTCACTATTCTCTCTCTAAAATCTTATTTCTAGCGCATGCACACACACAAGCCAAAACGTGTTACTGTTTACAATAAAAGCAGCATCAGCAGCTTTCTCAAGCAGATTTTCTTGCTGTTGCTTTAGTAGACGCCTTATGTTTAGCACCAAAAAGTTCTGAGTTTAAAGGGGCACATGAACTTGCAATCAAGTAATTTTCTTAAAAAACTGACCTAAAATTTAGTACATGCATTATACCCGAGACCACTGCCATTTTTAAAGTTTACCCACTCACACTTTTAGACATTTTTAAAAATGTCTCTTTCTCCTGCTGGGAAAAAAACCACACAAACAGTGAAACGGGCTATAAAAGCTTTGAAACAGCGAAACGGGCTATAAGAGCTTTGCCAAAAGCACAAAATAAACAAACTGAAAAAGAAAATTAATTTCTCTAGCCCTCTGCAGTAACACTAACTGTAAATGTTCCTTGTAAAATTTCAGGCAATTATTTTGAATTGGCAATGTCCCTTTGATGAAAACAATTTCCACCACTTTTGATTACTATTCAAAACGCTTCTTTAAAAAATCCTATGAACAGCTCTAAGAATAAGATCAGCAACTAGGTGATGTGTCAGTTACACTTCTTTCTAGCTGAGTTATTATACCCCTCATAAAAACCTAACTCCTTAACCTTGCTAACATGTTAGATAATGCAGTCCAGCAAAACTTTACATCCATAATACCATTTGCACTCATGGAAATCATGCTCTCAACCGCTATGGCAAGTTGTGTACAATAATACATCTCTCATAGTCATATTATTCTGCTCTGTAAAAGGTATGTGGAGAACTCTCTTCAATTGCAATTTCAGAACAGGACACCCCCTGAATTATGCACATTAGGTTAAATGCTTCACTACACTATAGAATGTTTGAGAAAGATAAACATGGGGTAAATGAGTAAAAACCTCTGAACAAATCCCTTTCCCCAAGTTTCTTCCTTCAATTAGCACTGACAGGACCTTGGCCAGCAGCTCTCATGCACCCCAATCATCCTCACCCTGAGTTATATAAAAGTGAGAGGATGGGAAACCTACAACACAGGAACAGCACTTTAACTGAGTCTGTTAAAAGGAGAGAGGGATGACAAAGGTGTTATGGTTGTTGTGGATGGGGAAGATGAACGAAGGAACAGGCCTGAGCAGGAAAGTCAATACAAGGGGGACTTTGAGGAGAAGGACGTATCTGAGAAGAGGCACTGGAGTGCTCTAGTTTAGACCAGGGGTCTCAAACTCAAATCGCCACAAGGGCTGCATGAGGACTATTATGGGGCTGCAGGAGGACTAGTACATTAGCCTGAGGGCTGCACCACTGAAGCCTTTTCATACAATGATATTGCAAACATTAGTAATGACAGCAAGAGTATCACTGCCCTGGGGAATGACCTGTGATATGGGCCCAGGCCCTACCCCTTGTCTGCAGGCCATGCCCCTGGCTGGGGACAGGGCCGGGAGTGGCAGCCGCGGATGGCTGGGCCCCGGATCTCAGGCCCAATCCGGCCAGAGACCAGGAGAGGCGGGTCCCCGCCAGGACCTGGAGCACAGGCGCCGGCATTCGGGGCATGGGCCCTATGTGCCAGGCGCCAGTGATGCCCCTGAATGACAGTGTCGTTGCAGGCCACGGGAAATAGCTTTAGCGGCCGCACACAGCCCATGGGCCACGTTTTTGAGACCCCTGCTCTAGACACTGGTCTAGCCAGTATTCTGGGGGTATGCAAAGGTCTTCCAGAGAGTATATCATCTCATCTACCTAGTTTTACAACCTAAACAACAACATAAACAGCACTAGCAAAGTCAGTCCAAACTAAAATTTCATGTGGACATGACTTGTTTCTACTGCTCTAGCTACTATAACAGTGAAATGTAAGTAGAATATCCAAATTCCAGGTTATTCATTTATAATTGTGTGGCAAAAATGAGAAAGTCAGCATTTCTTCACCACTAGCCTGCTGTGACACTTTTGTATGTTCAGGTCTGATTTTGTAAACAAGCCGTTTTTAACTGAGGTGCAACTTGGGGGTCCGCGATACAAATCAGACTCCCGAAAAGGGGTACCTTGGTCTGGAAAGGCTGAGAGGCGGGTAGGGAGGAGAAGACAGTGTCTGTGTGTGGGGAGGCGAGCGATGAGAGGAAAGGGGACAACGTGAGGGGTCCAGAAGGGAGGCAAAGAGAGGAAGGGGTGCGCGACTCTGAGAGGAGCCAGGGTGTGAGGGTCTGGGAGGCCGATGTGAAGCGTCCCCAGAAGGGGGGCGATGTGGGGAGCCAGGCTGGGAGGAGGGACTGAGCGGGACGGGGTCGGAGAGGACAATGTGGGCGAAGGGGATGCTGAGGGGAGGCGACGGGGGGTCTCAGCGGCGAGACGCGAAGCGGAGGAGTCACTCGGGCGGGCCGGGCAGCGAGCGCCGGGAAGCCAACCCCGGCCTCGGCGATGTCGAGCCGGCCGCGGCGGCGGGAGCCGGGCCGAGGCCCGGGATGGCGGCGCTCCGCCCTGCCAGGCCGCGTCCCCCGGGTGGGTGGGGATGGAGCCGCCAGGGGGAGGGGCAGCCACTGACAGGCCGGGATCCTGAGGGAGGGGGAGGGAGAGGGACACCGGGAGCGGGGAGACCGCGGGGCGGGCGGACCCGCGGCGGGGGCCCGGCCGGTACCTGCCGTAGATGCCCTCGGTGATGCGGTTCCGCTTCAGCGGCCGCCGGAGTTTGCTGCAGTCCGCGCTCCGCCGCTTCATCCTCCCGGCCGCCCGTCGCCTCCGGCCCGACCCCGCGCGCCCCGGCCCGCGCTCCTCGGGCCCGCCCGGCTCACGGCAGCGGCATTCGAGGGCGGGCGGGTTTGGGATTTTTTCCCCGCTTTTTTTTTTTTTCCCCTTGGAAACAAAGAAATAAAAATAATTCCAGGTCCGTCCCTCCCCGCCGTGGCCCAACGCGCAGACGCCGCGCCCCGCCCCGCCTGTGCCGACGGGGTCTTCTTACCCAATCAGCGAGTGACAGGATGGGATCGACGGGAAGAATACCCAGTCAGCGACAGCGAGACTTAGACAGACGGTCAAGAGAGCCAATTAAGAAATGAAGCGGGTTGTCCCGCCCCTGTCACTACGTCTCGGTGGCAAGCCCGCCTCCAACTGTGAGTGACGTCTGGGAGAACTGGTCAGAGAAAAGAAGGGTGGATTGACAGCATTGCCTCCAATCACTGAAGGGATTTTGTTCTCACTCCACCCTCCGAGGCGTTTACACCAGGCATCCGCCCATTGAATGAGTGATAGCCAACTTGATCAATCAGAGAGGAAAAACCAGAATGGAATGACAGCTTTATTATCTAGCGCAGAACAGAGGGAAGGCGGGACTATTCTCTTTGACTGACATTATAGTACCACCCCCAGGTTTGATTGACCGCCTTGTTGACTAATAGGCTATCAGGAAAACGAGAGCGACCTCTCAGTGTCCAGAGACGCTCCGTCTCTCCCGTAATGCAGATCTCGATAGAGTCCCGCCCCTGGAGTGATTGACGGACAACTTGAACAATCAGCGAGAAGAGAACTATCCAGAGAATGGCAGCTGAGCTGCCCAATCGCTGAACAGGCACCAGGGCCTGGCCAATGAGAGGCTGGCAGTAGTGGGCAATAAGCTTCTGCTGTTATTACCGTCTATCGGAAGAGCCTTGAAAGGGTGCAGGGGTCTGGCCAATGGGAGGTTGGCAGGAGTGGGGCTGGCTCTAGGTTAGGCTTTAAAAGCTCCCAGCGGGGACAGAAAGTGTCAGCTCTAGCTGGAGAGCTCTTCCTTCTGTTCTCCTGCCTCCACCTCCTCTGGGGTTGGGAGTGTTCAGGCAGTTGCAGCTTGTGGAGGAAGGGATCAATCATTGAGGAGAGGGAGCAGTTGGGAAGTGGTTCAAAGGGTGGTGGATCTCTTTCTGGGCTGTGGTTTGTCTGCTTTGCAAAACCCACTGATCTTTTCTGTTATTTGCAGAATCTGCCTGGACAGAGACAGGGGGCTCAAAAAAGAGGCTATGTCTGGGGAAACCTGGATGTGTGGGAACACTACCTATAGACTCACAGGGGAAAGTGATGCTGATGTTGAGGGAATCCTTCCACCCATATGTAGGAGCTGAGCATTGTGGAGTCAGGCTCACTCGGGGGCTGGAGATGTCCAGATGATGGTGACAGGTCAATCCCCAATATGGTGTTCCCTGGAGTGCATGTGGCCTGTGTGCTCTTGTCCCTATCTTGATGGAGATGGTAGGGTAGCTATCACTCACCTTGTCTTGTTAATACCTTGGGACCAGCACTTCTACAACAAATGATCTGCATCTCTGCTTCCTTACCATAGAACATGTGCATTGAAATATCATAAATTCACCTGCAGTGTCCTCATAAAAATTTGGAAATCACTGGGATGCTCTCAGGACTGCTCTGTGGTGCTGGCATGTTCAGACAAAATATGGGGAGTTTATTTAGTGTGGTGTGGTGGCTTGGGTAGTAAGACTATATTGAATAAAGCTGACAAGAGTAAGATAGGAATATATCAGAGAACCAGGAAGCAGCATGTAGGGTGTAATACACTCATCTTGAGTTGTAGCCTAGGACAGTTTTTCCCAGCCAGTGTGCCACAAAATTTTTTGAAAAGCTACTCAGAGAGCTCTGGATCGGCTCATGAATATTCATGAGTTCATTTGGAAACTATATGGTGGTGTGCCTCAAATTATTTAAAGGTAGCTAGGTGTGCCTCGGCAGAGAAAATGTTGGGAGCCACTGGCCTAGGAAGAAAATGTGGGTAAATTGCCAGTCCTCTTTGCTTAGGGTACATGTCTTTTCCTCTTGGCCATTCTGTTGGTAAGCAGTGTCAAAGATACTAGCAAATGTATTTGGTTGGTGCAAAAAGACTAGGAGTTGAGATTACTGAATTCTGTTCTGGGTTTGGATCTAATTCTATGGTGGTGTCTGCGCAGTAAGAAATTGACTTAGATTCAGTTGATACAAAACACTTCTAAAGCAAGATAAGTGTCTACACAAGGGGGTTGTATCCATTTAATTAAATCTGTTTTTAAATTCACAACTGTCTTGTGCGGTCAAGACCTAAATGAAATGTTGATGCTGCTTAGAGATCTGTCTGGGGAGGTGTTTGCATCTGTCTAGAATCTGCAAAAGTAAAGGTGGCTGATTGTATGGAGCTCCTTGTAGGACTGATGCAATGCTGTGCATTTTAGGTGAATCACACAAATGTTGTGCCTCTGTTTCTCAGTCACTAAAATGGGGATAATAATACTTGCCTAACCACTCAGGCATGTTGTGAGGTCAATTAATGTCGACTTTGATGTATTTTGCACTTTTCTCTCTTGCAAAGCTCACTTTTTCTGTGAATCTTTCACAAACTATGTGTAAGTGATTAACAGCAGGCCATAGGAGCCAGGTCTGCAGAGAGACTGTCACCTCTCTCCCTTCTGAGCTGGGAAAATTTTCCAGTAATAGGCAAATCAACCTTAAATCATACATTCAAAATATATCCCCCCAGCCCTTTCCTTTCCTAGTCTTCACTCTTACATTTGAGACACTTTTCTGATTTGACCTCCCCTACTTTTTCTTTCCAGTGTTGTTTTTGGTTTTGTTTCTTTTCTATGTTCTCCTTTCTTGTTGTTTTTGGTTTTGTTTTCTTCCTCTTCTATTTTCTTTTTTCTTGTCTTGTCTCTTCCTGTCACCACCTTTTTGCCCCCCCCCCCCCGTTTCTCTTTGATGGGCCAAGTGTGTCTGGATGCTCCGTCTTGTTAAAACTGGTGAATGAATGCATTGGGGAGGATTTGTGGATTTGTCTGGAACACCTGTCAAGTGTGGGTGATGTGGTTGCTCTATGCTGTTTCCTAGAACACATATACCAGGCGTGGCCAAACTGCAGCTTGCGAGCCGCATTTGGCTCTTCAAAGAAAAAGTCCGGCTCACGGAAGAGCATGGCAGGGAAGGGCGGCATGGTGGGAGATGGGAGAAGTGCTGCATGGTGAGGGATAGCAGAGAAGCAGCAGCATGGTAAGAGATGGCAGCAGACAGTGCTCCACCCTGCTCACAACCCACCCTCCGTTGTGGCGAAGAATCATTATGCTGTGCTAGAGGCGTTGAAGGGGGTGGAAGAGGAGAGGCCATGCACCCCTGAGGCTGGGAGGATCACAGTCACCACAGTTAGGAGGAAATGTAAAGTTGTGGTGGTTGGGGACTCATTTCTGAGGGGGACAGAGGCACCCATCTGTCGCCCTGACAAGATCTCTTGAGAGGTATGCTGCCTGCCAGGTGCCCACATCTGAGAAGTTATGGAGGGACTGTCGAGAATCATCCACCCCTCTGACTACTACCCCATGCTTCTCATCCATGTGGGAACAAATGATACTGTGAGAGGTGATCCTCAGCAGATCAATGGTGACTTCTAGGCTCTGGGAGCGAGGGTGAAGGAGTTTGGAGCACAGGTGGTGTTCTCCTCAATTCTTCCAGTCAAGGGTAGGGGCCTAAGCAGAGACAGATGCACCCTGGAGATGAACGCCTGGCTGAGAAGATGGTGTCGTCAGGAGGGCTTTGGCTTCCTTGACCATGGGTTGCTGTTTCAGGAAGAAGGACTGCTAGGCAGAGAGAGACTCCATCTTTCAAGGAAGGGGAAGAGCATATTTGGATGCAGACTGGCTGACCTAGTGAGGAGGGCTTTAAACTAGGTCTGAAGGGGGAAGGAGACCAAAGCCCACAGGTAAGTGACAATCTGGGAGACCAGGGGGAAGGGATGGAACTTGGGGGGTGCCGGGGCTGTAACTCCAGGGATAGAAGAGAGGGTAGTTGGAACATGCAGGGGGAATCAAATAATCATCTTAGGTGCTCTAATGAAGCCCTAATGAAGCCCTAATACCTGAGGTAAGTGGGGGAGGTCAACATCGAGAGGTAATGCAGGGGGGTAGATACAATAGAATTGAAAATCAAAATAGGAAAGTAAGGCAATCGGCCTGGTATCTTAGGTGCCTATACACAAATGCAAGGAGCCCGGGAAACAAGCAGGAAGAATTGGTAGTACTGGCACAGACAAAGACTATGATATAATTGGGATAACAGAGACGTGGTGGGATAGTTTGCATGACTGGAGCTCTGCAGTGGATGAGTATAAACTGTTCAGGAAGGACAGGCAGGGAAGAAGAGGGGGAGGAGTAGCGCTATATGTAAAATAGCTCTATGACTGCTCAGAGCTTCATTATGAAAGTGGAAACAAGCCAGTTGAAGTCTGTGGGTTAAGTTTAGAGGGGAGAGCAACAAGGAGGATGTCATGGTGGGTGTCTGCTATAGACCACCAGATCAGAAGGAGGAGGTGGATGAGGCATTCTATGGGCAACCGGCAGAAGTTTCTAGATCACAGGCCCTCGTTCTCATGGGGGACTTCAGTTACCCTGATATCTGCTGGGAGGCCAATACAGCAGTGCACAGGCAATCTAGGGAGGTTTTTGGAGGGTGTTGAGGACAACTTACTGGTACAAATGCAGGAGGAACCAACTAGGGGCCTTGCACTTCTCAACCTGCTGCTCACAAACAGAGAAGAATTGATCAGGGAAGTAGAAGTGAATGGCAACCTGGGTAGCGGTGACCATGAGATGATTGAGTTCAAAATGCTGATTAAAGGAAAGAAGCAAAACACAGACCCTGGACTTCAAAGGAGCAGATTTTGGGTCCCTCAGGGAACTGATGGGCAGGATCCCTTGGGAGGCTGATCTGAAGGGGAAATGTGTCCAAGAGAGTTGGCTGCATTTTAAAGAAACCCTGCTAAGGGCACAGGAAGATACCATTCCGATAAAGAGAAAGTATGGCAAATGTGGAAGGCGCCCAGAGTGGCTTAACAGAGAGCTCTGCACTGAGCTGAAGCTTACAGGAAGTGGAAGCTAGGACAGATGACTAAGGAGGCATATAAAGACATTGCTCGGGACTGCAGGGATAAAATCAGAAAGGCCACAGGACAAATGGAGTTGCAGCTAGCAAGGGATGTAGAGGATAACAGGAAGGGGTTCTACAATTATATCAATAACAAGAAGAGGATCAGGGATGGTATAGGCCCCTTACTGAATGGGGCAGATATCCTCATGACAGAGGATGAGGAAAAAGCTGAAGTGCTCAATACTTCAGTTTTCACAGGCAGGGTCAGCTCCCAGCCCACTACACTAGGTATGGTAGATTGGAGAGAAGAAGAGAGGCCCTTGGTGATGGAGGGTCAGGTTAGGGACTACTTAAAGAAGCTAGATGTGCACAAGTCCATGGGACTGGATGAACTGCATCTGAGAGTGCTGAGGGAGCTGGCTGATGAGATAGCAGTACCGTTGGCCATTAACTTTGAAAACTCATGGTGAATGGGGGAGGTGCCAGAGGACTGGAAAAAAAGCAAATATAGTGCTATCTTCAAGAAAGGGAAAAAGGAGGATCCAGGGAATTACAGACCTGTCAGTCTAACCTCAATCCTTGGAAAAATCATGGAGCAGCTTCTCAAAGAATCCATCCTGAAGCACTTGGAGGAAAATAGAGTGATCAGGAACAGTCAGCATGGATTCACCAAGGGTAAATCATGCCTGACCAACCTCATTGTCCTCTATGATGAGATGACTGGATTTGTGGATGCGGGAAGAGCCGTTGATGTGATATACCTTGACTTTAGCAAGGCTTTTGATATAGTTTTCCACAGCATTCTCACTGGCAAATTAAGGAAGTATGGGTTGGATGCATGGCCTGTAAAGTGGATAGAAAACTGGCTAGATCAATGGTTACAGCATGTAGGAATCAATGGCTCTATGTCAAGTTGGCAACCAGTAACAAGTGGTGTGCCCCAGGGATTGGTCCTGGGGCCAGTTCTGTTCAGCATTTTAATTGATGGATCTGGATGATGGGATAGATTGCACACTTAGTAAGTTTGTGGATGACAACAAGCTGGGGGGAATGGTAGACATGCTGGAGGGCAGGGATAGGATTCAGGGAGACCTTGACAAATTGGAGCAGTGGGCCAATAGAAATCTCATGAGGTTCAACAGGGACAAGTGCAAAATCCTGCACTTGGGATGGAAAAACCCCATGTACTGCTACAGGCTGGGGAGTGATCAGCTAAGTAGCAGCACTGGAGAAAAAGACCTGGGAGTCATGGTGGATGGGAAGCTGGGTATGAGTCAGCAGTGTGCGCTTGCTGTCAAAAAGGCCAATGGCATACTGGGCTGCATCAGAAGAAGTGTTGCCAGCAGATTGAGGGATGTGATCATTCCCCTCTATTCTACGCTGGTGAAGCCACATCTGGAATACTGTATCCAGTTTTTGGCTCCCCACTACAAAAAGGACATGGACAAATTAGAGAGAGTCCAGCAGAGGACAACAGAAATGATCAAAGGGCTGGAGCACAAGCCCTATGAAGACTGAAAGAACTAGGTTTATTTAGTCTCCAGAAGAGAAGACTGAGGGGGGATTTGATAGCAACCTTCAACTACTTGAAGGGTTGCTCCAAGGAGGATAGAGCTTGACTGTTCTCAGTAGTAACAGAGGGCAGAACGAGGAGCAATGGTTTCAAGTTACAGCTGGGGAGGTCGAGGCTGGATATTAGGAAAAGCTTTCTTACTAGGTGAGTGGTGAAGCATTGGAATAAGCTACATAGGGAGGTGGTGGAATCTCCGTCTTTGGAGGTGTTTAAGGCCCAGCTGGACAAAACCCTAGCTGGGATAATCTAGTGGAAGTAGTCCTGCTCTTTTGGCAGGGGGTTGGACTAGATGACGTTGTGGGGTTCCTTCCAACTCTATGATTCTATGTAAGGGAAGCGGCATGGTCAGATCCAACAGGGAAGCAGCGGTGTGGTCGGGGACAGTGGAGGGAAGTGGCGGCATGGTCAGAGCTGGCAGGAAAGTGGTAGCATGGTCAGAGACGGAGGTGGGGAGGACAAGCAGCGTGGCATGGTTGGGGAAGCCACGGCATCTTTAGATTTTCTTATAGGCCCTACTGCAGTTTACTCACTGTTAAAACACGATTTTATTTTACAAGTCCTAAACGTGACATGGAATGATAAGAAATGAAAATACAAAGGAGAAAAGTTTAAAACTGAATGTAGATTACTTTCAATTTTTGGCACACCTTACTGCTGTGAAGCATTGTATTCCACAATGAAATTTGTTAAATTGAAACATTGTGCAATACTTAGAGGTCAGCACCTGAGAGCTTTTATGTACTGCATTGACAACTTACTGCCCAGATTTTAAAAAACTTGCCACTAGCCTGCAGTATTCTACATCCAGCGACAGCTAAGTTTTTGCTGTATAAGCCTAGTTTTCATGGTAACCTAAAGTAATTATTAGAATGTGACATTAGTAGGATCAATATTTGCTCTGTTTTTACGGTAAAATTAAAGTGTGCAATGAATTTTAAGCTTAGTAATTTTGGAGTAGGTAAAAGTATGTGGTTATATGCCTCAATGTGGCTCTCAAAGCTTGTGTGGCTCTTGAGTTCCTTAAGTTTGGCCACCTCTGATATGTACATGTGCTTGCTTGGTATTTTTTTCTTCACCAGTAGGTGGTTCGCTCGCTCACTCACTCACTCATTCACTCACTCGCACATATGCCTGCTGCGCACACACACAGCTGCCATTTTTGGGCTAATTTTCCATCTCTTTCAGAGTATCCTGTGTAGCAATGAGATGCACAAGGTCTGATCTTGCAAAATTCTGAGAGTACCCCGGTCCTGTGGAAGTCTTGGTTTCACTACAATTGGCCAGGCAGACACATGATTACCTTCTTTTCTGCTGTTTTTCTGCCCTGCTGTGCATGTGTTGGACCTGACTGTGCTGTCTTTCTGTGATAACTAATTTGATTAATTGAGAAATAGTTATTAGTGAAGATCTTTGTGGTAGGGACTAGGATTTTGTTCTTGGTTTCTACAGCACCTGGCACAACAGAATCATAAAGCATTAGGGCTGGAAAGGACCTTGTTATGTCATCTAGTCCAACCCCCTGCTAAAGCAGGACTACTCCCATTAAATAAGGTCCTAGTCGTGTCACCTGAATTATGTGGCTAAGGTGCCTTGTCTGTTTAATTTTGCTTGTAAAAACCTTGAGGCACAGTTCATCTTGCCCACCTCATTGTACGGCACTGAATGCACTGAAGGTATTCAGTACGTAATACCCAGGGCCGGCTCAAGGGGTTGTGGTGCCCCAAGCCAAACTTTGATTTGGTGTCTCTTCAAACCCCCCCCCCCCCGCCAATCTCATTCATGGAGGTTGAAAACAGTTTTCCAAAGTGCAAAAATTTCCACTGTCTGCCTGTAGAGGGATTTAAAGTGCACTCTGCCTACATGACTTAAGCTGCAGGTTGACTAACAGTGCCTGAGCTTCTAGGAAAGAATTGAAGAGGCAGGAGTCAGCCTGATCTTCAGGGGGGCTAGGCGCCCCTAAGAACTGGCACCTGAAGCCCGGTCTGTCTCTTGCCTCATAGCAGAGCGGGCCCTGGTAATACTGCTACCCTTTTTGATCTGAGCACTTAGCCAGCATCAGGGGGCTTGCAGGTTGTGTCTGTGGACGACAGTTTGGTGTTTCTTTGCAATCCTGATTATTTGTGAAGAATGTATGATGTCTTGTTTCCCTGTACGTAGTAGGAAATAAACAGGAAACTGTTTCTTTGCTCACAGTTCCAAGCCCTTTTCAGCAAGTATTTAACCTCAAAGTTTTCTCTCTGCTTTATGTTGGGGTCATGCTACAAATGCATCTGGTGTCTCTGATGCTTCTCTGCTGCCTTCTGGGTGAACTTCTGTGGTGTTTCAGTTGCCTCTACCAGTGTCATTCTTTCTCTGATCCACTCACATCTATCTCCCCAGCAAACTGCATCCAAGCCCCAGTGAAAAACTTCTGCTCAGCCAGCTCATGTTCTTCACTGGTCTTGCCTCATCTGTTGTGGGTTGTGGCTCCTATTGTTTCAACTATTTATTTCATATGGGAGCTCAATTAATTGCTGCCCACCAGCTCCAGTGTGGTTTCACCCAGTCCCCGGCAAAACAGTACAAATGGCATTAACGTAGGTGTTGCTGCCAAAAATCTCCGTAAAATTCCCCAGTAGCACCACAGGCTACTACTAGTATTGTTCTTCGCTTCCCACCCTGAACTCTTGTGCCAGATTGCTGTTCTTTGTTCAACAGTTGCCATATTTCTTCCTAGAGGCAACTGCATTTTAGTGGTGGGAGAAATGATTTCCATATGTGCCACTAGATTGTGAAGTCAGTGGTAAACTGATTGTGGTAGCATTTTGGATGGATGATGGTCAGTGGACTCGCATCTTTGGGCGTCCTCATTATTACTATTCGGTGTTCGACTAGATGTGCAGAATAAAGTGCTGGTTCCTGAAAGATGTAATAAGTGTGTTCCAGTAACAGACTTGTTGAGGATGAACAAGTCAACAAATAGGTTTTAATTGATCAAAATACAGTACTACTTGGTGAAAAGGAATGTATTTCAAGTCAAGCAAGAGCTTACAGAAATTCGATTTCTGTAATAGGCAGTAATGACCCTCGTTTCTAAAGTAGTATTCTTTCCAATGCTAACAGCTGCTTGCTGGGCTGGGGAGGCAGAGAGTAAATCCATGGTTGGAGCCAGATCAAAGCATATACGTTTATTTTACCATTAACCAGCTGGTAGTGAAATGGCCTTTTCTTCAGCCACCTGGTAAGCAGATCAATTGGGAGTGGTGCTTCAGGGGCAGGGGCCAAAACAAATCTCCACATCTGGAGTCTGGCAGTTGTCGTCATTCTGCTTCTCTGAGACAAACTCCAGTGGGTGGAGGTAGAGCAGCAGCAGTATTTAGTTGCTTTTGAAATGCTCTCAATTGCATAAAGTGCTATCTGTTAGCCCTGGTGTTCCCTACCGGGGGGGAGGCACCTGTTCTTGATCTTAATGAAAGGGAAGGAGATCCCATCTAGGTGAGAGTGCAGGCACCTTGAGGTGATCCACTGTGAAAAAGCAATTTCAGTATAAAAATATTACTTGGGTTGTAAGCTTTTCAGGGCAGGGATCCTCTTTGTTCTGTGTGTGTACAGTGCCTAGCACAATGGAGTCCTGGTCCATGACTGGGGTTTGTAGGCATAATAATAATAATAATAATAATAATAGTTAATAACAAAAGGCCAAGAGCAACTATATTAGCCCATCTTCTCTCAAGGATAGGACTTCATAGCCACTATAAATGTAGGATGCAATTCATTTATCTCCTAATAGTTTTTTTTAATGGCATAGTTTTGTAAGGTTTCAAGTAAACCTTTGCGTGTGAATTTAGCAGTTGAGCCCTGAAGTCCTTCCTGTGTCCTCAGAGAGTGCGCTTCGTGAACAATGTCAGGGCAAGCTTCCCCCACACTGCCTTGCCAATGCGCTTTTAATGACCACTTTCTGTCTCTAGGAATAAAAAGGGAGCTAGGAATTCTCGGTCTATTTCCTGAGACTACCCGCACTGCCCTATCCTGCAAGGTGTTGAGCACCCTTATCATATTTAACCCACTCCACAGCTAAAGATGAATCTGAATTTCCAAAAGATCCATAGTGTTTGAATCTGAGGTCACATTCTCAGCTGCCCAAGGAGCCCTGGGCCACAGGTGGGGGGAGAGTGCAGGAAGAAGCACTTTATATTCCATTCAGATGGGAGGTGGTTCTGTGCTGGCCCAGTCCCTGGCATAGACTAGAGAGGTATGTGGCTGCACACAATACTAGTTGTCAAAGGCTTCCAGTAGCTGGGGATCACCAAGGCTTAGGGGTGTCCCAGCCATGTCCCTGTATCTACAGCCTCTCTTTTACCCTGGAGCCTGGGAGTGGGGGTGGCATAAGAGGGTGCTGTGGTAGCTTTATGCCACCAGAGATTCCTATGTACTTCTTAGCTTTTAGGTAGGCTAGGTGCTGGGATATTGACACAAAGCAAGCCTAACCAACCCAAAAATCAGGCCCCTGGATCAAAATGCTACTTTCCTCCGTATTTGTGGGGAGGGGTTCAGACTGAAGGTGACATCCTGACTCCACTGAAATCAAGAGCAAAATTCCCATTTTCTAGTTCACGTCATTAATTGTAACCAGCTACTGGGTAAGGCTCAGCAGCAGCCAGCATAGCTGTGTGAAGAGGGCTCTGGCACACCAGAATTTACTGTACATCCTATATGCATACATACCTTGCACGGAATAGATCTACTTGCCTCAACCAAGGTTCTGCGCTGCAGGCCTGGACTCCTGACCTGTTTTAGATAAGGAGCTATTCCTTGCTAACGCCTCTTGCTCTTTCTTATCACATTGACACTTTATTCTCCTCCTGCCCTCAACCGTCTTTTGGTTTGAGGTTGGTGAAACTATTTTATAAAAGAAAAATATTAATGTTTGTGGTTTTAACATTAGCGCTAAAGTACCATGGGTTCTAAATATCCTCCCACCCTCCGAAGTGGTCTGCCTGGGCTCATATTCTTTTTGGAAACTGTCTTTCTCCTTGTATTTTGGTTTTGCTTTTCAAGTGAAAGTCGAGGTGCATCGGAAGACCTTGAAATCTATCCTGGTAAGTCTGTGAACCTGTTTTTAAAGGCAAGGTTCAGTGTGTGCTTTTATTTTGTTGTGTATGAGCTTATTTTATTCAGTGCTGAAGAGAGCTATGAATGCAAATACAATGTTGGCACTAACTTTAACTGTTCTGTTGCGTCGCACCTTCTGCAGTCATTTACTTTTGGCCAAAGTTAGTGTAAAATGCTACTAAATGGCATTCTTGTGCCCGCCACACTGGTCTGCACACACCTTTTGTCTTGTCTATGTGCAGACTGTTAACTTTTTGGAGATAAAGACAATCTTGTTCTATGTTAGTACAGTGTCTAACACATTGCAGGTTCTTGGAACTATGATAATACAAAATAATAGTAATAAAAGAATGGATGAAAGCTTGGGGTAGAGGAATCTTTAAAAGTGCCATTAGACTCCTTGTTTGTTCAGACACAAATGTTTGCCTCATCGGGCCTTAAATGGCTCTTTCTGAGCCATTTCTGTGCATTCTGAGTGCAGGGTAACAAAAGTCAGGCTTAAGGATTAAAATACTGTGACAGCTAGTACAGATCCATAAAACTAGGGGTGAGTCTGAACAGTGAAATTCAGAACCTAGCTCCAGTCTTCCCCAGGATCTTAGGCTATTTTGAGTCTTGTTTTTTTGCCCCTTCCTGGGTGAAACTATTTAATAATGGGCTGTCTGTTAGGCCTCATATTTGTTATTGAGTGTGTACTGTAGCTGGCTGTTTTTCTTATTTAATAACATGTCGGAGATTGTCTTATGGTATCAAATTCTGCTTTTATGTTGTAAGCATTGAATCATTTAGTGTTGTACATGCATATAGTCCTGTACCTTAGATGTTTTGTTTTCTACAGTTATTGAAGATATCTATTAACTGTTATGATAAAACATACATTGCATGTAACATGTCTAACATACTGTACAAATATTAACCAGTTAATCTTCAGGATTACCTTATAAGGTAGGTAGGTTTGTCTTATTACTTCTGTTTTACAGATGGGAGGAGACTGAAGAACAGAAAAGAGATGTCTTGCCCATGATCATGCACTAAGTTCAGTTCATTTAATATTTTGCATGTGAATTACTCAAAAACCACAAAATTGCATCCCTGTACATTTGCTTTAATCCTTGCTTTGAAGAGAATATACCTGTTAGCATATGATTGGGCAACTTTGTCTGTGGGTTTGGAGATTTATGCATAGTACATCCTCTTCCACTTCTCCAGTGTTTCCAGCCTTGCTGTTCATTCTCTTCTCCAGCCGTCTCTGCGTTCTTTCCATGCTCCATCCCACACGTGGCACATCTGCTTCACCAAATTACTACCTTCTGCTCATTCAGTCTTTTTTATGACTCACTTCTTCCTGGTATTCACCACAAATGAGTCAATAATAACTATTGTTAAACCAAACACTTTAAATGCATTACCCAGAAGGTGCACATGCTGTGTGATCATGTTGCTGTTTAGCTGTGACAGTACCTTTCCCAGGCATGAAGAAGGCCAATGTGTAATGAAAAAGCTCATCTCTTTCTTCAACAGAAGCTGGGGCAATAGGATGTTACTTCACCCACCTTGTCTCTCAATATTCTGGGACCAAAATGGCTACAACATTGCTGCAAACTTAATTCCTTTTCCCTTCCCTGCTGTTTGCCTCTTACTGTGTTCCATCTACAATGACATTTAAGTTCTTCAGGGTAGGGACCATGTTTTTCTGGTCATGCTATGAAGTGCCTAGGATGCTTTTGGATGGTGTAAAAATAATGGCTCAGAAAGAGCAATTTAACGCCTGATGAGATAAACATTTGTGTCTGAACAAACAAGGAGTCTAATGGCACTTTTAAAGATTAACAAATTTAGTGCCACTAGGCTCCTTGTTTTGCTGAACTAGACTGACACAGCTACCCCTTTGGAACTTGAGTCTGAGTAACTCTGTACTGGAAGTAGTCCCATTGGTTTCAGATGTTCTTGTGAGGATTTTTCACCATTGTATTAAAAGCTCTGCAGCATGACATGTTTGGCTCCTTTTAGTAGTAACTTTTGAATTGCAGATCATAAAACGGGCCTGAAAAGTTTCAGGCAAGAAGATGTAGGGGGCTGAGTGGGTGTGGTTGGTGTATGTATGTGTATGATGGGGTTTAAAATCAACACAGAGCAGAAGCACTGTCTGTGCCTTGATAAGAGGACTCTTTTCCAAAAAAGTGTTTTTTAGCAGACAGTGCTGCAGTAGAGAGTAGGTCTGCTTAACTGAATATTTTCTGAAATACAGAACTCATCTTATGAGGGTGAAACTGGGGCTAATACCCCATTTTGAAAAGATGAGTGCCAGTGTTTTCAAAATGAAGACTCTTGACAGATCTTGGCCCAAATTTATTCAGTTGCTTTTGTGCCAGTCCTATTGATTTGGTGTGGTGTAATTGAGATCAGAATGGGGTCTTTTGTTTTTACAGACTGACTGCCAGGGATAATTTTAAAGCAATTACCAGTAGTCTTTGTCACTGCCTTTGTCTTTCATTGTGCTTATAAACATCTTCACATTTTTGTAACACTTAACAATTATTTACTTTGCAATCTAAATAGATGAGTGGATGAGAGAGGCAGCTGAGGCAGAGAGTGGGGAAGTGGAAACCTAATGTTACACAGCCAGTGAGGGGGTCAGGAGTAGAATCCAAAAGTCCTGATTCCCAGTCTGGTGCCTCATTGTCCAGCCCAGTGACTCCCAACCTTTTAATAGCTAGGGACCCCTTTTCTATAGAAAATATCTTTGTGGCCCCCTGGCGCATGTGAGATGTCATGTCAGCAGTGGTGATGCCGCAGATCTGGCCCACAGTGGCAGAATCTGGCCTGTGCTTTGAAGTGGTAGAGCCGCAGTGAAGTCCAGCCTTTGCCATGGAGCAGCAGAGCTGTGGCAGGGCACATGCCCTGAATCCCAGTGCTGGTGCCCTGGATCTGGCGGGGCCACCCCTCTCCCGGTCTCCGGCCCAATCCAGCCGGAGATCCGGGGCCCAGCCGCTGGCAGCTGTGGCGGCCCTGTCCCTAGCCAGAGATCCGGGGCCTGGCTGCCCGCTGCAGTGGCGGCCCCGTCCCCCCGCAGCCACTTCTGGCCCCGTCTCCAGCTGGGGATGCAGGGCCTAGCCGCCTGCGGTGGCACAGCGGCTTCTGGCCCTGTCCCTGGCCAGGGGATGGGGCCTGTGGGCGAGGGGTGGGGCCTGTGCCTGTGCACCAGCTCTCTCCCCGGGCCAGCGACGCCTCTGGGCACAGCTGTGGCAGGGTCTGGCCCCAAGTCACACCAAACCCCACCCTAGCCCCCTACCCTGCCACCAGCTTCCCCCGCTGCCCTGGGCCAACATCCCCCCATGCCCTTTCACTGGCTGCTCGTCCTTGAGCCCGACCCTTTACCCAGGGCCCCCTTACTTAGCTGCTGGAGCCAGGAGTGGGTGGCCATGCCACAGGCGGCTGCTCCTACCCTGAGCATGATCTGAACAGGCTCAGGGTGGCAGAGGAGTTTTAAGAACTCTCAGCCTGAGGCAGAGCAGCTCCCCACCAGCGTCTGGGTGATGCCGCAGGTGTCTTGCTCCCGCCACTAGTGTTGTCTAGCCCCAGCTGCCAGCCTGTCTGTGGACCCCTTTCAAGTAACTCTGCGGCCCCCAAGGGGTCTGTGGACCACAGGTTGGGAACCACTGATCCAGACTGTACTATCTCCCAGCCTCCATTCCTAGCTCTCGTTCTAACTTTGGGTAAAACACTAAACTGTCTTATGCCTCAGGTCCTCCTCTGGAAAATGAGACTAATATGATCTCCATCACAGAATGGGGCAGTAGGGATTAATATAAAGGCTCTGCGCCTGATAGATTGTGTTTTTAAAATAATGCAGTGCATTTTGCATTTTCCCTCCTTTCCTAGCTTTGTGATCTCTTCTTCAGTTCAGCCTAGTCTTGAAAGTCTTGCACCCTCTTCCTTTCTATCATAACGTATGGCAGATGTTAAGGATAACTCTGAGACAGTTATTGTCAGCAGGTTTATTGATTGATTGTAGCTGAGATGTTAACTTGAAGTTTGGCCTGCACTGATAACTTATTTCTTGGTGTCCTCTACCATGCAGCATTTCAGGATGTCAACGTCATGGTGATTTTTGGATTTGGTTTCCTCCTGACCTTCTTGAAAAGATATGGATTTAGCAGCACTGGATTTAGCCTGCTAATTGCTGCACTTGGAGTTCAATGGGCTGTGCTTGTGGAAGGATTTTTGTTTCACTTCTCAGCAGGAAAAATGAAAATCAGTCTGCAAAGGTAACACACATCCTAGTATGGATCATTTAATTTAGCATCTCTGAATGCTGTGACTAAGGGTAATCAGGGTCACACTGGCAAGACTTTTTTTTTTCTTTTGTTATTGGCTTTGTAATTTTAGCTACATTTTGTCTTATCTGCCTTCCTTCTATGGTCTCATTATTGTAGTATCTGAGCATCTCAGTCTTTACTCTCACAAGACCCATATGCAATAGGGAGGTGACGTTATCTGCATTTTATATACAGGGAACTGAGCCACTGACAGACTGCATCCAACCCACTGGTCCATCTGTCCTGATATTCTACTTCCAGTCTTACCCCAAAGCAGTTATATAGCTTATCCATATACTCCATTGTCTTTCCTCTAGCTGTGACCAATACCATCATACTGCACCTATTACTCAAGGGGAAAAATTCCTTTTTCTTCGAGTGCTGCTCGGATGCATTCAGTAATAGGTGTCTCTGTGCCGGAGCGCCAGATTGGTGAGAAAACTTTTGTCCTAGCCTGTCAGGAGAGGGCAGGCGGCCACCGCCCCCCACGCCACCCAGTGGCCCTATGTATATGGCCGCCTCCCGACCCCTCCCCAGTTTCATTTCTTCCGCCTTGTGCATCAGATCTGGAATGTCCGCTCCTTGTGAACACAAGCAGCCTGTCCTCCTCCTGTGAGCTTTTCACCTGACTGGGAGAACCTTTTCATGGACATAGTTCCACCACAGGAGTCTTCCACCGTCGGGCCAGAACATTGCAGACCACCGACTAAGATGCCAGGGTTCAAACCCTGCTCCGAGTGCGGCAAGGCCTTCCCTCGGGATGATCCCCATGGGAAGTGCCTCAGGTGCCTAGGCAAAGACCATTTGGTCTCAACCTGTTCCCTGTGTCTGTCCTTCAAACCTTGAACAATCAAGGAGAGGGAACAAAGGCGCCGTGCCGTAGCCTCTGAACAGGCTTGGCACTCTCCACCTGAGGCTTCAGGTTCCAGCTCGGCACTGGAGCCAACACGACACCATGCCACCAGTGGTTGTCGCAGGACAACCTTGGTGCTGAACCCAGCACCCTGCTGCCTCGGCACTGCTTGAGGTCACCCTTGGCACTGCTTGAGGTCACCCTTGGCACCACAATCCCGGCACAGTCCGGTACCGCTGGTACAAGGCTCGCACCAGCACCGATCACTTTCACCTTCGGCACCGCAGGCCCGCCACAGCCTGGTGCCGTCGGTGCAGTTTCACCCTGGCACCGACCACAGTCACCTTTGGCACCACAGGCTCGGTACAGCCTCATACTAACGGGGCAAGAACTTTCTCAGCCAGGCAGCACTCCTTCCCCGGATATGGACTTACCTCAGGCCCACTCAGAGTCACTCCTGGTGCCGACAACTCTGGAGGAAGTGGAGGCCGCTCAGGTGCTCCTCCTTTACCTACACCACCTTCCTCACCCCTGGTTAGAAGAGGCAAGCCGGCCTTTATTTCCAAGGTCTGGGTCCATCCTGGGCGCCGTCACTCCCCCTCACCACAAAGTCCCCCATCTTCCACTCCACTGGGTCCCGGTACCATAGGGCCATCCCCCTGGCAACATATTACTTTGCCGTCACTGGTACCCCCCTTGGAATCACGATGTCCTTCTCCCGCAAGCCCGGAGGAAGGCCCATCGAAGGGCTCCAAGCAACCTCGGCACCATCGCCCTTCTGCTTTCATCCCCAAGAATGGTCCCCCCTGGAAACCCCTTCTCCTCTGCGGCAAACACCCGGTACCGCACTGTCCCCGGCACTGGGCTCCTATGCCAGCAACCTGTTGGTGCACTTTGATTTGTTGTGCCATGCTATGGGCCATCTAGGGATGGAGGTCCAGCCCTCCGGTCCCCCTCCAGACATCCTGTTTGGGCCCACCTTTGCCTCGGCAGAGCCGCTGACAGTTCCGCTCCACCCAAGCGTTAGGGACCTAACGTGTTCCGAGTGGCAGAGTCCAAGCTCTACTGCCCTGGTCTTGGGCACAGTGAGTTTTAAGTATCGGGTTCCCGAGTCAGACTTCCCTTTCCTCACCGATCACCCAGTCCCTCCTAGGGACATGGTGCAAATGGTGCTAGGCCCAGATGAGCCTTCTAGCAACCCCCTCCAGGCTTCTAGGGAAGCCCGGGAACTGGACCTCCTGGTCTGTAAGGTCTACTCCTCCTCAGCCTTCCAACTTCGGGTGGCGAATAATAAGGCCCTAACCAGCAGGTATTTGCTGGACGTGTGGGAGTCAATTGCAAAATTCTGACGCTTGCTCCCACCAGAGGTCAAAGAGGAGTAAGATGCATTCCTAGAGGAAGGTAGAATAATCTCTCAGGACCTCCTCCTCTCAGCCGGAGATGTGGTGGATACAGCTGCCCGCACTATGGCCTTGGCTGTGACTATACGCCAAGTGGTCTGGCTTAGGGAAGCCAGGGTGCCCCCCACTGCACAGCAGGCGGTGCTTGACCTGCTTTTTGGGGGGGACATCTTGTTTTCCTCCCGAGACCCTAACTGCGGTGGGCATCGCGTGAGACCCTAGGGGAGAGGTCAGATACCTCGGCCTCCTCCCATCGGGGCCTTTTGCCCCCCATAATAAACTTTATAGGGTGACGAGCCATCCTTCTTTCCCCCACTTTCTTACATGACCCCAGGGGCAGAAACTTAATTCCCCCCTCCCCACTTCCTTCAGCCCATCTCTAGGGTGTTTCAGAGCCTCCTTCTCACCTGCAAGGAAGGTGCCTGCCCCAATTGGCTGCCACCCCATTCCCATAACATCTGGGATACGACATGACTTCAGTGCATCATCGGAGTGGGCAGTTGATACCCCTTTCCCCCTTCTGTCGGGGGGAACAGATAACTTATTGGGACCAGCCCTGTCTCGACTTTGCGAACAAGGGTGAGCCAATCCTTGGCCCTGCCCTCCAGTCTTGGAGGAGACATGGGCCGTGTAACCCAAGTCCCTCTCAGCCATCGAGACATCCACCTGAGGCCCAACACCCAGATGTCTCTTAGCAGTTGCTACTTTCGGGCTCTTATTGGAGAAGGGAACGAAGCCTCCCCCCGAGTCCCCTCGACCAGCAACTCCTAAGCCCATATGTGGCATGATGTGCCTTGCCAAGGCCGAGAAGCGCATCTTATAGTAGCTCCAGCCATGACGACAGATGCTCCGGTATGCACAGACACAGGTGCTCGGACATGTGGAACCCCTCCCGCCTGCTTGACTGTCCTACATCAGGTAGGACCCATTTCTCATTCCTGGGACGGGGAGGGACACCTTGGACACCTCCCCTTTCTAACATACTGGTCAGCATGCTGGTTAGGTCAGCCCTGCGGGATCCTCAGACACCTCTACGGTAGAAGTGACCCTCCACCACTCTACCTGTCAGGTGGGAACGCGATTTGCTTTTATCATTAGGGGTCCTATGCTCCAGGGAAGGCCAAGGCAGAGCTGTCCAACTCCTGCCCACCCTATCCCTTTCCCTAAACGAAAGAAAGCTGATGCTATGTAACAGCCTCCTCTCCTTCTTCTGGCTCTCTTGGTATTTATCAGGACGTCCTGTTATGGGAGTCCTTATCTTAGGCCCCCCCCCCCCTCCAAGGAAGTGGTAATAACCCCCCCCCCCTTCACCCCGGAAGCAACAATTTAAGTTCATCTGACCTGGAATCTACCAGATCAAGGAGCTCAGGGGGAAGGAGGCAATGTCTCTCCCCCAAAGCAGACGAGCAGCAGTGGGAAGAACCCATTTTGGGCCTCCCGCGCTAATGCCCAGCTACCTGGGCTTCAGTCCACTAACAAGCCGCACGTGCAATTCTGTGTTCCACGCATGGAGGTTCCCCTACCAGGGTGCTTGTACATGTCTCACCCTAGCCACCTCACTTCATCGATCGTTTGTACCTTGGCCTGGGGCACTGCTCCCTGGGTGTCTGGCAATTCGCTACACCTGGTTTGGGGACCTGAGGCCCAAGACCGTTGGGTTGTCTCCACGTGATACTTGATATGGCAATTACCAAGGCCGTTTTGCTTCCCTCACTCTTGAGGGACCAATAAAAAAAAAAAAAGAGAGAGAGAGAGAGAAGGAAGGGATGTAGGAGAAAACCCGTTTTCCGATGTGCTTGGAAATTCAGAGGCCTGTATCCTACATGGGAATGCCACCCGAAACATTTCCCAGGATGGAGGTAATCCACCTTGATTGGTTCCTCGAAAACCCAGGGCACTCCTGCAGTACTGCGGTTGACACTCCGAGAGTAGCTTCATTTCCCAGGTGGTCTGGAGGAGACCACTCCTCCTCCTGTAACCCGTATCTTTTGGGGTAGTTCTGCCTTAACATGTCCCTATCTCTGGCGCAAACGTAGGTGCACCGAGTTGAGACAATACCATGTCTGGCGGTGCCCTAGGCACGCGAAATCTTATTCCTGATATTCGAACTCCATGAGACCTCTGGCCACCTCAACTAAGTGGCCAAGCGATGGCATTGCATTTGTTTCCCGCCTTCCATTCTCCCATCCTTCACACATCCCTTGTCCTCTGGGCAGTCTTCCAGCTGCTAGAATCCTGAAGAGAATGTAAGACCCAATAGGCCAGCTCTCTCCATGAGCCCTCACGCTTATCGAGGTACTTATGGGTACCAAGCCAACAGCACTGCCTAAGGCCACTATGCCACCTTATAGGTGCTGGTGATCTGAAGTGCCTTTCCAGCGGTAATCCTCCGGGTTCTTACACTATACACGGCTGGAAGTTTGTGCTTCGCACTCTTAACCTAAGGACCTTTGGCCCAGCATGCCAGGTGCT
This sequence comes from Podocnemis expansa, assembly GCA_007922195.1. NCBI lineage: Eukaryota > Metazoa > Chordata > Testudines > Podocnemididae > Podocnemis > Podocnemis expansa. The sequence goes on from ML681963.1 coordinate 47,832,912, forward strand.
ATTCATCGCACCACCTTTGGCTTTCTGTCTTCATCGTACTAAAATGAAGTGTCGTCTTCTAGACCCTTCTTGATTGACCTTGGTAGTCCTTATTCCCTCGTGCGCCTACATACTTTAATTCTCACACCCTTCGGCCATGTACTTTAAGGTCCTGTCCGTGGCCAGTTCAAGGGATAATGTTCATCCCTTCTATGGCTATCTGCGTAGGCTGCAGCCATCATGGCTAGGCCCGTAACCCCTTGCTTCCAGCACTTCTTTTGTAAGTCCACGCTGGAGGTCCCCTATGGCCAGTCTTTTACCCTCTGGCCTTCATGCCTTAGGCTATACCCCTAGGTACAGCAGTTAATGCATTTCCTCCACGTTAGTCGTGTTGCGTTGATTCAACTTTCCTTTAAGGTGACATTAGTCCGTTCAGCCCACACACGCTTGCCTTGGCTGGATTGGACCTACCCCTGCTTTGGGTTGGCCCCATGGTTGTTGGTTCTCCTTTGCCAGGCCAAGAGCATAGCTGGCCTCTTGGCTCCTGTTAAAACCTTGTTCACTGGGCTTCCTCCCTTCTGGGGTGGTTTGCTGTACTCGCCGTCTGTCAGCATGGCTAGTAGTCACTTATTACTTAATGCATCCGAGCAGCGCTCGAAGAAGAATAGTGGGTTACTCACCAGTAACC